>CM044435.1:75726039-75782417 GCA_024363595.1 Xenopus borealis | reverse complement strand
ATATATATACACACACACATATTACGTATACTAGTTAGTGCTCAACACATGGCAAACCCTGGCAACTAATGAGTGATTTTCTTTTTTTCAAGCCAGTTGCAGGTACATCAATAAAATTAAACATGTGATTGCGTGTCATGGATTAATGCCTAAGTGCAAATGTCTCCATTTTTGGTAAATTAACTCAATTTATAGTAAACTTACACTCCTATATAGTGAATACTGTATATGTGTGCAGTGTGTTATTTTATGGGGGGGTGCATAATCTCTGATGAGCTAGGGCAAAACATTTAAAATGTTACGAATTGCTATAAATTGCATCTCATGAGGTGGGTAGCCTTGCTTTGATATTTAATCCCTTAAACTTTTATATAACATTGCAAATACCCAATGGTAGGTACAAAGCAAAGAGTTCTAGATTATACATGTCAAATATAAATCATATGAAATGGCAGAGTGCAGCTAAATGCAAAGTCAAGCAAGGCTGGAGGTCCACCAGCCTGACATGCAGGTGCTGCCAGTGAGGCAAACATTTTTGTGTGTATGGCACAAGTTAAAACGAAAATCTCAAATCTGTATTTTCAGGAGATAAGTCCCACAGTTCCTCTTTTCTATAATGAACTTTAAAAGAATTTTCTTCTTCTGACAAAGGCCACATGATTGTTGGCTTAAGAGTTCACACTGCAAATCCTCTCAGCCCAAGAGAGTGTACAGGTAGTGCACAGGTCTACATTTTTACAGCAATGATCTCCCATTGCATTATTATGGAAAGCTATACATTACATTTTAACTATGAAAGTTGAGGAGAAATGGAGTGACATTACAGGTTTTGATTGCAATGAGCTATGTATTTGTATCCAACTAGATAATCTAAAAAAATTGCCTCACTTGACCTTAAAAATAGCTCTGACAGAGGGTCCATCGAGACTATAAACCTCTTGAACATTATGAGCAGTTTCAGCCCTTAACATTACCATTTGTTGGGAATTATCATACCTTTTGAGTTATATATTATTATATATCTTGGCAAAAACCATAAATTGCCTGAGCTATAAAAAAAAAACTTCCTTTCACCAGTGTATTCAGCCAATTGCCTTTTCCAGTGAGTGATTTGTGGCATGAGATGGCTGAAGTGGGCTTGCCTATCTCAGTTCTACAATAAGTGTTCTATTCTCTTTGTGAAGGTTTTCAGTGAGATCTTTTCATGCTAATGAAGAGTATCACAAGTACCGTATTATTACATTATTATAAAATTGCCAGCGTTTGATTTAAAGCATGCCTAGAGTTACTGTTGATTTGCTATGAAACCGGATGCCTAGATCTTTGCTCCTTCGTTATTTTGTGTAAGTAACCACAGGCTACTGCAGGAACAAAATGACAAAGTATGCATTCTAACAAGTCAGGTCCATAAAACAGTGCATTGCACAGCGTTACCCACTTGGGCAAAGTGCTGAAGAGCATCGCTTTGCTGTCTATTGTTAGAAAATGTCAAGAAGCAACAGTAGAAAATGTGCTAATCGTTGAGATCAAAGCTTTCATATAAGCCACGGATCACTGTAAAAACAACCACACGCTTTCAATATGAAAGAAGAATACAAGATTTGCAAATATATCAGACATGCCAAACTTTGCCTTTACACCAGACGGCTGACAAACAATAGGCTTGATCCGTATGGTTTTCTTTGTGGATTTTTCTCTCTCCATGATAACAAACATCGACAGACTAGTGCTTTATGTGCATGTGCTTTACAGATATGGAAATACAATTGCATACATAAAGCTACCAGTGTGTTAGCATTTTCACAATACACCTTTACAATATAAATTAGGCACATGAATACCAAGCAGAATGTTCAGTTGGCATACTGTGCGTAGAATGCAACCTTGACTCTCTCTATTTGATGGCATAATTTAATAGCTGGGCCCAGTTTCAGTTCCATACATTCCTGCACTGTAGGAAGTGTTAGCAGCAAAAGAGCTTGGCCATCAATATCCTGAAAAATAAACAGAGGATTAGCATTTGTCTGCCAAATACTCACCTACAATGTTTTTTAAGATTGCTTGCACTTTTGTTTGGCACTAAAAGGTTGTGGAAATAGCCAAAACATTAGTCTCTCACCAATAAAATTGACACCATTTCATCCAGTGAGTGCCTTTAATCGGGTTTAAGCATGTACACAATACAGTGAAAAAACTTTGAAACTTGACGAAGTTTTTGTGAAGGGCTTTTTTGATCGAAAATTTACCTATTTTGATTGAATAGGGCCATTTTCGATAGAATAAAAATTGTTTGTTCGTATTGTTTGAAGCATACAATTTTTCTCCTATGAATTTGAAGGATTTTGCGTAAAATCCTTCGAATTCCTAGGACTTAGAAAAATTCAGGACAGGTTCTAGGAGGTCCCCCATAGGCTAAAATGGCAATTCAGCAGCTTTAAGGTGGCGAAGTGTTGAAGTTGAAGGATTTTAAAGGGAGAGCACTTCGAAAATTTGACTTGTCGAATATTCACATTTTTTCAATTTGAATTGAATTTTGGGATGAGTCAAATATTATTCGAATATTCACTTCGACCCTTAGTAAATGTGCCCATATGTGTTACTAGTAAACAATGAGCTTGAACTGTCTTTTTAAATAAAAAAAAAACCATGGCTCAAACCAGTCAGCTGCTTTAACTTTTGGACTTCAAGCATCCCCTTAATGAAAAGCTCCTGCTTTTAATCAACACACAGGGCCAGATTTACATAGCGGGTGGGGGTATTTATGCATGTACAGTATTTGCCCCCCCTGTACCATCTGTTTGTGAGTTATGGGGGTATTTATACATGTTCTTGCCACTGTGTTATCTGTTTGTGAGCTCTGGGGGTAATTATACATTGACGTGCTGCTGTGCATCTTTTTTTGTGAGATCTGGGTGTATTGTAGTTTTTCTGTGTATTTGCTTTATTTTTAGAAATCAAAAGTGTTATATATTTCATGTGCGACCCCAGAAAATTTTTATTCTTCGAATGTGGCCCAGGGAAGCCAAAAGGTTGGACACCCCTGGCTTAATGCATATGCCCCTTATGTGATGCTGAAAATATCCTAATTGAAATACATGCAAATAATGATATTGATAAGCTTTACCTCTCATAATGCTGAATGAATTGCACCCAGTGTGCTTTGATCCACATGCTTTGTCTAATGCTCCCTTTGATCTTTTGAACATCTGACATACTGTACATAGCAATAAAGTATAATCGGATTTACATGTGCAATAAATTTTATAGCCCAATCACTTCCTCTATTCTAAAGTGAAAACATTATTTTATCTTGAGAGTAATTAACGCCTGTGCTTTTACATCGTATATTTAATGCCTCCGCTAAAACATCATTATGAATGTCAGTTGTTTCAACTCCTAAAAGTTTAGCTGTCCAACAGGCCTAAATTAATTTTTAAAACTTCATCTGGTATCCCAAATATTTGTTTTTAAAATGATCAGCAATAAGCATTTTAAATGAAAACCAATTTATCATGGCACAGTTACGTTATCTCATTATAGGCAAATAATTACATTTTTTTTAAAAACTCTATCTTGATAAGACAATATTGTGTACTTCATGGTATTTACTTCTTCCTAACTTACTTCCATGTATCCATGTTGGTGGCAAAATAATCCTATTGGATTTGTTTAGTGTTTAAATTATTTTAGCATGTATGCTATGTGGATCAAAATAACAGAAAGAACCCATATCCTGAAAATCGAAGGTCCCATGAGCATTATGGATAACAGATTGTCTGTTTTACTAAAAAGAGTAGTCTAGACAATGTCATATACCTCCCCCTCCAACCCAACAGTAACTTCTATTTTCAACACTCCGGTATGGCAGCATCCATGAAATACAACTTTACTAGGGGGACTGGGGACATTATACTCTGTAGTGTTAATAATTATATTGTAGTCTACTGGCTGCAGGGGTGGATTAATGCACAGGCTCCCCTAAGCTGTTGCTTAGTGTGAGCAGGGGCCTGTCTCGCTATTTTTAGTTATTATTTCTATTTTCTTTTAATATTTATTTTTATTTGTACTGCTAGGACCAGTCAGGTGAATCTGGAACCAGCAGATCACTATAATTCCTGTATTATATACAAAGTACAATACAAAGAGTAAATGCTGCTCCTTCTGTCAGCATTAAATAGAGGCTTAAAAAAATCCCACACTAAAGATACCGGATGCAAAGAAACAAAAATGATGCCATATTCCAAAAACTGACAGTTGCTAGACAAGAATTTCCATACCTGCTCTTGAAAGATTTTTGCAAGAGGTGCACAGTCCGTGGTTTTGATGAATCTGACAACATCTGTCACTGTCCATTGCAAAGGATTACTTTCCAGAACAAGGTGCTCTTCTTCCTTCATGTCCTACAGCCAAATACAGCATGAACATTGAAATAGATTAAATTGAAGGGATTAAAATAGGAAATAGCAGCTTCAAAATATTATTGCAATGACATGCTTGTCACTGTAAATTCAAAGGAATGAAACTGTGAACCCATTTGTATAGTAAGGTTCTCTGAACACAGATAGGGGGAGATTCACCATATTCAAACTGGGGAATCCTGAAGGATTCTCGGAAGTTTGGTAGTTTCCCATTTATTAACACTTTTATGATGCCAGGAATATTTGAATGCATTTATCAATAAAAAATACCTGTGTTATATGGGATATTAAAGCTCAGTGGCAGCACTGGGCTCTAACACCCCTCTGAATTGTCAATATCCTGCAAATTGTAAGCAGGAGTCTAAGGAGTCCAACATTTTATACTTATATATTAAGAAATGCCCACTGTAACAATTATTACTACCCAGTAAATGACATAAGGTTTAAGGGGTCAGTTTGTTATTAAATTATCTTTAAAAACTGGTGTGAGTTCACTCTATAACCCAAAGGATATTACACTGTTGTTTACTTGCAAAATAAATAATATACACAGTAACATTATCTGTGAGTGCTTTTGCCAGTGTTTTTCAATTTTGTATACAGAGTGGATGTGGCTAAAATCCATGATCATTCCTAATTCTCCGTTTAAATCTGCTTCTAAGACATTACACTGGGGAATATTATCCCAATGAGTGATTACCCCTCTAGAAAGATGTTGCCTGAAGGTGCAGACGGAATGTATTCTGCATATCCTTGTTCTAATATTGTAGCCATTAGAAGGGAGGTACTACAAAGGTTCTATGTTTCTCACCCTAGGTGAAAAATACCTGAACATTTTATTAAAAAAACAAAAACAAACTGTAATGTTGATATTTTTATATGAAAATACTGATGCCAGAAAGATGTCTTGGAACTAGTTATTGCAGAAACCCCATAATAGATAACAAACAGGAATTTATAATATTTGAAAAACAGAAAACACTATTTACAATTGTCATAGTTGTGTCCTTATCATCAATGCTAGATAAGGAGCGTGTTTTCCGATCTCTTCTTGCTCTCTCTACTGGAGGAGCCCTCTCAGACACAATACGGTTTCGCAGTGTTACTGCCCTTTGGGGTCGCACAGAAGGAACCTCAGCAGAGGAAGTGTCTGTCTGATCATCACGCAGCTCTGAACTGGTCTCCTCGCTTCCAGTTTCCTC
Source organism: Xenopus borealis (assembly GCA_024363595.1). Taxonomy (NCBI): domain Eukaryota; kingdom Metazoa; phylum Chordata; class Amphibia; order Anura; family Pipidae; genus Xenopus; species Xenopus borealis. Next base: position 75,776,797 of record CM044435.1, on the reverse strand, counting down.
ATCCATTAGCTCATATTCTATACTCTCCTGCAGGGAAACAAAACAGTAAACTTGCAGGGTGATCTAACAGAAGGAGCAATAAGCCACAGAATCAATCAGATGTTTGTATCAGACAGTCAACCAGTAAATGCTATCTGCAAATAGTTGCTATGAGTTGCTTCTTCAGTAACACCAGTTATTAAATGATCCCATTTATTGTTTTCATTATCAGTGATAACCTGCAGTTTATACAAAAACTTTAGAGTAAGCAAAAACGCCATAGGGCCCATTTACAAACACAAGTGCTAAGAGTGCTGTAATCCTCTGTTTTTATACATCTCAGAATCTGAGCATGATTCGGATAACATGTGCTGCAACTTGCTTACTGTTTGTCAACACAGATATAAATAAGTATCCATTTTGGCACGTCACTTGAAAGTTGTGGAACACGTTTTTCTTAGTCGGATGTGTCACTTCTGATCATAATGTCATTAGCATCTGATTCACTCAACATATGCCTCTTGCATGTGTAGACATATCTGCTATGGGAAGCCTGGAATTACTTCCAGGGTTCTCTTGCATTGCTTGGAACATTTTCAGTTTGCAAACAAATCCTCACAGAAGGCTGAAGAGTGGCACTGGAGCTACAGCTAGTAGGGGGAGTGTATTGGAATTTTTTAGGAAAGCATCAAGGCATGCTGATATAAAATCTACTTTAGTGCTTGTGTTTGTAAATAAGACACTGCATTTTCATCTTATGAAAGGTGGACACTTTTCTTTTTATTCAGAACCAAGGAATGGATTATCTGCAAGATTAATGCAATACTGCAACACATAGTTCAATGTCTGTGATGATAACTATACCTCTGCTGATTCCACTGGGCTGATATCTATTGTAGAGGTTCGTCTTTTCTTCTGTACAAATATGGATTTTCTCCTCTTTCTTCTCCTTTTTGGCTTTGCTTGTACATTTTCCAAGCTTTGTTCTCCAACTGATGGTTTTGTAATTTTTTTTCTCTTTCCGTAGTAGTATGCTAGTAATATATTTAAATTAGGAAATGGTTATTGCAATTATTTAAGTACAAGTAAATAAGCTATTTATCTTAGGCTATTTTGTGTGTTAAATATGCTTATTCGAATTAAAAACAAAGTACAGGAAACAATTTCAGTTCTTAAAAGGGAAAGTAGAGCTAAAATGCGACATATGTAATAATATATTCCCTATAGTAAAAAAAAAAATTTTGGACAGACAACTTTTAAATGAAACAACTCAGATTCAGTTGTACTGCAGACTTTCAGCTTTAATTCAGTAGGTTGAACAAAAAATATTCACAACATGTGAGGAACTAAAGCCTATTTTTTAACACAATCACTTCATTTCAGGGGCTCAAATTAATTAGACAAATTAAAAAAACTGAAAATAAAATGTTCATTTGTTCATTAAAACTTGGTTGACAACCCTTTGTTGACAATGACAGCCTGAAGTCTTGAACTCATGGACATCACCAGATTCTGGGTTTCCTCCTTTTTAAATGCTTTGCCAGGCCTTCACTGCAGTAGCTTTCAGTTGCTGTTTGTTTGTGGGACTTTCTGTCCGAAGTTTAGTCTTCAGCAAGTGAAATTGGGTTCAGATCAGGTGACTGACTTGGCCATTCAATAATATTCCACTTCTTTGCTTTAATAAACTCCTGGGTTGCTTTGGCTGTATGTTTTGGTCATTGTCCATCTGTATTATGAAACCCCTCCCAATCAATTTGACTGCATTTAGCTGGATTTGAGCAGACTCACATCATGGATAAACACTAGTGTCCCAGTGCCACTGGCAGCCATGCATGCCCAAGTCATCACACTGCCTCCCAAATGTTTTACACATGATGTGGTATGCTTTGGATCATGAGCTGTTCCACACCTTCTCCATATTTTTTTCTTGCCATCATTATGGTACAGGTTGATCTTGGTTTCATCTGTCCAAAGAATGGTTTTCCACAACTGTGTTGGTTTTTTTTAAGCAAAGTCCAGTCTAGCCTTTCTATTGTTGAGGCTTATGAGTGGCTTTCACCTTGCAGTGCAACCTCTGTATTTACTTTCATGCAGTCTTCTCTTTATGGTAGACTCACTTGTTTGGCTGTTGTGAAGGGGTTTCTCTTCACCATGGAAATGATTCTGAGATCATCCACTACTGTTGTCTTCCATGGAGAATTCATCAGTGCTTTCTTTCTTTCTCAGGATGTACCAAACTGTAGATTTTGCAACTCCTAATATTGTAGCAATGCCTATTATATGGTGGCTTTTTTCACCTGCATGGAGAGCTCCTTTGACCGCTTGTTGTCTGTTCACAGCAAAATCTTCCACATACAAGCACAAGTCTCAAATGAACTCCAGGGCTTTTATCTGCTTCAGTGATAGACATAATGAAGGAATTGCCAACACCTGCCCATGAAATAGCCTTTGAGTCAATTGTCCAATAACTTTTGAACCCTGGTCCAATTACTTTCAAGTCCCTGAAATGAGGCGATTGTGTTAAAAAAAAAAAAAAGCTTTAATGCCTCATATTTTTATGCAATCTTTTTGTTCAATCCACTGAATTAAAACTTAAAGAAGTCTGCAGTTCAACTGCATCTGAGCTGTTTAATTTAAAATTCATTGTGGCAATGTGTATATATATATATATATATATATATATATATATCCTCACCAAGAAATTTCAGGAGCAGATAAAGGTACGAGGTCAGAGGCTGAGTTTTTATACAGGTCGTGAAACTCAAAGATGTCATATTTTACACTTTATAAGGATAACATTTACAGGACTTTTTACTAAGTACAGTTTTTAGCTCTGGTGTCAACTGGCCAGTATGCCATAGCTTCACCCTATGAGTTAATATTAGTGATGGGCGAATTCCCGCGATTCGCCGCTGGCGAATAAATTTGCGAAACTGCCAAAAAAATTTGCCCAAAAAAATTCGCCGCACAAAAACGAGTCGCGCCGAAAACGACGCGACGCGCGCCGAAAACGAGAGAGAAAATTTCTCTGGAAATTCGCAAATTTTTCGGCGAAGCAAAACGCGGCCGTTTCGCCCATCACTAGTTAATATCAGAGTTTTCTTGTATCCGCTGCTTAGACCCATTATTGAGCTTTTATAGCTGAAGTTTACATATATCAATGAATTAATTAAATCTTTATCAGAGAACTGTTCTCACATGATGTGGTTCTGTTCCAATGAGAAATTGCATGGCACAGTAAGGGACAAAGATAGCAGTAATCTGTGGCAACTGCAAACCTTTGCCGACTTTCAGATACTTTCAATACTCTAATAAATGGAAACATTTTACAGGAATCTCCAATAAATCTTTAAAGTAATAAATCAGGTGCAGTAAAAGAGTTTGAACAGTATAATCTCTGTTGAGGTGCACTGTGCAGTTTAGTGCTTGGATAATTTGACACACTATATACAGTAAGTACCGTTATTTGAAATAAAAATAAAAAATGAATACCACAATACAGGAATATGATGGGGTTGTGTTACAGACCTGTTTTAAAAGAACTTAAACAGAAAATATAGACTTTTCCCAATTAAGCAGGAATAATAACTGCGTCACAGTAAAACTTACTATATTTAGTTTTTGTATGAATAGAACAATTCTGAGGGCACACATCAGTAACCAGCAGTGGACTAAATAAATTGGGACAGCACTCCAGCTTAGAACAGATTTTACGGCAGAAATCTGGTACTTGATCTGAAGTTCGGACTATTTTTACTGTTGCCCTGTAAGTTTTTCCTTTGTATCTGAAAAAGAAACATCACATATTTTTTTTATTTAACAAAAAAGCAGGCTTTCTACACACTCATCTCCATGGACCTTTTTTTCCCGTTTGAATATAACTGGCCAATTGTGTATCTGTACATGAGATCAACATTATAAGATCTATACAGGTTCAGTACAAAAAGTACACTGAGCTGTTCAGGTAAACCTTGTTGGATTGTAATGGTTTAATCTAATCAGTCAAGTCCCACTGTAATCTAACTAATGCCATTAGAGTCAAACCATGTAGATCTACCTATTTGCTTATTGATGGTTTGGTCAACTGAATTATCTTAAAGAGCTGCAGGGTTCTTCCAGCGAGCACCATGGAGTGATCCTTTTCTAACATCTTCTTTCAACTAGTGGCTGCACATGCGCAGTAGAGTGAAAAGCTGAACGTTACAGGAAAAGCTGACTATTTCATTCTACTGTGCATGCATCTGCCCAGGAAATCTGAAGAAAGAAGAAGCAGGAAGACAATTGCTCCATGGTGCTCACTGGAAGAACCCTGGGCCAGTGCAGTTGTCTGATTATATGAGCACCAGCCTGGAGTGTCAGGAAAGTAAATACAATCACTTGGAGGCGCCTAACTTTTCACACCCCCAAGTATAAAATTACTTTCCTCATTTAATACAGGTATGGGACATATTATTCAGACTGATCCCTGTTCCTCTATTCCCAGCCCCTCTCTTGCTTTCCTCTCACCTCTCTATTTTACCTTCTTTGTTCCCCTAATTTTCCCACTCTCTGATTGCTCTGTACCTTATTTGCAATCACAATCTGCATTATTGCTTCTTATTACTCTATTCAGTGTTAATAAAATTTCTTTTTTTTTGGAAAAGAATGGTTAAAGGCAATGTGCAAAATGTCCAAATAGGCAGAAACAAGAGGCAGAAAAAGCCCTAGCAATGTAGTTACATCAATAAACTCCAGCTTAACGAAAACCATTGTTTATTGCTCTTTACTACTCTGGTCAAATATGTAAGGTGTTAATAATGTTAGGACTGGATTAGTAGATCAATAATACCAAGTGGTTAGTTGTCATGTTTCCATTGAACGCAACATAAAAGTAACACAAAGATTAATTTCATTTTCTTTCATAAACAAGTCATTTCCATCAAACATCTGTATAGTTAAGAACCTTGTAATAGGGAAACATAATACATTTATAATAAATGAAGGTCAGTTTAATAAGAATGAACTGAATCCAGAAATGATTATTTGTATCAGTAACAATAATGCAAGATAGTTACCCAGAGTACATGTCCTTCAAATTCAAGCATGCAAGGCTGATCACCAGGAAAATAAATAGGAAATATTGGCAAGCATTCAGTCTGCACTAATTGTAGTTAATCAAATGAAATATGCTCTCTGTATGTTCTAATGATGGGTTTAAACTGCATCAGCCAGGTTGCTGCTTAATTGCCTGTCTGTTGTCAAATTTAAATTGATTATTTTCCAAGTTGTAATGTTTTCCTATGCAACTGTATATAGAAATGCACCTCTGACATTATCATGTCTATAATCACTGTAAATAACATAATGTGTGATTCAGCAAATTGTTTTATATCTGTAATTTAATTGCATGAACTGGGTGCTTTTCTGGAGACATAAGCAGTTCTTCAGTATTACTGGAAGCTGTATATTGTCATTTAGAGTACATAAGTAGTTGCTGAAGAGGGGAAAATGCTCTCATGAAAGGCATACTCATCCAACGCCTCCTATTCACTGACACTACAAATTGCTAGTAAGGCTTCAAAAGTTTTTTCTTTTAAACACAAACCTCAGACTTCTGAGAGAGTATTCATGAGCAAAACACGAAAAACTATACATTCTAGACAAAATAGAAGCCAGGCAGCAATAGAATCAACATATACATTTAGATGCAACCCTAGCATCTCTTTCTGTAAGAATGTGTATAAGTGTGGCTGGCATAATAAGCAAAAGATGAAGTTTAATGCTCCTGTCTCTGGTGTTTTAGTCTGGCAGCTCAGTAATCCAGGCACACATGCTGAACTGTTACAATTTGCTACAGTAGTTGATATTTCTCAGCAGCATCTGTGGGATATTAGCAACTGTTGTATTAATTATAATTGCTGCATTAAAAGGGGATGTATGGTCAATTTAAATCCCCCCTTTTGTATTTTGAGAGTAAATATAAGCATTTTTCCAATTGCAAATAATTATTTTTTATTAGCTGTTTTTTAGTTGATTGCAGTGCAATCATATGCCCCACATACCTGCTCATGCTGCAGCAGCTCGCAAAACCTTTGGGGCCCGTGACTGTCTATTCAACTTGGCCCGCCTGCCTCTTTTGCTAGTCCCGCCGCCTACCAATGAAAAACCATTAGGCAGTCTTGTTTGCAGACGCCTGCTTGATGTGCCTCACTCCCCAAAGACAAAGGGGGTTTAAATATTTGACCATACATCTCCTTTAATGAAGCTCAGTGCCCCCCCAGAGCTGCTTTTGAAAGACATAAGGTGAAAAACCTTTATCATAACATTAAAGGGACACTATCATACATCAAGATAGAACAAAATACATTCTTCTATGCAAGGAAAAATTGCCTGTATGGCTCATTTATTAAACAAGTGCCAAATGAAAAATGCTAAAATAAAAAATCTGTAACTTTCAACTGTTTTCATCCACAGTGCAACATTCTACCCCAAAATTGCACAGAAAATTGTTCTTGTTTCAATATCCCTACACACTGTAAATTGCACATTATTATCCAAGTGTAAGGTGAAGGGTTGTCTCTCCTCACCCTTCCAGTATTAACTGGTCTGTATCTACCACTGACTCTTCCAGACAGGGGGTAATGGTTTAATGGGATAATTGGGCAAAGTATTATACTAAAAGAAGTTCCAATCCTATATAGTTTATGATCTAAAACATTCAAGGTTTGCTACTAGTCTAGTAAGACATTGCTAGTGTGAATAGGTGTGGATATTGATAAAGGTAGCTGAAACCAGTTATAGGAGCTACACATTTCTTGGCGCTATCAATAGTCAACATTGTCTGCTCCATTCTATGGTAACACAGCAAGACAGTTCTAATAAATGCAAATTCAGCCTCAGCAAGACTGTCTCCTGTATGCATCAAATAGTATGTGAAAGGAAAATAAGTACCATTATGCACTATTTTAGCTGACTTTAGCAATGAAATGTCAGTAAAGGAACAAATCATAAACTGACTACTTACAAGGTATTAAATGGTAATAAAAAGAGTGATTCACTGTGTGTATATATACACAATAAAGAAAATTTGATTGTTCACAGAATAATGGAGTGCGGATCTATTCCTCACTAGTGTGTGTATATATATATATAAAATGATATAATATATATATATTTTTATATCACAGGGAAATTACAGGGAAGCATGGGAAAAGGAAATATTAACAGCTGACAGCATAGGGCAGCAAGTATTTAATATGGTCTCTCCCCCGTTGTTGAATGGCATTATAAAGTTAAGTCCTACATTTATGCTAGTACTAGGTGAAAATGCAGCATTATTCATATTTATTGTACATTCTGTACGTTATTATACAAATTGATAGAATATATAGGTTCTGTTAGCTGAAAACATAAAAGTAAATTTTTCTAAAATGTACTTTTCGATTTGCATTGGAGATTTGAGATCCCTTAACCAGAAACTCTTTATCTAGAAATTTTCAAATGTGGGAAGACCATGTCCCATAGAGTAAATATTAAGCAAATAATTCTAATTTTTAACTTAATTTTCCCCTCTTATAAATAAAACAGGAGTTTGTATATGATCCTAACTAAGTCGATAACCACTCTTCTCTGAGTTTCTCAGGCTTTGTTTTAAAATGTTACACAAATGGTTTCCTGTGGCCCAACTATATTATAATTACTTCCTCACCCCACTCAAGTATATCCCACGTCTATCTCAAAGTAGCATCTGTCAGTTCCCACTTGAAAGAGCCTCTATATATTAATTTGTGTTTTTCTGTGGCTTTCCCTAATGGCAATAGTAAGAGCTAAAAGAAAATGTATTTCCATTTTGCTTTTCCCAAGCTCACCTCCCACTGGACTCATCTTGTGTTTATAATCTTATTACAAGAAGCCAGAGAGTGAATGGGTGGGGTGTTGTGAAACCCTTGGAGCATGATTAATCTGATAGAGCCATGAATGAGAATTTGCATGATAGCTTCTCGGTTTTCTCATTTAGTGTGATGACATAAGAATCTGCCAGCAAACATATTTGCGTCATGATAACAATTTTGCTGTAAATTGTGACCCCATAAAGCCTTAGGGTAGGGACAGAGGTGTGTTTTGAGCAGCTAAGAACACATTTAAGGGTAGGGACAGACAGGGAGATTCGGGCAGATTTTGTCGCCTGGCGTTTTTAGTAGGCGACAATCCCCGAATTTCCTTCTCCCTGTCTGCCGATCGTAAAAGGGACAAAGCGCCTGTGCAGACGCGGCGCGGCGATTTCCGGAATCGCCCGAAGATACCTCTTGAGGAAACTTCGGGCGATTCCGGAAATCGCCGCGCCGCGTCTGCACAGGCGCTGGCGCTTTGTCCCTTTTATGATCGGCAGACAGGGAGAAGGAAATTCGGGGAGATTGTCGCCTGCTAAAAACGCCAGGCGACAGAATCTCCCCGAATCTCCCTGTCTGTCCCTACCCTTAAATGTGTTCTTAGCTGCTCAAAACACACCTCTCAATTTTACTTGGTTTACTCAGTTTTTTATGTATTCACTTTTTCTTCTGTGTGATGTCACAAAGCATTAACTCATATCACATTCCATCTATATTGTATGTTCTTATATATAGGGCCCTCCACTTGCCTTGTGGTTTTTATAACATTGTATTTTCACTCACATTGAATATCTGTAAAATACTGATCATGACTAAAGCATGATAAGAGAAGGTCAGGAAACAAGTATAATTACTTGAATTGCTACATTATAAATTATTTACCGTATAACAAATTATTTGGTGCTATGCATTAAAAGGAAACCGTAACCGAGACCAACTAAGCAGCTTTTGTAAGTCTAGTACTGATCTGATGTATTGAAATGTGCTAGGGGCTAATTTACTAAAACTCAAACTAATTTCAGTTTTTAATTAAACCAAAGTCAACCAAACGTGTTATGAATTTTTCTCGTAAACAACGAGGCAACAAAAATGAGTGCCAATTCGTATGATATGACTGATGCTACAAAAAATCCATTTCATCAAAGTTTCGCTGTGAAAACTCAACTTTATTGAATTTGTATTGTGAAAACTCATCTTTTTTTTTATTTTTGATGAAAACCCAGATTTTATCAGATTATCCGTGGCAGATCACAATGTCAAGGTACATCTGCCATTGACTTCTACATGACCTCAACAGGTTTGAGATGGAGTATTTTCGGATTTTTAGCAGCTTTGGGTTATACCAGAAAACGCTATCAATTCTCTTTCTCACTTTCAGGAAATTCATCGTGAACAAATAAAATGGAAGCTAATATTTTGGCATGCACCAATGTTTCATTTAATTAGAAGAATGTTTAGAATGATAAACGAAATACATAAACATTATAAACATACAAGATTGATGATGGCAAGAAGTCCATTGTTAGTTGCAAGGGATATATATATTCTGAAAAACCAAAAATGAGGCCTTGGTAGGGCTCATTTACCAATTGCAGGGAAGGATGCAGACTGCAAAAAATAAAAGGCAGCACCATGTCACTAGCACACATTCACCCTGCCCTTTACTTTGCTCAATGGCTGTGATGAGCAACATATTTTGCAGGAGAAAAACACCCACAGACTGAAATGTATAGTAAAAAAAAAATTGAACAAAAAAGGAAAGCCCATTGCCTAACACATTTGTCTAATTTCTAGCATTTTGCGAATTTTCAGCAAAGTGAAATAGGTCAGATTTGCCCGTCACTAGCCACAGCCTATGTCCACCAGCACTGTGTTCTTACTGCCAGCCCTGAGAGCTCTGAAATAGGCAAGTTCATAAAAAGCTTGATTTTCCACACATCTGCACATATTAGATGCAATGTTCCAGGAAGTGTTTGAGTATATTTCATTGCTAAAATTATGCATAAATTCATAAATACATATATACATAGCTACAGACTTACTTGGCTTTCAATGTTTCTTCCTGGAAATTCCACAAAGAATCTTCTACTAATTGTAATTCCCTTAACACTCTTCCTGGTTTGTAGGCAGCATTAATTACCATGCTGAGGACCTGGCACATGTGTGAAAATGGAAAGATGCTATGGTGAAGATGCTAAACAGGAGTGCATGCATGAATTCACATAAACACAATAATTATTCCTATATTGTACAATGCTTTATTTTGGATAAACATCATAATCAGGCCATATTCGCAAGTGAAATATAGATATGAGAATATCATTGTAGTTCCATCAATTTACAATTTATCTAGTGTACTATATTTAAACTGTGTGTGTTGATATGCACTTCACTCTCGGCTCAATCTTGGGAATATCACAATCAGTGCCACTTGAAATAAATTTCCAGAAATTATATACAATGCCTACTGGAGCCAAACAGCTGTTCCTCCAGTAAGAATCCATGCTGTTTTAACCAATCTATGCATCTAAAGAAATGTTCTTTTATAAACAGAAGAATCACTAATTTTAAGCAGCTTGGAAAGCTACACGCATATGTCTAGCATTCCAATTACAACTTCCTTATTTGCTAGGACAGCACTTGGTGTTTTCTACTCTCTTAGCACAATTACTTGCAGTGGTTTGCATAACGTTATGTTGTTCCCTGTAGAGTTTTAGTTGGCTAGATACATACAGTGAAACCTTAATTTTACATATCCTAATTTAAAATTTGTATGTATTTTTACACCATTTATTGTGGTCCCACCAATATTTAATGCATAATACATTTCCCTGATTTTATATTTTCCTGTGTTTTACACCATTTATTTTCTGGTACCATGAAAAATATAAAATGGAGGTTCTAATCTACATTGTTTTATATAATTTGGTCAGTTTTCTTTTCTGTGCATGGACAAAGCAGTGCATTCAGGGGAAACCGAGAGTGGACAAACTTATTAATGATCAACTTTTTAAGGTAACAGCAGCAGGAAAAGTTGTGCACAACAAACTGTAATTAGTATAGAATCAATGTGTATGCATTCTATTTGAATCTAGGGGAAAACTACATTATTTCCAGAGTGACAAAAAGGTTGAAAGATAACATTCATTTAAACAGGGTAGTTCATTACTTACATTGTGGGGTGGAATGGGCAAAGGGATGCTAAAAGCAGAAACAATGAGGTGTATGAAGGATAAGGAAAGGAGCGGGGATGAGTTGCAATTAAATAGATATTTTTAGATGTGTGGAGGGTATTGCAACATGCAGATGTAGAAGGGGCAATGACCTCCAATACCCTCCAAATTCATACAGGAAGGTTAATTGGCTCCTGCTAAATAGGAAATTTAGGGACTGTATTGATATATAATATTTGTAAAGTGGTGCATAAATGTGTTGGTGCTATATAAATAAAAGTTATTTTTTTATTATTATAACAATCTCAAATTAAATTACAAAAGTAAAATACAGCATTCCTTATATTATAAAAGGTGTATCTCTATCTTCATGATGATTAGTATTTGTTTCAGTAATTTAGCTCACAGTTTCTGTGAAATGATTCCAATATAAAGTAGATTTCATGTGTGCTTTGCATATGAGGCTCTAAAAACTATGTTAAAGCCTGCACAAATCCCACTTAATGAGGAACAGATTTGAACTTTGGCTAATCCTCACAAAAGTTTTAAAGCCGAATTATAAAAATCTAAGAGTAAATTTCAAAGTAGGACAGCACCATTTGTTTTTTATTATAGTGACCCAATATCAGCAAATTGCAGGCTTTGTCAAATACAGACTAAAAATTATTGTAAGTATTTATTTTTACACTCTTGGAAAATCATGACCTGTGTTTTAGTCTAATGTACAAGTTGTGATGCAGCTATAGCAATATTTGTGCAATCACAAAATGCCAAATATTGTATCTGATTGACTAGAAAAAAAGTAAAAATATATTGCCATGTGCACAATACACCACTATATTCCATCAACTTAATTTGTGTTTGATGCTTAATCATGTCTGAATTGTTCTGCATTCCAATTTGTCATGTATGTATATGTAAAACTGCATATATTATACCTAGGTTACTTCAGTTAGGTGGCTACTATTACATACCTCCCAACATATGAAAAATACAAGAGGGACTGCCAAGTGTAGCATGACAAAACATTTTTGGCTACATCCCCCCTTCCAAATACCAAGTGTGTGGCCACCTATACTCTGTTACTACTAGTTGGGTAAGGGGGAGGGGGGTTGAGGGTTATATACTTAAAAAATTATGATGAATTATAACATGTTGGCTTTTTCAAATGCCTTTAATAAATTAAGAGCTTTGTAAACTACTCAACAATGCCAGGTGATTACTTCCCACTGACTCCTAAGGCTTTACATCAGGTCTGAGGTGGTGCACAATAAATAATGTTATAAATTGCAGTGTTTGGGTTGTGCAAAAGAAAATACACATCTTTATAAATACTGTGACTATTCCATTATCATGGATTATTTCAGGCATCAGGGTGCTCAGCATGTTAGGGGAACTACAAAGCTTTATAAATATACTGTTTATTTGACATTCCTTTTTTCCACATCCACAGCTTGTGAGATTTTGTTCTGGTATGCTGTGATGTAGAGGAATCCTGGGGTTAAATAAGTGCATAAAACTATGAAGGCTAGCTTTACATGTAGCATTCCCTTGAAAAATCACACAACATCCCAGACAAAAATAAACACCACCAATAAGAAGCATAATGAATCTCAGCATTACACAATTGTTATGTAATTGAATGTTTGATGATTACCTCCTTAAGGACCAAAACACATTTCCCTGGCCCCACTGACTGAGGTAGCTCTGCAATTCTTCCTTTATTTAAAAATGGTCCTGAAAAGCAGCGATGATTGATAAAAAGTTGCTGGCAACAATATTTCCCATTGACAATTCCTAGAAAAACAAATATTTTTTTTGTATCATGTACAGTATACGTTGTGGAAGTTCAACTTTTTGTTCAAGTACCCTTTCCTGTATGAACGTTTGTCTATTACATTATAGCTAGGATACAGATATATAAAAAGTATTACCTTTAACAGCCATTCCCCTAAGGTACTAAAAATATCAAGATACCAAATGATTCTTTTTAGAGTGGGGTTTAGGTGTATCTAGAATAGAACACCATTCATCCCAAACTGACCACAGTTTGGAAAACTAGAATATAAAGTGTATAATAACTTTAGAGGGCTGGTTTACCAAGGTATCTGCTGTGCTCAATTGCAGAAAAATTAATTTTTATCAGTCTGCTACCAGTTAGAAAACCAGATCAAAGATCTTATTGGTTGCTAAGGGCAAATACACTGGCACAAAATAACACCAAAATAAGCCTTTAGGTGTTAGTTTACAAACTAAAAAAAGCACATGCAAAGGATCCATACTTTGAAATACATTTTATTTTCAAGCTTCAGTACTTTAGGAATTATGAGACTGAAGCCTTCATTTATCAACCTTTACAGTGGTACATACAATGATACCAATGCACTATGACCCAGGAGTAACTTGCCAGGACAACCATGAACACAAATGTTTATAATGATCACGTCTACTATACAAGGGGTTTCAATACTTTATGTACCCCTCCTCAAACCTGTGAAATTATCAAAGTTAAAAATCCTTTCTTAACTAAATATGGCAAATGATGTAATATGGATTTGATACAAGGTTCTTCTTCACAAGTGTAAGCAAACTCAGCTCTTTGCATTCTCGCTAATTTATATATATATATATATATATATATATATAATACACATATAATATATACTAATTTTAAATCACAATCACATAACAAATTTAACTAAATCTCATATCCTTTCTAACAATGAAAATTTTCTGCAGAATGTATTGTTGTACACAATTTATATCATTAGTGAACAGCCAGATATATTATTAAGTGCCTACATATAATGTTCTTAGTATCTTTACCTTTACTTTATTTCAAGATAAAAGCATACCTGATAAATTGTTATCTGGGAAAGTAGAGGGCTCTTGAGGTATTGTCTCAGAAGGTACTGATGAAGGCAGCCTGTGCAAAAATAAATGTTTTCCATTACACTAAAAAAAGTATTCTGCATTCTCTCTCAATCTATTATATTTGTATTATATAATATATCTATTTATAATATTTTTTAATATATTTTTATTATAATAATTATCTGCCTGACTCTCATACATTCTCTAAGCAATTGTTTAGCAATGCCTGGCCGTTGAAGGGTAGCTTCTCCTTGCTAGCAACGTTTTAGTTGATTTTTAAGTTGGTTAATCCACAAATGTAAAAATGTCATCATGCAGTAACAGACAGTACAAATTTGAACTAAGCATGAAAATCTGACAATCTGGTGTTATGAAACACCATATCATGGTAACAAATACCATACATCAATAATCCAAATCCCACAATAAAACTTTTTTTTGTTGTTGTTGAACAATCATGGTTTAAAATGTGAGCTTTTTATATCTATTCTAAATACTATAAAATTCTGTTTGTGTGTTGTTTTGAATGTATTCAATTTTAAGAAGACATTGTAAGGCTGATTCCAAAAAAATCATTAACACAGAGAGATAAAGATGATATGCAAAGCTCATCTAAACATCAAGTAGATCTCATATCCAGTCTGTAAAATCTCTCCATAACAGTATGAACATAATGCTAAATTCAAATGTTAATGGTGCATTTACTGTAGACAAGTTTAGCACTTGCCCAATACTAGCAATGCCAAGTTGACTAAATAAAACAAAATATTGCCAGAGACACATCTCTGTGGAATTCTTTAACTCTCCACTCAATTTTGTACTTTTACAGCATCAATAAACCGAGCATTAAAATCAGCAACACAACGCTAATTCCAGTCTGAAAAGCTATATTTGTTTTTTAATGATGCATGTAATAGATGAATACCTACTTCATGAGCTCCCTGGTGTTAATGTCAAGACTAATGAAAAGGGCACTAGAGAGATAAACCACTAATCTACACTGTTTATTAAAAAAATAAAATTCCATTTTTATTAAAGAAAATTTAGTTTTAATCTCTGTGTATTCAAATTTGCAATGCAATTGATTCTCAAGTATTTTGCTATTATATTTGTCATATCCTAAATATGTTTACAAATATAAATATATGTATCTTATATTAAATGCACCACATTAGTGATGAGCAAATTTTGTCGCCTGCAAGTTCCGTATTTCGCCATCTGCTAAATTTTCTACAAAACTGCAGCACAAATTTGCTGTGGAAAAAATTTGCCTAGACAAAAAAGTCACCATAAGAAAAAACACCCATTGTCACTTGTCATAACAAAATTGTTGCCAGCGTAAAATAAAAATTGACACCCATTGACTTTTTTTCTCAGTTTCAGCTAAACAAAACTGGACAAATTCACTCATCACTAGACCCACACAGAGGGGGGGGGGGCATAGTTGTTAAAGGGCCAAAAGTAGTTTGCAAGGTTAGAACTCTATAAATGCTATACTGCTCAATAGCTATGAAAGTCTTCTATGATCCACCCATTGTTAAATGGGACTCAAGAACTGATGTTAGTCCTATTTTAAAAACCCAGATATTCTGAAGTAAAACTGCTGTAGCCCAAGAATGTAAATCTGACTACCTCAATTCTAAACTGATTTAGGTATTAATATGCATAAATGAATGCTGATTCTGAAGTATAATCAAGGCTATACAAGATTGGAACACGTTTAATCCATAAACTAAATGTGATGTGAAGTAATCTAGACATTATTTAAAGGGATTCTGTCATGATTTTTATGGTAAAGATTATTACTAAATTAAACTGTATACAATTTTTTCAATATTTTTTTTTTCCTAGTTGTAATACAGGTGTGTGGGCAGCCATCTCAGGTCATGTGCTTTCATAAAAAGCCAGCACTGCACAATGAAAACACTGTCAGTTAGGCTATTGTTTTAACTTCTCAAAATAACTAAAGCAGTCACAACTTGGGTTAGACCAGTGCTTTACTATTGAGTGCTACTACCTACTACTAGGTACTAGCTACTAGGTGGGACATAGGAACATTTTTTCAATGCAGGTGTCAGGGAGTGGTTATCTGGTTGCTTTCACATTATTCTGCTAAAGGGGTGCTGGGGGAAAAGGGAGGGGTGATATCACTCCAAATTTCAGTGTAGCAGTAAAGAGGCACCTGGGAAACTAATAACATGTTTAGCCCCACATCAGATTTCAAAATGAAATATTAAAAAATATGTTTGCTCTTTTGAAAAAAGGATTCTGTAGAGGAGCACTGTTAACTGTTGCATTTTGTAAAAAAAAAAATGCTTTCCCATGACAGAATCCTTTTAAGAACAAAAAGTATGTGACAGATGTGCAGTATTGTTTCACTTAGAATGTGACTATGCATGCTTTGACCAAACCATGAACCAGAGCATTATGAGGATCTTAATAAAATCTTTAAAAAAAATGTACTTTGGGGAACTATCTTAAGGTTCTTGACAGGGAGTGTTCACAGTAAAAAAAAGTATAATCCGCATTCTATTTGAATTAAAATTCAATCTGCTAAAACCACATTAAAATTGTAATAAATTGAGTTCAATCCATAAAATAGAAGTAATTTATGGGATATTTAAAAGCAAACAGTACATGACTGATGTGCAGTATTGTCCAACCTAGAATATGACGACGTATGCTTTGACCAAACAATAAACCAGAGCACTATGAGGATCTTAAAAATAAAATTGACATAGCTTAATCCTCTTGAGAACAGAAATGCATTATAGACAGTTCTAGCCAGAACTTTAAACTCCCCTACCAGCAGCATCCCTTCTTTTTCTTCTCAGATGGCTCCATCTTGACTTTTATATATTGGGAACCAGTTAATATGCCAATTACCTAAAGACAAGTTTTTAGCAATTCTTTTGCCACAGTCTTCAATGGACACTAAAGTTTCATTGGCTCTAGTTTAAGAACTCAGTGTAGACACTACACTTAAGTGCCTCCTCCTGCTGTCCCAAATACTGCCACTGCCTGTTAGGATTAGTGATGGGCGAATTTATTCGCCAGGGGCGAATTTGCTGCGAATACCCGTGATTCGCCTCTGGTGAATAAATTCGCGAATCGCCAGCGAAATTTCGCTTTACGAAAATTCGCCAGAAAAACGAGTCGCATGTCGTGTGTGACGCGACGCGCCAAAAACGACGCGACGTGCGTCGGAAACGACACGACGTGCCAAAGTTGACGTGAGTCAAAAGCGTCCCGCAACTCGTTTCGCGAATTTTTCGCCAATACGCGAATTTCTCTGGAAATTTTTCAGCGAAGCGAATCTTGGGAGATTCGCCCATCACTAGTTAGGATATGTTAGGTTTAATTTGCATTGTTGTTGTGTTGAACGTTGTTATATGTTAATGAAAGAAAAAGGGGTTATTCAAACTTCTTCCTAAGTGAAATAAGAAATAGACGCTAACTGTGATTCTGTGAGTCATTAAGCATGTTATGTCGAGTGTCTAAATAGTGTATGACTATATCGTGTAATATTGTATGCAGAATATTCAGACATTGCTGTGAATGTTAACAGTGGAGTTTATGTCTGTTGGCTACACAAATAAGAAGGTTATTACTTTCTGTGAAAACCAGTAAACTGCAGTTAAGCTTCCAGTGTTCTTCTTTTTTTTTTTAAATCACAATTCATTTAGTAAATCAGCAACTGTGAACCTAACAGGGATTCTCCATATTTGCTATAAAGAGAGGCAACAAACAGGAAAAGCATACAAAAGTACCATATTTGGAGAGTGGGTAGTGACATAATCCTTACAGGCTAATGCACATTATATTTAAATTTATTTCAATCTTCTAAACCACATCAAAATACAAGAATACTTGTATGACTATTTTACCATACTACAGTATACACTGGGTTCTAAATTGTAAAAGAAGAACTTACTGTTTCTCTGGCTGCACCACAGCAACTTTCCTCTTCTTTTTCACTGTAAAAACAAAATGGAATATTAGCATTATTTACATACAGAGTAATGTGTAATATACTGCAATTAATTCATAATAAAACCAAATTTTGATCTTTAACATTTTTAATAACAATATTTGGTAGTGATTTCATTAACATATACAGTAACATCTTATAAATGGCAAGAACCCAATAGTAACACATACAGGGTTATTTATCAGTGGTCAAATTTTAGATGCATGTGAGCTGTTTTAGACCTCCGAAAACTGTAAATCAATTTTTTAGAGGAAAAAAACTTGAATCTCTCAAATTGTCAAGTGAAACCCTCTGAAAAAAACTAGACCATTATGAGGGCTATTAACATCTTTAAATGGTTCCAGGGACCTCTGTCATACACTTCTACATGACCGCAACAGGTTTTAGATGGTGTATTTTCAGATTTCAGCTATTTCCAGTGTCAGGGAATAATAGATCTGGAAAAATTAATAACTTCAAGGTTTTTCTTGTAACCCGAAAAATCGATTTGGGACTAAAAAATAACCTTGGAAACTCACAATTTTCATGGAAAACACAACTCTAACCTTAATAAATCTGCCACTTAAAGATGTTCTTACAATTTATTTAAGCCTCTGTTATAATGCAAGATCCAGGCCTTTCTATTATAAAAAGAATTATTGCAACATTCATGTAAAACTTCCCTTTTAATAGCACAATAATGAAGTTGAACTTATATAGAATAATTCCCAAGACTGCAAACTTGAGCTTTGTCGAATTTTCCATTTTTTTCATAAACAAAGTAATCAAAATCATCTGTAACTTTAATGTTACAATTGTTTGAACATGGAAAAAAGCTAGCAAGCGTTGCTTTTATTAGATGACTGAGCGCTGAAATATATTTTATACTTAAGGTGTGAGTTTAAATATTACAGAACATTTCTGTCCATTTTCCTTTAGGAACACTACAACAATGAGATGAGGTAGGAAAATCAGCAGATGAAGTTTAGTGTGAGCATCAAAGAACTGACTAGAGGTTAAGTTACAGGAGGTAGAGTAAGTGTAACTTTTATTGCCATATTAGAGAGAAAACATCCTGGATCACCTCTTGTGACAATGGAAAATGTTGCATGTCATACTTTAAAGTAGATTGGAAACAGAAAATGGTACATAAAGATAATGTCTTTACCATGGGTGTTAACATTTTAAACCACAACCACATATCAGAGGACGTTATTTAGAACTGTGTGTCCCATACAGAAGGGGAGCCACCATGCTTAAGTAACTCATTTTCAAATGAGGACAATGCATCTGATCTGAAAGTCAACCAAGGCTACGTCACAACACTGGCTTTGAAATATTTTTGTGGTGCTAAATTCCAATCTTAAAAAGCAAAAGGTAGAACACTAGGGCCTAGTTTATACTAATATAATAAATATAATATTTTTGCTGCTCCTTTACACACAACCCATCATCATCTAAAGCCAGATTTTCAGTACAAAGGGAAGTAGCTGCAAAGTCATGTATTTTGTGGGAAAGAAGAAACTGGCACACATCTATGGTTGTTGCATAAAAACCAGTATAAGTACTAAAACTACATAAAATGCTAAAGTTCATAGTAAATTTACTAATGATGCATGTATTGCAATGTGTTTAACACAAGTTTGCCAGTTTTATACATTTACATTCTGTCTGAAACTGAATTTTTACTAGGAGCTCAAACTAAGCGATGCACAATGCCAATGAAAACATTTGGTTGCCTTTTATTTAATTTCAATGCTTGGAACATAATATCATGCAGATACCTAGACTTAATACTTTATCAGTGATCTGTAACCAACCTGCAGGAATCATTCAATGAACACATTGAAAACAAGATCTAATTACATAACAGCTACAAGAGCTGTTGCCAAATTAGACTCCCAGTTGCTCAGATCATATGGTCCTGCCAGACTGTGTCTGCTTAAAAAGAAATATCTGAATTTATTACTCCCACTTGCAGGAGACATTATAAATGTCTAAATTAGTTTGAAAGTGCAAACATTTACTTTAAAGTGTTGTATTAAGGAACAACACATGCATAATCCTTTTAGAAGTCTGTTTATCAATGTCTCATTTGTTCATGGTTTTAGAGGTCTTTGAAACGATGCATAAATTCACTCACTCTAAAACCACTGTCAAGAAGTGTTTAAAAATCCAAACTGAAAAATCACTAACATAAAAATTGCAGAAAAGTCACAAGAACTTGTAGGGGGGTAGGGGTTTTTATTAGTAGGGGGTTTGGTTTCCCTTTAAGACTATAATTAGTATGTCACTGGAAGTTATTTAGAATTCTGGACCTGGTCTCTGTCCAGTTTTCTTTTGTACAGTATAAGCTTATTTGTAACGAGTCCTGCTCAGCAGCAGAGAACAGATCTGCCAAGTATGAGAGGCTGAGCTTTCTCATGGATTTATAAGAGTATTTACATAAGCATACCACAGGGTGAAGGGCAAAAAGAATAACTGCTGTAAGTAATTAGAGACACAAAAGATATTTAACACATTTTTATTGCAGGTAAACAAGAGAAAAGATTTAGTTAATGTTTCACCAGGCTATTTAAGGGAATCTACTGTAAAAAGAAGACAATTTAATAAAAGCTCTCACAGGAAAAAAAAGTGAGGGGTAGCTTATATAAAATTTGTATTTTTTGATGGTTCCGCTTTAAGGAAAGAAAAACCAGCAAAATAACGAGTTTCAAAGATCGTAAACCTCAAAGTGCCATCAGGTTTTATGTCAAAGTGTTTAGCCACAGCTTAAAAGCAAAATGTTAAGCTGCTTAAATGGTTTCCAGAAACCACAGAAAATGTTCCAAAGTATTTAAGATGGGATTGAACAAAGCTGATAACATTTTATTATATTTTATCGACATTTGAATTTCTACTTTCATCCCCTGATTTAAGGTTTTTTTTTAGGCAAAAATCACAAATTCAAATTTGCATTTGCCTACATTAAAATTTTCATGAATAGGCACAAAAAGCTAAAAAACTCAAACAAATTACAGTAATTTGAAATCTAAATGAAATTTGAGAAAAACATTAATTTGGCATTTGAAAATGAGGGGTAGAATGTTATTTTTTTAACTTATTTAAGTTTTTTACATGTTGATTAATCTGCTCTTAAAGTTTTTTTTTATTTTGCCACTTCCTAAATAATGAAATAAAATTTTTCCTTTTCAATATTAATCATCAGCCAATTTCAATACAAAATACATGTTACAGAGCAATGGATCTGGAAACCAAATCTACAACATTAAGGGGCAGATTTACTAAGGGTCAAAGTGAAAATTCAAATAAAAATCAAATTTTAAAAATTAGAATTTTGAAGTAATTTTGGGCTACTACTATCAAATAGCCCAAAATTCGATTTGAATTAAAGAAATTAGAAAATTGAAATTTTTCAATTTCGAAGTACTGACCCTGTAAAAATCCTTCGAATTTGCCTATTCACCACCTTAAAGTTGCCGAATTGCCATTTTAGCCAATGGAGGACCTCCTAGAACCTGTCCTGAAAATGTTTCTAAGTCCTAGGAATTGAAAGGTTTTTGCTTAAAATCGTTCGAATCCTTTGATTCGAACAATTCCAACTATTTTTATTTGATTGAAAATGGCTTTTTTCGACAGAATTCAATAGCTCTGTAAGTTTACAATAATATTATAACAGGGTTTACAGAATGCTTACAATCTTACAATGCACTTCAAAGCAAAAGTCTGCGTGAACACTCCTTGAAATTGAAATTGTGTGTTAAAATGTGTCTTAACTTTTTTTATCATTATAGTGAGAACAAAATGCTTTATCTTCTGAGGTAATGTTGGCAAGCAAAATCTTAGAGATGCCAAAAAAAGATCAGAACCAGGACAAATCTAGACATAATTGCTTACAATGGCAAGAGAAGATCAGTTTTGCACAGTCTTCCTGTGCAGCAATGTATTGCACTTACCAACTGCTGTAAGTGGTGTACTGAGCGGATAGCAATTTGCTTCACACCATCCAACAGGAAAAATATCCATGGATTCCACATCGACAATGTACTCTGGGACTGGCTTCTGTAAACCTACAGGATTTTTACAAGACAGAAGTGGTACTGAGCAACCAGTATGTTTTTATTTCTGTAGAATTGTGAAAAGACATATGAAATCAGATATGTATTCTATACTGCAGTTGATCCTGCCAATGCAAATAGAAAAATAAGCTGTTTTCACACCAGAGAACAACAGTGTGACAGTAACGGATGGGAATTGTGTAACATCTATTGTTCCGCAAACAATATTTTTTAGTAATTACATAGGGGCAAATTCACTAAAGTCCGAAGTGACTAACGCTGTAAATTCACTAAGTCCATCACTGGCGTAAATTCAGCGAAGTTGCACTCTGGCGAAGGGGGCGAAAATTCTCAAATTCACTAAGTTAGTCATTTTTCTGAATGTTAGCCCCTTCGCCAGAGTTCACTTCACCAGGTTAGAGCAGGCGAAGTGCAATAGAGTAGATTTTGTAAAAAAAAGTCCCAAAATAGTTGAAATTTTTTCTGTCCCAAAAAAACGCTGGCATTTTTTCCTTAGTGTAGTGTGATAGAAAAAAAAAATGAACAGAAAAACTTTTTGGGTACCCTGCTCCCCCCTTAATTTCTTAACATAGGGCAAATATACTAGACTAGGGGCACATGTGTAGGGCAATAAAACTAGATTAGGCTTTATTGGGGTTCCCTGGGCTTGTGTAGTGTAATGTTTGAAGTGTAACATATTACTGAATTCAAACTTACAAGTTCCCGCCATATGCAAATTAGCCTTCGCTAGCGCAACTGCAATTTGCCTGGCGGATTTTCGCTAGCGCAATTTTGCCACCGTTCGCTTAGATGAACATAACTTTGCTTTTTAGTGAATTAGACGAGCGCTGGCGAAAATTCGCCAGGAGAAGTGTGGCGAACGCTGCGCTAGCGCAGCTTCGCTTCTAAGTGAATTTGCCCCTTAGTTGGGTTTTTTCTGTATATAAAATACTGAAATTAGGTCTAGGTTAAATAAGAAATATTTATTTACATTCTTAATTAGGGATTTCATTAAGGATTCAAGAGGCCATTTAAGACATATCCTGTACAATCCTCTATATACTGTACATTGATTTTAAAAACCTTGAATACAATTCCCTCCTATGTCTCCAACAGATGGAAACAGAAAAATACTGTTCTGAGGATACATATGAACTCCAATGGTCTGTACCTAGGCTATATAGTCCAAATAAAGTTTACTGCACAAGTACAATGTATAAAAAAATACATTTGCTCTAGTAAAACAAGAGAGGGCCATTACAGTTACAATAATGTCAATGTATTAAAATATTACTGATATACTAAAATACATCTATTACTAATGAGACAGAATTATAGAATATACTAGAACTGCATTGACACCAACCAAAATCTGCTTTCTCTCTGCCTCCAACTCCTGTATATTACAGAGCTTGTTTTCAAGTGCACAATTGCTCATAAAAAATCAAAGCAATCTGACATAAATACCTTCAAGGTGGAGCCATAACAATCTCCCTTTAACTTTGGTCACTGAGGCCACACAGATTTCTGCAGGATTACTCGGATTGACTGCTTCAAGCTTCATGTCTTTTGTAAAACCTCGAGAACTGGATGTCTGAAACAAAGCAGAAAATACTATACAATGTAATGGTAAAATAGAAAGAGAAAACACATTACATTATTTTAAAAACATTTACCTTTTAGTTTTTAAGAGATTGTGTAGTCACATTTTCATTATCACTGCATAATATGATTTTATAGTGGTCAGAGTAACATTTAGAGACATCAAAGCTGACCATAGACATGCAGATCTACCTTCAATATTGGACGAACGATTGGATGCCCGTATCTCCTGACCTTCCACTAACCATTCAGATCAAATAAAGTTGTAAAAGAACAGGTCAGCCAATGTTCTGCTCCTACTTCAATCATACGAAAGTTTATTTCCGACCAAGCTGGTGACAGTCTCCCTCTGAAAATGGTCAGATCGGCACGGCACGACAAATGTCCGGACACTCCACACACTGTCCAAAAATCGTACGAATCCTTAATTCGTAAGATTGGATCTTTGCGTCTATGGCTAACTTAATAAAGCTATCTAAACCTCATAAAATCAGCTGTGCAGTTGTATACACTATATATTTGTACCATTTATTTTATACCAACTTGATGTAAAATATTTTACAAGCCTTTATAAATGTGACCCTTAGCCTAGGGTTCCTGGCCAATAAAAAGAAGTAGTGAAACTAGTTATGAAGCTTTCTTTTAACTTTCCTTTAACAATTTGAACACTGTCTATATTGTCAATCCCTAATTATATTTGGGATCTAAAATATCTGCCATTTGCCCTGCGCCCTAATATAGTGTAAACTGTATTCAGAACAAACAATCTTTTTTTAAATTACCTTTGTACTTTTCCCCTTTCGCTACTGCATTATGTATGAATAAAAAGATTTTCCTGTTTTAGGTAACATTTTTTTAATTTTTTTGAAAAACAAAAAACAACTGTGATTGCAGGGATAGAGCATTGTAGGGTTGACTAGCAGGAATAACTGTACAAGCTGATGAATGGTGTACAGCTGTCTGGTTAGGCATGCATCACTGTATGAAAAACTCTATACAGTTTGTTTTTAGATTTCATCACACTATTCATATTAATATAATGTTTTTCTTGAAATTCCAACATGATTTCCTACAATTATTAGGACCAAATACAGCAATACAAAGCCTCCAATTATATTCACTAAAATGAATCAGTCTATCATGTATTAATACTACAGAAACTCCATGGAATGGAATGAAAACCAAATCTGTATTCAGCATTTTCAGCTAAATTACTAAAGCAAATACTGCCTTTTTATACCATTTTATTACTCTGTAACCTGTGCTGAGACAGATTTAATAGAAAATTTCTGCTTGCAATGTTCATAGTTCAGTCCTTTCCTGCAATTTACACTTAGACCCAATTTACAGTAATTCCTGCTCGGCTCCCTTGAAAGAGAAAATGTTTGCACTGTTTCAAGTAAATCAAATAATTAAAAACACTGATAGTGTCCCTGTAAAACACTGTAAAAAGCAATATATAGAAATGATTAAACCTATAATTTGGAAGGTGTAATTTTATGTCTAGTCGTTGGGACTCCGTGACAAGTTAACAGTTCATTGTTTTAAACACTCTGAATAAGGAAATGTAAAACTACTTTTGCTTATTTATGGGATATATAATATATGGCCTGCACATTCATGAAGCTGGTACACTCTTAAAGGTTTATACGACCCATAGAAACTAACCTCTTCCTCCTATTTTTTTCTTCATCCGATTTGGTAAACAGCAAATCAAACATGCAGACACGGAAGCAAATTGAGAACAAGCAGGGCTCTGTACGGTCAATGGTAAAAGTGACTGCAGTTGAGTTTTTATAATGCTATAAAATGTATGATAAACATTGCTGTCTTATGACTCATTGGGAAAATTGGATTCACAATCATTTCAGCCTAGAGTCTGTATGTTCTACTATATTATTATGAATAAATACATTTTTTTATATAACAGAACACAACATTCTGCGTGGTCTCTTCTTGAAGGCCAAAAATAATGTTCTTGGGGGTATGCCAGTCGTTTGAAAGGTTCAGAGAATTTTGCTGGGGTGGGTTAAAACATTTGCTCTCTCTTTTAAACCATTTGCTCTCTCTCTTTGTTATTATATCTATTAAAAGCAAAATTGCTCTTTGCTCAAAATTGTATTGCAATGACTAGGATACGCAACTCATTTTTCTATAAATATTTATATATACTGTATGTAATATAAAACTAAACTTTTATATATAAAAAAGATTCCCAGGTCTTACTCACCCCATTATTCCCTTTCCTGCTAAGGTATCAGGGCATGGTTTGAAATGTCAGCCACTCTTCACATTCAGATGAATCTTATATCTACTGTAATACTCCACTCCAAGCAAAACATTGCATTTTCCTTAGAAGATGTTCTATCTCACAGCTGCCAAGAATATACTTTCCTATTTTGTGTTATGTGAAATTGTAGTAAATATCGCTAGAATTGTATCTTTTATTATTCACTGACACAAAGTTCAGTAGACAGAGTATGGGATTTGTTTACATGAAAACTGCACTTTTAAGTAACGTGGACTTGCTTTCTGGTTAAGCTTATATGTGCTATAATAAATTAAGTTTATATGACAGTATAAAAAAGACATGCCAAAAATACCATCTTGGAAACCAGGTAACCTTGTACATAAAAATATACATTTTCTACCAGAGTTTGCAAAGGTGCCACTAGAGACCAGTCATCCATAAAATTAAGGTGTATTATGTTGGTTGGCTGATGTCCCATTTTATGGTCAGGATAATTGGTTATTGTTAAAACTACTGCATGCATCCAACTCTCAACTGAGTATGTACTTCCTGTTTACTATCTGGCAGTGTTGGCTTTCAAAGGAATTTACATCAAGCTTAGTCCCTAACAAAGGTTACAGATTTGATCCTTTTCCTGCTCTGATCTGTTGCTTCACTCCTTTACCACCAAGTGACTCAGATTTGCTGTATTAGTAGAGAGACACCAGAGCATACCATTCTGTTGGTAACAGGTGTTTAATTCTGCCTATTACAGTGGAATAAATTTGCTAAGCATGGTTTTATGTTCTATCTCTGTACAGGTTATGTGCAAAGACAATATGTACCTTTCTTTTTACTCTAGCCTGTTGTCTCTGCTTTACTGAATAGGTAAACTAGGCAATGATACATTAAATATTGTATTGCCAATCCTTAAGTAGACATGCAAGCAGTTGACAAGACGCTCAAAATCACTAACTCCAATCACCTATCTTATTCCCACTTCAGACTGCCACATATTCGAATTACATAATTGCATGTCCCATGAATCCAAGTCAATGTTACTGGAATGAGAAATACAACACCCAGGCATAATTTGTGTGCTATTGCCCTTGGATTAACAGAAAGACTTTATTTGGGAAAAAGGGAACTTAAAAGAAAAAAAAAACAACGACCTCTGTCAGAATCTGCAGAAAATGTTAAAAACACATAGAAGCAACATTTTAGGCTTATAGATTTCTCATAATATTGAAAAAGAGAGGAGTCATAAAAGAGTAAAAAGTGTTAACAGATGTGGAACGCTGCACTTTCTGTGGACTTAAAGACTGAACACTTGAATATAATAATGTTCTAAGCCGTTTAATATTTTTATTAATTATATGCTAGCAAGACACCAACCCTTGCACCACTTTGGAACCTGTAGGTATTTAGAATGGTAAATTAGACCATGTTCATTAATCTTCCACATTTCAAGGTTTGTATAACTAAGGTTACTGTACTGTTACATCTGGGAAATGTTCTCTAAAAGCGCTGTAAACATATATTGAAAATGAATGTAATTAAATAAAAAAACATTAACTTAAAGCAGTTTTTTCATCAAAGACAAAAACAGATGGGCCAGGGTAATAGCACAGCAAGCATATTTTCTCATTAAATATACAAATTAAAAAAAAAAAACTATGCACACTCAGATAAATCAATTTGACCAGTTAGTTTCTTTATACTGAATATAATCTTATCCCCACTGCTGAAGAGTAAGTCAGATAAAATTAGGTGGTGTTTTATGTTCATGCATTTTATCATGTCAGATTCACACAGCATGCAGCATTCCCCCCAACAGGCATGTGGTGTTGGATGGCAAAGCTTCCATATAATTCACACATCAGATTTTTCCATCAGTTCGACTATATTTTGATGCATCCAACTATATTCGACATGAAGGATGCAATCTGTTGATGCAGCATAATCCTACAAAACCTCCCATTTAGCCTTTATAGCCGTAGCAAATATGGCATTTTCTAGCAAAAAAAAAAAAAAAGCAAAAACTCATCAAGTATTGCTGCCAATCACTTTACATTAAAGTCCATGAGAATTGCATTTATTATGGCCCTGAGACTGTAATTATTGCCTAAAGCATGGACAAGCTTGAGCAATTAATGATGTAAAATGATAAATTCTTAGGGAGGAGGCTAGAAAATGTTTCCTATTCCATTGCCTTGTTGTTCTATGAAGACTAACATGATATTGATAAGGTAGACATGCACATAGGGACAGTTTAAATTATATTTAGCTATGATGCACCAAAAATATAATTGTCTCTCAACCATTTTAGCCCAGATTATGCCTGGGGATCTGCTTTGCGAGACTCCTCAACTTGAATGTTTTTTTTTTGTCTTTTAATTACTGTTGTCTACAAAAGTAATCTACTATTCTAAAAATCATAACTGATCATTATATAAAAATGGATTAAAGTGACCCACAGCTTGGGGTGGAAACCAATAACTGTACTATAGCAAAGCAGTTAAAGGAAAATACAATCTATATACTGTAGATATATTATTATTGTTCATTCTTCAAGGGTTCCAAGCTGACGCATGTGCAGTGAAGTAAAGTTGCCCTTTGCTTAAAGTTTGGGTTTTCACTTTACTGCACATGCACACCCTGCTGGAAGACCTTTCATGGTGCTCGCTCATAAGCTCCCCCAGGCTGGTGACATTTTTTGCTAAAAGGAGTACTGGCCCACGGTATCGGGTAGTTGCTAAAATCACTGGGGGTGCCTAAACTTTGGCATCCTCAAGTGATTAAAACTTTCCTTCTCCTTTAACTATACATATTCATGATTCAGCTGCTTGCATGAAAAAGCAATGGAATGCTTACTTGATTGAGCAATATATATATATATGAGCCTTAAGCCCTTGTTTTATTTAGGTTGAACCTGATTAATAATAATTGTTTTCTAAATATGTATTTGATCATTGTACATTGATCTTATGAAATTCAATACATACATTTCTAAACAAAGTATGAGGTGCTGCCTCTGCTCCACACTGCTTCTGGTAATCTGCCCAGTCAAAGTCCTGTCCTGGATAACCTATGAACAAGGGAATGCAACAGGTCTGTGAAAAACGGAAAAACTGAAAAGATGAAATAACTGCAGCACCTCTAAGCTGCAAACGGGAAAGGTAGTGTTTATTGGTCAGTTACGAACAGGCAATGTTTCGGCTTAGTCTTGCCCTTTCTTAAGCAACAAGGGAATGCAACAGGTCTGTCAAAGCGGAAAAACTGAACTGACACCCATTGGTGTAAGAAGGAGGTGGCAGTTGTTGAAAATGTCATAGGTGGTCATTACTCTACATTCCATATGCAATACATTGTTTTATTATGTGGGCCCAAATATGCAGATGCACATTTTAGTCTTCACCTGGGGGCGAAATTGCACACAACATGCTAAACTGACCTTTGTGTTAAAACTTATTATTGCTTTCTTTTATATTATACAAAAATCAATGATCCATTTATGCTGCATAGCCAAAGAGAACAATGTAAATGTTTTAAAAGTGTAAACAATAGATCTTACACTAAAGGGAGTATTTATCAGTTTGTGGCGTTTCTGAGTTTTTTTTCTACCTTGAATAAACTTTAATCCTGAAAAATTCAAGTTTTTACTGAAAGAGTCCTAAAAAACTTAAATTTCTAAGGGAAAACACAACTTGACCTTTTTAAAATAACCTGCTTAATTGTGCTTTTCCTATTTAGTTAATTTGAGATGATGTACTGAGGGAACGCACGTCAGCAAAAGATCAAGCAAGCCAAATATATACTGTAATTAATAATGTTAACAAAGTAACCTATGAAGTCTTTTGGTTCCTTTTCCAAAAACATACCTTTAGGAGAAGTGAGATTGACTCCATTTATAAGGCACCACTGTATGGGCAAAAGAGCCAAAGAATCTGCATGACACAGCATGGATACTTCTTTTGCCTCTGGTCTTAGATCATCCACAGTCACTTGAAAGTAGAGATTGTTGAACACCTGCAAGTGTAATGCAATATATTTTGGTTAATAGACTACATTCAAAGCCATACCAACATATACAGATAGACAAGGGATTTGTAACTAGATTCTAATGTATTTTTCAGTCCATGCACACATAAATCCAAACTGCCCCAAGCGATACACTCCTACCATAAAATAGCTAACTAAATGGTTGTTTGGGTTTCCATGCTCTTTCCAGAAATTGTAATCAGACTAAAATACATATTTACCCTATAAGTTGTGGTGGACTCATCATTTTAGTATACAGATTTGATATTTCACTTGAAAACCCTACTTCTACTGACATATATTAACCAACAGTCTCATTTGGTTATTTATTAAAGGTTCAGTTGTATTTTACCCAGAAAATTCAAGTTTTCGAGGGCAGTTTTCTATCAAAACTCAAATTTTCAGGTAAAAAAATCAAATTTTTTGGGTTTAAAAAAAAAAAAAAAAAAAAAAAGTACCCCAAAAAAGTACCCCAGCTAGAACCTGCCAAGGTCATGTAGAAGTTAATGGCAAAGGTCCCTTGAACCATTTCAAGATTTCTGTAGTCTTCATTATGTTTAGGTTTTTTTCTCTAGGTTTTATTGGAAAACTCAATTATTTGAAGGTTCCAGTTTTTTTTTGCTGAAAACTCAATAAGTTCGAGTTTTTGGCTTTCACACCAAGAATTCGCTGATTTGAGTATTTCAATTCGAGTTTTTTCTTAAATCAGAAAACATTCAAGTTGTGAGTTCATTCGAGGTATACAAAATCTCACATAGCTCACAAACTTGACCTTTGATAAATAATCCTATAATGTATTCTATAATGTGTTATGTTGAAGGAAGAATAATGCAATAATAATATAATAATAGTTGATTATTTATATTATTGCTAGGAGAAATAATATAAAATTTAGATGCTGTCACACATTCTAGATAGTATACCTCACTTACTTTAGTCACTGTTGCAGGGCGTATACAATTATATTCTTCAGGGTCCACAACCTCAACTTTCATCCCATAAGTCAAAGCATGGCTCCTCAAATCAGCATGATCCTTCAGAACAAAGAAATGTTTTTTTATAAATAATATAGAACGCAAACAGGTACAATTTGTGCTGTTCTAACTTGCGGTTTTGATCTATGGCTAACATGGTACAACACTGATACTAATTTTCAACAACTGCAGAGGCTATCGCTGAACATAGTGTAGGTGTTCATCAGATTTTTTGTGGGTGTTACCCTTTCGGGGGAATGTAATTAAAGTCGCTAATAGCAAAACATTGTGCACCAATAAGAGTAAAAATCCACATCTCGCAATGTAATATTGTTCCTTAAACGGTTATTGCATTGCGAATCGTTATTGTGCTGTGCGAATTGTAATTGCGCACTCTTAAGAAGTGCTTGAAGGTGTTGTAATCTTTTGGAGCAAACATTGCGACTTTTTCAGTAAGATGTTTTATTACATTGACAACGCATTAGCGCAAAGTGTAAAATTAGCAAACGGCCTTCCGCTGGCAGAAGTGGTCGCTAAACAGTTTCCGGGTTCGCAAAAGGTATATTGCATTCACGCAAAGCAAAATTTCTTCGCACAAAGGCTTAACATTTCGCATTGCAAATTATTTTTGCGTTGCCGACGTATATTACATTCCCCTATTTGTGTGCAAAGAACAAAGCAAGCATATTACCTTAAAAACTTCTACTGGAAGAGGACATCTTGCTGCTTCTGCCAAAGATTTTTCTGAGGCAGTTTTCCATTCTGATGTGCTCCTTAATGGGCAAAGATCTGAGACAAAGTTAAATATTTAAGAATAAAGACAAATCTGTTCACAATAATATATTTCAAATTATAGGTATGTAATATATTACAGTGAAACCGCCCCTGATTTTAAGTTTTTCTGCATTTTACATTTTTTATTTGTGGTCCCACCAATTTATAATGCATTTCAACAGTACTTTTCCCTGATTTTACACCAGAAATTTGTCCTGATGTACCAAACACTCTGAGTGTTAATGTTTGTGAAAGAAAGTGGTTTAAAATACCAACCAGATGTATATTTTGCCATGGTTCTGTCTGTAAATGGTCAATTACACTTAGTCTGCCCTTTATACAGTCCTGCACCAATCACTTATTGGTTTAGGTTGTGTTTGTGACTAACAGAGGCCTTGCACATGCCCCCAATATGTAACATAATTGCTGCAATTCTTAACCCTTGTTATTAATACAGTAAATATTGTATTGTATCTGTGCTTTTATCCTTTCAGTACTTGAAGAAAAAGTTAATTTAAAACATTGCTCTGATTTTACATTTTCCTTGCTTTTACATGTTTTTTTTAAAAAAAAAAAGGAAAATGTGGGTTCTACTGTACTTTATAAAATCATGAATGGTTGAATCACAATTGCAGTAAAATTCAAATTTCCATGGACTTTCAAGCAAATTGACAAATTCCAAATGGTTCAAAGGCACAGAATTAAAAATACGATTTGTAGCCTTCTTGAATGATACACTTCCCAATCACATAAAAACAAAAATCATGAATTTTTTAAATTATGTGCTAATGATTTTGCCACAATTCATAGCAAACACTCAGTACTGTTTTGACTGCAATTTTGAATAAAGTTGCTCTCTGCAATTGCCACTGCCTGGTGCTGCACTCTGCACTCTCTATGGAGAACATAGAATTACATGTGATAGGATATGGACTGAATATATTTCCAGCAGATGAAGTACAGAATTGCACAGAATGATAGGCAATCAAATAGTGTTATACACATATCAACGCAATTTGTACTTTTATTTAATTAATTTATTTCCCTCAGTTAGATAAGGGTTATCAAACTTGAGCAAACAATGATTTGATTTTAAAAACTATTGCAAGCCTTTTTCTGTATGGTGAGCAGAACACATTTAAGTGAGTTTGACATGCCCCCATGTGTAATATCAAGCACAAGTTTGCCCATGAGCAGTAACTCTTGGCAACCAATAAGATGCTTGCATTTAAAGAGGAATTCAACCCCCCCATAGCGCTTACCCCTCCCCCACACCCCCCATAGGCCTCCTCCCAACCTCTCCCCCAGGCTATTGCCCCTAAGTTGCTACTTACCCCTCTGTGTAGGTCCCCTCCAGTGAAGTTCACAGGGGCCATCTTCTTTTCCAGCAGCTTCTTCCTGGGCCCTCCTCTGTTCCAATGGCTTCTACTACTGGGCATGCACACAAAGTTCAATCAGCGAACTACGTGAACTTTGTGCGCATGTGCAGTAGTACCAGCGTCCTACTGCACAAACGCCACTGCGCCCCGACGGATCCAGGAAGATGCAGTTGGAATAGAAGATGGTTCCTGTGAACTTTGCTGGAGGGGACTTACACAGAGGGGTATGTAGCGACTTAGGAGCAATAGCCCAGAGGTGTGTAGGTGGTAGGCCGGGGGAAGGGTTTGAGGGGTTAGCGCCGGGGAGTTGAATTCCCCTTTAAGCAGGTGACTAGTAATTTCTACCTACTGATTGGTTGCTATGGGTTACTGGAAACTTATTGCATTTTATTGTATAATTCCATAAATATTTTATATTACTGACAGCTGTACTTGATTCATCACAATTTTAAATAAAACATGTATGTATGTATAACTTTATTTGTAAAGCGCTGTTAAGGAGCCGGTCTGTTACATGCTATAAGAACGCTGTGCCAAATGTTAAGATTATCTTTGCAGATATTTTTTTTAGACGAGTTAATATTTTTTTGTTGTATATCTTCAGTGTTTTAGGATATTGGAAATGTATTGCGTATTGATAACAAGCTCTGCCACTACAGCACCAAGAGAAAAAGAAAAACAAATAAAAAAGGCACAAGTATCCTGGTCAGTACCACGGAGAGCAGCCAGGTTTCTCCATTTCACTATTTTCCCTATGCAGCAGTTATTTATTATTTCTCTAACTTTACTCAAAAAAATTTAAATAAGTGGTTATAGTTTATGACATACTTACAGGTATAATGAATAATAACAAGCTATTAAATTGAACAACAGGTAGATAAAATACCTATTGGTGGGTCCATCCTGAACTGGTTTTCTTGACACCACCCAACAGGCCTAAGCCTGTAGTCCAAATAAAATAGCCACTGATCCCAGGAATCAGACTCCTCTAGTCCTACATAGCGCAACCGCAATCTTCCTTCGATATTTTCTATTACACGGACAATCCAGTACTGGAAGGGATTTCGCTTATCCTGGAGTTCAATCAATGAATCAGTTGTAATCAGGTCTACTGGAGTTTTCCCTCGAAGAGGCTGTTTGGGGGGAAAAAAACCTACTCATTAGCCCAAATTCACATATGGAAAATAATTCAAATCAAGTTGGTACTTTCTCACATGAAGACTAAGACTGTTCATATTCTTTGCCTAACTAAAGTCTATACTTTTGCTACATAGCATGAAGCATGTCTGAAAAAATGGAGTAAGACCATCTCCAATTCAATTCAATAGCCCTCTTCAATTCTCAGCACACCATATTAGCAGAAGAGAAAAAGAATGGGGAATTTTGGTACATCTAGGAAATGTCTTTAAAAGTTTAAAAGATCTGCGTAACTTTTTTTTATGATACTTGTGCTGTTTTTGTTTAAATAGTTTCTATTAGGTTGGCCTCTTCTTTGTTGAAGGAAGCTGGGGAGGAATTTATCTTGGGGGCTCACCACAAACATTTTGCTTCAAGTGATATGAGAAGCCCATATAAAGTAAAAAAATGGACCCCTATTTTAAAATATATAGCATATAAAGTATTCCTATTTGTAAAATATAAAGATATTATAAGTCACCAAGAAGTTCCATGACCATAAAAGCATGCACCAAAGTCTGAGGTGACTTTTAATATGCCCATATATTACAAATGGGGGTACTTTATCTCCATGCATTAAGTCTACTTAAAATATTTTAAACATTAAATAAACCCAATAGGATTGTTTTGACTCTCAGTTTTGCTCAAGTACAAGGTACTGTTTTATTATTACAGATAAAATGAAATAAGTTTTAAAAATGTGAATTATTTGATTAAAATGGAGTCTTATGGGAGCTTGGCTTCCCGTAATTCACAGCTTTCTGTATAATGGGTTTCTGGATAACCTTTCTCCATACCTGTATTTAAATATAACAACGAACAGCATGCACAATAATACAGAATAAAATGCAACTCAGAAAAGAATGAAATGATGACAACAGCAGATCTGCAATTGCTTT
The DNA here is from genome assembly GCA_024363595.1 of Xenopus borealis. Taxonomy (NCBI): domain Eukaryota; kingdom Metazoa; phylum Chordata; class Amphibia; order Anura; family Pipidae; genus Xenopus; species Xenopus borealis. Next base: position 75,741,800 of record CM044435.1, on the reverse strand, counting down.
CCCATATCTTGTCTCCTGCTGATTCTATTCTAACAGAACCCAAGTGAGCACATTTGGCTATTTTAGGTGTTTGTCAATGATTTTTTAAGTCTATACTGAGAATGCTTCCTACTGACATCTGTTTGTCATTTTCTGCATTGCATCATTTTATTTACTGCTCTAATTTAAGAATGAATGCCGTCTTAGCTATCACACTTAGTTTATGCATAAAGTGCAATAAACAGCTGTGTTCAAACTGAGCCAATACAGAGCTTGTGTTGGAAAGGCTTACAGCCAATAGTTTGAATGAAGAAAATTATATTAACTATAGATTTGTTGTACTTAACAGTGTCAACAGTTCGTAACAACGGTAGCATTTTACATTTTCTTCCTCACTCATCCCCCCCTCGTAAGGAGGTCCATATCTCTGCAACTGAACACAGCCAACCACTGAGGGGGGAGGGTGAAATCCATTATACAATGCTCATTATCGGTTCCTGACATTCACTCTGATACTAGGAAGCGAGGTTTAAAACCCATGATTCATTTTCCATCCTTAAACTTCTAAGAATACATGCATTTTAAATAAATATTATTTGAACCAGATTTCAGTTGACATTCTTTTTATTATGGCTTATGTTCAATAAAGGAGTACATTTCTACTAAGCAAGAAATTGTTTAATCCATAAATTAAAGTTACCCAAGGGTATCAGAAACTGATGGGAGCTTGAATCCACTTGTAGTACAGGTATAGGATCTTTTATGCAAGATGTTATGGAGCTGGGGTTTTCCCACATAAGATATCTTTTCATAATTTGGATCTCCATATACAAAGTCTGCTCAAAATCATTTAAACAATATATAAATCTAGCTGGATTGTGTTAGTTACCATCAAGTACAAGTTATTATTTTATGGGACAACTGCAATGGTATAATTTAGCACCTATCTTAGTAATTAGCTCAGGAATGTATTTAGGTCTGACACTGCCCTAGGCACTCTACACTGCACGCGTGCCAACACATGCATGGACGTCATGGAAGTGACAACACAAGACATCACTTTTGCCAACCAGCCCGGCCCCCCCAGCTCTTTCACTGGATATCCTATGGAAATCCGTGGAAGAGGCTGTGCAATTTTATTTTTCATTTAAAAAATACATTTAAAGGTACTCAAGAACTGGTCCCCAAACTTGCCATGCTTTAATATACTGTAAATATGCCCCTGAATTAGTTTCAACATACTCCTATAGCAAATTACCAATAACCAGAAAGTTTGCAGTAGTATGCAAAGTGATAGCTGGCAAAGCATGAAACTCTAGCCATGCAGGAAGCTTCACTTCTTTCATAACTAGAATTTTCTAATATTCTGTGTACATCTGGGTACAAAGCAAACACTACTTGGCTATGCAACTAACCACACAGTAGACAGCCTTTCTATGTGAGAAATGTGTCCCATAAAAGTGAAGGAAATGAGGATAAAAAAAGCTCTAAATGATTAGTATTTTATTCACTGTGTTGACAGCAGAACTAAAAGTTCTTTTCAGAAATCAGTGTAACTAACCAACATATATGGGTTTTCGGTGAATTAGCCCTCAGTTTCCTTGACAACAAAACTGTCCAAAAGTTTGCAAGCTTAGACAATGTACTTGCTCATTTGTATAAATGACACAGTCGACTCATTTCCCTAAAACAGATACATGTCAGAATTTAAATAAATGTAGTGCAGAGTCATTTAGAAACTGAGGAGGGGCCGGGAAATTTCTTTCTTCTGTTGAAACCAAAATGTTTAACCAGTGAGTGACTCTCCGTGAAAGGAGGTCTGGCATTTATTATTTATGTAGCATTAACTTAAATACATGAATTAGCTGTCATACACATTTCAACGTGTTCTTAAACTAAGGGCAAGGCCCCTTTCAGGGATCTAAGTAAAAAGATCATACTTTAAGGGTTGCAATGCATGATTTACAAATAAGTATTTAAATGCATCTATTTCTTTAGTATATGAAGAAAGAGAGAAACAAATATTTTATTTGATTGAAAGGGAGTTGAAAGCTTTCGGCGGTGCAAAATATGTTGGTGCTATATAAATACATGTTAAGGTTAATAATAACCAATTAACAAATATGAAGATGCTGATATAAAAGCTGATGTCAAGGAGGGGTGTAAATGAAAATTAATTCTTACATGGTGCCTGAAAATATCACACTGAAAATTAATCATGTGATTAGATGTTATTTGATATAAAATTAAATGACTTACACCTTCAAGGAGTTTGGCTGGAGCTGTCCTTGAGCCTGTCAGGTCATGGATCAAAAACTCTGCCCAATCAGTACATTCTTCCTTTATTGCTGAGGAGAAAAAAGAATTCAGTAAAGCATTATATACTTGCTCTTTGTACTATATTTATATATCCAGTCCATCTTGCACAATTGTTTCTAGGATCAATAAGGAAAGTAACAAGCTTCTCTTTATGGCTGAGATGTCAAGTTTCCTGGCTTCCAGATATATTTTTCCATGGCAGCTGAAAATTATAGATGACATGCTATAAAGTTACCAAACATGTTATCAAGAAATATGTCCTTAAAAATGGAGATAATAAAAATATTTATCCAGCCAGTGGCATAACCCACAAGGCTCCTGCCACCTACACCCACCAGCCTCACTCCAGTAGCACTAGTGCTGGCAGTGTCGGACTAGGACATCAGGGGCCCACCCAAAAACCTTACATTAGGGGCCCACCAAAACATTTTAGACCAGGGGCCCACTCTCAGTACTATTATTCTTCCTCTACTCATTCAACCTCTAGTCTCCTAGTGTATTTTCTTTACATACTATAATCTATTATTACATCTATTTAGCCTTTAGAAATAGGGAATGGCCATGAAATAGGCCAAATTAGCAGCATGAGGGCCCACTGACACCTGGGCCCACTGGGACTTTTCCTGGTATCCTGGTGGGCCAGTCCGACACTGAGTGCTGGATGTAAATTTGGGGAGGGGCAGGTTGGGAATGAGGATCACTGGTTAAATGTTAAACCTCAGATCATATCTCTACAAACAGAAAATGCACTTACATACATTATTATTTAAAGCTGTTTATCACAAGCCTACAAGGATTTGCAGTACAGATCGCAGCTTTACGCACTCACTTTAAGGCAATTTATTCATCAGTGTAGCAGATTCAATTCCATTTCAGGTGGACAAACCATTACTTTTTCTGGAATGAATTTTCCTTTGTGCATATTTATAGGGTATTTTTACCTTCAAAAGACTTTCTTCAACTCATTTGAGTTCAGATTGTTCACCAGAAATAAAGACAGTTGCTTTCCATTGTTTTTTATATATTAAAGTTAAATGTTCCTGTCTGGCAGCTCTATAATCCAGGTACAGATTCTGACATGTAAAATTGGCTACATTAGTGGATGCTTTTCTCAGCAGCATCTGTGGAATACTGTATTGTATCAATTCTAACAGCTGCCTTTAATGAAACTTAGGGATTCTGCCATAGATAAGAAATGTATCGACTAATGTGTCAATTTAGAGAGAACAACTGAACTGAAAAAAATGTTCGCCAGGGGCGAATTCCCCCGACTCATTTCGCAAATTGTTTTGCTACCCTACAGTGCCAGCAGAAAAAAAGTGCATATATAATATGGGCCAATTTGCGATAGATGTAATAAACCTTCCTAATGAAAAGAAAATTACAAGGTATAAACAGTTTGCAGGTCACCTATGCAGCCTTTTAGTACAGAATAGTCAGCCTGCGTATCAAAGGTAATCTGAATTATCCTTTGCTGAGCATGACAAACCTTTAGATCTTTAGATCTGTTCTAGTGATATTATTTATCTCAACAATTTTAAAATGAAGGCAAATTTTTGTAAATGCTTTCGAATTCACATGAGTGATTCGAAATTCAATCGAATTTTCAAAAAGATTTGAATTTGAATTTCGAATATGCAAATTAGGCAAATTCGACCATCGAATATTCGAATTTGAATAATTTGAATATTCGAATTTAATTTTATTCGAATATTCGAAAATTCGATGGTCGAAAACTTCCACTTTAAATTTTAATTTGACCACCTACTTCGCCAGATTAAACCTACCGAAATGGGGATCATTCCCTAAGATCGTATATAAAAAATTTGATCGATGGCTTGAAAATCGTTCAAATATTCGATTCGAATTAGATTCAAATATTAGAACGATCGATCGAATTTTCTATATTCGGTCGATCGAATTGCGGTAAAATCCTTCGAATTCGATAGTCGAATTCGGAGGATTTTACCTACCCACTATTCCGAAGGTCGAATTTCGAATTTTTTTTAATTCAAAATTCGACCTTTAGTAAATCTGCCCCTAAGAGTTCATAACAATACACAAGTTTTGGAGAAGCATAGCTGCCCCATGCACTTATTTATTTAGATCTTTCACCACATAGGGTAACTTTCAATATGGTTGCCAGGATTTTTTTACAAATTGCATTAAAAGCAGTAACATGTGAAATAGGCTCACTAATAAGCAGCTACCAAACATGCCTCTTTCTTTGTAGCATCTTTTTGGTGATGTTAATTACACTCGCAAGTACAGCCCTGCCAATACAAATACAGTGCTATAAAGCACATTCTGTAATGTACGGGTATATCCTGTAATAGCAAACTCACTATTCCAGAGAAAATATTTAATTCTAACATTATTAGTAGAAGGAAAGGGCAAATACATGTATTTATTTTATGGCCCTACTTACAACAACCTGCCCATGTGGCACAATGGGAAGAATGTACTTTTAAAGTTTGGTCTATAAGCCCATAGCAACCAAGCAGCAAAATAGGAAATCAGTACTGTTTTTGACCGCAAAATAGGAAATTCCAGTTTATCCATACAGCTCCCTAACAAAATGGCATTGTAGTGGATTGATTGCTTATGTGTTGATTTAATGTATTAACATATGACTGACTCTTTTTCTACATTATATATGCATTTTACACAACTACATGAGACAAGATCTACCTAGTATTTTGTTTAATTTAAAATGCATACGCAGAAACCCAGTTTTAAAATCACCAAATCTGTTTAATTAATTATTTAAACATTAAATGAACCCAATAGGATTGTTTTCCCTCCATTAGGTTAAATTATGTCTTAGTTTAATACAAGGTACTGCTTTACTGTAATCTTTTACCATTAAACTTATCAGAGCAAACACTCATGCTTTCTCAAAAGGAATGGCTTCCATGACAACCAGCTGCCTCATATACAATGTTCAATAAATATAAGCAAAGAAAGTACCTTATTTTTTTTGCATGATACTTACATGTACAAAATGTATGAATATTACAAGTATTTTCCTGTTTGGTATGTTAAAGCATAATAATATCTTTGAATTACCAAACAGTTTTCAATCACAATATAATCAAGTCTCAGTTTTGTTTTTATATTATAAAACCAATGTTAGCAAAGTGGGTCTGCAGAAGGTGAACTTCTCCCGTACAATACTTTTGCCTCTAAATAGTGTATTTTATAAATTGAAGAATTTACCTTTGTTTACAATTTGTAGGATTTTGTCTAGTAAACCAGACAGCCAAAACTATTATTTGCTAACCATAAATATTCAAATACTGATTTCACATAACAAGGAAGTCAGGCTCCCAGATAATGAATGAAACCATATTAGTGAAGCAGCTCACTTAGACTTTCACATACACATAGCAAACAAAGCCATGAAATAGAAAATTGGACTTTTGTATAGACATCATTGTAATTACTAGGTGTATTAAATCAGTTTGTATGTGTTTGTGTGTTTTACTATACTGTTTACTGTTTTTATTGTAAGAAAAATCACATAATCTATAAAATGTAATTTGAAAAGCGTTTTAATCAACATCAAATTCAATTACAGTTGTTTAGCACAGCTGAGGTTAATCCAACCCTGCTTCCACATGCAATCCAATAGGATTGTTTTCCCTCCATTAGGTTAAATTATATCTTCGTTTAATACAAGGTACTGCTTTATTGTTACAGAGATAAAGGAAATCATTTTATGGGGTTATTATCAAACATTGCGTTTTAGAGCTTTGTGAGGTTTTTTTAATACTTCGAATTAACTCACAATAGAATGCTTTCTGATTTCAGTTTTTCACATTTGAGCATTTTCTTAAATCAGTGAATTACAAAAATAAAAACTTCCTGAAGGCTACAAACATCTTCAAATGGTTCAAGGGATCTCTGCCATTGATTTTTACATGACAAGGTTTAAGCTGGAGTATTTTCGGAGTCTCGATAGTTCCAGCTTTGGGGTATAATAAATCTTGAAAAATTCAAGTTCTGTAGTGTGTTGACATTTTGACCATGCCCATTTTGTGGTCACACCCCCGAAATACCATTTCATTTTATAAAATTTGTCAGGTTGTGGAAGGTCTGAACACATTTCTGTGGGTTTTAGGGCCATGTTTTATGTGTTATTGCAATTGTTATAGCTGCAAGTCTCCCAAGAGACCTGCTTATCTTAGAAGTTTCAATTGTATCAGGTGCAGCATATCCTGGGCTCTCTGTCAAAACACATATTTAATTAAATTCAGTTGTGTTTCCGAAACGTTGTATCTTTTCTTGCATTAGTGCAGGAGATCAAAGAGTAACTCTGGACATTGTGAAAATAGGGACTGTCCCACAAAAAACAGGACAGTTAGGAGGTATGACAATGCCGCTGACTCCTCTAAAGACTTAATTAAAAAAAAAAAGTCTTAATTAATTCTTAATTAAAAAATATACACATTTTATAACACCATATCTTTATGTATTCAACACCTCACACATATTAAATACAGAGTAAGAAAGTAAATGGCTGGTGGTCTTTGTTTCATGGTGAAAAATCACAACACATTAAGAAAGTGGCACAATTGGGATGAACATTCAGCTTTCACTTTCTGTGCATTGTGAATGTAAAATTTTATAATTAATTGATTTAGTGCATATATTTATAGATCTAGAGAGCTGTTGTAAAAATACATTTATATGCCTGAAAACCTTTTTTATGTACTAAGGTGGGTCTCCCCAACCAATGGATTAAAATGGGAGTGGTGGCTTGTTCTAGAGGCAACTGCAAAGAAATGCACTGTAGTGTGCTACAGAAATACTCAGTAAGGAACAGATTACACAAACATTCCTCTGGAAGGCAGCACAGACTGTGTTAAAATTAATAAGAAAATGTCATTTTTATGTTAATATTTAAGAAGAGACTAAAGCTTCACAAAGCGACTCTGAAATGAAATCATGAGCTAATAAATCACTAGCATAAATTATCATACCCGGACATTACTGTTTGTTCTCAGAACATAAATCCAGTGAAGCTAACGCCGAAATGTGTTTCTTTTATCGAAGTTGGAATTAGTTTTCCTACCCAATTTGTTACGTTTACCTTAAAGCACTGTATTATGCTGGGTGACATGAATAGCAATTACACTGCAACTGAATTGAAACTAATGCTGGCGTGTGAGAGATAGGAGAATCTGTTTCACTTATCCACAGGAAATCTAGTAAATTCAATCTACACTTGCCAGCTTCTTCTATCAAAACAGTCCAAACAGAAAGTGGTGCAGCAGATGGAAATAGTATTTTCAAAAGGCAAGTACCTTGTTACAAGTGTAAATCACATTCTTGCCACCTCAATACAAAGGAAATTCATGTATTACTTTTGGTATCCGTAACCACTAACTCAGACTGATCTACCAAATTACATTACCTAAATTGCACCAGTGCCGCTAGTATTGAGAAGTCTACTACAAGTTAGGAAATTAAAGCAGAGATCACGTTGAAGAAATGACTTATATAATATGCACAATGGAAGGCGGTTGAGATTTCAACAAAAACAGATACAGCAGTACTTGTTTCGCAACACTGACAGTAACTCAAGTCAACTGGCCATTCAAGCATTTCATATAATTACAGTACACCATACACAACCCATCAGTCATTAGTCTCTGTAAATGCTTCAGATATCTGCAAAGATTTCTTGAATAAGGACATGGTTCTGAAATTTAGAAGTTAATGAAAAGTATTGCAGAACATGTTAGGCTACAAGTTAAAAATAATCTTTAATGTAAGGCAGTCAGTAAGATACAATCAAGAAATAATCTCTTTTGTAAAACAGGGAATACTGTTATAGTAACTGAATTTTAGTCGTTTTTAAAAGATTAGGACTGTCTAACTTTCTCCATGCAGAAGGACTCTTAGCTGACATACTACAGGTTCATTTGGATTAGATCAAAATGATGATTTCACAAAGAGCAATCTAAGAGTAGAAGTTGTTAAAGCAACAAAAAGAGGAACTAAATTACAAGTAATACCCTTTGTTTTAGAAAGAGATCTAAGACAAGTACTGATGCTTTGGGCCATAAAATGTTCAAAATGCATTTTTGAAAAAAATTCTGATCTAACAAGCACTTTTTTTTCTTTTTCAAGAGTGTAGTTTTATGATTTATTTCATTATATTTACAATAAAATATAAATTCCCTGACATGCTGGTGAGCTGAAGAACTTTAACTACAGTCATAAAATGTCGACTTATTAATAGGACAAAATAAAGGGGACATTAATATAACTGTGGTTAACTAAGTTCTGCTGTTGCCAATACCCTTCAGAACTGAATCAGATCTAATCAATTAATCATCATTGTTGTTAAACTACAGCACCAGACAGCTCTAGAGGTATTGTTGGATTTAGAATTTGGCAACGCTGTCCATTTTACCTTGGTCGATAAAGCCTCCTGTAACTCCAACTTAATCAGTAACATAACATTTATAGTATAACATTTGCATTACTATATATATTTTCAATTGGTCTTCATTATTTATTTTTCATAGTTTTTTTTAATGATTTGCAATTTTCTTCCGTTTCTTTGCAGCTTTGAAATGGGGGTCACCGACACCATCTAAAAACAAATGCTCTGTAAGGCTACAAATGTATTGTTATTGCCACTTTTTATTACTTATCATTCCATTCAGTTCATCTCCTATTCATATTCCAGTCTCTTATTCAAATCAGAGCAGAGTTGCTAGGGTAATTTGTACCCTAGAAACCAAATTGCCGACACTGCAAACTAGAGAGCTGCTGAATAAAAAGCTAACTAACTATAAAACCACAAGCAATAAAAAATGAAAACCAATTGAAAATTGTCTCAGAATATCACTCCCTACATTAGAGTTAACTCAAACAACCCCTTTAATAAAACTATATTTTGCCCACTTTTTAAGCCCTGTGACTGCACTGCTCTGCTACATTATATATATATATATATATATATATATATATATATATATATATATATATATATATATATATATATATATATATATATGTTACTGTATGATTTATACACACACATTTATATTGCCATCCTTCAACACACCATGAACGTATGCTTCATCATATAGTCATTACTGACAGAAACCTATACTGAACAGAACCTATACGTTTTTGTTTTATTATCATTTCACATATTTTCATAATCTGACACTACGGGTCGAATTCGAGGGTTAAGAGCGATCAGCTTCCTTTTTCTTTCTTAAAATTTCCCAGGACAGACAGTCTCTTTGTTAAAGTTTGGTTTATTGCACTACTGAGCACACACACCCACGTGAAGAAAGAAGAATCCCGAAGCCGATCGCTCTGTGATGCTCACTGGAAGAACCCCCAGACCAGTGCAGATTTCTGCTGATTGGAGCACCGACCTGGGGTTTCAGGTAAGTATATAAAATCAGTTGGGGATGCCTAACTTTTGTCACCCCCAAGTAAATACAGCCTTTACTTCTCCTTTAAAATACACAATGCAATTAGTCCACTAAAGATTATTATATAACTAAATGTCATTTGTACAAAATGTTTTTCTCTTCGGTTTTATTACATAACTCTCTTTGGGTAATATCTGATGCCAATCTTCCCTGTGTTGTGTGAGCATCAATAGGAACTGCATCCGGCTGTCAGTAATTATAAAGAGTTTTAAGATGTCGTACCGTGTTTGAAAAAATGCAGAAAATGTAAAGTTTGGTGATACTTTTTATTGGCAAACTGAATAAGTGACAATTGCAAGCTTTTGGAGCACACTGTCCCCTTTTCATTTGCCTGATGAAGGGGCATGTGTGCTCCAAAAGCTTGCAACTGTTACTTATTCAGTTAGCCAATAACAAGTATCTCCAAACTTTAAATTTTCAGCAGTTACAGAGCGGATTTTGCCCAGAATTCACAACTGTACATTTTCATTCTGAAATCTGTAAACACTGACAGGAGGATGCAGAAGACATATTTGAGCTATTCTTTTTTTCCAGAGGAGAAAATAACATTAACCTTAGTATCACAACATTAAAGACAAGGACGTTGATGTGAAAAAAAGCTCTGTTTAAAATTGCAATACATAATTTTATTAGTCAACAGAAGGAGATTATGGAAGCAAGCCAAAATTAAAAATTCTATGTACTATATGCAGATGTATGGAAATGCCGGCTCCCATGTGACAGAAAGTAATGCAAAACATTTTAAAATATTTACACTTGCATATTATTTTAGGAATATTAGTTGTTGATTGTGTCCCTTAAAGTGGACCTGTCACCCAGACACACAAATCTGTATAATAAAACACCTTTTCAAATTAAACATGAAATCCAGTTTTTATTTTTTATTAAAGCATTCATATCTGTTTATGAAAAATATTAGCTGTCAATCAAATATTGTTTGCCCCTCCTCTATGCCAATGGCATAGAGGCGGGGCAGATAATTACTTTCACTTTCCACTCAGCACTTCCTAGATGTCACTGCTCTCCACACATTCCCCCATTCTCTACACTGTTTAATTGTGTAGCCAGGGCATGGGGATGGACATTGGGTCCCCCATTCTGGTGCACAAACAAGATTCTAAGATAGTGTTTGCCTTAATAACAGTGTCCACAAAATGGCTCCTGCCTGCTTGCTAGAATTTTAAGTTCAACGGTTCAAGCACCCTGGTCCAGCAACCAAGAACATTCAATCAAATGTCCACTTTAAAACAGGGCTGAATGGTTGTATCTGGTGCAAATTGTGACTTTAATGACACAATTTGAATAAAAGTATAAAAATCGTTTATTATCCTGATGATGGTCCTGTTTGTATCGAAACGCGGAGATATGGAGAAGGAATAAACACTGTTTATACTTTTATTCAAATTGTGTGCCATGAGTGCTTTCTATTTCTGGACAGTGTAAATTTTTGGTGAGTACCCAGCCTTTGTTGCAAGGAATGAGTGCCTATAAGTGGTGAATATATACACACATATTTTTTTTTTTACCATATAGGCGTCTGAGGACTGTCCTCTTAAAGCTGCCACCCTAGGTACAGGCCCTCAAATACTTATTTGGTAAAAACACCTCTGTTAACACAAGGGAAGAAACTTCTGAAAGCCTTTGTTGTACAAATAAAATGTTTTTGTAATGTAGTTGAAAACTATCTGAAAACATTTAATGCTTCATCATTCATATATACTTCATCATTTAAATACACATTTTAAACATTTTAGAAATAGAACCCAGAGAAAGAAAGGGAAAAAACAACAAAAATAAACATAGAATAATGTAAACCTCAGTATGACCCAAATTTGGTTGAAAATGTAATTGAATATGAAATTAACATTATAACCATTATTTTGTGCAATAAGCAATCATGATATTTTGTTTACACTGTTTGGCATTCTAAATGGGTGGATCAGGTATGTGCTATTGAATAAAATGATGTTTAATCTTCAGTTAGGCACAAAGTGACCTTGCATCAGTGTACAGTAAGGCAGTACATTATGAAAACAGGATTAATTAAGAATGTGGAAGATAAATGAAAGACAGGGTGGTGTGAAGCTAGTAATTCCAGTTAAGTAAAAAGGATTTGTTATTCAAGGCTACTCCCAAGACATTATCTCTTAGATGCACGTGTATTTACCAGAGAAAGAGTGCCCAATTTAAATCACAGTTTCTTGCAGTGCAGAGTAGCTAACATTATCATCATAAACACCTACATATTATAATTGTAGTTTTCTTTCTGGGTCCTGTTGTTTTTCTAATACTCTACTTACTTATTCTTACTAAACACATGCCAGAACCATTACTATATTGACATGTATATTTTCATATGCAAATGACAAATCATTCAAAGGGGTAGACCTGGTGGCAAGCAGACAGGAGACGAGTTTTCTATTAAAGCAACACCAAGATGGAAAAGCTTTAGGGGACACGTTAGCTGAGAGATGCCAAACAATCTCTAGTTATGTTTAATGCAAGCAGCACATACTGGGCAGTAGAGTCATACGAAAGGATATGGATCCCAGCATTTTGTAAAGCTAAGAAGTGTGCCATCAGCATTGAGAAAACTGAGCAAAAGCAGAATGTATCAAATTGTATATAAATATTTGATGTATTTAATAAACAGTATTTTACTTACATTAATTTAATTCATTTACAATAATCAAAATAATAATCAATGTTTTATATGATTTGTAGCAGCAACAACCTCTGGGGCAACCATTAATTCATACCTGGATGCTAGGATAATAACTGCGACTAGTAGTCGAGGAGCCAATAGTAGCAGCTAAATGTTGTTGCTACAAAATAGCCTGCAATAGAAAATACTGAGAATTGCCTCTGTCAAAGTGTCTTAGTAAAGCCAATTTTCACTATTGTCTATTTGGTAGCCATGACAAATAGCTGCTACTAATAGCTCTGTGTGTCTTTGCCGTAACAGTTGACCTAGATGTGGCCGGCATTAGTCTTCAGAGAAAATTAATCTGAATAATGAGCCCTTCCCCTCAGGGCTACCTGTGTATTAGATTTAAAGTTAAAGAGGTGTTTCTTACACAGATTGTCTAGCAATGCCTAATTTGCATACAGCGCCAAGTTAACGTATAATGGACGCATTTGCTGCAGCCACTACATTACACTACACAAGCCCAGGAAACCTTTAATAAATAAAATAATGTTGTGCTAATGCCCTACACCTGTGCCCACTGTATAGCTGAGTTGCCATATGTTAGGAAATGTAGGGGGGAAGGAGGGTACCCTAAAAATAATTTACGATCTTTTTCAACCTATCACCCTTAAAAAAGTAAAAGACACCGGCGGTTTTAAAGAAAGTCCTATCTACTCTATTGGACTTCGAATGGTCTGAGGTGGCAAAGTCAAGTCTTGTGTAAGAGTACATTCCGCATCTTAGTGAATTAGCGTAGTTAAGTCCCTTCGTCAGTGCGACACTTCACCTGGTGTAAGGGTGCGAAGTTGTGCTAGAGTCTGTCTACTTCACTAGCAAATTCACACCCGGGAACCATTCATAAATCGTTAAAATTCCGAAATGACGTCACCAAATTTGCACTAGCATTAGCCGCTTCACGCTTTAGTGAATTTCCCCCTTAGTACTATGTACCACAAACGACTGCTTTCTAAACTAAGGTCTGTTGGGCTTAATGAAGTTGTTTGCACATGGATAGGGAACTGGTTACAGGATCGGGTACAGAGGGTGGTTGTTAATGGTACATTCTCTACTTGGAGTAAGGTTCTTAGTGGGGTCCCTCAGGGCTCGGTGTTGGGTCCACTTTTATTTAACATGTTCATTAATGACTTAGGGGAGGGTGTTGTAAGTAATGTATCTGTGTTTGCGGATGACACAAAACTATCCAGCCCAATTAATTCCATCCAGGATGTGGCATCCTTGCAACAGGATCTTGACAAACTGGCAATCTGGGCAGCTAAGTGGCAAATGAGATTCAATATTGATAAATGTAAAGTCATGCACCTGGGATGTAAGAATATTCAAGCCACTTATACCCTTAATGGGACTGCACTAGGCAAATCCATTATGGAAAAGGACCTTGGAGTCCTTGTAGATGATAAACTTGGCTGTAGCAAGCAATGGCAGTCAGCAGCATCAAGGGCCAATAAGGTCTTGAGCTGCATTAAAAAGGGCATAGAGTCACGGGAGGAGGGGGTCATTCTCCCACTTTATAGAGCACTTGTAAGGCCACATTTAGAATATGCCGTACAGTTTTGGTCTCCCTCACTCAAACAGGACATTATTGCATTAGAGAGGGTACAGAGAAGGGCAACTAAGCTGGTAAAAGGTATTGAAAATCTTAGCTATGAGGAAAGACTGGCCAAATTGGGGATGTTCACGCTGGAGAAGAGGCGCTTAAGGGGTGATATAATAACTATGTATAAATATATAAGGGGGTCATATAATAATCTCTCTAATGTTTTATTCACAAGTAGGTCTTTCCAAATGACACTAGGTCACCCATTCCGTTTAGAAGAAAAGAGGTTTCGCTTAAATATTCGGAAGGGGTTTTTTTACAGTGAGAGCTGTGAAGATGTGGAATTCTCTCCCTGAAACTGTTGTACTGGCTGATACATTGGATAGCTTTAAGAAGGGGTTGGATGGCTTTTTAGCAAGTGAGGGAATACAGGGTTATGGAAGATAGCTCATTATACAATTTGATCCAGGGACTAGTCCGATTGCCTTTTGGAGTCAGGAAGGAATTTTTTCCCCCTCTGAGGCAAATTGGAGAGGCTTAGGATGGGGTTTTTGCCTTCCTCTGGATCAACTAGCAGTTAGGCAGTTAAAATTAAAAAAAAAAAAAAGGTTGAACTTGATGGACGCGAGTCTTTTTTCAGCCTAACTTACTATGTATGTTACTATACTATGTATGTAGTAGTAGAAAAATATAACATATATGTAGTAGCATTGAAATTTATAATCCATTCATATATTACCTTTGCATGGGTTTTAAAGCATATTATGAATGATTTGGATTTATATTAAAGATGGAACCTAGGGCAAAATAGTATACAGCCAAAAGGTGCTAGAACCACTTAAGACAGTTCTCGCTAGGTTGAACAGAATAATTGTGATGGCTATGTCTTAGAGTACACTGTTATTAACACTACTGATAAGATTGTTCAAACCCCCTCCTAGTTGCTGGGGTCACCAAGCTGATGCTGCTGAAAACTGCTTTGTCCAGTTATGATCAACTGACCTAAAAACCAGGTAGTTATTGAGCCAAAACGCTCACAATCTCAAAAAAAGCTTCACACATCCCAGTGTTTTTATTTTTTGGTGGGACGGTCCCAGTTTGAGGATTCCTACAGAGGTTTGGCTTACCCAAAATCACAAAGGGGTAGAAGATTAAGCATGCCTGAACTGGACATGGCATGAAGTGTTGCATAAAATGTCTTGAGTTTTTACTTCTATTATTGGGAAATGTTACTGCTGAGAGTCATGATCATGAACTAGTTTCTCATATTCAACAGTCTAAACTGATCTGCAGGGTTGCCATTGGTAACTGCACATTATAGTAAATCAACATATGACAGCTCATTGGTACCCATCACCAAACCTGGAACACATTAAAGACACAAAACGTCTACAAAAAACATAGTTTATCTGCTATCTATTTTTATACAAAACTAGGAGGATTATATATACTGATGAAATAATTCATCAAAATGAGAAAATAACCATCACAAACACTACTATGAAAAAGTTTTATATGCATATAAACATTTGCTAGGATAGAAATAGAAACAAAGGAATTGTCCAAAACTATCATTTATATAAGTGCTCTAAGTGCTATTTGATGCTACCCTATGTTACAGTACTCACCAGTTGTCGCATTTGAAACATGGAAGTGTTGCTGCCGCTGGAACACAATGGCCCCTAATGCCGCTAAAAAAGGGAAGATTATATCATACTTACCGTGATCTTCCTTTCCTTGGCGAACTCCATGT
>CM044435.1:75655989-75719024 GCA_024363595.1 Xenopus borealis | reverse complement strand
GGAGCATGGGGGAGGGGCTATCCCGATGAGTACTGACATGGAGTTCGCCAAGGGAAAGAGAAAAGTCACATTTGAAAAAAGTCTTCACGCCTTATTGTGTGCACTGCTTGGCAGATAACACCAACATAATCTTAACAAGGCAGCTTGAGATACACGCAGATTTGCATTAAAGCACCAAAACCTCCAAAATATAAGTGTCCATATCTGAAGATTCTGTATCATTTCACAAGAAAAAATTATGAAAAAAAGCTTTGCTGAAGTCATGAATATTTAGCTAAAAACCCACTGAACAGATGGTGAGGCTTTTTAGACAAGGAATAAATGATGCTTCCACTAGTACTACTAGTAAATACACTGCATAAAAGTAAATAAATAAAGAAAAGCCTGGATGGCTAATTACATGAAAAGGATAGAAATTTTGATGGTAACTAAGTTTCATGAATCCTTACAGGAGTCAAAACAATCCTGTTTTCTTTATGTAAAATTAAATGTTTTTAGTTATTTTAAGGTGTCCATATGATAGAAAACACCATGTACCAAGCATTCTGGATAATAGATCCCATATCTACATTATGTCAATGTAAGTACAGACATAAAAAAATCTTATATACATCTATATACATATATTTGTAATTAGAATTTATAGCAGTATTTGTTTTTTATACAATAAGCAAAAAAGGAGGGAATAAAATAAATACTGCAATATACCCCTACCTGGGGTAGGGGGATATAAACCATTCTCCAATTTTCTGCAAACCAGGTGAGCCCTAGGTTTGTTCATCTTATGACTGCTCTACACGTTTTCAATAAATATGTTGCTAAAGAAGATTGGTACAAGCTTTATGTCTGCCTCTAACTAGTTCAAACAAATAACACCCAGAGTAAAATGCATCAAATTGAGTAAAATAAACAGGTTGATTGCTTCTGCAAGTATCAGTATATATAAAAAAAATTAGTCAAATAAGTATAATCAAACTATATTAAAGGGCAGATTTATCAAAATGTGAGAATAGAGCTGACCAGAGAAAAATGCACCCACTTTCTATTCATTCCTATGGTATATTTAAAATGTATTTATTAATGGGTGAAAGTAAGAGTTCATTTTGATAACTATACCTTTAAAGGTGCATTTTTTTCTGTGGTAAATTCTCTCACATTGTGGTAACTCTACCCCCAAATGTATTTTATCAACATGCGATAAAGAACATAAATGATGTCACCTCAGAACAAAGATACCTCAGTCAAAGCACCTACAGTATCTCAGCCTGTGTTCCCAGGCAGCCAAGTAAAATAATAAATCTCAATTAGAAAAGCACAGATACAAGCTCAAATAGCAAATAGTGTATTATACATCATCAGCTGAAAACCCAGCCCAACTTCTCAGTTCTGTTGGTGATTTTGCTACCTAAAGCTGGCCATAGACGTAAAGATTTTTGAAAGATCCACTTGTTATCGTGAGACCACGATTGTCTCAAAACGATCGTTTAAATGCCTGATGTGTCCATCAACTAAAAAGAACATTTCAGGCGATATTACCAGCAAAACTGAAGGATCGCAGCCTGCTTGGCCCTGCAAACATAGGTAGATTGCATGGGGACCGATAAAGATTTTCTAACCTGGCCGATCAATCTTCAGACCAATGTCGGAAGAAAAATCGTAAGACGAACGATCGTTTGTATCCCACTAACCGCACGATAATTTGACAGATTGGTCGGACTTCCCTAAGATCGGTCGTTCGGCAGGGAAATATCGTTGCGTCTATGGGGAGCTTAAGGCTAGATTCTCAAATTGCCACATTACAGAAGCATTCCTGCCCCTGCTGTGGGGCTCAGGGGGCCCCAAGGGGGTGCGGACCCAGGTGCCATTGAACTCCCCGTAGTTACGCCACTGGGTTTGAACATATGGACGCTATGTGAGAAATCTGTGCAGAACATGGTTGTGGTAACGTAACGGATCAGTGCACACTTGAATGTTGTCTGAACGCACACTATGGGGCAGATTTACTATTGGTCGAATTCGACCAATCGAATTTCGGTCGAATTTTAACCCTTCAAATTCGAATATCAAATTTGAAGGGTTTTAGTGAAATTCAATCGAATGAACGATCGAATATAAAAAATTCGATTTGAACGATTTTAACCATTCGATCTAATTTTTTTTTCGAGCTTCCCATAGAGTTACACAGCAATTCGGTAGGTTTAATCTGGCAAACTAGGGATTTTAATAAAAATTTAAAGGGCAAGTAATTCGACCATCGAATGATCGAATGATCAAATAGAATTTTATTCAAATTATTCAAGTCTATCGAATTTTTTTAATTCGATGGTTGAAGTGCCCAAAAAAGTTATTCGAAAATTCGAATTAGAATCTTATTGAAAATTCGATTGAATTTAGAATCCTTCACAAATTTAGTAAATCTGCCCCTATGGATTGAGCCTCGCATATTAGAGCCTAAGCGCTGTCTCACTCATTGAGAATTTGCTGAAAAGTAAAGGTAAAAGTAAGGCTTGAGGTTACATTGTTGGGCATTAGACTATTAAACAAACAAAATTTTTACTAATTGCAGAAACGTATGACCATATGGATACAAAATACTCCTTCTATTCAATTGATTTATACACTCAGAATTGTTATTGTCAAATACATGAAGGAGCAGATCGAATTTTTTAAGTGAATTTTCGTTCAAAATTTGACCTTTTTCGTTTGAATAGGTCAGTTTTTGATCAAATAAAAATTGTTCAGATCGTTTGAATGCATCATTCGATTCAAATATTTCGCCGATTTTGGCCAAAAAAATGTGATTTTCAAAAATACTTCTTAAAGGTCCTATGAGGTCCCCTATAAGCTAAAATAGCAATTTGGCAGCTTTAAGGTGTATCGAATTAGAATGTTTTAAAGAGACAGTACTTCAATTTTCAAATGGTCAAATTTTAAAATTTGATTAAAAATTTTTTCAATTCAAATCAAATTTTGGCCTATTTGATGGTCGAAGTAGTCAAAAATTACTTTGAAATTTTCACTTAGACCCTTAGTAAATGTGCCCCGAATTGTTGAATGTGTTATTTATATCGATTGGTAACCTCAAATAATTTTTTCTAAATTATTTAATAAATGATCAATAAACTATCCAGCTGAAGTGATTTACTGAATGTGAAAAAGAGATACCTTTTATCAGTTTTCATTTACCGCAGCCACAAATGGAAAACTTGGGAGAAAAATGGAGACTTTCACCAAAGAAGAATCTATTAACACTCATTGTCATTTATAGAAGCTTTGGCTGCAAGAGGAAAATTAGTATGTGGTCACTTGACATAGAGAAAAGCACGGGGGTCAGTGTACGGCTGTTCACTCTTGATGAATCCATTAACAAAGTACAAATATAAACTGGATGGTTATAACTACAGCCTATAGTATGGATGATATTTCACACCATTTAAAACACCATGTTAACTTTATTTTTGATGATTAATTTTATTTTAGTACAAACATATTTGAAATAAATGTGTAAAGGTGAGGTCAGGGTGCATGTCGCATTTACAGTATCCTACAGTTTCATGTTCATCTTACTTGGTTGGTAACACCTAACGGGTGAAGAGGTAGTATTATTGCTGTTTAGAGATTTTAGTGGGCTGATTATTTTTCTTATACCATGTATTTTGAGTGCTGTATTGTTTTAAAATCATGATTTCATACAAAGTAATTAGAACACTCCTTGAGTGAACTGGGTGCCAAAGAAAATCCCTTGGCATTTGGCCTGGAAGTCTCCAGCTGGATAGCATAATTTAGACAAAGGAACAGAAACCCAAGCGTCTCTCATGTTGCCTTGTAGTGAATGAGGCTGTGACCACAGTGAGCAAACAATGCCCCAATGAGAGACATACACACAGACACACTGACCCAATTCCCCATGGCATTTCTAACTCACTTAAAGAAATTAGCCAAGAATGTCTTGGAAACCATGTCTATGGCATTCCAGAGCTCTAGAAATTATAATCATGCCTGTCTAGATGGAGGCACATCACAAAAAATTATTATTACTTACATATTTAACACAAAACATGGCATACGCAGCACTGAACAGAGCCTTAAATGTAAGCGTATTCCTCAAATATGTCACATAACAGTAATTCTGAATCCCTCAAAAATCCTCCCCTTCAGATGAATTATGTCTTACTGATACTTAAAGGGACTATGATCCTTTGTGCTTCTTGGCAAATATTAACCCAATATACTTTCCCTTTATCCAAATCTTTGAAAATCCATATTTAAAGAAAATAAATTGCAAAGCAAAAAATTAACTCTGTGATCATTTTCACATTGCCCTTATAAAGTAACAGCTCTTGAGACATCCAGTCATTTGAAAAAGTTTGGGAACCCCTCTTAACCTGCATAATAATTTACTCCACTTACAACAAAAAAAGATAACAGCAGTATGTCTTTCATTTCCCAGGAACATCTGAGGTTTTTCTGAACAAAGATTTTTAGAGAAGCAGTATTCAGTTGTATGAAATTAAATCAAATGTGAAAAACAGAGCAGAAGGGTAATTTGTACCCTAGAAATGAAATTGCTGACACAGAGCTGCTTAATAAAAAGCTGAATAACTATAAAACCACAAACAATAAAAAAAGAAAAGCAATAGCACATTGTCTCAGAATATCACTCTCTACATTATACTAAAAGTTAACTCAAAGGTGATCAACCACTTTAAGGTGGCCAATTGAAAGTTGTGCTTCTGTTTGTCTCTCCTCTGATGAGTGACAGCATGGGATCCTCAAAACAACCCTCAAAAGATCTGAAAGCAAAGATTGTTCAGTATCATGGTTTAGGGGAAAGCTACAAAAAGCTATCAAGGAGGTTTAAACTGTCAGTTTCAACTGTAATGCTGGCCATAGACGCAAAGATCCGATTGTTCGATGATTCGAACGATCGGACTTCCCCATCTCCCGACCTGCCACTAACCTTCAGATGAAATAAAGTAGTAAAAGCACAGATCAGCCGACGTTCTGCCCCTGACAGGGATCGTACAAAAGTTGTACAATTAAAAACCTAGTGATGGTCTCCCACTGAAAATCGTACAATCTGCAATAGATGCAAATATATGATCGCCAGCCGATCTAACCTGGCCGATCGACCAAACGACTGATCGGCATGTCATGACAAATGTCGGAACACCGAAAATCGTACGAAACGAGGATTCGTACGATCGGATTGTTGCGTCTATGACCAGCTTAAGGAATGTAATCACGAAATGTAAGACCACAGGAACAGTTGCTGTAAAACCTGGGTCTGACAGGCCAAGAAAAATATAGGAGTGGCATATGTGGAGGATTGTGAGATTGGTTACAGACAACCCAAAGATCACCTCCAAAGACCTGCAAGTATCGGTTCTACAATTCAGCCCAATTTGCACAAAGATGATTTTTTTTTATGGAAGGCTGATGAGAAAGATGTCCTTTCTGCACCCCCGCCACAAACAGAGTGCTTTTTGTATGCAAAAGCTCATTTAAACAAGCCTCAGTCATTTTGGAACAAAGTACTTTGGGCTGATGAAACAAAAAATTTGTTATTTGGTCATAACAAAAACTGCTTTGCATGATGTAATTTGGTGGAGGTTCTATCATGCTGTGGGGCTGTGTGGCTAGTTCAGGGACTGAGGCCCTTGTTAAAGTCGAGGGTCGGATATTCAACTCAATATCAACAATTTCTCTGCCACATACTTAAGCCAGCATAACTGACAAATTGGGGCAAAAAAATATGCTAGGGATGGCTTTGCTGCAATTCGCCAAGCAAATTTTCGCCAGACCTCCACTAACTTGCATTCAGGGAGGCGAAAAGTAGTGAAGTTGCCCTACCGTTACTTCGCCAGGCAAAGCGCATTTATGCTAGCAATGCCTAATTTGCATACAGTGCGAAGTTGAAAGTATAAAAGAAGTATATGTTACAGCCACTACATTGCACTACACAAGCCCAGGAAACCATTAATAAATAAAATAAAGTTGTCCTATTGCCCTAAACATCTTCCGACTGTATAGTTGAGTTGCCATATGTCAGGAAATGTAGGGAGGAAGGAGAGTAACCTCCAAAAAAATTACGCTATTTTTCAGACTATCACCCTAAAAAATGTAAAAGATGCCAGCATTTTTTTGCGGCAAACTCCTATCTATTGTATTGAACTTCGCAAGGTCTGACTTGGCAAAGTAAAATCTAGCGTAAGAGGTAACGTTCAGTAAAATGGGCATCTTAGTGAAATTGCATAGTTATGTCCCTTCATCAGTGCGCAAGTTCACCTGGCGTAAGGGTGCAAAGTTGGCTAGTCTATCTACTGTACTTCTCTAGCAAATTTTCGCCAGGGACACTGTTAGTAAATTGGCAAGGTTGTGAAATGACGTCACGCTGGCAAATTAGCACTACTGTTAGACGCTACGCACTTTAGTGAATTTGCCCCATATAGTTACAGAGATAGGGAAAAGAAGATGGGGAGCTATTGGGGCACCTTTGGAATCACAGATCTTCCCTGCTAAAGAGCTTTGGTTGTCTTGGGCTGGTACAGAAGCCCAAAACATAATGTAAAACATTTTTTGCTACTTCTTTAGAAAAAGCTTTAGTTCTTTCATATCTTAGTATAACACCAAGAGCAGCTGACTGCATATATTTCTGTCTTTGTTTTCTGGAGTTTCTCTACCCATCTGCAAAGCAATATAAAATAATAATGCATAAACTTGGATCTTTGTTCCTTTATAAGATTTGTACTTATTATAAGATTTGTTCATATGTATGGTCTTTCATGCATAATACATTTTAAAAAAAAAAACAGCATCACTAATATAGTCAGACTAGAAATCAGAAGATGTTCTACTAACCTCCTACTAAAAAATGTATGAATCCTTACAAAAGCATTTGGGATCTGCCCTTTTAAGCTTTTCTGCAAACATATTAAATGTACTTAAAATGTAGCACAATAAGGTCAATGAGCACTTGCTAAAAAACCACAAATCTAATAATGGCCTTCTGTAATTCAGCAATGTGGTGTGACTAAGGTATATCGCATGCTCAAGGCTTGTAACTAAATTCCTTTATGACACAGGCAATCATTTTTCTGCCACAAGGCATTCTGCCCAGTATCTTGCATCTGTCAAGTCTAGGATTTCCTATAATCACTTCATTTGACTCTGACTATAACCTTATTTCATGTCAACATGAAATTAAAGTGACTCACTGTCTATCATCTTTATTATTAAAACAAAACACAAATGTGACCACACAAAACAGTTAAACAGGAATCTGCAATTCCTATTGGTAGAAGCAAATAATTTCTTTGGAAACTGAACCACTGCAAAGGACGGAGAATAAGGAAGTATATCTTCTATAGATGCACAGCATGGAATTGCTTCTAAACATTTTAGAGATGGGAGGGCTCATTTATGAAAACAAGTATAAATTTCTATACAGCATACATTAAAAGAAAAGAAACTTGTGGCTTTAAAGCTTATGTATAGGGCTACTGCATGTGCAAAGGTGCAAAGTACAGGGAGCATGGACACAAGGGATCCCTAGAATAAACCAACAGACCCAAGAATTTACAGAACAGCAAGTCTGCATTTTGAGTGGAAAAAAAGGGTGATTTGCATGTGTTTTTGGACGTAGTATTTTGAACTTCCATTACTATTTGAGTCTACCATAGAAGTAATCGTACATATTTTTTGTACCATTTGACAAATAGTAAAGGAGCAAGTACTTTAACATAAGCAAGTTTAATGTTAACAAAAGGTAACCACAAAAGTGATGTTTCAGTATCTAGTTAAAGGGTGCCAGTCACCCCAAAACTGTTTCCCTCACTGGAGGTGTGGGCTTGGGGAACCAATAGTTTTTCCTTCAAAAATGCCCCCTTAAGTGCTAGGCCAGGAGTGTCCAAAAGGTAAATAGGGACCAACCAATAGACCTTAAGCTTGTGAGAAGTAAATCTCAAGCAAACAGCTTGTCTAAATCATCCTCCTGTTTCATTCAGATATTTATTATGTTAAGGTTACAGGAGAAACCAATATAAATTATCTCATAAGTCAATAATATTTAAGTAATATTTTCCATGGAACAGAATGCCAACAATGGTATTATGCATGTAGTTCATAATAGGACAACATCACTAAAAGTAGACCTTACACTAGTAAAGTATGGAAACTCCTGTGCTAGGCCACCCACACCAGGAGGGAACTGCCAGTGCGGCAAGCCATGCATAGAGGTGTGCATGATGAACACTGCTCTCACAACACTTGTTATGGGCATATGTGCTTGTTAAGGTTTATAGCTTAGTGTGGCAGGTAACATGGGTTCTAAGTGTTAGCTGCTAACAGTTAAGTGATGCAAAGCAGTATATATGTAAAACCATAATATTAGCTTTGAGTAAAAGAAGGCCTTGTTGAACATACTACTATCCATTTGTAAAACACATTATTTAAACAGCTACAGGTGTCCATTTTTTTTCCTTTGGCTTGCTAAGTGTTTCAAACTCTATGAATTATCCATTAAACCTTAAGAGTTAAATATTATGCAGTAATGGAAAAAAAGTGCATTTCATAAAGGACCTCTAACCACTGTGATGAGAATGCTCTGTTATAAAGATTACTATAACTTCAGCTTTTATGCATAACAGTGTTTACACAAAGTCTACAACTTTATTAAACATTATACATTCTTTTAAGGACAAAGGGTCTATGTATCATACTGTGTAAAACAATATATATATATATATATATATATATATATATATATATATACACACACACATATCACCAGGCATTGCTGCATAAGCAGTAGTTTTTTCCCATGCAAAATCATAAAACATAACTCCTTTTCATCTAGAAGCATAGTATAATACCTTCCAGAGGATGTTTTTCAAGACTGAGCCTGCAAGACCCAAGATATTTTTAATTCATATATTGCTGGCAAACAATTTTCATGTTAGCAGATATTCTTTCAATGCAGAAATGCAAATTATAAATATATTTAAAAAAATGTTGTTGAGGAGGCATAATATTGTCTGGATAGAAGCCTAGCACAACACATAATCTAAAGGTGGCCATACACGGGCAGATAAAAGCTGCCGACAGACTGTGTCGGCAGCTTATCTGCCCGTGTGGGGGGCCCTCCGACGGGCTTTCCCGATCGATATCTGGCCGAAAGTCGGCCAGATGTCGATCGGGCAGGATTAAAAATCCAGTCGGATCGCGGCCGCATCTGTTCGTTGATGCGGTCCCGCGACCGGACCGCCCATACTGATCCGAACGTTGGGCCCTAGGGCCCACGATCGGATCAGCCCGATATCGCCCACCTCAAGGTGGGCATATCGGGGAGAGATCCGCTCGTTTGGCAACATCGCCAAACGAGCGGATCTCTTCGTGTATGGCCACCTTAAGTGAGGCTTACCAAATTAAACCTTAATTTATTTATTGCATTCATTAGTGAAATTCATGATGCCATAGAGTGAGACCCACTGCATCACAACATAGATACATACATTTATGACCACCAAGTTTGAAGGCCAAACTGTGGGTTAACAAAGATTGAACATCGAATTCACTCTTGGATATACCCTGGAGCCTGATCTAAAGCATGATTTGGATAACATATTTGATGTATACTGTTTGAGATATTCCACTGAACTCAAACAGGACATTATTGTACTAGAGAGGGTACAGAGAAGGGCAACTAAGCCTGTAAAAGGTATGGAAAATCTTAGCTATGAGGAAAGACAGGCCAAATTTGGGATGTTCACACTGGGGAAGAGGCACTTAAGTGGTGATATGATAACTATGTATAAATATATAAGGGGATCATATAATCTCTCTAATGCTTTATTCACCAGTAGGTATTTCCAGCTGACACAAGGTCACCCATTCCAATTAGAAGAAAAGAGGTTCCACCTAAATATTTGGAAGGGGTTTTTTACAGTGAGAGCAGTGAAGATGTGGAATTCTCTCCCTGAATC
Source organism: Xenopus borealis (assembly GCA_024363595.1). Classification (NCBI taxonomy): domain Eukaryota; kingdom Metazoa; phylum Chordata; class Amphibia; order Anura; family Pipidae; genus Xenopus; species Xenopus borealis. The sequence continues at coordinate 75,709,041 of CM044435.1, read as the reverse complement.
AGTTGTACAGGCTGATACATTAGATAGCTTTAAGAAGGGGTTGGATGGCTTTTTAGCAAGTGAGGGAATACAGGGTTATGGAAGATAGCTCATAGTACAAGTTGATCCAGGGACTATTCTGATTGCCATTTTGGAGTCAGGAAGGAATTTTTTTTCCCCCACTGGGGCAAATTGGAGAGTGTTCAGATGGGTTTTTTTTGCCTTCCTCTGGATCAGCTAGCAGTTAGGCAGGTTAAAAAAGGTTGAACTTTATGGACATGTGTCTTTTTTTCATCCTAACTTACTATGTAACTATTTAAGTCCTACTTATCTTATATTCCTCCATTAGACTCTTTTAGAAAATGGCACCTGCAGTAATTTTAAACATGTTTATGCCAGTTGTATTGTAGCTTTGTGGGCAGGGGATAAAACCAAACAAAATCACAATAAAACCACAGGCATTAAAATCACTGTGTTTTTATCCTTAGGTTATCAGTATGCTTCATATTACAGTGGTATATATGGATGAGTGGCAGAAATACTGATAGGGTTGCTTTGACAGATGTCCAAGGCCACTTTCCATGTTTAGCAGATTTCCCCTGCTAGTTTTTACTCAAGGAAAAACGAATAGTATTCCTTTAGGTAAAACCTTTATTATAACTCTTTTTTCATAATTGCATTGCCACATATGAACTTGTCTGCATAAATAGCATAACCTTAAAGACAATTGAGCAATCTTAAAGGAATAATGTCATGGGAAAACATGTATTTTCCAAAAGACATTTTGTCAATTTCCCAGCTGCCCCCCTTCATGTGACTTGTGCCAGCACTTTAGGAGGGAACTGCTTTATGGCAGGCTGTTGTTTTTCCTTCTCAATGTAACTGAATGGAACGCAGTGGGACATGGGTTTTTACTATCGAGTGCTGTTCTTAGATCTACCAGGCAGCTGAACCGAAGCTGAATCCTAATTTGCATATACAAATTAGCGGTGGGAAGGGGGAAGCGTTATTTTCTTGTAACAGAAAGTCACGCAATTTACCTTCCCACCCCTAATTAGCAAATGGGGATTCAGTTCGGCCGGTCAGAAAGATTTATCTGAATCCAGATCCTGCTGAAAAAGGCTGAATCCCAAACCGAATCCTGTATTCGGTGCATCCCTAGTTTAATTTAAGCTTAACTGGGGCAAGGTCTGCTGGGCAAGATGAAAAAGCTCTGTAAAGTGCTGTGCAAATGTGTCTGCTATATAGATAACAATAAGAAAATAATAATAATGTCAAAGTGAACTCTGTGCTCCATACAGAATGTAGGACCTCTTCTACTGCAAATGTTCAAAAAGCTCAGAAAATGAGAGGGTGTGTTCATTTTCTTTCATCCTTTACAAAGCAATGCATTACTAATACATATATACAGCAAGTTATAAACCTTCATGGGAGTAATCGCAGATGATTTTTTTTCTATGCTTTGGCCTAAACATCACTCTCTGTTAAAACAATGAATGGACAATTATGGTTTTTGGGGAGAAAAAGTTATAGTTCATTTGTCAAACATCACCGATGACATAGTAAGGTAAAGTGACCAAAAGGAAACAATGCCAGGGATAGAAACAGTAACCTTCATAAAATAATTCAAACATAAACTTCAAGATATACTCCATTTGTAGCAAAGACCAGTTAATCACAGCAGTTCAAATGAGAATATACTAGCAGGGAATTACATTGGAGGCAGCAACTTATTAATGTATCTTTCAGCAACATCTCACGAAATCATAAGACCCGACCAAAATAAAAGCATGAGATTCCTATATAGGGTTTTTTGGTTGTAGTAGTTACCATGAAATTACCATTAATTTCATGTAGATGTAATGGGACACTTAGATCTCTTCAAATGTATCAGGAGGTTTCAGTTCAAGCACTTTCAATCAGAAGATTTAACTTTATTTGTACCCAACATGGAAGTGAACATTGCCAATGTACATATATTATTGGATATTCAGGCCACAAAAAAGGAAGAGCCATAGAGCTACAGTTTTAACATGAGTTTTCTGCTGATAAGAGCACTGGCCCGGTGTTTCAGGTAAGTATGTAAGTACATTCACTTGGGGGTGCTTAACATTTGGCATCCTCAAGTGGGATAACATTCCTTCTCCTTTATAGATGTGACACAATCATATTTATTAAAAAAGAGGATTATTTTTAATAAAACTCTAATTATATCTTCTCCTATGATCACTTGGGATTTATAAAATACTTATAAAACTCCTAAACTTGCAAATGTACAAGAATACATGGCTAGCATGGTCACACTAGACAATTATATTCCTTTATGATCCTAGTAATTTTCCCTAGGTATAACCATAAAAAAAAGTTGGTTGTCATAATATAGCCATGTCTTACCGTCTGGAGGCATCAATAGTTTATTGTTCTGTGTACACCAGCCAATGGGATGCAGATCTGCTGTCATTACATCACACCAGAAGTCAGCCTTGCGATCTTCTCCATAGCCACAATAGCGCAGCAGAAGTAACTGTCCACACGTGGTAATGATAGTAGCAACCCAATAAGTGTCTGGATTGCTCTTATTCGCCACCTCAAGCTTCATCCCTGGTTGGAAACTGCTCTGAAGACTGATTTCAACCTTGGGCAAGAGAATAAAAAGGATGAATGTTATTACACAATATCTTTATTTTGAACTTTATGTTGCAAAATGCTTAATTTTTCACAAAGGTTCAACTGTTAAAATTTCCTTTGAGACATAGAACAACTTCCAAATAATCATGCCTGCAATCAACACTTTGACAAGAACTGTAAGAATATCTGGTGGTCTAGTGGTGCTGAAGGGATGCCCACCGCACTCATGGAGAAGACTCACGCCACTTCCTCTGCCATTTCAGATTTGACACTCGCACTGCATCCGACGTCATCGCACTTGTGTGAAATTCCAAATATTTTAATGGGCTGCAGTCAACTGTTCATTGCCCAATGTAGGTCTATTTCTAATAGTTCATGGGTACGTTTTCTAGTCTCGTCTGTTTACGACCTAGCCTGTTCCTGGCCTTCCCTAGTTTGCTGACTGTCCTGACCTCTGACTGTTTCTTGACCATTCTCTCAGATCCTTTTTCTGTACTGCACTACTATTGGTTTTGACCTTGACCTGCGACTACTTCCCAGACTCCTAATTTAGTACTGCCCTGCCTGATTGGTAACAAACCATCTTGTCCCTCGACTCCACTCCTTGTTCTCCATTCTTCCTGCACACGTTTGGTTCCCTTGTCTGCCCAGAATGCTCAACTTGGTCCTCTCACCTGGTGGCATCCAAGTAGTGCAGGCTCCTCCCGGAGCAAAAGGCAGTGGTTATTGGAGGAAGCATGAGTTGAGGCTAAGAACTTGGGGTTTGTTCTGGGTTTGGGAAACCTTAAGTTACAAGAACAGTAATAATACCGTAACTGGCATAACTTGGAACGCACAGCTTATACCATGGTTATTTGCGGCTGTGAGCCAAGACGAAACAGGAATATTACGATTAGCCATTAAAAGTAACATTGAACCCAAGATGTTTCTGTACTACAAATTGCAGCAAGATTTGAAATGTGGTTCTTGGAGTCTTAGTTCACACAGGACAATGACAGATGGAGATGTTAACAAAATGAAGGTACCGATAAGTCTCTAACGCACAAAAAATAGTATTCAATATGTGTTCCTACAGATTACCTATTTAACTTTAGGTTCACTTATTAATTATTACATTATCTTTAAAGCCCATCAGATGTGTAATTTTTATCTGTAATGCTCTTCTCTGCGTGGCTACACAGATAACTCTATATTCTGGATCTATTCTCTTAGATCAGGCAATTCAAATTATTACCAGCTGTTCAGATCTGGAGAATTTTATCTTAGTTAACAGCTAATCACGGACTGACACTGTTGCAATCTAAACTAGTAATTTATAAAATGTGGGTCGGGAATGGGTAAAGCAAAATAAAAAAAAAGCTAGTGGTTTCTTCATTTCTCTCACTCTCGATTTGCCTAGTCCAAATCTTTACTGTATAATAAGTCAGCCCTTCCAACTTTCAGAAATAGCTGTTGAGTCAAAAAGTGATGTATTAGATTTTACTGTTAATAACTCAGAAACTGTTGAAATGCATGTAAATCCATAAATTTTATGCAAAAGCTTCAGAGCAGAACTGTTTTTATGTCAAATAATTTGTTGGGTTTAGATTCCCTTTAAAAAAGCAAATTACACCAATGTGCTGTAACCTTTCTAGTTTACATTTTATACCCTTCAGTGATAAAGCAATGCCACAGTTGCCAAATAAAATTCTTTTAAAAAGAAAAGCCTATTTTGTGGCTCAGCTCTAATTCTGTTTTGTATAAGGCAGTTTCAAGAAACAGCAATCTGATCAGTCTGCACTATGATCAGTGCCTCAGGACACAGAGAGCACAACAAAGTCAGCATTTCTATAACACTGGCTTTGTCAGCAACATTTCCTGTTTCAAGAAAAGGAAGTTTCGGTTTGAATAAAAAGCAAAAAACAAAACTAAATTCAAATAATAAAAAACACGACTGGCCCTGCCCTGTTCTGCAGTAGTAACAACATATTTTAGAGCTGTGACATTATTTTATTTTGTGTTCTTTAAAGGAATATATATTCCTATAAATACATATGCCTAAATATTGTCATATGGGATACCCTGAAAAATAATATAATGTATTACCTTCATTAATTCTAAAAATGTTAGAATGCTTGCTTTGCTTTCTCGTGCAATATCTTTTGAGGTTGAATTGCAGTTACAACTGATTAATAACAAGAAAATATCCAATCAAATAGACATTTGACAGCCTACAATAGATCTTATGTACTGTACACATAGCAAACCATGTGTCTTTTCAGTCAAAGGGGTGGTTCACCTTGAAGTTAAGTTTTAGTATGTTATAGAATTGTTAATGCAAAGAAACTTTTCAACTGGTCTTCCTTTTGTTTTTTTTTATACTTTTTAAATGATTTCCCTTCTTCTTCAGACTCTTTCTAGCTTTCAAATGGGGGTCACTGATCCCATCTAAAAAATACATTCTATAAGGCTAGAAATTTACTGTTATTGCTACTTTTTATTACTATTCTTTCTGTTCAGGCCCTCTCCTATTCATATTCTATTCTGTTATTCATATTAGTGATTAGTGACCTTGCTGATGGAAAAGAACCAATAATACAATTTGCTCACAGTATTTCTGTAAATAAATGCCAAACTAGCTTCAGCTGCACTCCAGCCTTCTGATATTTTGTTCAGTTAGCTATGCAATGTATAAACTTGACCTTTAGACATAGTTTTGTATTTAATGTATTTAATATATACTTAAGTAACTTTTCTATAGTTAAAACCGACTAATAAAATTATATTTTTTCTTCCAGATCATATTCTACCTAGGCTCAACCTCAAGATTCCAAATAAACTACTCTCAGATGCACACTGTCCAGCTCCATACTGAATAAGATCTATTGTGTTAAAACCCAACATGTCACTATTAAACAGATACTGGAACAGAAGTGGAAGTGAAGACTTGGCAGTGTGCTTATCAATGTCAAAATCCTGACATATAATTTTGATTTCAAGTATGTGCAAGAATGGTTGTGATTTAAATTTTCACTTTGCCTTAACGTAAAAAGTTGTAAGTAGAATAATGGCAATTCCAAGATTTGACTTGAAATACAGGGCCTTTTACATCTCCAATTACACTATATAAGCCTCAGCCAAAAAGTTGTTTTTCAACCAGTTGCTATCATGTGGCAAGAAATCCCACCATACCAATATCTTTGTTTTACGTATCAGTAATTCAACTAAACAATATCCCCTGCATAAAATGTCAAATAGTATGTCCTGTTTTTAATGAAACCAAGCAGTGTTCCTGAGCACTGTGCCTGCTAGTATTGTTCTTAATTGATAAAGTTTTGTTTATTCATCACAAACTATTGGATGAACATGCTGTACAAAACAAGTCAGAGCCTGTCATTCTGTTTGACATCAGAATTCTGTTTGAAATCAGAATATGTGAGCTGCAAATTTCTGAATGTAATAATAGATATGCAAATACAGAAATAGGACTCTCATTCAAGGCAAAATATTATTCAAATGGTTTATTAATAAAACATTTCTAAACTTCAGATCAGTAATTTGTCTATTTTAATAAGCTCACTAATTCCAAAGCCATGTGCACCTCCAAAGGTCCTATGAGGCTTCTACTGAAACTATTAAAAAAACAAACTATTAAATAAATCCCAAAACACTGAAAGTTTTTTGTCAAATTTGCCACCATAATAGGTAAATGAAAGTAATTTAATTTGTTTCATCTTAACAACCCTTTTGTTTAATTTAACATGTAGAACAGGGATCCCCAAACTTTTGAACCCGTGAGCAACATTCAGAAGTAAAAAGAGTTGGGGAGCAACACTATCATGAAAAATATTCTTGGGGTGCCAAATAAGTGCTGTGATTGGCCATTTGGTAGACCCTATGTGGATTGTTAACTACATTGAGGCTCTGTTTGGCAGTGCACCAAGGCTGGAATTTAAAAACAAGCTTCTGCTTTGAGGCCACTGGGAGCAACATCCAAGGGGTTTGGAGAACAACATGTTGCTCACAAGCTACTGGTTGGGGATCACTGATGTAGAAGCTATATTAGCAGTAAAAAAAATTGACACGATGAAGTTGAATTATTTTAAATAACATAGGAACCCCCCCCAACAAAAAAGTGTTGATTATACTCAATTAAATTAAATTTTTAGTTAATCACAGTGCAAAATGAAAGCAGAATCCTCAGTTTTAACTTTCTAACTGAAGGCTTTATTTTGTTATGAAGAGACAGTGGCAGGCTGGCCCCTACGGGAAGCAGGGGGAGAAGTTTTACCAGGGCCTGCTCCCCTGCCTGCCACAGAGAAGGAGCCAGAAGAAGAGACAGTGGCGGGTTGGCAGCATAAATACATGGAGCAGGAGAAGTTTCACAGGGGCCAGTGTGCTCTGCTTCTTACTATATAATGTTCTTTATAGTGCTTGTGGTGTCTTCTTTTTATTATGTTCTTGGGAAATAAGTACCTACTGCTCCTTTGTATGTCTTTTCAGTACGTCACAGTCTCTGCATGTAATGTACATTAGGTGCCAGAATCTTTTTCTCCATAATGTGCTTGTAATGCAGCATTCACAGCTCTCAGTTGAATTGTACATGTGATCTTAATACCCCTTTCTTGTAATGCAAGACATTAAAAAATTTTGCCCCACAGCACAGTGTGCTGATCCTTCTTCCATGTATATTGCTACAACTGATCAAGCACCTCGCCTTCAATGGGGATAGAGTGTGGACTTCCCAAACATATATATATATATATATATATATATATATATATATATAAAAATAGAAGATAACAGCACTCCAGAGATTCATATCCAGGCAAAAAGGTTTAAATAAATGGTGGGTTTATTGTGTCCAACGTTTCAGTTCCTATTGGAACTTTCTTCAGGGAAGAATATACAATACATTGCATATGGAACATAATAGCTCAAGCTAGGTCAGTTTTGGTGTTTTAGATGTCTAAACCCCAAGATGGTCATACAACATAATCAAAAAGACATATATTCTTAATATAATATAGCATCTCAAGACATTTGAAAATGGATGCTGTGTTACTAATCTACTGGAACTGTCACAATTAAACACTGATTTATAAACACAGTCTGTATAATTCAGAACTCTCACCTCAGCAATTAAACTGCAGATGACAGCAGTGTCGGACTGGCCCACCAGAATACCAGGAAAACTCCCGGTGGGCCAAGGTGTCAGTGGGCCCTCATGCTGCTAAACTTTTGGCCTATTTCATGGCCATTCCCTACTTCTATGAGAACAAAGGGGCTAAATAGATGGAAATGATTATAGTATGTAAAGAAAACTAGGAGAATAGAGTTTGATTGAGGATATGAAGAATATTAGTGCTGAGAGTGGGCCCCTGGTCTAAGGTCTTAAGGTGGCCATAGACGCACAGATAATATCGTACGAAACAAATTTTCGTACGATATTCGGTGCGTGTATGGTGGGAAATGAGCCGACCAACATCGTCAGAGGATTAAGATATCAGTCGGCTGGTTGATCGGACTGGACGGAAAATTTTGATCGGATGCCTTTGAAAGCTCCCTGAACATCGGCCATTGTTAGTGCTGAATCGTCAGATACAAGTAGAATTCTATTATTTCTACCTGTATATTTGACGATTCAGCTCTACACGTGTGTGTTGAAACGAACGATCTTTCTTGGAAAGATCTTTTCCGAGAAAGATTGTAATTGTTACGTCTATGGCCAGCTTTATGGTGGGCCCCTGGTCTAAGGTTTTATGGGGGGCCCCTGGTCTAAGGTCTTAGACACTGGATGACAGAATTCTGCATTTAATGAAGCTCTTTACACTCTATTGTGACATTGTCCTTTCAAGTGAAATTTTAAGCAAACTGTAGAAGATAAATAAAGAAAGGAAGCTCCAGTACATACATGTTTAAAAGACGTGTGAGGCGCAGCAGTTGAAGCAGATTCTTCCAGATACTCATCCCAGTTAAAATCTGTCTCTTCAATACTAGAACCATCATCTGTCAATACAAAAAAGAAAGTTAGATGAGAGCTTCTGATCATATGTAGTTGTATGTGAGAAGTTTTACTTTTTCCTTCAAAGTGTTGGTAATAATGTATAAAGCCATGTGTTTTGGGGGAATAAATGTTTTAAAATTTCTACTGAAAAAGCAAAGGTCATTTAGTTTTGGTATGGAGGCAAGAGCATAAACACTATGGACTAGAATATTGCTTCTCTTAATGCTCATGCACACTTGCGCCTTGGCTTTGGCTACATTCCTGAATTTTCCCAGTTAAAAAAAAACATTCTAATGTAACATAATAATAATGTATATAATGTAAGAGGAAAGCAAACATCATTTGACAAAATGCAGAATGACAAATGTAATTTTACTTTAAAGTGTTGCATTCAGTGTAGCTGAAGAGTTTGGCATATACACTAAGGCAGGTTTCAGTATGCTCCTATAAATTACCCTTTCATAATTTCTGAGAAATATGGAAACTTACATAGAAGAAGAGCATTACTATGACAAACCAGAACTGGTTTCATTATATGTAAGGCTAAGTTGTATTATATCACACATCTATGTGGTTAAAAGACCTGCAAGACTTAAAGAAGTACTTAATGGGTCCAGAATGACCAGACACAATTGTTTATAAACAACTTAGTTAGTGGAAAGCCTTATGGGTTTATCATTGCTAAATTCTAAATATTTAACAGAACATTGGCATTAAAGTACATTAAGCATGATTCACTGTGCATTATATGTTTGACATTTAAAGGAAAACGATACCCCCAGACAATGTAGATCTCACAAATAAATTTATATACAAATAAATATATATATTCATGTCAAGTATCAGCTCTCACCAAATTTTCAACCAATATTGAAGATTTATTAAATATTCACATGTTCCCCCACATCAACGTTGGGGTACATATATGAATATATATATATTGCATTAAACAGCTCATATGTAAAACTTCATGTAAATAAACCATTTTCACAATAATAAACTTTTTTAGTAGTATGCACCATTGGGTAATAATAAATAGAAAATTGGCATTTTAAAAAATAAGGGCTGCCCCCTGGGATCCCAGGATTCACGGTACACACAAACAAACCAAACAAAGCATACATATTAGGTCACATGAGCCAATTAACAGACAGAGTTGTGTCTTTTGCTTCCCTACTTCTTCTTGTTACAGTTAGAGCTGCAGTATTTCAAGTCGGGTGATCTCTGAGGCAACACCCAGACCATCACGAAATGGTAGTTCAAGATACAATGGTCAAGATACAATGGTCAAGATACAATGGTCAAGATATAATGGTCAAGATACAATGGTCAGAATTGGTGCATTTTATTACAAATGCAAAAGTAGATATTCATATATAAAGGCGGTAACATATGGTTCCCTCATAAGACTATCAACTATATCAAAAATATATATTTCATAAATTGAACTTATGTTTTACATGAAATCAAACCATCAATAAAAAGGTACTGTAGGAAACTGTTTTTAAAAAAAATGCTCTGTGTAACTAGTTTACATTTTTATTTAAGGTAGAATTATGGCCTTTCATAAATTGAGATCTTTTGAATATTTTTTTTTTACGGTCAAACCTAGACTTTTGGACTTTGGAGTGCGGTTCTGTGACATGATTAATCGGTTTTAATTAATTTAAATAAAATTATATTTTTAAAATAACCAACAAGATGGTTCCCAGTGTGCACTCAATTAACCTGAAAGTTTATATATATATATATATATATATATATATATATATATATATACGAAAAAACATTAAATGCCTTATGCACACACCAAAAGGGGTTATTGCCCTGGTGCTAACAGAATAATTACAGTGGTGTGAAAAACTATTTGCCCCCTTCCTGATTTCTTATTCTTTTGCATGTTTGTCACACAAAATGTTTCTGATCATCAAACACATTTAACTATTAGTCAAAGATAACACAAGTAAACACAAGTAAACACAAAATGCAGTTTTTAAATGAGGGTTTTTATTATTTAGGGAGAAAAAAAATCCAAACCTGTGTGAAAAAGTAATTGCCCCCTGAACCTAATAACTTGTTGGGCCACCCTTAGCAGCAATAACTGCAATCAAGCGTTTGCGATAACTTGCAACGAGTCTTTTACAGCGCTCTGGAGGAATTTTGCCCCACTCATCTTTGCAGAATTGTTGTAATTCAGCTTTATTTGAGGGTTTTCTAGCATGAACCGCCATTTTAAGGTCATGCCACAACATCTCAATAGGATTCAGGTCAGGACTTTGACTAGGCCACTCCAAAGTCTTCATTTTGTTTTTCTTCAGCCATTCAGAGGTGGATTTGCTGGTGTGTTTTCTTATCAAGATCTTGATAAAGGCCCCAGTGAGGGTCGAAACGTCGATTTATTAAATAAAGAACCTAAAATTTATTAAATAAAGAACCTAAAATTTTAGTTTTTCAGATATTAACACTTACTTATTCTACTATACTATGAGGTTCACCAAGGGTTAATCTACACACGTGTCAATATGGGTGTGTCCAGGTGGTGGTTCACTGGTGGGTGAGTCTATATAACTTTGTCATTCACATGTTTGAAATATCTTGATAAAGGCCCTTGTGTGGACCGAAACGTCGATCAAATAAAGAAGTTCCTTTTTTGAAAATCCTGGTGTGCTTCAGCATTTATTTACATGGATATACCACATTTCTGAACAGCACCCAGGTATTTGTTTTTTTCAGTGTGTGCCCAAGCCCTTATCTATAAATATATATAGATATATGCCCACACAAAATTTGCCAGGTTAAGATGTGTTATTTTTATGTGTTATAACAGTTTTGCTAAGGAAAGTGAATTGCCCTTTAAAGCTGCAAATCACAGTTTCCCCAAGAGTCTGCTTATCTTAAACTGCTACAATTGCTTCTTTGCGTATCTTAAAAGACAGGTCACATTAAAAAAAATTTTTAATTTGTATATAAACTATGAAAAAAAACAGACATGTTAAAGTTTAAAAGAAAAACTACCCCTAAAATTAATACTTTTTATGATTACCCAAACGCACATAATACGAAAAAAGTATATTATTATGAAAATGGTTTATTTACATGAAGCAGGGTTTTACATATGAGTTGTTTTATGCAATATCTTTTTATAGAGACCTACATTGTTTGAGGGGTATAGTTTTCCTTTAAGTCTTTATTTAGAAATAACTTACTGCCTTCCTTATAGGAGAGGAGAAATCAAGCGCCACACAATGGATCGCCTTTTCAGAAGAGGAGCAGAAGTGGAGCTTTGGTAAGTGATTTCTTAATAATGACTTAGCTATTTTAAATTTTAATATGTCTCTGTGTTTTTTGTGCTTATATTACAGGCCAATCTCATTTTCTGCTTGATAATTTGCAATGACCCCTAAGCTTAGCTTCTCAACAGCTGCTCAGATCCCACTGAGCATGTGAGTGTCACAGACACTTTCCAAGATGGTGACCCCCTGTGACAAGTTTGAAGTCCTGGATCATTGCTGCTATTGAGAAGTAGAAACTTTAGGCTGGTGCAATAAGATCAGTGTATAAAATATGGCATTTGAAGCCATATTAATTTTTAGGGATTCGTTTGTTACAAAAGTATCTAAGTATCTATTCTGGCATCTCTGTCAAAAGCCAATGGGGCAGATTCACTAAAGGGCAAAGTGACTAATGCTAGTGAAAATTTGCCAGCGTGATTCGTTACTTCGCTGATTTTCTAACGAGCGAAGAGGTACGCTAGCGTTGCTTCTCACGTGAATGGCGAATGGTCATATCTTCACTAAGATGCAGATTTTTTTAAGGTTACCTCTTTCGCCAGAAAACTGGAGGTATTCGACTGTGTGTTGATCTCAGTAAACCCAATAAAGCAGTTGTTATGGATAATCATGCCTTGCCACACATAGAAGAAATATTTTCAGAGCTCCTAGGAGCAAAATTCTTTTCCACCCTGGATCTTCAGAGTGCTTATCATCAAGTATTACTGCATGAGGAAAGCAGAGACCTCACTGCATTTATCACCCATGATGGTTTGTTTCGGTTCAAGCGTGTACCTTATGGACTGGCTTCAGCAAGTTGATTTAAAAGACTGATTTCTTCCATAATCCATGACATACCTGGTGTACAGTGCTACTTGGATGATATAATTGTCTACGCTCCAACTATGGATCTTCATGATAAGTACCTAGAAAAGGTTCTGAAATGCATTGATTCTGCAGGACTCAAACTGAACCTTTCGAAATGCCACTTCAGACTAACTCAGCTATCATGTATGGGTCGTATAATTAATAAGATGGATTACTGCCTGACCCTGACCATGTCATCGCTGTTACACAAGCATCTACTTTATCTGATTTCTAGACCTTACGAGCTTTCTTATGTTTTACTTCATGGTATTCTAAGTTTAATCCCAACTATGCTTCCATTGTGGAGCCACTTAGAGCACTACTATGTGGAACTTCAAGTATGGTTTGGTCAGAGTCGGCTCAACATAGCTTTGAAATAGTGAAACAGTTAATTGTGAACAGTACAGCACTAGCTCTATATGATCCTGCACTACCCACTATGGTTACTACAGATGCTTCAGACTATGGAGTTGGTGCAGTTCTGACACAGATCCATGCTGATCATTCAGAGAAAACTGTTGCATTTGCATCCAGAACACTTAGAGACAGAGCGTAAGTATTCAACTGTTGAAAAAGAAGCTCTAGAACGTGTTTGGGCAACAGAAAAATGGAGAACTTACCTATGGGGTAGAGAATCAACCTTATGCACTGATCACAGCCCTTTAACTACATTGCTTACAACAAAGGCACTAGGAAGAGCTGGAATGCGTATAGCTAGATGGTCAGCAATGCTACTGAATTTCAATTACAAAATGCAATACAAGACAGGTTTGAAGAATGTTACTGCTGATTATTTAAATGTTTACCTTTACCTGCAGCTTCTGATACACTGGATGAGGATATAGAAGTTGTACCATTGACTGATTTACTATCATCTACAGTTACAGTTGCTGATTTTAAGCAAGCTTGCCTCACGTGTCCAATCCAAGTAAAACTACAGGACAACTTACAATGCAAATGGCCAAATGCCGAGAAGAAACTCAATCCTGATCTTCAACCTTACTACAGGATTACAAACTGTCCTTAGTAGATGGCTATGTAAGCTCACCGCTTACTGGTACCAGAGACCTTGCGAGAGAAGCTCATACAACTGGCACATAAGTGTCATCAAGGAATTGTATGTACAAAACAAAGATTACGAGAACTATACTGGTGGCCAGCAATGGATACTGATGTGGTAACCATTCATTCTTGTGTTACTTGTCAGAATCATGACAAAACAGCTATCACACATACACCACCACTTCAGCCAGTACCATTCCCTGATTCAGGATGGGAAAAACTTTCTATTGATAATTTGGGTCCTTTTGCAGATGCTCCTATAGACTGCAGATTTGCTATAACTCTGATAGACTATTACAGTAAATTGCCAGGAATTGCATTTGTTTCCCATATAACCTCAGCTACAGTAATAACATTTCTGTCTACAGTCTTCAGCAGAGAAGGTAATCCAAAGGAGTTAATATCACATAATGGACCACAGTTTGTCTCAACATTTTAAATCTTTCTGAGAGAGAGGAATATTGTGCATAAAAAATCTTGTGTATTACCAACAAGCAAATGGAGAAATCGAGTGATTCAACCGAAGACTGAAAGAAGCACTACCTTACTGGGATCTTGGAAAGTATTTACAACAGAGTTCCTACATAACTACAGAGCAACGTTCCATGCAACAACCCAATCATCTCTAGCTGAATTATTACATGGCAGACAGATGCGCACTAAGTTACATGTTGCAGACATCAAACTTCCACCAAATACTGTTCCTACAAAATCATCTACTGCTGACATTGTCAAACGCCAACAAGCCAAATGCAAGGCTTATACTGACAGAAAACGTGGTGCAAGAGAAGTGCACTTTCACCCTGAATCTTTAGTCAGAATTAAGAAACCAGGAATACTGAAAGGACAATCTAAATTTACGACACCACTTGAAGCAAGACGCCAGCGAGGACCATACACATATGAACTGTCTGATGAACGCATATGGAATGCAAGTAGTCTTGCTCCTGCTAGATATGACTTTGGAAAAGCTCCAGTTGATAATACCTTTTATATGTTTAATTATGAGAGCATAACATAATAATGGAATGATAACTATAGTCAGTTTCTATTCATTACTTTGGCTTTGTTATACAATATACTATTTCCAACTCTGCATCAGTTTCTTTAACCTAAGCATGCTCTACACAGTAAAACAATATAATTGTGTTATTCATTTCACAGTACTCAAGCTATAACCGTACCTTCATATAAATAGTTTAGTAACAGATAAAAATATTATCTGATGCAGGTACATTAAAATCTGCTGTTCCTATAGCAGGCCATAAAGCAAATTAAATGTGTGCAGATACATCTATACATACAATCTATGGTTTAAATTTGGGTAATTTCTCTTCTGGGGAATTCCTTTAAAGAGTATTTATCTCTTTCAGATTTGTACAGAGATTCTGAATATGCACTTTGAGTTTATGCAGTGCTTGTTACTAAATAGATTATATACTATGTATGTTCAAATTCTCTTAACTTTCTTCCACTTTATTTCAGTACAATATATTGGCATGCTATTTCTGTTGGAGGAACAAATAGCTGCTAAAAAGTGGCAAACTAAGAACAAAATATTCATAATAAACATACATGATTGCAATGTAAAATTATAAGTGGTATGTGTTTATTTTTACCTCCTATCTTTTTGGGGGATTTTACAATATTGTCTCAGTGAGTCAGCATTAGTAATATTTTTTTTCTTTTCTTTCCTTTTTAATTAAAGAATCATATAAGATTCTTTACAGCAAAATTATTTACTACATTGCATTTCTTCTTTTGTGGGCATATTTTGTCTGCTTCTTTAGAAAAAAAGTAATTACATTTAAAATGCAATTTATAGCCAGGAGGATATTGCAAAACACACTTAAAATATGTTTCTGTTTTAAGGTTAAATCTAAACAAATGCAAAAATGATATACCAATGTATGCACAAAATTACTTCTTAATGAGTTGTTCCTCAACAGAACTATAAGTCAACCAAGACCATTTAAGAATTTTTAATATGCTTAAAAGAATTAAAATAAACAGTTTAGTTTGCAAATGAATCTCTAGTCAAACCCTGCAGCTTCTGTTATAGATGGCAGCAGACATTTCTAAAGCTATACAACAGCTGACAAAACCAATTAGCCAATCTGTCCTGCCAAGCAAGCTATCTTTATATATAATTACATTATCTTAAGGATGAACCGATATCTGTCCTATGCATGCATCATCTATCCAGATATTTATTTTATATGCAAGATTCATTCCATCCAGATATTTATTTTATATGCAAGGTTCACTTCATCCTAGGGATGCACTGAATCCTCCATTTTAGAATTTGTCCGAATCCAGAACAGAATCTGAACTGAACTCTTTTTTTTTGCTTTTGGCTCAGTTTCAGCCAGGTGCTTGGATTCAGCTGAATCCAATCCTGCTGAAAAAGGCTGAACCCAAACCGAATCCTGTATTTGGTGCATCCCAACTTAATTAAATTAGTTAAATTGAACCCTAGGAAACTTCAAACTTGTCTCAAGGGGTCACCATCTCGGAAAATGTCTGCAACACTCACATGCTCAGTGGGCTCTGTGCAGCTGTTGAGTAACTAAGCTTAGGAGTCATCACAAATTATCAAGCAGAAAATGAGGTTTGTCTGTAATAAAAGCTGATGATACAGGGCTGATTATACAATTCTGGTGCTAATTACACTGATTTCTGAGCTGCCATGTAGTAATTATTTGTATTAATTACTAATCAGCCTCATATTGTGGCATTTCTATTCTGTATAAACAGTATATTGTGAGTGGGTCCCTAAGCTCAGTAAGTGACAGCAGCACAGAGCATGTGAATCAGTGAATCAGCAGAAAAGAAGATGAGGAGCTACTGGGACCTTTGGAAGCACAGACACTGCTAAAGGGCTGTGGTTGCCTTGGGCTGGTATATAAGCCCAATGTACAGCATTTCTACCCTTCCCCTTTACATAGTCTTTAGTTCTCCTTTAAACATATCACCATAAGCAATTATAAGATTTACAAAATTCAGACACCATCTATATTGTACATAGATATAGTAAGAAAAAGGGTAAATGGTTATATAAACATTGTGCAATGTGCTTTCTATAACATACATAATAATGTTATGACTAAAAGATCTCCAATAAATTCCCACTGCAAACGATTCTAAAGGAATATGGTGTTAAGTGAAAATGCAGAACTTTTGAAATCTCTCCCCTCTGCGAAGATGAAAATCGTAGCAGTTATGGAACTGATGTCATGAAATGGTTTAAAATCTACATGTACAAAATAATTCTTTTCCTTTTATGTAGATCTTAAAACATGACTGCAGTGCATTTAAGCATCTTAATTATACAAACAACATATTTAATGACACATTCCAGCAAAAATCGTAAATTAGATATTTAAAGCTACGGCTATATCACCACCACACTGTCAACTCAGATTGTAACTCAATGGGACAGTGAAATCTTTTGTCTCTTTAAGCACCTAATATTTTATGTAACTATACTTTGTAATTATTATTTTATGGATCCCAGTTTGTTTTATTGATTTATTGTTCTGCTGCACAGTGCATAGTAGTGCTATGCAAAAAAAATATATAAACACAATACTGACGACTGAAAGGTCGCATGCCCATTTGTTGCATGTCCCAAAGACAAGAAATCCTCTTCACTCACTTATATGAATATATATTTAAGAAATGTTGTGCATAAGTCAAACAATGCCCAAACACAGTGGAGTAAATAATGCCCCAGCAGGACCACACTGTGGGAGGCCCAGGTCCTGTGGGGCAGCTGCTTCCAGGGTTTAAACAGAGCTTTCACACCTTCTCGTTCTGGGCAGAATAAAACAAAGATCTCTGATTTTTTCATTGATGTTTCAGTGAGGTGGAAGAGGCAGAGAAAGAGAGAGACAAGCTCAGTTAGAAGAAAAGTGTGGTATTCAGATTGTTGAGTTAATGCTTTTAATCTATCAATGCAGTGCCCAGAGGCCATTTCTGCAGTTATTTTACTGGCAAGTCTGGAGTTAATGGAGTGATCATTGGATATATTTACAGTGGTCTAACTTGCAAGTTTGGGATATTTTGCAAGGTATACATGTGCTTCATTAATTCTGCAAGAGGGAGGCCCCTAAAGTCTTGTTAAGCTACTGCCCAAACAAGCATTTGCGTTGGCCTATATAATCATGAATCATTAGAAGGGCCTTCTGCAAGTTTGTTGTTTATCTTCCCACATCAAAAAGTATTCTCATCATATTAAGAAAATAGGGCACATTTACTCTTACAAAGTGAAGCAGTATTCTCAAATTCCACTCAAAAAGAGACAGTATCATGTTTGCAATTCTAATACTTTTTTACACAGATTGATTAATATGCTAGTAAGTAGCCAAACTTTATTGATAAAGATGATCATTTTCAGAGCAGCAAAACCGAGCAGCAAAAAGCAAATCTTTATTGGTAAAAGATGGATGTTTAGTTATTCCTTCACATTATAAAACACTACATATCCATAACTCTGGCATTCAGTTTAGCCCTACTGCACAAGAATTTCAGAGCTGGTAAGACGGAATGCAAATTCCATTGTATCTACCAACTGTTCAAACAAAATTCCCCAGAATATTAATTTCAGGAAGTACTCTTTCATGCAAACTAAAAATAGTATACATTTACCAAAAGTGATACTAACCATGAAATCATTCTATTTACATTTTGAAAAATATTTCTGAACAAATTCCAATATATCCTTATTTATGTGCAAGAATTCTGTTTGGTCCTTTATCTTTTGAATAACATACAGTTAAATCAGATTATTCTGGATCCCATCCATTTTCATGTTTATCATTGGAGTTAGCAGTTAGCAATTGTCCCTAAGGCATATGAATGGCTTTAAAACTACAAAGAACCTTTTATTTTACTATGGAATTTCTGCTTTTCTGGTACGCATAAGGGAATACAGTAGCAGTTTTTACTCTGAAAACAAAACACCCCAAGCATGTTAATATAAATTCCAACTAAATATAAACAGCTAGTGACACATCATATTATAGTCTTATAGTTTGTGACACTTTTATATCCATGGAAGGATATCTTCCCTAGATGTCCTCATGACAATACAAACTAACATTCAAAGGTATAAACCACTGGAAATCTCATCTCTAAATAGACTGTATGTACATAAACATCTATGGAGCGATGCATAAACCTGACTACAGTCATATGAAAAAGTTGGGAGCCCCTCTCAGCCTGCATAATAACTTACTACACTTTCAACAAAAAAGATAACAGTGGTATGTCTTTCATTTCCCAGGAACATCTGAGTACAGAGTTGTTTTCTGAACAAATATTTTTAGTGAAGCAGTATTCAGTTGTGTGAAATTAAATAAAATCTAAAAACTGGATGTGCAAACATTTGCATACCTTGTAAGTTTACTAATTTGAATGTTTGTAACTGCACAATACTGATTACTTGTGCCAAATTGGTTGGATTAGCTTGTTAAGCCTTGTTCTTGATAGACAAGTGTGCCCAATCATGAGAAAGGGTATTTAAAGTGGCCAATTGCAAGTTGTGCTGCTGTTTGACAGCATGGGATCCTCAAAGCAACTCTTAAAAGATCAGAAAACAAGTTTCATGGTTTATGGGAAGGCTACAAAAAGCTATCACAGAGGTTTAAACTGCCAGTTTCAACTATAAGGAATGCAATCATGAAATGGAAAGCCACAGGTACAGTTGCTGTAAAACCCAGATCTGGCAGGCCAAGATAAATACAGGAGTGGCATATGCAGACGATTGCAAGAATAGTTAGAGACAACCCAAAGATCACCTCCAAAGACCTACAAGAACATCTTGCTGCAGATGGTGTATCTGTACATCATTCTACAATTCAGCTCAATTTGCACAAAGAACATCTGTATGGCAGGATGATGAGAAAGAAATCCTTTCTGTACTCACACCACAAACAGAGTAACTTGTATGCAACAGCTCATTTAGACAAGCCACAATAATTTAGGAACAAAGTGTTTTGGACTGATTAAACTAAATTTGAGTTATGACTATGAAGATTTTCATTCATCCAGGTCACCTCTTTGAAGAGTTACAATGTGCCATTGTGATTGGATTAGTGGAAGAGTTTATATGCCGAGAACTTCCCATACCAGTCAGTTGAAATTAAGAAGCTGCTCGGATGAGTAGTGAAACGTCTTCAATAATTACTCAGCAAGTCCAGTTGTTTTAGATTTACTTATATTAGATACATTTGAGTTATTTGGTCATAACTAAAAGCCCTGTGCATGGTGTAAGAAGAACACTGCATTTCAAGAAAAACACCTGCTACCTACTGTCAAATTTGGTGGAGGTTCCATCATGTTGTGTGGCTAGTTCAGGGACTGGGGCCTTTGTTAAAGTTGAGGGTCGGATGAATTCAACCCAACAAATTCTTTAGGATAATGTTCACATTCAGTCACAAAGTTGAAGTTATGCATGGGTTAGATATTCCAAAGAGACAATGGCCCTAAACACACTTCAAAATCTACAAAGGCATTTATGCAGAGGGAGAAGTGAATTATGCTTGAATGACCGTCACAGTACCCTGACTTGAATATCATTGAAAATCTATGGGATGATTTGGCAGCCATCAAAGTTAAATGAACTGGAGAGATTCTGTATGGACAAATGGTCAAAAATACTGCTATCCAGAATCCAGACACCCATCAAAGGCTATAGGAGCCATCTAGAGGCTGTTACATTTGAAAAAGGAGGCTCAACTAAGTATTGATGTAATATCTCTGTAATATCTCTGTTGGGGTGCCCAATTTTATGCACCTAATTTTGTTATCATGCATATTGCATATTTTCTGTTAATAAACTTTGTCACAGCTGAAATACTGCTGTTTCCATAAGGCATGTTATATATTAAAGCGAGTGAAACAAATAACTACAACCAATTTAAAACACCAATGGTGCGAAAGTAGACATGTGTGATGTCATAGACATGGGAGGGCAATACACAACAAAACAAACAAGAATGCAAATGAGGTATAAGGTTTACAAAACATAAAACAAATGAACAAAAGCATAATGTAATGTGCAGGAACAATGAAACAACAACACCTCATGTGGCAAAAATGATCAGATCAAAACAAAACAATGTGTATCTAACAAATATGGGATTTCCTAATTAGGCAGTAGAAAGGCTAGGGACCTAGCCAAAACGTTAGAATATCTTGTAAATTATATCCTTATAAACGGTGAGTTCTGATGTCATCAGTTATAAACGGTGAGTTCTGATGTCATTTCTGTCACATGACTCACTGAAACTTGTGTATTATAATAAATACTCCCAGTTGCAAAATATGAGGATATTATTAGTTACCTCGGAGTTCCATGACGTGTATAAAAACATGGTCATGAAACTCCTCGGTAACTTATAATATCCTTATAATTAACAAGAGGGGGTACTTTATTCACTATATATATATATATATATATATATATATATATATATATATATATATATATGTGTGTGTGTGCACACCCATTATTCAGAATTGGGCTGGATCTGGATAACAGATCTTTCCCTAATATGATTGTTGTACCTCCAATATGGATAAATTATATTTTAGTTAGGATGATGTACAAGCTACTGTTTTATTATTACAGAGAAAAAGGAAACAATGTTTTAAAATTTTAATTGTTTGGATAAAATGGAGTCTACGGGTGGTGGCCTTCTCGTAATTCATAACTTGGATAATGGGTGTCTGGATAATCCATCCCATTATGTATATATTTTGAGTAAGGCATTTTTTAGTATATTAAGGAACAAAATGTCTCCATCTCCTGAATATATTGATAATGGGTTGAGTGCAGAGGACCTCTTGTATTTGTCTATGTGAATTTTGTGGTCACAGTCTCATTGCACCCTCCTTAATGGTTTTTAAAAATTAGTTGTGAGCACAACTTTTCCTGGTTTGTTAAAGTGTATATGTGTAGGTATATGCATGCATAAGAATAAAAATATATACAAAAAATATAGATATCATTTACTTTTTCATTTTAACTATAATCTGAAGAATTGTTGCCCTCTTAATGCATTTCTCCTAGATGATACAGCATATAGTATGCAAAGTATATGACTCATTCCTTCTCAGCCCCAGCCTATTTTTTTCCTGTTTACTCCATTGCCAGTGGTGTTTCCTAATTTTCAGCTCTTTATAGTATCTTTTAAAATTGCAATAATCCATACAGTAGATTATGCAAGTTTTTCCCAAAATATAATTTACACACAATTGATAGAGTTTCATTTGATGAACTCACCTGAGCCATAAATATCCTTGCTACCATGTGTTGGGCTTTCAGATTTCTCCACTGATGTATGTGGTGTATCTTGATTGCACAGTATAACCGGCATTCTGTTCTCCATTATCCAGTTTAGATTGGTTTCTTCTAGATCATCATAAAGAAAAGCCTCACTATAAAAAGGGACAAACATGTTGTGTTTAAAAATGCATTCAAACTGTTTCTTTCAAAAAGAAATATGCATAAACTCCAAGAACAATCAAAATAAAACCTGAACACAAAAAAGGGGGAATAATAAAAAAAAAAAAGATACCTACAAGGTGAATTTATCTAGAACACCCTGGAATAGCACAGATGCAGATGGAAAGTCTGTTTTAACATTAGTGTCCATTAAGTTCAATCTTTTGGTCTAAGTGAACACTTGCATTACTGGCAGTCTTTCCAGATGAAGGCAAATAACCACATCTGAAATCTTTACAGAGGAAAGAGACCCTGCGGCTACAAGGGGGGGGGCATGACGTATAGGGGCCCCCATTAACTCCTGGTCAAGGCAAATTTGTGTGCCAACACACAATGTGGTTTGGCCTCTTTCACCAAACCTGGAATAACCAGCAAATGAACACATGGTGAGAGAGAGTAGTGAGAGAGAGTAGGCATAAGCACATTGTGGTATGACATATTATGGATGTAGTTCTGCACATTATAAATAAGCCCTTTTATAGCATATCCAAAAATATGCTTGCTGATGCAGTATGATTGATCAGTATGATTTTACACCTTATTACTTGTGTAGTATCCTAGTAGATTTCCCCAGAGGAGTTCTGTAAGGTTCAAACTGTACATGACAATCTATGACTACATTATACATTGCAGTCACAGAGCCAAGTTATTGGAACATATTTTTCCTTTCTCAGTCTGACACCAAGGACAGGTCAAAAGTAGCTGTTAAGGGAGCTTGTTAGCTCAACATCTGAAAATACATTGTGTTAACAACAGCGCACAAAGAAATATGTTTAAGTGGCATAATTTTAGGAACTGTGATGTCCCTCATTACTCTGGCAAGAATATATTTTTATTATGCCTTATAATTGCACAGAAGTAATGTGCAGTTCAAACTAAATAGATTTAAAACAAATTGTTCTTCCTACACTGCTGATAATTTATTATAATATCCAATTAACAGATGAAGTAGCTCACATGGAAAAAAAACAGCTTTCCCTTTCCAAACAAATCTATTCTCCAATTGTTCATTTTATACAAGTTGTTAATATAACAATACTCAAGATAATGATGCAAATATACATTTAATTGTGTCTCTCATTGCAACAGATTTCATTTTGAGTGTCGCCATACAACTTTTGCTGATCATTGGAGCCTGGCGGAATTTTATTCACAGTCCTTCACTTGATACGTTATTTGCTGTTTATTATTATGTAATTATTTAGCAGGAAATGATGTGTGATATTTATATAATGCTTTGTGTTGAAAAAAAAGATTATTTAAAAAAAAAAATATCTATATATATATATATATATATATATATATATATATATAATACCACTGTTTCTAGTTGTAAAAGGAAATCTTTTTATACACTGCCTACTAGTAGCAGAAATTCAGTAAGAAATAATGATTGCTTGCAGTTTAGGGAGACAAAAAATGGTTAAAAAAAATGCTATCATCATATGGAGACATTTCCTATCTTTCATCTCATTCAATACCACATAACCATTATGTACGGGTGAATAGATTTTTGTTGATAAAATGTTCTGGTTTTTAATAAAAGAACTATTTATATGAAAAGATCCATGGACTTGTTTCTTTATTTCTTTAACTAGCAGGCTATAATGTCTTTGTCTTCTCATATAAAACTGACGGTCTAATGTTCGGGTATTTCATTTTGTTAAAAAAAAATAATTAGGCTGCTAGGTTTTGCTACGGACTCTGTGTGAGACTGTAGTACACTGAAGAATCATATAACCAGACTATAGATAAGGGCATGCGTAATATGTGCTGGGAAAATATGCAAGCACAAACTTAGAGTACATAAATATTTTCCAACACTCATTCACTAAAGATTATTCATTAAAATCTGAAGGCTGACGCAAACTGGACGAGATACCTCCCAACACTTTGGAAATAGAAAGATTTGCTGGGTGGAGCGTGGTGAAAATTATTTGACCATGACGATTCTCGTGGCCACACCCCCTAATTACCATGTTCATTTTACAAAATTTGGCAGGTTATGAAATTTAACACGTTTCTGTGATTTTTATGTGTTATTACAGTTTTGCTAATGAAGGTGAATCGACCTTTAAGATGCAAGCCACACGTTCCCCTAGAGACCAGCTTATCTTAAATTGTTAAAATGGTTTCTTTGCAATCTTTAAATTGTTACAAAAGTATCCAAGTACACCTGCCACATAGTCTGGGCTCTATGCCAAAACCCAATTAAGTTAGAAATGCATCTTTTTCTGGCAGTTCAGTGCAGGAGATCAAAGACAAAGACATTTCTGTAACAAACCCAGGACTGCAGGTTTAGCTGCCCCATGAAAAACAGGACAGTTGGGAGGTATACGACCATCATGATAAAAATTATACAGTTAAGAAAATCTGAACCCCCCCCCCCTTAACCTGATGGCTAGGGCATGTGTATCTGGGCCCCTTTTCCGATTGATGATTTTTACCCCATACAATTGGATTATTGTTCATTTAATAAGTTGTTCATTAAACCTCATTTTCATGTGAAATACAAAAACTATACTGATGATGAAGCAGAAAAAATATGTCCAGAAGTACAAGAGGAAACATTCTGAAATTCTTCCAGCTGATTAAAACAGAGGTTTTCCTTTTTCTGCTCATTGTTAGTGCAGGTAAAAAATAACCTACTGCATTTTTCACTTTTCCCTTAATGCTGATAACATAAGTCTTTTTCTATAAGCACCAGAAAAACAGTGCCACCAAATTGCTGCAGCTATAAAACCTTTGTGTTTCCTTTACATGGGCAAAACTACCCGACAATTACTTTATACTCAACAGAACAATTACTTTATATTCGCCATAGCAAATTGGAGGGAAATAGCTCCTTAGTTCTTACACAACGGTCATCCCTATGGAACATGTTGCTCTGCATTCACTCAATAACAATACATGTTTTACTAGCCATTACCTCCTTTATCAGAATATACAAGAATATTGCAGGAACTGTGAAGTATTTCAGTTGTTTCTAAACCATATATACTCATCATTCCATCTTTCTATGAGCTTTTATGTATTTTTCTCATTCATAGATAATCCACACTGTGGCAACATATAACTGTTTTTTATATGGATAAGAAGCAGGGACCCCAGAGGCTTGATGAGTATTGTGTGAAGTTTTTAATAACCTTTTCACAGTATGAAATAGAATCTATTAGGTTTTTCATTTCAACTCATTTCGCATTGAATATTGAATAATCTCTTTACAGCAGTGATAAGTAAAGATTGTATTGTTATATTTACAGTATTGGCCTTGGTGTGTCAACTCTTTGTAATCTATAATAAGGACAGCCTCTATGCACCTCCAGCAGACTTTCACTAAGGTTAGGTTGCAACTCTAAAGAGCAGGTTATTGTGTGTAATAACTCTCGTGAAATGTTCTAATGATACTTTACTAGGTATGTAATTCAAATGGGGTGAGCTATAACACTAGATACATGTAGTAAGAAGAGCAGATGACCTTTCAAAAAATAAAGTATTTCACTTTGCTACCAACTAAGAATACGGTAGCTTCTTTTCTCTGCCTGACAGGGTCGAAAGACATGTTATAAAATACACCACAGTATTATTAGTATACATATGCTTATTTCACTGCTAAAATATATCCCTTTTCTAATAAGCATTACTGCTTTATAGTTCTACTAAAAAAAAAATAGAACAATAGCTATCCTAAGAGCACACAGGCTAATAGATTTAATATTGCTCCTTCTCCTTGCCTTATCTAGCCTAGGGTTGTAACTGCAATTACAGATATATTTAATAGTTAACTTTCAACATTAATATCTGAGTTTTCACAGATGCTCTGGTCATCCATTCTCACAAGTGATTAGTAATTAGAAAAGAAGAAGAAGATGATTCAGATCCCCTGTGCCTTATTGGAAAACCTTTTGAAACTATGCTTAAGGATTTTAACAAAGCAGCATTTCTTTAGAATAGCACACCTCTGCAGTATGCAGTGTAATGAAAGATGGCACAGCATCATCTAATTACTATGCCATTGTCCTCTACTTACTAAATGCATTAAAATGAAATGGATTTTGTGTATTAGAGAGGGCAGAGAATTATGGTTTTAAAATAAAATTCTAAAATTGTTTTAATATTTTTTGGACAATGGAGTTTGGTCTGGATTGTCTTGAATCTTTGATCCATTTACCTCTGCTATCAGCATAAGATCCACAATATCACTCATAACATACACATAAAAGCCATTTGTTCTCTATTGTACTCCTTACCCTAAAAACATGCCTTTCCTCAATATCCTCAATAAGTCTAGTAAAGAGTCAGTAATCAGAGAGACTACAGGCAAAAGGGCAGATTCCAATAACATGTCAGTATCCAAACTAGGAAATGGGAGGAAGGCAGAAATCAATAAACAGATTACTAGCCAAATCCAGAAAATCAATTACAGAAGGCAAGAATTTGGCCTCTGCTGTTCCTGTATTTGTACTCACAAGAATTACATGGACCTGGGTGCAGACATATAGAGCAGATCTGGGTGCAGAAATGAATGCTTACATATTGTTGTGCCAAAATCCTCTCTGTGCAAGTTAAAGCACAGGAGTGGGCAGTGACCAGCAAATTGGCTGATTCTTAGCCAACATTAATAACTCACAAACAGGTAATCAAGGCTGATGCAAGCACATGGAACATGAACCAGGAACTGAGTGTATAGGAACAACAGGATGCTAGATCCAGCATGGAGCTCAAGCTTAAAAAGATGCATGATTAGATAACTGCCTTTAGCAAGATTTATGGCAGACCCAATGGAGATAGGTGCTGATGTTGTATCCAAAGTCTTCCATTGTCAACCCTTGTTGATCTTACCACCAACCTAGACTCCCCCTTTTCTCTTTATGTATTAGAATTAATGGTAATAGAACTGGTTAGTGTTTTTCAAATATCTGTTCGACATTTTTCTTTAAAAGTCTCATGGGAAACCTGATAAATGTAATGGATTCTAATGAGGCAGCTACTGTATGAAGCTGCAGCGCCTTAAAGAGATACACCAGAAATGAAACCTTTCTTACAGCTATCGTAATATTGTCTTTGCATGCTGTTTATAATTTTCCCAAAAAAGTGACCTATAGCAAACTTTTAATCCACATTAATATTTAGATTTTTTTTAGTGTCAGTATTACTTTAAGCAGTCGTCCACAGTTATTTTTGATTGAGGAGGAATTGGTCAGTTGTTAGAGAAAGTTTGCTAATTTTGTCATCTGTGAGGAACATCTTCTGAGAGACAGGATTGAAGCTCATCCTCAGAAAAACAAGGATGACCCTGGAGTGGTTACCCAACCATCCATGATGTGTTAGAACCCATAAATATGGATTGTGTCCCTGGCTACTTGGTCAGCTTTGGGAGACTGGGTAGATGGGCATGTGGCAATAAATCTATGGATGTTATAAAGACTTTTAGCTCCATAACCGCACAAACTATTTCAGAGATTTCATCCTAAAAAAATTTTGTGAGCCAGTAGGTTCAGGGGTTTAAAGTTTCCTAATTTTTTAGTATGAAAAATAGGTTTGAAGAAAAATCCTTGCATTTCTGCAAGCTAAGACCTGGAATAAAACCTTTGATGAAAGCACTTGAAGTGATTGTGCTTAGTACAAATCTCCTTGTAGATTATGTAGAAGAGGAATGGAATCCTGTAACAGTGTTTGATGATGTTTAGGGTCCAAGTATTAATCCTCCTACAAATGTTTTGCCTCCAGTCAGACCGGGCAACTGATGCTGAATTGGCTTTTGTGTTGGGTCTGAAATGGTGTTGCCATAGTGCACAGCTTCTCCCTTGAGCAGTCAGCTGAGTTGAAGCAAAAGTTGGAGATCCAAAAGGGGAGAAAATGTCTATATTTATCTATCTAGTTGTCACATCCAATCTGGGGCTTTTCCAGAACAGAGGAATGTGTTTTTTCTCCTGTGATTTAATATGCAGGTAACAAGAAAAGAGTAATCCTTGACACCTATCTTGAAGGATTCAGCTTCCAAAATTGATAGAAGCTCCATGTATGTCTTCTGTTACCTGTGCTCTACTCCACAGCCTTAGCACAATGAAACAAAGGGTGGCTTGCTAACTGCGCAAAATCATGCATCAAAAAGTACCCCAAAATACCCTAACGGGAATTGCTACAAGTAAAACATGTCCTTGCTATGTGCATTTTATAACAAGCCAAAACATAAAAATAACGAAGAGATTACTTTAAATGATGTGAAACATGGCAGCACATGCTGGAGATGTGTCAGATTCCTAACTTTGGGCCCTCTGACATCTTAACGAAAACTGAAAGGAGCAGAGTGTGCTGTGTATTGACAAGCCGATGCCATTTGCTTTGATTTCAAACAATAGGAAAAGCTCCATTGTGGCTGCGTATCCTGTTTTGGTTTGCTGAGCACTAATATTTATTGCACGAGTTGTCATACTGTATGTTCTGTAGAAATCTTTACAAGTTGTTCACTCCATGGAAAATCAATCTCTCTGCAGCCCTAAAAGCTGCTGGTGTTAAATGGCTTATAATGCTTCCTGGGTGTCAGAATTCAACAACTTTGATCAAATTGTAAAAGCTGCCAAACAAAGTGCTTTCCCCAGCATAAACTAAAATAAGGTGAAGCAGGGGATAAAAATAGCCAGTTAATACTAGACAATATTTACATGCAGCATAAGCTTTGTTGCTTTAAATACCACTTGAGTTGAAGGGGAACTGAATAACATAGGTTATTCTAAGCAACTTTTCAATATAAATGAATTTATTCAGGTTTTAGGATGATTATAACATCTAATTGCTATAACTGAATCCAGCTGATTAACAAACCAAAAAGTCAGAAGAGGACAGAAATTGATGTTGCTTTAAATTGCAACTTCTTTTACAAATAACTTTAAACCTCTTTTTTTAAGTTAATATATATTGGAAAATTGTTAGATTAGAATTTCTTTCATTATGCCAAAAAACAGTGTTTGAGTGGAGTTCTCCTTTAATGGATGCATGTAATCCACTATTTTGGATTCGTCCAAACCCCCGAATCCTTTGCAAAAGATTCTGCTGAATACCGAACCGAATCCAAATCCTAATTTACATAAAAAGATTAGGAGTGGGAAGGGGAAAACATTTTTTACTTCCTTGTTTTGTAACAAAAAGTCATGCGATTTCCCTCCCTGCCCCTAATATGCATATGCAAATTAGGATTCAGATTTGGTTCGGCCAGGAAGGATTAGGCTGAATCTGAATCCTGATGAAAACTGTCGAATCCTGGCTGAATCCCAAACCGAATCCTGGATTCGGTGCATCCCTACTTTAATGTAAGCCTTTATTACAGTCCCTAACCTGTTAATATCCTATTGAATGACAACGAGCTTCCCAGTCAGTAGCCCACTGTTCTGCAGTAAATTAAAAAAGACCTATCCTTGTCAATCAGAATTATTTATTAAATACAGCCTTGTTATTAACAGACTGGAGCTTGTGGTAATACATATTTAATTAGCACGACTGAAAGCAACATATGTTACATATGAATAAGTGTTATACACACACATATACATCAATTACGAAAATGTTACAAATGACTGCTGGGAGTTAAGTCTTTAACCAAACTTATATAAGTATTAATTCATGTATTACATGAACCAAGTAAATATCCAGTGATGGTGCACCTTTGTATCTAAAAAAAATAAATAAATGCCCCCGCTTGTTATATACTTAATATCATTCTTGTACGTTACCAGCACTGTTCACAGATACATATTAATTTCTTGTCTTTTGGCAGCTCAGTCTTAACAGATAGCAGCTGCCAAATTTTTATGAACTCCAACTGTTAGTCTCTTGATTAACTGTGAAAGGTATCCATCCTGCACACACGGTGGGCTATGCTTTAAGTATGTGAAATTTACCTTGTGACTCAACGTCCTATTCTGGCTGTTTTTAATATTTGGATTAAAAATATGTGCGTGAGGCCAATTTCTGGGCTTTGCAAAGGTTTCATAGAGCCCAGGGTTGCAATCAGTAATTAAGTTAGCAGGGCCTTCCCCTTTAGCAGGCCCCAATTATAAGCCAACTGTACATATGGGTCCCAGGGTGGTGGGGCCTGCTACCACTAAGGTGAGTGTATAATAAAGTTTCAGATAGATTTGGGCATTTTATTTAAGGAACCCCTATGAGATGCCAGTTGCTAACTTTTTGGGAATGAGTAAATAATTGCCCTGGAACCATGGCACTCTTTTAGAAGACCATGGTCCCATGCCAGCAAGTCAGGTACTTTACCCAATGCATAAAATGGAAATTCCCTTTTATATTTACATTTAGTTTGCTAAACATTTGCCTTTTCTAAGCAAAATTTTATATTGACTTTAATTGTGTATAGTTTTTATTACAGTCCCGCCTGCAGTTGAAAATGCACACCATTTCAGTTTGTAGGTTTTATTGTTAATTGATTTTATTTTTTATTTAGTTTTAACTTTGAATTACCATTTTGAAACCAAAGTTTTTCCCTGGTTGCTAGGGTAATTAAGCTCTAACCAACCAGATAACATTTTAATGTCATTGAATTCGTTCTCTGGGACCCTGCACAAATTGGTAATTTTTTTACCCCACACCAAACCCTAACACGGTACGTCCCTGAGGCATTGCCACTTTGTTTAACATGCCACCAGCAAAAACCCACACCTGAGGTTCACATTCCGAGATGAAATCCACCCAACCCAAGGGTAATAAACTTCAATCATCACTAGTGTACTAATTTTTCAAAGTCATCAATTGCAGGTCTCAATACACTCTTTCATATGATCTAACAAAAAAAGAACAATAATTATATTATTATAAATTTTATTTAAAATAGAGCTACTAGTGGTAAGTCTAAAGAAACTTACAGGGTGGCTTCAATTATTTATGAGGTACAAATTTTTCATAAAGTTAAAATCATTATAATCTAGTCACCATCATGCCATAAAGCTTAAAGTGGACCTGTCTCCCCCAAAAAAATATTTAAAATCATATTTTATCACATTAGTCAAGCAAAATGAACATTAATATATATATACTATATAAATTATTTGATTCTTGTTTCCTTCAGTCTGGGAATTCATAATTATAGCAAGTGGGTAGGAGCCATTTTGTGGACACTGTTATTAAGGCAAGCCTTGCATCATCTCTGAATCTTGTTTGTGCACCAGAATGGGGGGGCCAATGTCTATCCCCATGTCCTGGCTACACAATTAAATGGTTAAGAGAACTGGGGGAATGTGTGGGGAGCAGTGGCATCCAGGAAGTGCTGAATGGAAAGTGAAAGTAATTATCTGCCCCGCCTCTATGCCTAAGGCTTAGAGGAGTGGCAGACAATATTTGATTGACAGCTGAGATTTTTAAATGAACTTAAAACAGCTATGAATGCTTTAATAAAAATTTGAAATTGGATTTCATGTTTAATTTGAAAAGGACTTTTATTATACAGATTTTTGTGTCTGGGTGACGGGTCCACTTAAAGGCAGTGCAAATGAAAGTACTATTATCTAATGCCCATAGTGGTATGGAAACTGAGGCATCTGTTAATTGTTCAAATTACATGATCGAGGTTGTAAATTGTTATGATACTGCCAGACTGTAGCTGATAGCTTGTGTTGAATCCCTTCTCTTTTGAACCAGCTGTCTTCTCTATTCAGAATGTGTACAGGCATGGGAACTATTATGTGGGGTTTTCCAGAAAATGGATTTTACTGTAATATGGGTCACCAATAAAAACATTTAAATGTTAAATAAATCCAATAGGATTTTTTTGCAACCAGTATGGGTTTATGCAGCTTTGTTAGAATAAAATTAAAGGTACTTTTTTAGTACTACAGAGAAAAGGAAATATGTGTAGATATAGGGGTAGATTCATCAAAGAGTGAAGTTAAGAGTGAAGTTCCGCAACTAGAGGGAAATTCCACAGCTCTCAATTCATTTCTATGGGATTTTTAAATGCGTATTCATCAAAGGGTGAACTTTCACTTCACCCATTGATGAATACGCATTTAAAAATCCCATAGAAATGAATTGAGAGCTGTGAAATTTCCCTCTAGTGGCGGAACTTCACTCTTTGATGAATCTACCCCATAATGTGTAGATCCCTCTAGTCCTTATATTTTGTGCCATGAGCTTATTGATTGGCTGTCCAGTTTCCCAAATGTACAGATCTATTCAGTCCTAACTACACTTACCACACTACTTCACTTGTGGTTAGGCGCTGCCGTTTCCACATTGTTGATGTTTTGACAATGACCCAATCTCAGCAGCCACATTCTCAGATATCCAAGAGATTTCTGCTTAAAACTTAGGGGCTTTGTTCTGCATCTTAGGGGGTACAAAAGTTGTGCTCATAAGTTTACATACCCTGGCAGAATTGATGATTTCTTAACAATTTTGAATGATAAAACAAAAACTTTTCTTTCACTCATGGTTAGTGGTTGGTTGAAGCCATTTATTGTCAAACAACTGTGTTTACTCTTTTTAAATCATAATCACTATACAAACTACCCAAATAACCCTGATCAAAA
Source organism: Xenopus borealis (assembly GCA_024363595.1). NCBI lineage: Eukaryota > Metazoa > Chordata > Amphibia > Anura > Pipidae > Xenopus > Xenopus borealis. The sequence goes on along the minus strand of CM044435.1, from coordinate 75,676,203 downwards.
CTTCACATACCCCAGTTCTTAATAACGTGTATTGCCCCCTTTAAAATCAGCGACAGCTTGAAGTCTTTTGTGGTAGTTGTGGATGAGGCTCTATATCTTCTCAGACGGTAAAGCTGCCCATTCTTCCTGGCAAAAAGCCTCCAGTTCCCATAAATTCTTGGGCTGTCTTCAATGAACTGCATATTTGAGGTCTCCCCAGAGTGACTCAATGATATTGAGGTCAGGAGACAGATGGCCATTCCAGAACCTTCACTTTATTTTACTGTAGCCAATGACAGGTCGACTTGGACTTGTGTTTTGGATCATTGTCATGTTGGAATGTCCAAGTACGTCCCACGCGCAGCTTTCGGGCTGACGAGTGCAAATTTTCCTCCAGTATTTTTTGATAACTTACTGCCATGTTTCACAGTAGGAATGGTGTAGCTTTCACCATAGGCCTTGTATGTAAACTTATGAGCACAACTGTTTACACATGAGATGGCTTCCCTTTGGTGGAATCAAACTCACTAGCTGTTCTGGGCGGTCTTTCATTCTTAGAGGGGAGACATACACTGGGAACACTTGCAAAAGGAACACGGCCAAATATTCTCTAACACTACCTGTGGCTGCAAACAAACATTTCTTCAAACCAAAATCCCATGGGGCAGATTTACTATTATTCCCTAAAAACCCTCAAATTCCTTCCAAATTCGATAAGCATTCTACTATCGAATGCTTATCGAATAGTTTTAGGCTATTTTTACCTCGATATTCGATCCCTCGATATTCGATCACTCGATAAAATCGATTGTACGAATGATATTCGAGCAGGTGTTTGAAAAAAAAAGCCTATGGGGGGATTCCCATAGGCTTCTATTGCATTTCGGTAGGTTCAATCTGGCGAAGTAGGCAGTCGAAGAAAATTTAGTTAAAGTTAAATTCCTTCGATCATCGAATGGTCGAATTATCGAATATCCGATCATTCGATCTATTCGATCTATCGTAATTTCGGTATTCTATGATCCAAGTGGCCAAATTTGCATATTCAAACAGCTGATTAAATTGTACAATCGGAATTCGATCGAACTTCGATCTATTCCCGTGAATTTAGTAAATCTGCTCCTTAATGTTTGAAGTGAGCTTCTTAAAACACAGATTATTTCTATAAATGCAGAAATGTGTGTTTTTTTTCCTCAATTACAGGTCATGTTATTGCTGTGTTTAAACTAGTCACAAAGGAATAATATACAGGCTAGGAATGAATCACAGCATCAAGGGCCTCTAAGTCTTCTCTGCCACAAATACTCACACTGTGTTGATTTTCTTCTGCAAACAAACGTCATAGATGTATGCTTTATATAGCTTTAAATATTTAAAAGGAAAATAATCACCATGGATTGGGTTTTATAGAGTTTTTATGCCAACATATAGTGGAATTAACACTACCATCTAAATTTATTTTGATTTACTGTAACTGGTTAAGTAAAGGACTCATGTTTGTGCCTGCATGTAAATAATGAAAAGAATTTACATTAAAGCAAAGCTAACTTTGTTTGTGTTATGGTTTATGTCAAATTAGAGAGAAATACACTTGCCATGCATTAATCTGTACTAGGACTGGTCTAGTTACATGCAGTAGTCTGGGCAACCTGTAAAAAGTAAAAAGTAGGCTGTAGAAGTGTTCACAGATGGGTAGCTGGGTGCATGCTATAAATATAATCTACCCAAACATACACAGCTTAGAAAAAGGGGGACAGTGAAATAAACTATTTTATATGTCAGTGGAATTAATAGTGCTCTGGAGGGAACTCATTTTCAGACGAGGCAGGCTTTAGTTACTTTAACTAGTTCATAAATACAAGGGACAGCCATAAAGAAATGTTAGGACACCAATTAATTTTAACAGCAGATCTAATAGTTATATACTGATGCTGAGATCTACAGTATATCCATCTGAAAAAGTCCCTTAAATGCGTAAGCTGCTTTCCTGCTTGCCTTGTGATAAGAATGGACCTTTTAGGCAGGGGAGTGCAGGTTTAGAAGCACTCAATTCTTTTCGATGGGGCTGTACTCACATGAACGCATGTAGGCTCTGAATGCAGGAAAAATGTTGCATCTGGACCTGCGTTCGGCACCTACATGCATTGGTGTGAGTACAGCCCCATTGAAAAGAATTGAGCGCATTTATACCTGCACGCCCCCACTTCTGAAAAAACGGAATGCAGGGGAGCGCAGGTTAAAACGTCCGTGCGTAAGGGCCCTAAGGGTACATACAATGTTTCAATGCAGGCTGAAATGCAAATACTACAGTGATTTAAGTTATTTGCTATTGGTAAATATGTTTTTCTGCACTTGTAAACATTTAGACCAATGTAAATAAAAGTGCCCTAGGGACCGGTGGTACATTTCTATGATTAAAAGAAAACTGCAGCGATCCAAGACAAATAGCTTATTTCTAGCTCAACTGATACTTATTCTATGAAACAAGCACTTGATAACTAGATCCAATTACATCACCTATTACATCACCTATTATATCACCAAGTATTGCCTATGAACAAGATAACCGCATGCGATAGCCTATGGGTGTGTCTATGCATTTCTAATCTACCAGATTTTATTCTATCATGTTCTGCTACCAGCTACTTTATGAATGAATTAGGTGATTCGTATAAATCTATTGTCACTTGATGCTTAATCCCTATGATTTCCAATATATATAAATATATATATATATATATATATATATATATATATATATGTGATACAGTCAGTAAATTCATGCAAACCTGCTATCCACCTATTCAATCTGCTACTTTGTTTATACACAGCCTAAGTCTTCTCATACTATTAAAACCCAAAGAATTATGTCAGTTTATTTTATTTTTTGTAGTCGATAATTTGTCTGTAGATTTGTTAAACTTTAATATACACATTATACTGTCAACAACCTATATGAAAAATGTTTGACAACAAATAGGCAGGCATGTGTTTCTAATTTTATGACTGAAATTATGAATACATGATTCACCCCTACCCTGAAATTTGCCCTGCAAAATAGAATCATGCATTGAATTCACATAGGCATAACACAACCATTAAAAAGAAGCATAATGACAAATTCTTAATTGTAAAATTTGAAATGTATGTTGTACAGCTATATTTTCTTACATTAAAATAGTTCTTTAAACCTTGAACCCCCCCCAACCCCGATTATGAAGCTGATTTGGTTAATAGGAACTAGAATGTTGCAAAATAACATACTCTTCCTGCAAATGACATCATTGGTCTAAAAGGTTCCACATGTTGCAAAACAGAAATACACAAAATCACAAATAGGGTGATAAATATTCCAAATGAGTTACCAGGGGAACAAATGAACAGGATTGTGCTTTTACATATGTCCGTGCTGCATATGAACTGCTGTATTTACATCAGGAAATTATTTCATTATAAAATGAAGAATAAGGCAAGTGTTGACACTTTGGTTGAAAAATACAACTGAAAGAGCTGTGCAAGATGTCATCCCTAAGTGTGGTAAGGTTAAGAGTATAGTACAGTTATTGGATTTGTTATCTGGATACCCGTTATCAAGAAAGCTAAATTACAGGAAGAGGTTTCCCACAGACTTCATTTTATCCAAATAATCCAGTTTTTTTTAAAAAAAAGATTTCCTTTTGTCTGTGATAACAAAACAATATATTATAATTGGTCCAAACTAAGATATAAATAATCCTTACTGGAGGTACCAGCCTATTGGGTTTATTTACTGTTTACATTATTTTCTAGTAGACTTAAAGGGGTTGTTCACCTTCAGACAACTAGTTGTTTTCAGACAGATCACCTGAAATAACGACCTTTTCCAATTACTGTCTATTTTCTATTTGTAACCGTTTTTCTAATACTGAAGTGTAAAGTGTCATTTTTCACCTTCTAAAGCAGCTCTGGGGGGTCGCCCAAACTGTTCTAAACTGATACATTTAATGGATACATTTCTTATATTTGTCCCTGCTGAGCAGAATCTCTGGGTTTGATTACAGGCAGCTGTTAGAATTGATACAATAGTTGCTAATACTCCAGAGATGTTGCTGTGAAATGTATCAACTAAATGTTGCAAAATTGTAACAGTTTAGAGTCTTGCGCCTGAATTACTGAGCTGCCAGACTCAAACACCTCAGACACCAACATTCAACTTTAAACTTAGATTTTGGAAAAACAGTAAAAGATAAATAATGGAAACTAATTGAAAAATAGTCTTTATTTCTGGGGAACAATTTGAAAATGACTGCACTGAAAAAAGTGTTTGGAAGGTGAACAACCCCTTTAAGATGTGAAGATACAAATTACGGAAAGCCCTGTTTTCCAGAAAAACCTAAGGACCGGAGCATTTTGAATAGCAGGTCCCGTATCTGTATACAGCACATTATTCACACGCAGACTTTACTTTCACTGTATTTTTGTATATCGGCATGATAACATGGTTGTCAAATCAATTCCTCTGATTCAATCTCATAAATGGACTCTTGTGGTTTTCTTGTGTATGCATTATTTCTGGAGTTTTGCCATCACTCATCTAGAATCTGCATTTTTAACATAAATTAATATTTGAAAATGTACATTAGTTACTTTCAAATAGAAATGTTTTATATCATTAAAAAGCTACTGAAGCAATTTGCAAATTGTGGGGTTTTGAAACCTTGTGATTTTCTTGTGATAAACCTCACAAATACAAAAATACCAACTCCCATCCAAATGTCATAAAACAGCAACACTCATCGCAAGTCTCCACTAGCTGTCAGAATAAAACACAAAACATTATAAGCTATAAAGAACAGTCATAGAGCCTTTTCCCAAATGACACTACTGTTGAAATAAGAAATCCAGTGAAAAAAGAGGAAGGCAACATTCCCAAATATAATACAAAAACGAAACAGTACTGTATTTTATTGTTCTTTATATTATATAGATTGTACAAACAGTAAGTATTCTCTAGTAAGAGAGAAATGGTGTATTGAGTGATTTTTCACCACAAAGAAAAGAATTATTCAACTGTCATTGTGGGTTTGAGAGAGAAGTTCTTGTTTTTCCTGTGAGGTTGAAATGGCAGTTAGGATTTTTGGAGGGATTAAACCTGAAACATGTACCCTATGGTTTTTTTTGTTTTGTTTTTTTTTTTTTATAATACTTGAGGCATTATAAAACTACATTTTTAATAATATGGAAGAATGTATTTAAAAGATTCCACAGCATTGTACAATTAAAAAGAATATGCAAACATACGAATACTGACTGATACAGTAAAGTGCAAAATTCCAAAATAATAATAAGGGTCTTTTGAAACATTCAGACAGAATGATACCCTATGACAATCCCAACTATAGCCAGGAATGCCATCAAGGAGGGACAGGGGGGTCAAGTGTCCCGGGCCGGAGCTGAAGGGGGGCCCGGCAGTGCTGCACTTTGCGAAGAGCCGGACGCAGAATGCGGAAGTGCTGATTGCTGAACAGTTGAAGACCTGAAGCGGCGGAAAGACCCAAAGTCACGAAGGAGCCAACACTGAAGTCCTGAAGCCGCGAAAATACCCGATGTCGCAAAAGTAGTGGACACTGAAGTCCTGAATAGGGATGGCGCGAACAGTTCGCCGGCGAACTTGTTCGCGCTCGCCGGAAGTTCGCGAACGTCGCGCGACGTTCGCATTTTGGGTTCGCGTCAATTTGGCGCTTTTTTTTTTGCCGCATTTTTTTGCCCTCTCACCCCAGACCAGCAGATACATGGCAGCCAATAAGGAAGCTCTCCCTGGACCACCCCCACACACCCCCTGGACTAAAAAAAAAAAAAATGTGCATACCTCCCGAGTCCCAACTGTCCCTCTTTTGCGAGCTCAACCCTCTGTCCCTCATTTGTACTGGAAAGACCCTCTTTTTGGAGGACCCTCTTTCACTGGAAAGACCCTCACTGAACAGCCAGAAAAAGAAGCAAAGATTTGAACTTGGCTTTTGGCAGAGAGTCCAGAACAGCGTCCAGAACAGCTAACAGGTGCAGGTAAGATACTTTGTAACACTTTTGACATAAGAAAATAATGGATTTTTCTTTTCCCTTTATCCCCCTCTGGCATGCCACTGTCCAGGTCGTTGCACCCTTTAAACAACTTTAAAATCATTTTTCTGGCCAGAAATGTCTTTTTTAGCTTTTAAAGTTCGCCTTCCCATTGAAGTCTATGGGGTTCGCGACGGTCGCGAACTGTTCGCGCGTTTGTCGCGAACTTTTTTGCGGCGGTTCGCGCCATCCCTAGTCCTGAAGCCACGAGTTCAATTCTACTGACACCAATGTGGGTTTTTTTTTCTTTTATCCCCTGGCCACCAATGTTTTATTTTAATATTCTATAGGCCCCTGCCACCAATTTTTTTTAAAAAGAATTATTTGGGTTTTTTTTTAATATTTTTTGGAGCCCCAATTTTTTTTAACTTGTAAGAGGGGCCCTGGCACCAATGTTTTTTTAACTTATAAGGGAGCCCTAACCATCAATATGTGTGGGGGGGGGTTACTTTTTTTAGCACTGATGTCTGTGTGGTCTTTTAACTTTGATGTGGAGTGGGTGGCATCAGGGGCGGGGCTTGGGTGCCAGGGTGGGTGCAGGATGCCCCAATAATTTTGTTGTGCGGGTCCCCATGATTTCTAATGGCGGCCCTGACTATAGCTACAGGCTAGATAGGCTGCACATTATGTTTTTGGGTTTCTGTACCAGCCCAAGGTCACTGCAACCAGTTAGCAGTGAAAATCTTTGCCCCAGGTACCCCAGTAGCTCATCATATTCTTTTTTATTAGTTCATAGCACAAGCTCTGGGCTGCTGTCAGTTACTTGAGCTTATGTAGCAGCTTTCAATATACTGTAGACGCAATATAAAAAAATTAAGAAACAAAGCTAATAAATAATTCAAATTCACATTACAAGGTAACTCACAATCATTGTTTAATAATCAGCATAAGCTTCTATGGCATAGATATCTCACTTTCTGCTTGATGATTTGCAACAACAACTAATCTCGGCTTCTTTACGGCTGTCCAGAGCCTATCGAGCATGTGCAGTGTTTCGTACAAAGAATGGACTAAGGGGGTATTTAATCATTTACATTGCCATATATATTGGACTTTATCTTCACATACAGTATTCCATATGAGTAGTGATGGGCGAATCTCCCCCGTTTCGCTTCACCGAAAAATTGGCGAAAAAATTTGCGAAACAAAACGAGTTGCGTTTTTGATGCGCGTCGCGCCGTTTTCATCACGTCGTTTGTGTCGCGTCGTTTACAACGCGTGTTGCGTCGTTTGTCGCGTCAAAAACGATGCGCGACTCGTTTTTTTTGCCGAATTTTTTTGGAGCGAATTTTCGCTGGCAATTCACCGTGAATTCGCCTCTGGCGAATAAATTCGCCCATCACTATATATGAGGATTTAACCTTGGGAGCATAGCAAATATAACTCATTCTGTCTGCAGTTCCAAGTAGGAGTGGTTATTATAAAGCAATTTTGTTCCAAATCACTATACATACATTTAGGTTTGATGATTACCCTATCAAATCATTTAAGAAATGAGGATTTTATATAATCTAGTCAGATTAGTGGATGCCCAAAATGATTTGCCCACTTAGCCCACTAGCCAAATGAGGGTTTTGTAATAGGACCATGGAAGAGTACTTCCTACTGCCACTTTGGTGTTAGCGTCTTGTGTCAGTGCCCATTAGAAAAAGTATTCAAACAGACTAGCAGAGTTTTTATGGTTTGCTGATGATCATCAACAGGAAGTGACAGTCAACACAAAAGAAAACTGCCTAAAGTCACAACCACAATGCTCCTTATTTGGTCACCTTAGTAAGGTTGCCAGGCTTTAAATATTGCAGCCCAAGTACAAAGATAAAAACAAAGGTAAAAAAATCCAAAAAAAGAAAGATGTAGGGTGTAAAGACGAAAGGAAGATGTGGTTTAGTATTTCACATCTGTCTAATCATCTCAGGAAATTCTGTCATCTTGCAGTAATACTTATAATTTGTTGTTGTTCTCCATTTGTCACAATAACTTACAATCTGTAAAATGATTTCATGGTGCATAAATAACAAAGTATCACTTGTCAGATGTGAGAAATGAAGGAACAGGTTGGGTTTCTGTAGAACAGGAGGAGATTGCACTGAATAAGAAAGACACAAGAGACATGGAATATGAGAAGCCAAAAGCCACATAGCATGAAGTTATTGTAATCCTGGCAGGATACACTATATTACAAAACAGTCCCGCAGTGCAAGGAAAGGATGATTTTCATATTGTTGCTTAAGACTTTTGTAAACTGTGGAAGTTAATTGAAAAATAGTTTGTTTAAAAGTGGTTTATAGATCACCACCACTAAATGAGCTAATTTTGAAAGATGATGTTCCTTGCTAGACAAATTAAATGCAAGAAGCTCTATCCCACAAAATATATCTGCTTCCTGTTTTCATCTTTAATGGGTGTAGTAAATAATAGTTCAATGTTTATGTTAAAGTATATCTTCCTAAAATACGCCACAGTGAATCACTCTTTCCAATTCAGTAAACTCTCTGAAGCCTTCCTAAACAAATACCAGAAAGGACCTTTTTTGTACTCACTTAACTAAATCAGTTCCACATTTCTGACATCTGTAAAGCTGAAACATTTGCACTCCAAAATCAATCTCAGAACAGATCTGTACAGACTACAGTTGCCAGGACAGTTTATATGTACAATGACTAGTATTCTTGGACAACTAGCTGTTGATAGAACAGCTTGAGCATTACAGGCTGTACAGTCCTGATGTGTTTAGTAATCTAGATTTGGCCTTGTTTACATCTAAATGATGTAGTAACAAATGGACAAAAATCAAATACCTGTGTCTGTAGTGACCTTCCCCATACACAGGGCTTTTGGATGGATAGAAAACAGATATCCGATTTCCAGTAGTGTTGATAGATATACTATTAAACATCCAAATGGGGTATAAATCAGAAAGCTTTTACAACCCTATCTTATATGCTTAGGCAAGTAGTTAAAACTAGTTGGTACCTGTAGAGTTATGCTATGTAGTTGCCATGCATGTTACATTAAACTCACTACTTTGCCTTCACAGGAAAACAAACATAGGGTTATGTAATAAAAGGCACTAAGTTTGCCATGGGGCAATAACCCATAGCAACCTATCAGCAAGTTGAATTTATTAGTCACCTGTTTAAATGCAAGCATCTTATTGTTTTTCATGGCTTACTGCTCCTGGTCAAACTTAGTGCCTTTTATTACATATGAGGGTACTACTACTATATTTTATTTAGAATAAATTAGTTTAGGAGTTCTTCCAAATATATTTTACTTTTATAATAGTTAATGTTTATTAAAGGGGTTGTTCACCTTCAAACAACTAGTTCTTTTTAGATAGCTCACCATAAATAAAGACTTTTTTTTTCTTTCTATGTGTGACCATTTTTCCAAAACTGAAGTGTAAAGTGTTATTTTTTTCACCTTCTAAAGCAGCTCTGGGGGGGTCGCCAACCCTATAAACTGTTCTAAATTGATACATTTAGTTGATACATTTCTTATCTTTGATGATCAGAATCCCTGAGTTTCATTACAGGCAGCTGTTAGAACCGATACAATAGTTGCTAATACTCCAGAGATGCTGCTGAGAAACGTATCAACTAAATGTTGCAAAATTTTAACAGTTTACAACCTGCACCTGGATTACCAAGATGCCAGACTCAAACACCAAAGACAGGAACGTTCAAGTTTAAACTTAGACTTTGGAAAAACAGGGAAAAAAAAAATAATGGAAAGTAATAGAAAAAAAAAGTCTTTATTTCTGGGGAACAATCTGAAAACAAATGAACTGAAAAAAAGTGTTTGGAAGATGAAGACCCCCTTTAAAGTTGATTAATTCAATGTTAACATAAAACATAAAATTATATAACTGCTTGATAAAATATATGCTATTGGCCCAGATATGGAAATGGTTCCAGAAAGAAAACTGTACAGAGCATGGAGGCAATATACAGTGAAGTTAGACAACTTAATCTTAAAGGTCCAGTACCACAGAAAAACACAACAAAAGGGGTTGTTTGTTCTTAAATATAATGCACGGTTATCTTCCTCTGGTAAAAACACGTGTGTTTGTTTCAGAAGCTCTACTAAAGGTTATATAAATAGGCTGATGTGTAGTCATGGTGGAGCTATTCAAGTTAAAACTGGGCTATAAGACACTCATTTAACTAGCATATAATAGATATGCTGTATAGAATACAGTGGTTTTAGTTCTTACAGAGAGAAACAAACTGGGGTCAAATGCCATTCATAGCTCTAAGTATTAGAGTAAAGGCTTTCAATAAGGACATTTGCAGGCAAGCACATATTTTTGTAGGTCCTGCATGAACAGATACAAACTAAAAAAATGTTTGCTTGTTGAAATTAAAGAGGTTGTTCTAAAGACTTTCTTCAGTTTAGTTGGTTTCAGATAGTTCACCAGAAATAAAGTTGTTTTCCAATTATTTTCCATTTTCTATGTTCTATGTGTGACAGTTTTTCTAATATTGAATTTAGTCTTTCTAAAGCAGCTGGGGGGGGGGGTGCGCCAACTCTGTAAAGATTATAAATTGAAACATTTATTTGATACATTTCTTATCTTTGTTCCTGCTAAGCAAAATCCAGATGCCGCTGAGAAATGTTTTCAACTAAATGTTGCAGAATTGTAACAGTTTAGAATCTTCACATGAATTACTGAGCTGCCAGACAGACACCAGAGGCAAGAAAATTAAGGGGCATATTTACTAAATTTGTGTGAAGGATTCAAATATTCGCTCGAATAGTCTCTATTAAATTGTGCGACTATTTGAATATGCAAATTAAGTATTTTTGAATATAGAATATTCGGTCGCATTGAATAGATCAAATAAATATATATTCGATTGTTCGCCAGTTGAAGAACTTGCCCTTTAAATTTTTATTCGACTGCCTACTTCGCCAGATTTTAACCTACCGAATTGCAATAGAAGCCTATGGGATTCCCCCATAGGCTGTTTTTTTCTAAGTCTTTTGCCGAATTTCAGTCGTACTATCGAACGATTTGAACATTCAATTTGTACGATTTTGGCAAATATTTTGTTCGATCGTATGATTCTGGCAAATAGTCGAAAACGCGATCAAAACCGGCAAATATTTTATTCGACCCTTAGTAAATCTGCCCCTACATTATACTTAGATTTTAGAAAAACAGTAAAAAATTAAAGATGGAAAATAATTAAAAGGTCTATTTCTGATGAACAATCTGAAAACAACTGAACTGAAAAAGTGTTTGGAAGATGAACAGCCCTTTAAGTTTACCGTTTAATGTCGTCTCCGGAGTTTCATTCAGGCCGCTCAGTAATTCAGGAGCAGATTTTCTACATTAGTTGATATATTTCTCTTAGCAGCATCTGTGGAATATTTGTAACTATTGTATCAATTCTAGCAGTTGCCTTTCATGAAACTCAGGGATTCTTCTGCTCAGCGGACCAAAGATATGAAATGTATCAAATAAATGTATCAATTTAGTACAGTTTACAGAGTCAGCTACTCCCCCCAGCTGCTTTAGGGCAGGACTACACTGACAATTGATGTCCATTTTGGGGGATGCGACGCTGGCTGCGAAAACGGATGCAATGAGTCGGATGTGTCAGGGACAAGGTAAGTAATAGAAAAGTCGGATGGTGTCGCAGGGTTGATGCGACACGACTGTCGGATGAAGATGCAGCTTGCAGCATTTTCATCCGACAGTCGTGTCACATCAACCCTGCAACACCATCTGACTTGTCCATTACCTACCTTGTTCCTGTCGCATCCAACTCGTCGCATCCTTTTTCGTGCCAAGCATGGCATCTGCCGAAAATGGATGTCCATCGTCCATATAGTCCTGCCCTTAGAAAGACATAAGAAGGTTAAGAAATCTATCTCCAATATACTTTAATTAAAATTATAATATACCTGACTGTATGCAGAGAAATTCCTCCTTCGTTTTACTTGCTCTAACACCTCGGATAGGAAACCTCAAATGATCCCTAACTACTCTGCAGGGAAACGATCATTCTTTCAAATGGCAGGGGGGAGCCCCGACCTTACCTTACTCTTTTGATCATTTATAAAGATCCCTAAACTTAACTTCCCAACTGAAGCCCAGACCACACTGAGCATGTGTGTAGTTGTGGTATTGCAAAGATGTTTAACAAAGTTACAAGATGGCAGCCCCCTGCACAAACTTTGAAAGCATTAATCATTTGTCTTATTAGGCTTCTGGTGCAGTATGTTCATGTTTATATTTAGTAGACAAAATACAGCAGTTCTAACATTAATTTAATCTTCTGTATAATATTTTAATATTCTGTTTGCCTTTAATGGTCCTTCAAAACCTGGACATCATTTAGGAGTACTGTAAACCTATATGGCTAGAAATCTTCAGTAATAATATTCTTTTAAGGAAAACTGCATTGATAAAAATCATTATGAATCATTGTTTTTCTTGTTTACTAGTACAGAGAGATTAATCTTGTCCTACAAGTACAATGGCACACAGGCAATTACAAACATGTTGATTTTTAGCTTAGCAAGCAGGAAGCAAAATGCTCACAACCACCCCTCAATTGACCTAAATAGTAATCATCTGGAATATGCTGGAGCAGTGGGCATTTATGAGAAAAAATTGCCTGGAGGGCATTTTCTAGATGGCCAGGATAAAAATTGTAGCACAACAAAGGTCTAGCAAATTCCTCATTGATTTTTGGTAAAAGGATTTGGAGACTTGAAAGAAGGCTTAATAATTACGAGACAAGATGAATAAAGAATAAAGTTAATAATAGGAGACAAAAAAGAATAAAGGTGTCAAGAAATGTAAAGTGGATAAAATAAGGCAAAAACTTAATTGCTTTTCCACTGAAGAACCAATTGTGGTGCATCAAGTAAAAGTATATTCAAGATGTCTAAAGGGGTGGACCCTTGCCTCTTAAAAAGTAAAATGATATATTCTAATGTTTTAGGAAAATGCCCTTTTTATGCAAGACGGTACAAAAATGTTCTTTTTTACCCAAACTGCAAACTCTTTGCTTAACAAACAGGTGTGTTTTCTATTCTTAGCCCGATACTGTGCATATCTTCTGGAAATTGCAAAAATGAAGTGTGTTAACAGAACAATGGACTTTTTAAAAAGTACTTTTTTCCTTTCAGTAAATATGAACAAGGAAACGCATGCCTTTGATAAATGTACTCCTGTGTTTTCCTGTAAGACTGGTAACAAGAACAAGTATGTAAGTGCTAGTTCATAAAATACTGTTGTACAGCCTAGGGAAAACAAACATGACAGACAAAAAACAGAGATCCATGGATACAGTGCGAAAAGAATGCACAGAGAGTAGTGGGAGGGTGTTGTGTTCACTTTTAGTTATGGGATTCTCAGCCTGCTGCTCTACAGCTGTTACTGAAATATAAGTCCCCTATACCAAACAGCAAAGGCCTATACAGCATTGAACTGTAACTTTCAGTAACAGCTAAAGAACAGATGTAACATTATAATGTCGATGATCTGTTAAATTATTTTTAAAAACTTATTCTTTTTTTGTAGGAGTCATTTTTGGTCTGTTTTTTGTTTTTTAGGTAAAAATATTTTTTTGCGCCATGTTTTTTCGTTATACACATAATTGTATCATATCATTCCATTTATTCTATGACTTGCAGTATTTAGCCTAGCATATACAGTACAAGACAATATTGGTTTACTAAAGACATCATTGGAATGAACAGCCCACTTGACAATTGCGTCATAAGGATAGTTGAGATTTTATACAGACTGGAGATTTTTTTTGACTACAAGGAAGTACAGACGTTTTAGAGCTTTGAGCTAAGTGAGAAAGCTAAATAGTAAGCTTGTATACAGAGGGTGATAAAAGGGAAAGGTCACCAGTGGAGAATTTGTGTAATGTAGAATAACACACCATGATAAAAGCTACCAATTCAATGTAGGAAGCGAGTGAGAGAAGGAAAATGTGGATTTAGTAAAAAGGCAAGACAGAAGAATGCAGAAGCAGATACCAAGAAGCACATTTTTAAACCTAATACAGCCCTGTCATTAAGAGAAGTGCCACACATTTCAGCTACGATTCAATAGGTTGACTTATTAAATTCATATGATATTAAGGGGCAGATGAATTTTTTTCTTTGGTGAGCTCTAAAAAAAAACCTCACATTTTGATAAATCTGCCTCTAAGCTATAAAGCATTTGTTATCAGCTGGATCTTACAGTCATTCACTCATCATGGCATTTACCCTTACCCTGTTGGTGTAGATAAACATAATGTTATTAAAATGATTTCTAAAGTGTTCATCTGAAAGGTCTGCCTGTTACTTTTTGTTTTTTGTTACTTTACTATACTTGACTTTAAAGGAGATGGATAGCCAAATAAAAAAGCCTAATGAAAGAAAAACAATGTAGCAGAAGCTATTTGTGGACATTATTGCAAAAACCACCTTTCACTGGGTTTCAATTAATTTAAATAACTTGTATAAAAGGTGGATACTCGCAGGTAGTTGGCACTAGTCACTTAAACAACTTGAGAAAATCATTTGAATATTGGTACAAACCCACATTTAAGTATAAATAGTTTAAAGGGGGTTTCTTTCACTATATGTTGCTTAAAAAAACCTGTCATATTATTTAATACTAAATCTATAAACAGTGCAACATAAGAATCATCTGGCACACATCCCAATCTGCTCTCCAGCTGTCTTCCACTTAATTTAAAAGAGTTATCTCTAGAATTGTGTGAACTCCTTTGACCTATGAAATTGTGATTTCTTGCTCCTAACCACTGAAAGATGAAGTCTATACAGAATATTGTTCTGCAGTATTTTCTATAAGATGCACAAATGACCTTTAATTCTGATGACTTGATTTTCTGAAATACATATAAGCTTAAAGTGTAAGGGCCTACTCTGTCATTTTCTTTTATTCCCTCTCTATTGTGAAAACTGCCATTTCTTTTCTTAACTGATTGGATGACCAACCTCAGACTCCTAGTTCTAGCTGATGCCTGTCAAAGGTTAGACATTCACATATGTGTATTTAAAAAAATAATCTCTTCCCACATATAAATGCTTGCTATTGGCACAAAGGAAAGGTTCAGAGCTAATGCACTTGGCATGAGATTAGATCCATGGGTGGGTGTGGACACATTTCACATCTCACTCAGGGTGAGCGGATCTGGAGTTCAGCCACTGCAGGAGAGCTGCAGACTGCTGATATACTTGGCAACGTTACAGTGGTTTATGCAGGTTATTCACATTATTATTTATTCATGCACAAACAATGAATCCTAAAGCTCTGCTTTAGAAGCGGCTATGAGACCTGATTTTGTTCTCATAAAGGGTTTGCCATTTGAAGAGTAGAGATGGGCAACTGGTACACAACAGCCTAGTGCACATTCTGACTTGGCAATTGACTTGACCTGGTAATGCAGCTCCATTCTACAAGCTTATATCAGTCCAGTACAAGTAGAAAGCTGCAACTTAGTTCAGGGTCACTGGAATTAACAGAATGTGATGGAGTTTGGTCTTGCGGACTAGATCATTGATCAAAACTGTTAGTACTATGTCATGTTATTTGCCAAACAGTTACTAGTTACTTCGGCCTTTTTAATGAACCAGGAACAACAGAGTCACACAACCATGAGAGAAAATCATATAAAGCTCAATGCCTTTGCCAGTTTTTCCATTTACTAAAGGAATAAGTGTAATTTCCAGAAAACGTGAACTGTAACCCACACGTCAGTCATTCAGGACAAGAGTGTCCTTTTATTTGGCATATTGTTGTTGCTTGGTACCAAGTTTCTTTGTCTTTCTTAAACCAAGAGTACAGGTTGTGTTTATCACGGTCTCCTAGTAGTAAAGCGACAGAGTAACGTTATTGTTGTAAAGTTAGCCTATCAACTTAAACCCCTTTTGTTACAACTTGAGAGTGTTATACATTTCCTCCACAAAAATTAAATGAAATGTTCTCAGACATAAGGCAGTTCCACTCAGAGTTGGAGTACTCTACCTCTTCCGATTCCTGTTGGATTCCTGGTGCTATAACAGTATACTGACCAAGCCTGCCTTCGGTCAAAAATTCAATCCAAGTATCATATTCACTGCAGCACACTGGAAGTTGAATATTTGTGCAATCAAAGTGTTCTATTAGCTCATAGTAGACATGTAAAGCAGGCAATGCTTTGGACCTTACTGGGTCCTTTATCAAGTCTATTTGTGATTGCACAAATATTCAGCTTCCAGTGTGCAGCAGTGAATACGATACTCAGACATAAGACAATCAACTTTCATGATGTTATTGAGTTTATCCAACTTTATCAAGCTTGCTAAGGTTTCTTGAAGCAATCACTTCAAGAAGGGCCCCAAAATCATGCAGTTATATAAACAGTGAGATTTTAAATAGTATCTTAGATCACTGCAGTCTAAATATACTGCCTGCTAGCATCTCAGTTATAAAGAATGACGAATCGCTGCACTGAGAGAGAGAGAAGCAAGGGGACTTATTCATGTGATACATAATTTTTCTCCACACCAGCTCTAGCTTACTAGTGTAGAGTGCAGCACTTTATATATATGCAAGACAAAAATAATGCTCCTATTATCTATAAAATATTATATATATATATATATATATATATATATATCAATGTAGAAAAGATCTGCACTCCTTTTTTGCTTGTGTAAATTCAAGTATTTATTCTGTACATCAATCCGATGTTTCGGCCCCCATTAGGCCTAATGGGGGCCGAAACGTCGGATTGATGTACAGAATAAATACTTGAATTTACACAAGCAAAAAAGGAGTGCGGATCTTTTCTACATTGATGTATGCACATATTTAGATCCAGCACCCGACATTTGACTGAAAGAAAGATTCCGGACCAGAGTGCGGTGCATAAAACAGATTTTATATATATATATAAACAAGTCCAAGGGATGCCAGCACTCTCGAGTTGCTTGAATTTGCCTGGGTGCAGTGCCAGTGAATTATCCATAACTCCTACAAAAAGGTCTGCACTCTCAGGAGTTATAAAAATCATAATATTTATTATAAATGACTAACGTTTCGGCTAGGTCCCTAGCCTTTCTCACTTTTTGTAGGAGTTATATATAAATATATATACTGTGTGTTCTGTGCATACAGTAATGTACATACATTCTAGTACATTAGAAGAAAAATACTGTTAAGTTAACACTATATTTTATTAAGGTAATTTGAAGCAGCAAAACACTTGCAAATGTAGTCAAACATACATTACCAGGCAACACTGAATTACCAGTCAGTGCTGAGCAGAAAGTGCAGCTTAAACTATATGGGACACAGCCCTCACCAGAGGACACCATTATATTATGGTATTTTTGTTGCACTACTGTATCTGCAGCGAATAATGCAGAGTACAAAGCTACAGAAAAGCAGAGTGGCACAAATATAATTATTCCCAATTATACATATATCATGTGTATTCTTAAAATGGTATTTGGGAATGAAAGGTTTACCAGTGAATATCTCATTCAAAGGAACCATCATGTTATATAATTAATAACTACAATTACATGAGGAATGCCTCAAAGGATGAGGATAAGATATGTTTAATCATAAGTATGCAAGGGATACAAAGTGTTTGCAATGTTACAAGGCCACTTCCTGTTGAACATTAACAACCTAACTTGCAACATAGTGAAGAGAGAGAGATCGGCAACCTCTGTATCCCCACAGGATACAAATGGGATAAACATGGTACAGCAACAAAATACAGATCTTTGGGTAAAATCAGGGAAGTTCGGCACTTAGCAGGAAATGCTCTATATATATATATATATATATATATATATATATATATATATATATATATATATATATATATATATAGGCATTGGGGTGGAAAGTAAGAAGGATTCAGTAGTCAGAAGCAGCAGTGAGAGCGCTGTACCTGTTCATACGGTGTAAGTAGTAGCCGGTGGCACAACTTTCCTACATTGCCAGCACGTTTCTACTTCCATCCCCAAATAATTCACATCTTCTCAGCTCCTGGGAAGGATCCAATTAATCATCTCTTGCGTGATTAATAAGGGCAGGTATTCTTCTCGTGGAAAGTACCCATCTCCAACAATCGTTAATGGTTTGGCTTTGGCAGTGCCCAAGCGGCCAACACGAACCCCTTATTTTATATAATCCATAAATCTGTGCGAGCAGAATGGTGCCAGGTAATCCTTCTGCTATAGATCTAGATAAGAACAAGACAATGCCTCACCGGGACAACCAAACCAGCAGGAGCCTTTCTTAAAATCCACAAAGATCTCCCGATCTCTTGGCGCAGCCCCGCAGTAGACAAGTGTGGAGTATCCACCAGCAGCAGCAGCCAAATGCACACGTATCCCTCCCGGGCCCTCCACTATATTCCATGCTAGTCGTCACTACACACGTCAGCAGAGGAGGTCACGCTGATCCTATTCCTATACACAGAGCACACTCCCACCCCCAACCCGGGCGCTTACACTATTTGGGCTCCATCATCATCATCAAATAGAAATTCGCTTTTCCCATAAGGGAACCCCATACAAGAGGATGTTCCTCTGTATTAAAGTGAAACATACATATATTGTTTTGGGGGGTTCCCTTGCAATTATGCCCTCTCTCCTTTCAAGTGGTTCTGACTGTACCCAAAACTGGCCGCCCTAATAATGACAATGATGCAAATAGTGCACAACCCTGCTGAAGCACCAAGCGCAGGCTTTTGCAGGATGTCTCTTCCTGGGACATGCACAGAACACCGGCTGCCAATTTGCTTCCTTATTGTGCCACTGTTTTCCCACACAGCTCCAATAATTCCGGTTGCGGAGAGCTCACGGTTCAGTCCATTCTCGGAAAACACTCAGCTCAGCCAAACTACTCAACGCTTCATTGTAGCGCAAGCCTTGAGGTCTAGCGTTCCAGGTCACGTGTTAATCAGCACACCTGCCAGCCAAACACAAGTAGCTGCCCGACACAACATAAGGCGAAAGCAGACACACATAGCAGGAACAGTATGAAGGCTGTGGAAAAGACAATATGAATATACTAGAACACAATAAACTTGACATAAATAAAAGGCATGCTGAAAGAGACAGGTCTAGTTGAGGAAAAGCAGACAGGTGCAATTCCCTGTCAGTCCCTATAGCAACAATTTATGAACACGAACAGCACACGTCACTCAACTGCAAAATAACCAGTGCTCCTTCCTGGTATACCCGGCCAGCTGGGGCTGTGTGAGAGCCAGCAAAGGGCTATGGCTAATGCGTACAGGCAGATACACCTGTAGCCCCCATTCCAGGTCTGGACTGGGATTCAATAGACTCTGGCATTTCAAGAACACATAGGCAAGACCTGCCCAAACAAAGACGCCAAAAGAGCCTCCCACCAGCACAATAAATAGTGTCTGTCAGTGGCAACTTACAGCAGCCCCTCTGGCATTTGCCAGAACCCACAACAGATTGCCCCATTCTGCACTGTGAGTTTGCGCTCCTCACATGCGCAGCACTAACGGCAGCCCAGTCATCACAGGGTTAAATAGCCGGACACACACTTGCACTCAGTTGTAAGGGACCAGGGGAATTGTTTGTGTCACATACAAGTGCCAGCTGACACACACACAAACTGTCAACCCGCAGTGACATCTGAGCTTGCAGCCCCATATAACTTTAGTTATTCCTAACATATGTCTGTATACAGAGTTCCACTTAAGCTACAGAAAGCTGTAAATCCTCACTTAATTCCATCAAGGTTTTATATAAAGCGCCATTTTATTACATGAACGTTATGGATAAGGCGCATAATATCATTCAGGCAACCAACAGACACGCGTCTGGAATCTTGTAGCGATGTCACAATCGTGTAACATTACAAAAGACAACAGGCAGACATTGGGCGAGTCCCTCCTGCTCTCTGTAGTTCCACTCTGTGCAGTACACTGTGCCGTTTGTCTCCTGCTAAATACAGTCTTGTGTTGGGACACAGTGCTGCTGCTTGTCTAGAAGAAAAAGCTATGTAGCTATGTATGTATTTCACAAACCACACTGCCTGATGCCTGATGCCACTATTTAACGTCAACTGTTCTGTTTTAGTGTCTGCCTAATACTGTGCTTTTATAAATATATATATAT
>CM044435.1:75606571-75655979 GCA_024363595.1 Xenopus borealis | reverse complement strand
TATATATATATATCGCTTGTCGTTTGTGGAACACAGCGTCGCAGCTTGTTGTCGCAAACTATATTATATATCAAACTATGTGAGGCAGTATCATCGTGTCACAAGCTGCATAGGGTGCGACTGTTGCGCACTATTAGTCTTTGATACAGTCTGCCATACTGCATACACCTGCCTGCGACTGCCTGATATAACTACTGTATGATAGTGACCCTTGAGCCTTGAATATGGAATCTGAAAAAGACTACACCACACCCCCGAAATAAGATAGACATTGGGGTTCGTCTTATTACAATAGCAACACATTCCAGTAATTCCATCAAGTGTGATTTACAACGTGTTATGAAAACTCTTATCCAAACACATACTCACAACAGCCACCGACAAACACTGACACAACAGCCACACGCACAGACACAAGTACAACAGACATAGCCACAAGCAGACACACGTACAACAGCCATACGCACAAACAGACACAAGTACAAAAGACATAGCCACAAACACACGGAGGACAACCATATTGAGACACATACTCGCACAACAGCCATACCCGCAACTGCAAACACACAGGTACAACAGCTACTACAGCCACAAACACACACAAAGAAGAAATGTTTATAAAAAATATACACATGGGCACAACAGCCATATCCGCAAAGTCACATTTGTACAACAGCCATAGCTACAAAAGCACACACTGACAGAACAGCCACAGCTACAAAAACACTGATAGAAAGAGCCATAGCTACAAACACACACTTGTACAACAGCAATAGCTTCAAATACACACTGGCAGAACAATCATAGCCACACACACATTAGACAGCTCCCAGGCTACAGACAAAGCTGCAGAACCTGCCAGTGCACTGAAAAACAAGTATTGGGGCAGAGCCCGGGCAAAGCCTGACATGTGCCACACACAGGAGAGGCTGCTGGGTATCGGATGATAAGGAAATAAATCTCTACAGAAGCTGATTTCAGCATAATAAAAACACAGTGGCAGGCGCTACAGGTACAAGTCGGTCGGTGTGATAGTTTCATTCCAGCAGTACAGTGTTTCTAGCAGCTCGCTCTTGTGCCAGTGGAAGTTGACACTTAGGGACACGGTTAGTACCGTAACTACCCACTATGAATCCCTATGCCCCGTCCTGCTCATCCGTCTGAAGCAATTCCGCTCCCAACGCCCGGTAATTATTTGGCCCGGCACAGCCAATATTGTTCCCGAGGAAAAAAAGAATTCGGCACCACGAGGCTCTTACAGTGCATTTAATTCGCTAGAAACCCTTAATATGCAACAAAGGAAAGTGAAAGCGGAAACCTACCGAGAAGGGCTGATTTTTTTCCCATCACACAAGCTCCGATGTTAGTTTAGAGAGATCTTACCCGGCCATGTTGGATGTGCCAGACTGTGAGCGCCGGGGAGCAGGAGAGGGTAGTGGTGCCACACAGGCAGCGAGTGTGTTACTGTGTATCAGTGTCAGCTGCTGCTGCTGCAGTCGGCTTTATTATTACTGTACTACAGCACTTGCACACGGCGCTTAAGATCAGGGTACACACAGACTGCTCTGCTGGGAAGGGTCGGGCACAAGCTGGCACTTCTAATACTCGTACAATTTCCCTCTCTGTCACACTCCGTGTCTCTCCTAGCGCCAGGCACTAACACAGACAGCTGAGTCCCAGCACACAATAAGGGAGCAGGCGCTAGTGACACTCCTACGTGCCAGTTGTGGGTCGGATGCCAATAGCTAGAGAGAATCACACTTTTAGCGAACTTACTGTGCGTGCTGGTGCCACCGCAGCTATGGGGCAACAGAGTGGAGCAACCTGCTGACTATATGGCTGCCCTGCCCGCACTGAAAGCGCCCCAGGGAACTCTGATCGATTTAGCGAAGGGGAGGGTGGCCTCTAGCCCGAGGCTCTTACCTGGGTGACGCGGCTCTCACTGTGCCAGTGGCAGCCCCCTGATGAGTGCGAGAAGCGCCGTGTCCCTGTGCAGTACGGGCTTATTCCAACATGGCATCCTCCCACTGCGCATGCACCACGGGCTCTCGCTGCCTCGCAGGCAACTCCTTCATTGACCTTTACAGCAGTTGCAAAATTACTTGGCCAATTAAACAGTGCTTGGGACGGGCTCCTGCCCCACCTTTCGACACCCTCCCGTAGATTTCGTTTCGCTTTTCCTTCCTCACTCTCCTGTAAGTGACGAGTGCGCTGACTATAATAGTGGTGGGCGACACAATGCCATTGTTTTATGGGGGGGCACGATGTAAGACAAAGCTGGTCATCTACTTGACTCACTAGGACAGTTGTACCTTGTCAATATATTCCGATGAGACTCAATGTGCTGCTTACAACAACCCCCTCCTCTAGTTTACATTCAACAGAGACATATTTATTTCCATCAACTATGCCAAATTGTATTCTGACTTGCCACGGCGCTAACGCTTTCTCGTGGCTCCCCACCTGACAACTATGCAGTTTATGCGTTATTCCGTCAATTCCCAAAGTAGCCCCGAAGTAGAGTTTTTAGTGTGCAAGCAGTAAGTAGCCACTGTAACTACACTCACCAACACATCTCTCCTTCTCCATGAGAGAAACATGGCTAGCTGATCAACGATATCATCGCCACAGACTGAGATTAATTTATTATAACTTATTATTAATGTATTATACATAGCAGATGATGAAAGAGACTGAAAAATGACAGAGACATCGATGGAATAAATTGGACATTGCACCTTATGGCATGAGCCCATTGGCACTCTCTGCCAGGACTTGTGCCCATGGGAATTTATGGGAAGGGATATGTGTGTTTGGTTATAAACTCTCACAAAGGGATTTGACATGGGAAGGGGCAGAAACAGGCTATTAAAGGAGTATGAATGAGAATTTGGAGGGTGTTTGAATTTAAAGGGTATGTCAGTAGGAGTTTAGAGGGTTTTGAATGTACAGCTTTTGAACATGAGATGCAGAGGGACCTGTACACAACCAGTGGGTCCCTGAACTCCATTGTGCCCATTCTGCTCCAGTTCCCAGCCCATCACTGCATCATTGTCCTCATCAGTCCAACAGAACCCCGCTTATTAAGGTCACTGGCTGATGGTGCCAATGGTTGGCTTTGCATCCCTTTTCTGTGTGATCTACAGTGCTTCAATCATGTGAAATAACACGTGGCATTTGTTCTATTCGATCGTGGCTCAGAAATCATTATGAGTTTTAATCTCAGTAAATTTAAAACAAATTGGTTGTGATTTTAAAATGATATATATGTAAATATTGGATGCCTCTCTCTACACTCCACCTAACACAGACTCTGAGACCCACTCTCACGGACAGTCCACATATTACAGGAAAAACGTTATTATTAATGTGTATTTTCAGACGAATATCTTTCTTCTCATTAAATACATATTAAATATGAACGGACTTTATAACCAGGTTGTTTAAACCAAAACAAGATTAATGCACAGTATATGTTCATTCCGCTACTGGGCATCAAATATACACATAGTATCCATAGTATTATAGTATCACAATATACACATTTATTATAGTATCACAAATAGAAGGAAGCGTATAAGATCTTGGTTCCACCCTATTTGTTCGTTGTTTAAGGCCATAGCGCCATCCTGTGGGCAGCACTGTCTCCTAAATACATAATAGACTCCTTTGTGAACCTCAATCCAATCGGGGATTCCTATGATGTAGTGCAATTTGTTCTGTCATGACAGAGTGCAAATATTTTCCAC
Source organism: Xenopus borealis (assembly GCA_024363595.1). NCBI lineage: Eukaryota > Metazoa > Chordata > Amphibia > Anura > Pipidae > Xenopus > Xenopus borealis. The sequence continues at coordinate 75,652,230 of CM044435.1, read as the reverse complement.
TGGAAACAGTTTCTTTTACTTTATTTCTAAACAGAGGAAGAGTGAGACAGATTACAGAAAAAAATCAGAAGATCCTATTACAGCTGCAAAATCATCTGAGGGTGATTAAGGGGGCCTTACACCCCAAACTGAAGTTGTTCTTTGCATAGTGACAGAAAGATCCATTCTAAGCAGCTATCAGTTTATACATTTATTAAAATTGCTAAATGGTTTAAACAATGTAGCAGGTCGGTTCTCCTCTAGGTCTGTTTATCAGCCAGCTACTGTTACCTTGTTTCTGGAGTCAGAGTCAATAGTGCAGAGAATTATAAACAGCCAGAGAAGACGTTTCCTAATAACTTTAAAACCGCTGGAAATCTTTATCTAATGTACATCTGAACGTTGCTTAGAATTACATTTCCTTTCATTATTCAAAAACATCTGTTACTTTCTGTTCACTTGTTTCCAACAGAACTACACACACTGCCAGTTATTATGTCTTCCAAAGCAAGGCAAAGTTGTTCAGTAAAATGTGCAGTTTTTGCCCCCAAAATTTGATATTCTGTATTAAATGCTTTTTTGAGTTACTGTTTTAGGAAAGCCTATAAATACTGACTGCTTGCTGGATACTACAGTATATGTAACTGAACATGATCAAAAGCTCTATCATGAAACTGGTTTTAAATATCCATCTATTTTCACTCAGAAGTAAAACTGTAAATTAATTTAAGCTGTGTTACTGGTCACTGTGTCTTTGTGAAATACTATACCGAGCATATTTACAATCAATCTTTAAATTTTTTCAATAATGGCATAATATAGCCATTAATTATTTTACGTGTTGCATATAGCACTCCTAAGAATAATAACAAAGCATGTTTGTGGCTGGGTCAACACTGCAACCTGGCAACCAGGCCATCTGGTCTGACTCTCATTCTAATGCACATTCATGAACTGGTTTTGTAATAAAATCACAACATTTTTCTTGCAGTGATAAATTCAGTGGAGTGACTTCCCGAATGCAGACCTCACATTGTCACAACTCAGGGTACCTTTGTAGTAAAGCAAATATTCTAGTTAGAAGAGTCCAGATGGGCATAAAGAGCCTTTGCCCTGGGCCTCACTAGCTGTACTCCCAACAACAAGGGCAGGACTACACGGACGATTGACGTCTGTTTTCGACAGATGCTACGATGGCCGCGAAAATGGATGCGATGAGTCGGATGTGACAGGAACAAGGTAAGTAATGGAAAAGTCTGATGGTGTCACAGGGTTGATGCAGCATCTACATCCGACAGTCATTCTTATCACATCAACCCTGCAACACCATCCAACTTTTTTATTACTTACCTTGTTCCTGTCGCATCCGACTCATCACATCCGTTTTTGCAGCCAGCGTTGCATTCACCAAAAATGGACGTCAATCGTCGTGTAGCCCTGCCCTAAGTCTTATACTTTTTGCAGCCAAGCTCTTGTGGTACCCTCTGTTTCCAGGAGGCCTGGCCACTGTTTGCCCTCCAATGATGCTTTCAGAACTAATCATGTGGGCTTGATTGTCTGCCTTTCACACATTCAAATAGCATAGAATTCTGTTAGGTACACATAGAAGTCTAGCAAGTTGGAATCCTAGCGAGACTAAACTCAGTTTCTAGATAATGAATAAACCAATACAAGCAGGTGGTTGCTGAGCACAAGCACACATGATATCTGTAGCATAATGGATGCATCAGTTGCAAATGTTTAAATTGCAAAATCATAGTAATGAACAAAAAACTCTTCATGCTTATCTAATTTCTAACATACAACAGAGAACTTTAACTGAAGAAGCTGCTCAGATTAGTAGTGAAACATCTTCTGTGATTTCTCAGCAAGTCCAGTTGCTCTAGACTTTTGTTCTTCGGGAGGATGCCACCTAGCAACAGCTGTTGGGTTAGGCGGCAGCCTCCCAAATAGATTGCTGGAAACGTCTCAATGCTCTAAAAAGAGCGGGAAGAAGTTACAGGAAGAGGATCTCTTAACTCTCGCAAGATCTTGTTCCTGTCAGAATTTTTCACAGCGCTGTGATGGAGGACACACTTTCTGTAACCGCTACTGAGTCGTTAACTAAGTCTCCTCACAGACAAATAAAATGTACTAAGCAAAGGAGACAAATTCAGTCTCCAGATAATTCTTCATCCTCGGAAGAGGAATTCATAAAAAATAAGAAAACGAAAAACTATAATATTCAAGACTCTTCCTCAGACTCTGGTAAGAGTTAAAGAGATGCTGACACCTGAAATTAAACTATTTCTTACATCTATTATAATATTGGCTTTGAAAGCTATTTCTAACTTTGCCATAAAGTATTTGCATGATGCTTTTACATTACCTGTCTGTTGCCCCATGTTCCTGTATGAGGGGGCTGCCATATTTGTGCACCCGGCATCTGTTATCATTACAAACTTTAACTAACAGGCTGAGATGGGACTGTTAGGCTGGCAAAGTAAGAGTGTCAGAGTGTCAGAGTGTCAGAGAGTCAGGCTTAGACATTTCAGCTAACAGTTATATACAAAAACAAACCTCTCAGCAAAAAATTATCAACATGACCTATAAGTAACATTTAATGTACATTCCTATGTTAAAATTCATTTTTTAGTGTCAGTATCACTTTGATCGGACAGCTCTCCTAAGGCAAAAAAGTCTCGTTTGAGACAGAAAAGAAAGGAGAAGAAAAGGAATTTGGTCCTGCTTGGGATTTCACAAAAACTACCCAAAAAGGGTAATTCTAAACATTATGAGAGCAGCAGCCATTCCTCATTATACTCTGAAGAGGTTGCTTCTGATTCTGAGCCTGTTGTTGGCACTTCAAAAATTGCTGAGGTGGACTGGGATTGGGAAAATTCAATGAAATTGTCAGCATCCTCTGAAAGAGGAAAATTATGTGACATACAAATGTTGAGAGTTGATCTCCTGGGAAAAACACCTCCACCAAAGTTATTTAATGCCAGATTGGCACTTAATGATAAATCTGAGGTGTATGATTTTGCAAAAAAGGTTCTAATTTCCCCAAATATTCAAAAGTCCATGTTAATTCAGTCGGACAACAACACAGCAGTTTCATATGTAAACAGAATGGGAGAAACAAAATCAAAAACATTTTGTTATTTGGCGTTAGACCTCTGGTTGGGCCTTTTCCAATTAAATTACATTATACGCCACATACACTCCTGGAGAAGAAAATGAATTAGCAGACGCTTTATCACGTCAAAAGATAACACTATCACAAGTCTCACTAAAAAAGGACATTTTCCACAAAAAAAGTCACAACTGGGAAAAAGATCAATAGATTCATATGCATTCCAGACATCAGCTCAAACAAAGAAATTTGTAGCCAGAACCTGGACAAGCAATGCATGGAGAATGGATGCACTTTCCTTCCCATGGACAGGCTTAACAAGCCTTTATGCCTTTCCCCCTCCATATAGCTTCCCGAATGTTCTCCAAAAAATTCAAATGGAGGGAGTTATAGTCCTAGTGTATCCAATTTGGCCATTCAAAACATGGTTTCCACTGATACAACCCCTAATTTCAGGCAGGAAGATTCCTTTGGGGTTAATTTAGGACTAGGGTTGCCACCTTTGAAATAGTTTTTTACCGGCAGTGGTGGTGGGTAGTGATGGGGGAATTTGCAGTGAATTCCCGCGATTCGCGAAATGCCAGCAAAAATTCGCCTAGTGAAAATTCGCTGGCGTAAAAAAAAAAAAAAACGATTCGCGCGTCGAAAAGTGCCGTGACTCGTTTCGTGAATTTTTCGGCGAACCGAAATGGGATAGATTCGCCCATCACTAGTGGTGGGTGGAAAGAAAGGGGTGTGTCATGACATAAAGGCTGTGTGTCATGATGTAAAAGAGGCAGAGCCGTGACAAAACCCCAGAAAAAAAAGATACGTTTTTAGTGGGTTAGGGCGGGCCAGGGGCCTTTAATAGGGGTATTACAGATTTACCAGCAGCTACATTGCCAGTAAATTTGTAATACCGGCCCTGCCTTGTTTTACAGGCTAGGCTGGTAAAATACCGGCTGGGTGGCAACCCTACGACTGTTTTCAGGGTACACAGGAGATACTAAGAACCTGCCAACACTAATGTAGATTGCAGCTCCAATTTCTTATACCAAAATTCTTCCTTGAAACATTCTACCATAAAGCTAATAAACTCTTCACTTAGATCTAGTAAATGTAAAAAATATAATTCCCTCATTGCTGAATTTAAAACTTGGTTACATCCTCATTTATAAGACTCAGATAAAGAGATTTCTCTACACTTTGCATTAGATTTTTTGGCATATAAAATTGAACAAAGACAGCTACTAATACCCTAAAATTTCTTAATTCCAAATTTTACAGGTAGTAAACTCTATTTCAGATTAATCAGAGGAGCTTGTTTATCAAGACCAATTCGTCCTAGATATGATAACACTTGGGACACAGAACCTCTGTTGCACTACCTATCTACAATAGATAATCAGAATGCAGACTTGAGAAGCCTTACTATCAAAGTGACTACTCTCTTGGCTTTAGCTCTAGTAGCAACAAGGGCTGAACTAACACTTATCCACATAACAGACCCATGGTTTTCTTCAACCCCAGGTGGTTACCACATTATCCTTAAGGGTAGAACTAAAACTCTAATTGAAAAGTCAACTCCAGTGGAAGTGGACTTAATTAAAGATGAGGAAGATCCATCTTTATGTATTCTATCAGCTTTATCCACCTACTTAGAACAATCTAGGGAGGTGAGAGGTAATGTGTAGCAATTACTCATGACAACAAGAAATCCTTTTCGAACTGCTAAAGTAAACACAATTGGAAGGTGGATACTGCATGCTATGAGTCAGGCCTCAATTGATACTACCATATTTAAAGCACACTCTCTAAGATCAGCCACAGCCACAAAGGCATTTTCAAAGGGTGCATCACTTCCCATCATACTCAAAGCTGCCAGGTGGTCTTCTCAGAGGACATTTTCTAAATATTATTGGAGACCAAAAGAACAAGACAAACTGAATTTCATTCAGGCAACCACCAGCTACCCAACAGCTGTTGCTAGGTGGCATCCTCCCGACGAACAAAGAGTAGTTTGCAGGAATCTATGATCTGCAAACTCCATTTGTTCTAGGCTAGGGTATAAGGATAGCCACCTATAGCAACAGCACCCATCCCACCCACCCAGATTGACTGGTGGTTTAGGTTACATGTGTTAAATTGATAAACACATAATAATAAAAGAATATCTTTTATCTATAGGATTCAACAAACCAGCTAAGGTGGACAATAATTTATCTACTAAGGATACAAAGTAGAAGAAATTCCAGTCAAACAAGATACACACTGCAATTTTATTTCAATTGAATTACAAAGTATCTCATGCCAAGTTTAGTTGTCAAAAGTCACTAAAAGAATGTCATTTGTTACAATTACAAATATCTTACTCCTCTCAAGGAATAAAGGGTTGCACTGTTTCAGTTCAAAAACTTGGTTTCAACCTTATTTCTTAAAAAAAAAAGATATACTTAAGGATAGCCATCACCAGTCTTCCGAAAAATTCTGACAGGAACAAGATCTCGCAGGGATTCTGTCACAATTGTTTGGTTTACTTTCTATTTCTATATTACACTGGTTACATTGCACATAATTCACTCTACTATTTAAAGTTTTATTCATGAAGCAACAAATTTATTTTTTTAGCTGTAATATTGGTGTGGAGGCAGCCATTTCAGTGAATTGTGCCTGATCCTAAGCTTTGAGCAGGAGCCAGCACTTCATGATGGAACTGCTTTGAGACAGCTATTTTTGTCTCACCTTCGCACAATATTATACCGCGACATGGGTTGTGTTTGCAGTGCTAGCCCCACCTAGAGGTAGACATGAGAATAGCACCCAAGCAGGAAAAAAGCAAGGTTTTTTAGCAATGCAAACAAGTCCTTCAGCAGAGATGTCAAATGGTTGCTTTCTGTTTAGCTGCCCATTGTTCTGTTGATAAGCTGCTGAAGGGCTGCTTGGGAGGGAAGGGAGGGGGTGATATCACTCCAACTTGCAATGTAGCAGTAATAAAGAGTGACTGGAATTTATCAAAGCACAAGTCACATGACCTGAGGGCTCCTGGAAAACTGACAATATGTCTAGCTCCATGCAAATTTCAAAATTAAATATAAAAAAATCCCTTATAAAAAATAACTTTAAATATCCCTTTAAAGGAGACCTAAACCCTAAAAATGAATATGGCTTATATGACATATTTTATATACTGAACCTATTGCACCAGCCTAAAGTTTAAGCTTCTCAATAGCAGCAATGAACCAGGACTTCAAACTCATCACAGGGGGTCACCATCATAAAACGTTTTTGCAACACTCACATTCTAAGTGGACTCTGAGCAGCCCTTGAGAAACTAAGCTTAGGGGTCTTCACAAATTATCAAGCAGAGTAGAGAATCACAAAAAATAATGAAAATTCTAGCCTACTTCATAGTTCTCCTCTATGTTCAAAGGTGCAAAGGACAGGGTGCCTTGATCACGGGAGTTCTTGTCTTGAGGAGGTGTTAGACTTACAGTCAAGATACTAAGTTCTTGTGATTCTTTAGCACATGCATAAAGATATTTGTAGGCGCTTGCTGGGATGTCTAGCAATATTCTTGGAAGACTTAGCTTATCCAATGGCTCCCTGCTATCTCAACAGCACCCACAGTGAACATTGGAACTGGCTAACCAGTTGTTGCTGGAAAGAGGGCCAGCTCGAATTTTCTCAAAAGAAAATAAAGGGAAAATAATTAGATATTCATTTTTCTGCAAGCCATGAGCTGTAATGTATCAAGAACTCACAGACACAGACTGCTGGCTATAAGTGTTTTCTAGAAATGACACAGCCAATAGAAGATTTGGTTTTCTGTGCCCACAATGCATTTTCCTTAAGAGTCAATAATGTCTCAGGGTTAGAAATTACATTTCATAAGGGTTATTATAATGTTTTTCTCATTTCAGAAATTCAGTCTTTATGTAAAGAATTTCTGAAGCACATTTTGCAGTTTAACATTAGCATAAAATGGTCGGCAAACTGATATCTAAGAGACAGTGGATTGTTTTGCTGTTCTGTTTGTTATGCATTTTGTTTTGTTCTTGTATTGTTAAAGGATTAAAAATAAGTCATTTGAGATCCAATTAATAGCAGACAGACTGCAGAAAGAGAAGGTCTCAGGCAGACATAACGTTCATATTCCAAGCCCATGGGTGAAAGCTATGGGAACAGTATAGTCCTTACTTAACTGCTATTTATTATTTATTGCAAGCTGTCTTGGCTCTTTATTATTCTCTGTAAGATGTGCTCATTGTTGGCTCAGATACCCTTTATTGATGTCAGCTTGGAAGCCAGTACCTCTCACCTTTTGTTCTTCTTTGTTATGCTTCAAATTCAGCGTTTGCTGTGTTAGGGATACACAATCATAGGGCTTTTACCTGACATATCAGTTTCAGGCTGTATTCTAAGTTGTGTAGACAATATAAGTAATTCATTGCGATTGCCACATTATGCACACCTGTTGTAGGCAGATAGTACACATTAGGGCTCTTACACATGCACGTTTTGTCCTGCATTTGCTTCTGGTAGCTTTTTTATGTGTTCCATGGCAAGGAAATATATGAGTTAAATACAGAAATGTGTTTTGTCTAGTGTCTGGAAGCTGAAAGTTGATTTTTTTGTAACGTTGTCCCTTATTTGCATTATTAGGAATTGGTTAGACTGGTTTGAAAATGGAAGCCACAAAACATGCAGCCATTACTGATGCTGCATGTGGAAACATTAACAGATTGAACAACAGAATGCTTGCAGGATAGGATACATTCAGTTTCTTTATGAGCGTGCCTGGTTGTTTCAAATCATTCTCTATTCTTATTGAATGATATGTGTACAACTGAACCATGTTGTGATTCATATTAGCCACTATTAATTTGCAATGTCCATCTTTCCCATATCAAACTTCTTTAGAGAATATACTAAAATCTTTTTATTAGCACTTATATAAATCATTTATTTGGTGCTAGACTTTCCTTATTTAGGAGGACGCTTACACAGGGGTGTTTCAACCAGAATTCCCCTGCATTGAATCTTTCTTTAGATCAAGTTGCATTCCACTTGAATTCAACGATTGCGTGCCTCTGAATGAGGACAGTCAGATTCAGATGAAAGGGCTGCATTTCTTCCTGTGGTGGAATGTAGAAAGGAATCAACGCAGGGGAATGTGGGTTGAAACACACATGCGTAAAAACCCTTAAGTCACCAATGAATTAAAAAGAAGCCGCTTGATAATTAGTAGAATATAGTAGAATAAATTGCTGATTGTTTTGCATGCTGGCACCTGGCTAGCTATACATCATCCTTCCATTTTAATTAATGTTATAAGAGTATTATGGTTAACTATCTTATAATAATATCATGTATTTATGGTGGTTTGTGATAATGCACATGACAATTGTTTTTACTTATTCTAGTATTATGCCATTTTAAATGTTTTTTTTTAAATCAAATGTACAACATACATGACTTTATTTTATTTGAATGTTGTCATCCCAATTTTATGAGTGAAGACACAACACACATAGCTATGAGGGGCAAGCAGTATATGCCAATTCATTTTCTGTAATCTAAATTTATTTCTGGTTTTAAAAAACTAAATACCAACAAGGAGTTAGCCTAGATATGCTACACATACATTAGTCATCTGTACCAGCACAAGGTCACTACCAGCCCTTTTATCTGCACCTATGCAAATTGACCCCGTTAGAGACTTTTTCTTTTTTTATGCTGATTCACATCTGAGTTTAGGTACCTAAATATTCAGTATATTTAAATTGTAAAATTCTAGTCTGGTGATGATTAAATAATCTAGATTCACATCATACTGTAACATATACCATATAAATGAATTCTGCATCAGAATGAATTAAGTTCAATTGCACACTCTGTACAAGAAGAGCCAAAATTACAATTTAAAGAAATGGAATTTTGGCAGTTTAATATACCAGGAGCATCTCAACTCACCTGATGACAGCAGTGCCTCTGATCTTAGGCTAGAGTCCCCCTATAATATAACAAAATCTACAGCCTGATAAAATGAAGTAATAAATAACCTACATTCATTGAATCACTCTGTAAAATTAGCTATTCTAAAATTAGAATAATGCAAATATGTAATTGATTTCAAGAGATTACCAGATTGGGTCAATTCTTTTTTTAATCTTCTGAAGGGCAGCTTGTTATGATAATAATTAAATACTGGGTCACTTAGAATTTACAGTCTCATATTGACCAAGATTGGCACAATATTCCAGTTTTTCATATTTAAACCTGTCACTCAAACATCAAAAACTGTGTAATAAAAGTAATTTTCTAATCGGGTTTCCCATTCTGGCATGATAGAAAGCTTGCCTTGATAACAGTGTCCACAAAATGACTGCTGCCTTCTTGCTGTGATTGTGAATTCTAAGACAAAGGGTAGACCTTAACGGTGCGCCTCGAGCTAACAAATAGACCATGCGACGACACGCATGTGACATGTCGGATGTCCATAAGATACAGGAAGTGAATGAGAAATCACAGGTAACAACTACACTTATCTGACTTGGGTGAAAACGCTGCACACTGTAGTAAATTTAGTACTTACCTGTGATTTCTCATTCACTTCCTGTATGTTCTGGACATCCGACATGTTACATGCATGTAGTGAAATTGACTTGACTAACATCATAAATTAGGATTTGGAATTATTTTTTAGGGTGACAGGTCCTCCTTAAAGATGTTAGCATTTGTTAACTTCTTCAGTTGATATGGCTGAAAAAATATGTCGTTGTGGAAGAAAACTTCTGATGTAGTGAAACTGTTAAGGTACACAAATGCACTTTTGTTTAACTGGAGACATAGTTACTGTAATTCCGCACATTGTATCTGCAGAGAAGTAACAAAGAATAAATGATATTTAATCTGCAGGCAATTCTATTTTAGAGTTAGAATGCACGTATATGACTATAGGCTGGTGTTCCTTTCACGTGGTATGCATATATGCATCTTTTTAAATTAAAGGACCAGTAATATCAAAAAATTAAATAGTTTTAAAGTAATAAAAATATAATGCAGTGTTGCCCAGCACTGGTAAAACTGCAGTGTTTGCTTCAGAAGCACTACTATTGTTTATATAAATAAGCTGCTGTGTAGCCATGGGGGCAGCCATTCATAGTAGAAAAGGCTCAAGTTACACACCAGATAACATTATCTGCTATCTGTTATGCATTACTTATCCTGTGCCACGTAGCCATTTTTCAATTTCCGCCATTGCTAATTAGCAGCTTGTTTATATGAACTATAGTAGTGTTTCTGAAGCAAACAGATCAGTTTTAACAGCGCAGGGCAACACTACGTGATATTTTCTTTACTTTAAAACACTTTCATTTTTTGGTGTTACTGTTCCTTTAAGCTTGAATATGTTTAACCATGCTTCAAAGAATTATTATATATTAATATATTATTTAATATGCAGAGTAACAGTCACATAAAATAGGTACATGGAACATTATTTAGAAAGGAAAGGAAGTATTGCCATTAGGAATGCACCAAATCCACAATTTGGGATTCGACCAAATGCATTAATCCTAATTTGCATATGCAAATTAAGGGCAGTAAAGGAAAAAGTGTGAACATTTTTTCACTTCCTTGTTTTGTGATGAAAAGTCATGTGATTTCCCTCCCCATCCCAAATTTACATAGGCAAATTAGGAATTGGATTCAGTTCAGCCAGATGCAAGGATTTGACAGAACCGAATACTGCTGAAAATTGCCGAATTCAGGCAAGATTAGTTGCCCAGTGACAAATCGCCCTTTCGTTGGGCAACTAATCTCCGTAAACTGCTTTCTCATGTATGAGAGGGTCAGAACTAGGGGAAGGCAGAAGAGGCACCTGCCTAAAGAGCAACAAAAGAGGGGTGCCAGGCATGTACCTTTAAAACTATCTTCTCCTTACCTCTAGTTCTTGTTCACTGCCCTGTGTTGTGCTCTCCTCTCTCCCTTCTGTGGCTCTCCCCTCCCATCAGACACTCTACCCTCAGCTAATGCGCATGCGCGCAAGTCGTGGTCAGGCTCATATGCTCATTCAGGCGCGCTTATGTTTAGATGTGTGGGGGTGGGGAGCGGGCTGGCTGGCCGAGCTGCCAAGGGTGCCTGGTCGGCTTGTCCTGGCACTGGGCGGTGGGATGGAATTCGAAACGCTTTGGTTTCCAAGTCGCCCCAAAGTTTCCTTGTGAGACAAAAAACCTTTCACAATGAAACTTTGAGTGACTTTGGAAACCTGAAGCATTCCAAGTGCCATCCCACCAGCAATTGAGATACTAGCAAGCGGGAAGGCAGTTCGGGGTGGTTAGTCACCTGAAGAAGAGGCGATTTGTCACTGGGCGACTAATCTCCCCAAGAAGCAGCGTGTGCCAACCCCCTAAATAGTGGTCCTAGCAACACTGTGGCATTTAATCATTATTATTATTTTTGCCACATATTATAGCCACAATATTTCCACATTGCCAGAGTGTTATTTTTAGGCCAGGTTGAGCACTTTGTGGCTCCTCAATAATTGTGAAGACTGCAATCTGCTATGCATTTTATTAGCCTTCCAGAAGCCTTCTGGATCAACTAGCGTTTAGGCAGGTTATAAAAAGTTAAAAGGTTGAATTTGATGGATGTGTGTCTCTTTTTTCAACCTAACTTACTATGTTACTATGAGTTACTCTATATAGTTTTTTAATCTACAATCAGTAGTAATACAAACCTGTGCATGTATTCGGGTGGTGCTCAATCTGGAATCCTTGCTTCAAACCGTCATTAATCCATATGTAGTAGAAGATGGCAGAGACTCTGGATGTGCAAAAAAAACTTGTAGTTTATTGAGATCCACACACAACGTTTACGAAATTTCGTGTGTGGATCTCAATAAATTACAAGTTTTTTAATGTAACCTATAATGAAAATGCAATGGTAGGCACTAAATAAAATGCTAATAGATGAATGACAAATTATTTCTCCAGGTGGATGTTTGGAAATACACAATACTTTTGTTATCTAAATTACTCTAAAATCGTGCTGCAAATATGGATTATATGAAGACATTATGCACAAACATTAATGGTAATCTCATACTTGATTTCCATAGACAAAAAACAGTTCCTGTTTGGGAAATATTAAATGTAAGATTGCATTCACATAAGGAAATGCATTGACAAAACTGGCAAGAGCTTGGATGTAAAATTGTATTCACAAATTATAAGCAGTGTGTGTTTGTCTTACATAAAATCTGATCAAATATTCACCTGAACATGTAATATTTTATAGTAATCTGTTTCAAATTTTAAAGGAAATAGAAATATCCTATATATAAGTAAATGTTACAATTACTTTAGTTTGCTGTAATTGTTTGATAAAACACACTGGCGCATTATTTATATGTATATTTGTGTTTCTTCATATCAGTGGTAATCTGTGGCCATGTTATTTGAAAGATGTTGCAGTGCAGAACATGTACTTATATAGAATATATCTAAATTTATAACTGGTTAGTATAATACACTACAGAATTATAATCTATAATTTTTAATGTGTTTTTCTGATATAACCTGTCCACTGCTTTGGGTCATTAAGTTTAGTAACCAAAAATAAAACTGGTGCTAGTGGAAAAAAAAATTGAAAAAAAAAATATATATATATAGCTATCTGTTTTGGGTTACAGCGCACAGTGCAGGCATAAAGGTATAACATGACAAAGTTATTATTTTACTTTGCTTGATTCCTAGTGGACAAATACAATTTTCAGTTCACTCATGTCCTCTCTCTATTCAGCTGCTATTTGGAAATTACTTAGCCTCTTGTGAACCCAGAACCACCAGCAGACCTGTCCACAGACAGGTAGCCTCATTGCTCTCTGTCCTTCTCTTAGCAAAAGCTTCTAATTACTGTAACTTTCCAAATTACATATTTCCTATAAAAAGGCAAAATCAACATATAAACTGTACCAGTGCAAAATAATGTCTTATCCAGTCCTTCCAAATAATTAAGGTTATATCAATCAACATGATTCTCTGCATACAGAAAACATATTCCCTCTTAACTTTCCTGGACTTTACACCTTCCACTAGACAAAACCATACATCATACGTTCCTCTGGTCACCTGCTGTAATTGTGGCATACATGCACAAAAAAAGCAACGCCTGACACAAATCAACGTATCTGATGTATTATAAATATACACAATATGTTTTTGTACAAAGTAACTTTATTTAGTATTAGTTACCAAATGCATAGATATGATAAATATGATGCTGACCTTCATGAATACAGTGTTTTGGAGCACAGGCTTGTGGTTATTCATCTACATGCATACATTTTTTTTACACTTTGCATCCTGTCCTATAAATGGTAAATGACCCACTTTGTATATCAGTAATATGTCCCTTTTAAATCTTGGATGCTTTGTGTGGTATTCTAATCGTAACAGGAAGAAGTGTAGGAGAAAAAAAAGGACATACGGACAGAAAGATATAATCACTGGGAATGGGGATGGGGCACCAAAATACAAGGCAGCCACCAGCTCAGGGTCCTACTGCAGAAGCACCATACCACCATCTTCTGTATGAATTGTCTCTTCATTCCAGTCTGGGTGCACATGTACAGTAGAATGAAAAGCCAAATATGTAAGGAAAACAGACAGCCTTTCTACTGTACATGCGCACCCAACCCGAGGCCACAAAAACAAGTACAGAAATATACTGGACCAGTGCAGTTTTCAGTTAACAGGAGCAGCAGCAAGGGTCTCAGATAACAGATTATAATCCCTGAGCTGGCATGGGGTGGGGGTGGGGCACCTTCCCTTCTCCTTTAAGATGGCATTGTTCCATTTTGGAATTTTCCAGTGGTACATATTATTAGAAAACTATATTATGCATATCTTAAAATTGTCCATTACCATTCAATGCATTCTAGGCAGGTACCATACAATTGTACCTGGTTAATTTCCTTGCAGCTTTCCTGGAATCAAATCAAAAGATGGTTGTAGCAATTTCCTAGGGCAGGATTATTTTTGTTGGCTCTTTTTTTCTTTTAAACAGTCTTCTCATAAAATCTACTCATTTGCCTATCACCATCAGGAGAAATAAAAAAAAGATTATTCAGATTTTATGCATTATTTTGTCTTTGCATTGGATCTTCTCCAGCTTGGGGGTTCTCAGGTAGAGCAATGTGATGAGCTTTCTAGGGTAACTAGAAGGCTTAGGGGGATAAAATATAGTGCAGGTAAAGTCTATTATGTCACAAACAGGTTTAAAACAACATTTATGGCTTTCAGCCAAGTTGTAAGATGAACCGTAATGTAACATATAAAACATGAAGGCTGTAGCTCCAAATCGATGCTGATTCAATATGACATAGAATCAATATGAGTCTATGAAATTAATTTCTGACAGATTTTTCACTCTCGTTTAAAATTAATATTTGGAACTCTTTTTCAAAAATGTTTTCTCTACTTGTGATTGTTCTGTAATTCTCCACCTCTTTGGTGCAGCACTCTAATTTTATATTGGAGTTAGCTTGAATGGTAATCAATGGCAGAAATATATGTAAGAAGAGATTTAAAAAAAGTGGCCTTATTTATGATTATAGAGACAAAATACTGGAGAGGATTGCAAACCAGATTGCTTGTAAACATTGAAGATTATTTTAAGAAATATACATTTTATTTAAGGCCATTATACATCTATCTACTCATTTTCAATATGAGCAAAATATACATGACATATTATGCCTATTCTCTTAGTTAAAAAATATTTTTTTCTAAAGCATTCTATTTTTATTATAAAATAAAGGTATAGGATCTTTATTCAGGAAACTTGGGGCCAGATGAGGGGGTTTTCTGTAATTTGGATCACTGCTAAAAATAACTCCAACAAGATTGTTTTGCCTCCAATGTGGATCTATGCAGCTTACCATCAAGTACAAGGTACTTTTTCATTATCACAGAGAGAAAGGGAATACTTTTTCTTAAAATGGCTGGTGGCCTTCAAATAATTTGAAGCTTCCTGGATAACTAGTTAAGGAATCCTATACCTGTATTTTTATTTAAAATTTGCTATATTATCAGGGTAACCAAAGGGAGCTCTGTCTAAACTATCTGCTCATGTCACCCTTTGTTTTCATTGTTTTGGATAACAGATACGCATAAGTCCATTATGCAGGCATTATAAATGTATTATTTAATATCTAAATATATCTTAGAATACATTTCAGAATGTGCCCTGTTCAACACATGAAATAACAAAACCAAATGCCAAATATAATATGTTCTACTAAAGCCCTGTTCATAGCACTAATGTAAAAAGGGTTTATACTGCCCCTTTAACTATACACCTCGCTTTGTACTGAACCTTAGTGAAGTCAAAACTTAGTAAACTGTATAAAGGTGCAAGAGAAGACTCCTTTTGATGAGAAAGACATTGCACACACTACACACTACCGTAAACAATTGGATGAAAAAAACTAATTAGCCACATGCCTTTTTAATTGCAAATCAAAGCGAAATTACATTCTGACATCTGCTGAATAATGTTCAACTTACAGCAAGCAAAGAAAACAAAACACAGCAATTTACTTTCCTTTCCATTATATGATGGAAGCGCTTGTGGCATTGCAAATAGGCAGATTTCCAGACTTCAGTAGAAATAAGTTTTCTCAGTGAAAAAAAAAAAAAGATCTGCAGTTTTTTTCAAGTCACTTCCGCAGGCAGAATGTTACAAGACAAAAATTACTTTTGCCACAATAAGACACCGGAATAATAAAGTATCTATTTACTGGAGACAATACAATTGCTGCTGTCTCCTGATGGACTTGAAATATTTTGGACTGTAATAACAAATAGGTATTCTTGGCTCGGTTGGCCAAAATGAACAAACGGCTTGAGCAGAAGACTAAACCAATTTATTTTCCCTTTGAACAGAGGAAACCCTAAGATTGAGTGCATTGTTCTTGTTCACAATTGTTGTGTCTATTCATGCATCTACATGAGTACCCACATTCATCCTTCAGTAGTATTAACTCTTGAGATACATAAGTACAGTCATTTGTGTACATTTTAGGAAGAATCTTAAACCCTTTACATGTTCTAGATCAGGGGTCCCCAACCTTTTCTACCCGTGTGCCACATTTAAATATAAAACAAGTTGGAGAGCAACATAATCACGCAAGCAGTTCCTTGGAGTGCGAAATATGGAATTTTATTGGCAATTGGTAGCCCCTATGTGGACTTGCAGCCTACAGGAGATTCTATTTGAAAACATAATTGTGCCTCTTTATAGATCCCTAGTAAGGCCTCATCTGGAGTATGCAGTGCAGTTTTGGACTCCAGTCCTTAGGAGGGATGTACTGGAGAGAGTGCAGAGACCTGCAACTAAACTGGTTAGAGGGATGGAAGACTTAAATTATGAGGGGAGACTGTCCAGGTTGGGGCTGTTTTCTTTGGAAAAAAGGTGCTTGCGAGGGGACATGATTACACTTTACAAATACATTCGAGGACATTATAGACAAATATCAGGGGACCTTTTTACCCATAAAGAGGATCAACGCACCAGAGGCCACCCCTTCAGACTAGAAGAAAAGGACTTTCATTTGAAGCAGCGTAGGTGGTTCTTCACAGTCAGGACAGTGAGGTTGTGGAATGCACTGCCGGGTGATGTTGTGATGGCTCATTCTGTTGATGCTTTTAAGAGGGGTTTGGATGATTTTTTGGACAGACATAATATCAAAGGCTATTTTGATACTAAACTCTACAGTTAGTATAGCTATGGGCATATATGGTTTGTGTGAAAGAGTGGAAATCTGAGTGATTATTTATACAACACTTGTTATGCTTGTGAGTGTACTCAGTTCTGATTTTTTATTCAGCATTAAAATACATACTTCATTATCTTGTATTCCTTTCATTATTTATCAAAGATTTTGAAGATTATATACATTGTGTCAGGCATCAATGCCTCATAGGGTGGTGGCACATGTAGCGTTCCAGAGAGATTAGTTGCCCAATCTCCTCTTCTTCGGACTACTAATCTCCCCAAAACACCATCCCCTTGGCTAGAATGTGAATTGCAGGTGAGATGGCACTCGGATTGCTTAATTTTCCAAAGCCGACTTCGGAAAGCTGAAACAGAGTGCCATCCCGCCAGCGGTTCACATGCTACCCGGCAGGACAGCATTTTGGGGAGATTAGTTGCCTGAAGAAGAGGAGATTTGTAGCTGTGCAACTAATCTCCCCAGAACACACTTATATCTGGTGAGTAGGCAATCTCCCCAGAGAGGCACATATCACCTTTATTTATTTGCAATCACTTTCACCCATGTGGCGTGGCTGTGTGCACTCATATAATTCACTTGTCTGGAAATTCTACACCAGTAAGTTTTTTTATTTTTAAGCTTTCACACAGAATCTTTTTCAAGTATATGTGAAGGTCCTGCAAGGTGGACTTATGGGGAGCGAGCTGCAATTAAAAAATGTATTACTTTTTGGACTTTTTAGTCACTTTTTAGACACTGATTTCATGAAATATATTAAATAGACAATTTTAAAGAACTACAACCTAAACAAGTAGGCTAAAAATACTGCATGTTATGGTTTGAGATGTTGCACCAGCCCAAGTTTCCTCTTGAGACAACTTCAACTGACTTTATAATTTTTTTCTGGCGCCAGCAGGGTCAGGCCACACCAGCTGGGCGCCCCAGGCAACCCAGCCGGCCTCATGGCCCCATCCGGCGTGCACATGCACAGTCGAAACTGAGTGCACACATGAACACTGCCCAGACGCGCTACGAGTAATCGCACTTGCAATTTTGAGCGACTTTTAAAATCGCTGCGTGTGAACAAGCGCAGGTGACTTTACGCAGAACAGGTGAGCAGCGCTAGTTAGCTATTCTGGGAGATTCGGGGGAGATTCGCACGGCGAGAAGTCGCCAGGCGACAGATCTCCCCCGAATCTCCCCGTCTGGCCTTGCCCTTAGGGCTGGGACAGACAGGGAGATTCGGGGAGATTCTGTCGCCTGGCGATTAATCACAGGCAACAATCTCCCCGAACTGCCTTCTCCCTGTCTACTGCCTGTTAAAGTGAAAAAGCGCCAGCGCTAATCCACACGCAGCGAAGTTAACTTCGGGCGATTCCGGAAATCGCCGCGCTGCGTGTGGATTAGCGCTGGCACTTTTTCATTTTAACAGGCGGCAGACAGGGAGAAGGCAGTTAGGGGAGATTGTCGCCTGCGATTAATCGCCAGGCGACAGAATCTCCCCGAATCTCCCTGTCTGTCCCAAACCTTAATAGCAGACTACTTGTACTACAGTTGTTTTTTTTTCATGCCAAGTGCCTACTCTCCAACAATACCCACCTTGAAAATGATATCTGTTTCATACTAGGGATAATTGAAGTACCCTGACCTCTGTGCCTAGTGCATGCAGGTTATTGTATTTTACTTTAACATGTGCTGCCATCCCCTAAAACTACAGTATATAGCATGCACTGGGCACTTGTATTGACAAATATTGGCCAAGGAAACAAAGGTTTAATAGAAAATCCAGGTATCCGAATGGCTTCAGAATATTGCATTAATCCTAGACATGACAGTAAAATCACTGCTTATCTCCAAACCTTTGAACTGAAAGAGGAACATAATTATTTGGTGCATAGTTTTTATTTCTAAATTATACTGTTTACATTGCAAATACTTCACTCTACTATTCAACATTTTATTCTTAAACCAATAAATGTATTTTTTAGCTGTAATATTGGTATGTCGGCAGCCATCTCTGTGCTTTGCCTGATTTTGAGCTTTAAGAAGGAGCTAGTGTAGCAGTAAAGAGCAGGGACGGAACTAGAGGTAGGCAGAGTAGGCACGTGCCTAGGGTACAAAGTGTGGGGGGCGCCAGGCACATACATTTAACTTCTGCCTACCCCTAGTCCTCCTAGATTCTGCTCCTCCGCTTCCACCCACTTGTGCGAGTGCGCATGCGCGCACACATGAGGGGAGGGGGAAGAATGTGCAGGAAGGGGTTGATGCAGCCAGTCAGAGCGCATGTGTGCATACTTCATGCATGCAGTGGATGGGGCGCCATGGCTGGCCGCGTTGCCTGGGGCGCCTAGCTGCCCTGGCCCGGCCCTGGTAAAGAGTGACTGAAGTTTATCAGAGCACAAGTCACATGACCTGAGGGTCACGAGGGTCCCTGGGAAACTAACAATATGTCTAGCCCCATGTCAAATTTCAAAATTAAATATTAAAAAATCTGTTTGCTCCTTTGTATGTATGTATATTTTTATTTGTATATCCTTGAAGCACTGTACAGCAACAATAAATTAGTAGTAACAAACAAGGGATCCTGCATATCCCATGTGGCCCCCCTTCAAGTCGCTGACTAACTGACAGTTAGAGAACTGAAAAGCAGGAAGTAGTGTTCTGTTCTGTAAGGGCCCTTACACACGGGCGTTTTGGACCTGCGCTCCCCTGCGTTGCGTTTGGCTGCGTTTCAGCCGCAGGGGAGCGCAGGTAAAAACGCCCGTGTGTAAGGGCCCTTAGACATCTAGTCTCTCCTGCCTTTATACATTACATTTTTAGCTTACTAACTATATTAGAAACATTTTTATTTTACACAGCCTATCTATTTACCCAGTTTTTATTTTTACACTGAACTATTCCAAGCACAATGGGGAGCTCCTCTCAGCATCAGCCAGTCCAATTGCATGCTGGGTTTTACATTAATCATGGCAACAGGGAACTACATTGCCCAAAAGCCTTCTATGTACTGCCTATTTAAGGATTCACTGTGAAATAGGAAAATTACATTTGGAGTTTTTAAATTTAAAGCAAAATGTTGGTGGGCTTCCAAATCTAGGGTCAGTCATTACTTTTAAAAAAAAGTAGTCTAATTTCATGGAAACCCCACTAACCTGACAACCCTGCAACAGTACCTGATTATGGAAGTTTAGTGACTTGTGGAAGTGGAGTCAATAGGAGGAGAGATTGTAGCAGGAGCTTTGGGCAACTTGTGAAAGAAGTGGAGGGGGAGGGATTGTGTGCATGTGTGTGCAGTGTGTGTGAGATTGTGTCGGGGGAGGGAGGGACATACAATGCTTTTGTTGTGAGAGAACAACTCTTAAGCTGGCCATAGACGTAAAGATTTTTGAAAGATCCAATTGTTATCGTGAGACCACGATTGTCTCAAAAGGATCGTTTAAATGCCTGATGTGTCCATCAACTAAAAAGACCATTTCAGGTGATATTGCCAGCAAAACTGAAGGATCGCAGCCTGCTTTGCCCTGCAAACATAGGTAGATTGCATGGGGACCGATAAAGATTTTCTAACCTGGCCGATCAATCATCAGACCAATGTCGGGCGAAAAATCGTAAGACGAACGATCGTTTGTATCCCACTAACCGCACGATAATTTGACAGATTGGTCGGACTTCCCTAAGATCGGTCGTTCGGCAGGGAAAGATCGTTGCGTCTATGGGGAGCTTTAGACTACTCTTCCAAGGAACTGCAGACTTTCTTAGTATGTCTACCATAGGGGTTACAACTGTCCAAGATTTTGACCAATATGACTGACATAATAAGATCTACTCCACACGGCTGCAACAATGGGGCGCTCATGGATAACTTTGGTGTCCTTATCCAAGGTGTACTGGCAGTGGTGGCATTCAGCACATTAATGTGTAAGTACTAAACTCACTACTGTTTGACAAATGGATTGGATATAGTCAACACAACATATAAACTGATTCTTGTGCTTAGTTCATGGCTAGTGGAGTATCAATAATACGGAAGTTGATGGACTAGGTTGTGATTTTCTAGATTATTCTGATATCCAGTTCCCATGCTTTATGTCCTCGATAAAGTGGAATTGCAATGCCAAAGTAAATATATTGGGGAACTGCATTGGTGTTATCATATCATATCTGTTCCCTAATATATTTATTTTTCTATTGGAGTTTCATTGCTACACCAGTACTCAAGTTAGGTACTTGTATTCATGGCAGTGTTCAATAGGTAATGGTACTACTAGTTACCAGTTGTAAAAAAAAAGGTGAAAAAATGGTAGAAAAGGGTAGAAAAAGACAATTTATTCCTGTTTTTTTGCACTTTGCCATATTTTAGTAAAGATGATTCTTCACAGTGGCCAACCTGCCTGCTAGGAGTTCCTTAAAATGCTAAGCAAGTTTTCCATAAAGAGGAACATGTATTTAACACAGAAATAGTGGTCATGTGGTCAAGTAGTGTGCATATGTCATCATCATTTTTAGTGAAAATGACCAGCTACTATTGCACAAACTATCATTTCACTGCTAAGTGATCTCATTCTGTTGCAGAACCTGAATAGATAGAAAAGGTCTTTTCATTTAAAAAGGTTGTTGACCTTCCAAACATTTTTTCCATTGTTTTCTAATAGTACACAGAAATAACTTTTTTTCAATAGCTTTTTATTTTTTCTTTTGAAATGTTTTTCTAATATTAAAGTTTAAAGCTTCATTTTTTTACCTTCTCTTGTTTCCCTGGAGCAAGCTCGGGGGTTGGAGGAATCACCGGCAAGCTGGACTGTTATTCATTAGTTGATACATTTCTTATCTTTTCTTATCCCAAAGTATCAGCTTTTTCAAAGGCATCTGTTATGTTATATGATACAACAGTTGCTAATATTCTACAGATACTGCTGAGAAATGCAGGGTCGTATTGGCCCAGTGGGATACCAGGAAAAAAACCCGGTGGGCCCCCGACTTATATGGGCCTCCACCGGGCCAGACCACCCCCTCTCTTATTTAAAAAAAAGAGAAATCACTATCTGTGATTGATCCTCAAGCTGTAATTCTCAGGAGCTGTAGAGCTGTAGTTCAACACTTACTGAATGAATATCTTACTGACATGTCTGGGGTTAATGCATGTGAGGGCCACAATATGTCTGTCAGCCCAACCATTTAAAAAGGGGTGTGATTTTTTTCTTAACTGGGTATAGTATTAATGGTGTGTGGCTTCAAAGTAGGTGTGTCCAGGGAAATTTTCTGCAGCACTTTGTGCCTCTTAATAGTATGTTATACAAATGTTGAGTGGTATTCAGTGATCGTACTGGCATGTTTGGTAATATAATATGCTGAATCTTATTTCTTATAACCTGGATTTTCTAGTAAACTTTGATTTCCTGGTCCATATTCAATAATGTTCCCCTGGGCATGCTGGATAGTGCAGCTATACTTTATGGAGAAGCCCGCAGTTTATATAGAATTAATGCTACAATAATCTGATCACAGAGCCCATGGCAAATTAGCCATCCCAGTATGCAGTAGATATAGAATATTTTAGGAGTGGGTGACTCTGAAGGCCATGAGCAGTGATTCAATGTATGAAATGGCTTTTGGCTGGTTTATTATTGACTTTGGCTGGTTTTAAGACTTTGTGGCAACCCTAAATTGTAGTTACATACTAAATTAAAACTAGAATTGTTAGTGGGGCGCTATATAAATAGTTAAAGTGACTATGAAAACCTCTGCATCACGTCTTTTATAGCTGTAGTTATTGTGAATTTTTTACTTCTCATTGAAAATGCTTTTTTTTTTGTAACAGACTGGAGTAGGGCACAACTATAGACGTTATGCACTTCTCCCAACTAATACTTCTTGATCTCTTGTGCTGCATTTGAGACTGTGGATTATCCTCTCCTCCTCCAATCCCTCCATTCTCTTGGCCTTTGTGACACAGCCCTGTCCTAGTTCTCGTCTTACCTCACTAATCATTCCTTCACTGTCTCTTACAATGGTATAGCATCTTCTCCCATCCCTCGGTTGGGGTTCTTCAGGGCTCTGTCCTGGCCACTTATTATTTTCTCTGTTTACTTCCTCTCTCGGTAAACTAATCAACTCATATGGTTTCCTATACCACCTCTATGCTGACAATACTCAGATCTATATCCCCTCTCATTATCTCAATCCAGAGCTCTTAAGGGTAAGGTCATACTGGGAGATTCGGGGAGATTTAGTTGCCTGGCGACTAATCTCCTCTTCTTTGGGGCGACTAATCTCCCTCAACTGCTTCTCCCATCTTCCGCCTGCTAGAATGAAAAATTTCCTGCGGCATGGCATTTGTGCAACTAGGGTGACTAAATCTCCCCGAATCTCCCAGTGTGATCTTACCCTAACTCTGGTAGTCCTGCCTGTCCTCTATCTCTACTTGGATGTTGCAACACTACCTTAAATTAAACCTCTCTAAAATGGAAATGGTTCATACAGGGGATAAAGGGGATCATACAGTTGTGCTCATAAGTTTACATACCCTGGCAGAATTTATGATTTCTTAACTATTTTTCAGAGAATATGAATGATAACACAAAAACTTTTCTTTCACTCATGGTTAGTGGTTGGCTGAAACCATTTATTGTCAAACAACTGTGTTTACACTTTTTAAATCATAATCACTACACAAAGTTCCCAAATAACCCTGATTAAAAGTTTACATACCCTGGTGATTTGACCTGATAACCCTGATAATGCCCGAGGCAGCAACCCAGATGCCGTCCCCCACCCTCCCGCTCGGAGCAGGTCAAAGGGGGTCAGCATCGCTAGTGCATTGAACTCAATAGTGCTCTCAGCACTAGCAGAGGCGGAGAAGAATTGCCGGGTTAAGACCCGGAAGTTCAGCTCTTAAAGTTACAAGAGGCAGTGTTTTGCCCACCTTGCCTCATGGCAGGAGTGGCCCTGCTAATAACATGCAATCTAATTTGACACAAAAGGATTAGAATGGCTATTAAAGGTACCCATCTTCACCTGTGATCTGTTTGCTTTTAATTAGACCATTTGGGTGTGTATAAAATGTCAATGATTCTAATAATCACGGGGAAAGCAAAACTCTATAAAACAGAAAAGGGTTATAAGTAAATATCAAAGGAATTGATAAATGCCAATCAGCAGTGTTGAAACTCTTAATTAATAAGTGGAAAATTAGGGGTCCTGTTGAAACTTAACCAAATAAAACTAAAACTGCCAAAAAATGTTTTCGAGATCCAAGGAAAAACTCACAAATAACTTCAGGTGAAATACAGGACTCTCTGAAAAAATGTGGTGTAGCTGTTTCAGGGTGCACAATAAGGAGGCACTTGAAGAAAGATGGGCTGCATGGTCGAGTTGCCAGAAGAAAGCCATTACTACACAAATGCCAAAGTTTCCCGCTTACAATATGCCAAACAGGACAGAGACAAGCCTCAAACCTTCTGGCACAAAGTCATTTGTAGTGATGACACTAAAATTAAACTTTTTGGCCACAACCATAAACACTACATTTGGAGAGGAGTCAACAAGGCCTATGATGAAAGGTACACCATTCCTACTGTGAAACATGGTGGTGGATTGCTGATGTTTTGGGGATGTGTGAGCTACAATGGCACAGGAAATTTGGTCAGAATTGATGACAAAATGAATGCAGTAAGTTATCAAAAAAAATTGGAGGAGAATTTGCACTCATTAGCACGGCAGCTTTACCGTCTGAGAAGATAAAGAGCCTCATCCACAACTACCGCAAAAGACTTCAAGCTTTTATTGATTTTAAAGGGGGCAAAACACGGTATTAAGAACTGGGGTATGTAAACTTTTGATCAGGGTCATTTGGGTAGTTTATGTAGTGATTATGACTTAAAAAAAGTAAACACAGTTGTTTGAAAATAAATGGCTTCAGCCAACCACTAACCATGAGTGAATGAAATGTTTTTGTTTTATCATTCATATTCTCTGAAAAATGGTTAAGAAATCATAAATTCTGCCAGGGTATGTAAACTTATGAGCACAACTGTATAATGATCTCTCTAATGCGTTATTTACCAGTAGGTCTTTCCAGCTGACACAAGGTCACCCATTTCGATTAGAAGAAAAGAGATTCTGCCTAAATATTCGGAAGGGGTTTTTTACAGTGAGAGCTGTGAAGATGTGGAATTCTCTCCCTGAATCAGTTGTACAGGCTGATACATTAGATAGATTTAAGAAGGGGCTGGATGGCTTTTTAGCAAGTGAGGGAATACAGGGTTATGGGACAAGTACAAGTTGATCGTGGCACTAGTCAGATTGCCATTTTGGAGTCCGGAAGGAATTTTGTCCCCCTCTAAGGCATATTAGAGAGGCTTCAGATGGTTTTTTTTTTGCCTTCCTCTGGATCAACAAGCAGCTAGGCAGGTTATAAAAAAAGTTAAAAGGTTGACCTTGATGGACGTGTGTCTTTTTTAAACCTAACTTACTATATTACACCTGTAACATCCCAGAAGTATCTATAGTTCCGCTATCACCCTGTTTTCCCAGGCCTGTTGCCTTGGGGTTATCCTCGATTCTGGCCTGTCCTTCACTCCTCATATCCAGTCAGTTAGAAATCATGTGACTTTCACCTAAGAAACATATGCAAAATACCCAAAGTGCCACCAAAATTCTTATTCACTCTGTCATCATATCATATCTAGGCTATTGTAACTCTCTATTAATTGGCCTTCCCTGTCCCTGAGACAGTCACCTCTCCAGTCCGTAATGAACACTGCCACCAGGCTTAAACCTCAGCGACTGCTCCTCCTCTGCTAATCTCTGCACTGGGTGCCACTACTTTTCAGAAAATTCAAATTAATGAGCATGACCATTCAAAGCACTTCATAACTCTGCCTGACCCCACACCTTGTTTCTCATTCCCTTCCCCTTTAGATTGTAAGCTAATTTGCACAGGACCTTCTTCATGTTTTGTACCGGTACTCGACATTATGTATGTAACTGTGTATGTTCCATGTATGCAATTCATCTGATTTCTTTGTATAAACACATTTATTTTACAGAGCTGCATAATATATGGGCTCTCTAAAATACATGATAATACTAAATGCGTTTTGGAGAGAGAGTAGAGTGTGACTTTTGAGAATACTTGTATATGCTTCATAAACAAGCAATCCTCTACAGTAAAACATAGAAAGCAATAACAGGGCTGTGTATATGTAAGACAATAATAAAGGGGCATAACTGTAATAAACTTGAAGCACTGATTTTCCCCTAAGCCCCAAGCAACTTTCCAATATACATTTACAAGACTGTCAGTTGTTTTAAAGTGATTTGAAAATGTAATTGGTATTGAAAGCAGAATTTGTATATCCCTTCTGTTTCCTAGTTCTGACTCCTGAGACAATGAAGCAGAACTCCATTTCTTTCAATCAGATGGATTCTGCTACATTGTCTCAGGAGTCAGACCAATGAGTATAGAAAATATAAGCAGACAGACAGATACTCCTATCAGTAGCAATTACATTTACAAATATCTCTAGAACCATTATTAAGGTAAATGTCTACTGGAAATGTACTTAGAATGACATTTTCTTTATGCAAAACATTTTTGGTTGGCATTCCCTTTTTATATACTGTAAGAGTTGGAAGATGCATGATTTTAAAAAATATTCAATTCTATACCTCAGTGGGAACTTTTGTTGTACTACTTCTGGAATGCACAGAAAAAAGATTTAGCACAGTTTAGTCTGAAAAGGATTTGTTTTTAATTTGTGCAAAATGGTCCGTAAAAACACAGGCAGACCTCATAGCCACAGTTCATTTGTCAAAGGGATTTTACAACCTGCTATTTGATATCTGATATACAGGAGCTGATGAGATGTTAGGGAGAGGGCAGTTTTGGGGTACATGGACCAGAATACAGTTAGCTGTCTAATTGGCTTAGCTGGCAGCTAGCATGCATCACAACCATAAGGAATCAGAAAAACTACAAATTCTAAAGCATATACTTGTGTTGTTGAAGTATAAACGTAACTTATAAAACATGTTTAAAAAATGTAACCAATGTAATAGGTTTGTTTTGAGCAAGTGTGTGCTCGATCTAAATGAAAAGGCTGTTTCCAACCATATGACAGTATTTGGATAGTGCCAAAACTGTATTAAATAGAAAGCAGATGACATACTAAGTTGCCAAACGTTTATTTCCAGCTGTTAAAGTCGTTGCTTCAGTTTTTGTATGAAAGGAATTCCATTCCTTGTTACCCACCCTGGATACTAAGGTTGAGTTGTATTCAGACCAGCCAGCTGTTGGTAGAATTCAAAATCCCAGCATTCTCAGCCAGCTGTAGTTTGTCATGTCTAGGCAACCTGTGGTGACTTGCTTGACATTTTAGTTGAACTGCATCTGGGAAGCAGTATTGTTAAATACCCACAAGTGAGCTGCAGATCTGACACTCTGCCATAGCCGCAGCTGTGCCTGCTCACTCCCCGCACTTTTTCCGTAGCAGACAGAATTTGACAGAACCCAAGAATTTTACTCGTTGTTTAACTTATTTTTCTTTCTATCTAAGAGACTGCAATGAATTAAAAATATTCTTTTACTGTTGGCTACAATCGTAATGCAGATTTTGTGATCGTATGACTATTATGAGCATGTTGCTAAAGAACTGTAAATTGTCTCAATAACAGGACCTATAGACAAGAAGACATTATTTCTATACCTCATAGTTGCCAATAATTAACAATGAAATAACCTTGAAAAGCAAATTAAAGGGCCAAGAGGTCATTAAAAATGGGAATAACATATCCAGTAAGATAAATCTCTATATTGGTTACTTAAATCTCTGTATTCGTCCTTTGGAAGTCTTGAGCCATATTGACAGTTGTAAAGAAGGTGCTTCCCTCCTACACAGGTGACTAATATTTCTGCAGGTGTCCAAACATTTGGGATAATTCTTTAGAGATGTGAATGCCAAAGATATCTCCACTCAGAATCATTTTTGTGGCCCTTGGACATGTCCCATATAATGTAATTTTATTATAAATAGTATAGAATTGATATTTGATTAATAATTGATTCATACATGAAATTAATTAGCCACAATAGAAAACATATTAGCATTCACCATAAAACATACACCCCAGTCAATATAATTAATATTGTAAACGAACATTAAAACACAAATATTAAAGCATTTTATATGTTTTTACACATAGGGGCAAATTTACTATTATTCCCCAAAACTAGTTCGACCAAATTCGATATTCGATTAGCGTTCAATTGTCGAATGCTAAACGAATAGTTTTAGGCTACTTTTTATTCGATATTCGAAATACGAAATACAAATTTATTCCATCAGTCGAATAATTTATTCGATCAGTCGAATAAATTATTCGATCAATCGAATAAATAATTCAATCAGTCGAATAAATTATTCGATCAGTCGAATAAATAATTCGATCATTCAAATAATTCATACGATTCGAACGATCAAAGACTTCGATCGTTCGAATCGTTTCAATCAGGACTGAGTGCTCCCGTAGGCTTCTATTGCAATTCGGTAGGTCTGGCGAAGTAGGCAATCGAATAAACTTTAAAATTTAAATCCTTCGCTGATCGATTGATCGACTATTCGTTCATTCGAATCTATTAGAATGTATTCGATCGTTCGACCATTCGCTATTCGATGATCAAATATGCCAAAATTTGCATATTCGACCAAACAAATAAATCCTATGTTCGAAATTCGATCAAATTCGATCGAACTTCGATCTATTCATGTGAATTTACTACATCGGCCCCATAATGTATTGTTAACCTATTGTAGTATTAGGCCAAGGGCACACAGTGCGTAGGATCAGCTGCTCCGCTGCGTTTGTTTTTTTACAGGCTGAGAGTAGTGGTTAAGCTCCCTGCTGCAGTTCAATTCCTCTGCAGTGAAAAGTGCAGCTTCCGCTTGCATGCAGTTACAAGCAACGGAATGGAGGTTGCGTATTTGGGCTGACATCCACTCCACTGCATGTGAGATGGGGCACGGTGCAGATCCGCTTCTCTCATCCGGCAAAAAATATTGAGCTTTTGAGCAGCGTAGCGTAAGCTTTGTGTCCCTATTTCAGAAACACTTCTAAAATGTATATAAAAAAGCTGCTGTTTTGACATCGGGACCATTCAAGCTGAACAGGCCAAAAAGGCTTGTGTTTACACAGCAGATACCAGAGAAGCTCTGTACAATACAATTTGAATTTGTTTAATTCATACACAGGAATATAAATAAGGGCCAAATGTTATTCATGGCTTTACAGGACTATAACATGCAACCCCTAAGGTACCTGAACTAATCACACAGGAAATGCAAAGGAAGGAAACTTTGGGTAATTACTTGACTGGTGTCCTTTACCCCCAAAAAATCCACTGTTTTTGGTGCAAAGATATTTATATTTAAATAGATTTGTCACCTTTGGGTAGAGTAGAATTCCAGTGGGTGACAAATGGTCCTGGATGCAGCATTTCAGCTGTTTAGAACACTTCTTGAGTACAGCAGTCACCCAGTGTTCTCCACTGGGTGAGATATAAAAGTAACATTGGGGCGAAAAATAATATAAATGTAAAAAACATGTCTCTGTGCTTGCCCCAATCTAACCAACTATAGTAGAACTCTGTTAAAGAAGCCACTAACACTATGAACCTCTGCAGAGAGAGGCTTCTGTAACGTGCTTTGTTATGGCGGGCATAGTTGGGGCAGGCTTTGCGGAGATAGCAGAGCCAGGCATCTTACAAAAAGTGCTGGGCAATGTGCCTGGCTAAAAGGGTGGGAAGACAATTGGTCACCTGACAAGATTTTTAGATTTTAAATCAGTGGGAAGTAAATGTGAGCATTTATAATCTGTGAATTGACTGGTTGAGAAAACACCAAGAATTGCTACGTGCCAATGGCCTGATATCTAATTAAAAAAAGAGGCAAACCACAGCTCTGGTGCAAGGGTTGTATAGTGCATTCATCTGACCTACTTATCTAGCCTGCTGTGAATTGCACCACATCCATATCTTACTGCAAAAAGCACATGAAAAATAGCTAGAAATCACAAAAAGTGTTTTTTTATATAGATCATTTGAATAGATCTACATCTACAAAAAAAAAAAAATCTTACACGTGAGATGACCATATATGATAGTTACACTTTAAACTCAGAAGAAAGCAAATTGAGTTTCCACTATGCTGCACAGAATGTCCGACACAGAATTTCTTAATACACAATTCAGGAAAAAGTTTCCTGGGATTTTCTTGAAAAATATCAACAATAACTGTGTAGCTGCATTGGAAGAATACATATATATTTGTGCTGATTCTATATGTTACAAAAACGCACTATGAAATAATATTTTGTGATGCATTGTAATATGTGCACAAACTGATTTATATTTGCATGGCCCAAGAAATACACTAGGGGGCAACATAGTGCCAGTGATCTGCCTTTGGTAACTGTCAAAATTATAGTCAGTCCATGTCTAATTATCTACTTGGATTGGCATGCATTCTAATCACATAAACTGGGCACCTTTAATGAAACAAAGAAACTACAGGAAGAATAATTGAGCTGAAGGACGTTGAAGGCAAATTAAAGCTGCATGTTAAAAAGTGACAATTTAAAATATAAAAAAAGAAATCTATATTATATTGAATAAGAACAAGTGCTAAACTACATGGGAGATTTTGATCAGATTTTGTGGGACAGACCAATATTTTGTAGGATCCTATAAAATCTGATCCCCCCCCCCATTGCTGTAATATAAGTGGGATCAGAAGTCGGATGGTGCGTTTCTGCATCTACATCCGTCAGTGACTGTATTGCAATGAAAAATAAGTCAGTCAGACACCGTCTGATTTTATTTTGTTGGATGAAGATACAGCATTCAGTGTTCCCTTCCAACAGCTGTGGATGTCAAATCCTTGTAGATTACACATCAGATTTTTTTTTCCATCCCCTTATAGTGACCCATGTGACTACATCCACCTTGTAGGATGCATTCTGTCGATCCTTCACCATCTTACGAAATGTCTGTGTAGTTAATGGAGAAACAAACCCGTAATAAAAAAGCCCTACTATACTACCCTACGTAGACCCTCCCCCCAGCCTAGCTGCCCCCCCAGCAAATGCCCCTAACTCTTTACTTATGTACTCCTCCATGCAGATTCTATCCAGCGGAGTTCACGGCAGCCATTTTCTTCTCTTCGGTAATCTCTGGAATGACACCGGCATATTGGCGCATGCGCAGTTGAAGCAATTTTCTGTTTCGCGACAATTGTATATTTGCCAAAAACCACACATATTGCCAAAGCAAATTCCAAAGATTACCGAAGCAGCTGAAGATGGTTCCCAGTGAACTCCGCAGGACAGAATCTGCACAGAGAGGTAAGAAAAAAGTTAGGGACATTTGCCTGGGGGGCAGCTAGGCTGGAGGGAGGTCTATGTAGGGTAGGGGGTGCAGGGTTTTTTTTAATTACAGGTTTGTTGTCTCCTTTAATGTGGCACAGTTATTCTAAATACTAAACTAGTGATTTTTTACATGCAAAGTTCTGACTGGATGTTTAAGTGGCAGATTTACTAAATTCGTGTGAAGGATTCGAATATTCGCTCGAATAGTCTATTTTCTATGTGCGACTATTTGAATATGCAAATTAAGTATTTTCAACCATCGAATAGATCGAATAAATATATATTCAATCGCTCGACTATTCGTCGGTCGAAGAACTTGCCCTTTGAATTTTTATTTGACTGCCTACTTTGCCAGATTGAACCTACCGAATTGCATTAGAAGCCTATGGGGGCTTAAGGTTTTGAATATTATTCGTACGATCGAACGCTGCAAATATTCGATTCGTATGAATTTTCGAGCAAAATCGTTCGATCGTATGATTTGGGCAAATATTCGAAAATCGCTCAAAACCGGCAAATATTTTATTCGATTTTGCCAGCTATTCAATTATTTGCCAGTCAAATGCCCTCAACAATTCGACCCTTAGTAAATCTGCCCCTAAATTTCCAGTGTTTATAAATGAGCCCCAATGATGGGAAAGTTCCCTATGTTGGAAGTAATCATATAAGCACATATATGTCTTTGTTTATTTTTCTGATAATTCATGGACTGACTTGGTGATGAACATAATGCATATTTATTTTGATAGATGTTTAAATTAAAGACATTTTTTTTTATTTTAATAAAAAAAAAAAAAGAAATCAAGAAATTGTTTAAATGGAGTATATATGTATGAGATGCTCCCAAACATGCAGAATAACCAATGCCACTGTATTTACTGAAAACTTAAATGGTTCTCTTAATCTTTGTCCTTTCAGAGATACTTGATTCATAGACTGACAGCCATTAAAATGGAATATAGCTTCTATAACTGAATAAGTCTTCTTTATTTGTCTCTCTGACTTTTATGATTTTTTAATGGCATTTTAGTAGCTGTTAGGACTGTGCCACATTTTGCAGCTCTGCAGCCTGGCACCAACATTCTCAATCACCCCCAGTGCAATTGTCGTCTGCACCTGTCATTGCATTCAAGGCTTAAAGTTTATTCGAAAGGAAATGCTGCCTAAAAGCCCTAGTGGCTGTCTCTTACTTGAAATAATTGATTGATTTTTTTTTTTATTTTAAAAATTCGAATAGCTGGAGATTTATTATACCCCAAAGCTGGAAATAACTTGAATCTGAAAATACTCCAGCTAAAACTTGTTGACGTCATGTAGATGTCAATGGCAGACGTCCCTTCAACCATTTAAAGATGTTTATAGCCTTCATGATGTTTAATTTTTTTTCAGTGGGTTTTGCTAGCAAACTCTATAAATTAGTTTTTTGCAAAAAAAAAGTAGAAAATTTATAATTAGCGCATTCGTGTTTTTTACCCTGACTATACTGACTTGAGTTTCCTCATAAATGAGAAAACATGCAAGTTTATTCAAGGTATAAAAGAAACCTAACAAACCTCTAAAACTCAGCCTTTCATAAATAACCCCCTAAATGACAGCGATCCCTGATTTATTCACATGAAAATAGAATTCTGTAAGTAGAAGCTTGCTATCACTTGTGTGTTTATTTTTATGTGGGTTATAACTAAACTTGACATCAATATGATTTACTTAACATCAATATGATTTGAGCCTATGGTCTGATTATTTTCCAAAAAAAAATTTTTTTTTTCACCTCTGAAAGAAAATGACAGTTACACACTAAACATGAAATTCAAAATACAGTTTAGGTATGCACTGATAATGGCAGGCTAAAGGTTTGTTTAGAGAACATGATTAGCTGAATGCGTTGGTTCAGCAGTTTTCTCACTGTGATTTTCTTTCTCCATTGACCAGAGTTTAGTGGGTTCCAGTCAGTAATATATTACAGGTATTGAACCCGTTATCCAAAATACTTGGGACCTGGGGTTTTCCACATAATGGGTCTTTTCATTGTTTACTAAAACAATTCTTTTTTTGCATATTTTACCAGAACAAACTCAACCCAATTTCCACCCACAAATTTGACAAATTTACTAAAAATTAGTTTTTTTTAGTTTGTATGAATTCCTCAAATTTTTCAAGTTGATAGGCTTAAAAACCTTATTTGTTAATTTTTTTGAGCAAAAACTAGCATCAAACACATGAAGGCAAAAATATTTTCAAATGGTTAAAGGGACCTCTGCCATTGACTTTTACATGAATTCAACAGGTTTTAGCAGTAGTATTTTCAGATTCAGATTGTTTTGCTGCTTTGAGCAAAAATGGGAAAAAAACCCTTAAAAACCTGACCTTTCATAAATAGACCCCTAAGTCTATCAGAAAATCATGTAAACATGAAATAATCCCAATAGGCTGATTTTGCTTCCAATAAGGCTTAATTATATCTTAGTTTGGATCAAGTACAAGGTACTGTTTTATTATTACAGAGAAAAAGGAAATCGTTTTTAAACATTTGGAATATTTGGATAAAATGGAATCTATGGGAGACAACCATTCCGAAATTTGGAGCTTTCTGGATAACAGGTTTTCGGATAATGCATCCCATTCATGTACTATATGATCTCTGTAGCTCTGGATTGTATAAGAATCTTTTAGGTTTTTTTTTTTTTTCAAAGATTTAGAATTTTTGGAAAAGGTGGAATTTTGGGAAAGATAAGATATAAAGACAGTTATGTACAGAACAATGGCTGAATATTGCCCACATGTAATGCACTTGTCTGCTTATGACTTCTCTTCCTTCTGGATCTTTCTAGTCCCCATAGCTAGAAAGGGCATTAGAAGATTTGCTTATCTGTCCAGGCAGGTGAGAATATAACATAGGGGTCCCCAACCTTTCTTACCCATGAGCACCATTCAGATGTAAAAAGAATTGGGGAGCAACACAAGCATGAAAAATGTTCCTGGTGATTGGCCATTTGGTAGCCCTTATGTGGACTGGCAGCCTTCAGGAGGCTCTACTTAGCAGTATACCCTTTTTATGCAGCCAAAACTCGCCTACAACCCAGGAATTAAAAAATAAGCACCTGTTTTGAGGCAAGGGGTCAGAGAGCAATATAGTTAATAGTTACATAGTTAAATTGGGTTGAAAAAAGACAAAGTCCATCAAGTTCAACCCCCTCCAAATGAAACCCTAGCATCAATACACCCCCCCTCCATACTTTCCAATAAATTATATATGCCCATATCTATACTAACTATAGAGTTTAGTATCACAATGGTGATCCTCTTTACGTGTAAAAAGGTCCCCTGATATTTGTCTATAATGTCCTCTATTTGTAAAGTGTAATCATGTCCCCTCTCAAGCACCTTTTTTCCAGAGAAAACAACCCCAACCTGGACAGTCTACCCTCATAATTTAAGTCTTCCATCCCTCTAACCAGTTTAGTTGCACGTCTCTGCACTCTCTCCAGCTCATTTACATCCCTCTTAAGGACTGGAGTCCAAAACTGCACTGCATACTTCAGATGATGCCTAAGGGAAAGTCTACATGAGGAGATTCGGGGAGATTAGACGCTGGGGTGACTAATGTTCCCGAATCTCCTCGTGTAGACCTATCCTTACTAGGGATCTATAAAGAGGCAAAATTATGTTTTCATTCCTTGATTGTACGCCCTTTTTTATGCAAGACCAAAATTAGACAACTTGTTATCTACAAAACCCCCAAGATCCTTCTCATTTAAGGAAACTCCTAACACACTGCCATTTAGTGTATAACTTGCATTCATAAACATTGAACCTCATTTTCCAGTTTGCTGCCCAGTTTCCCAATTTAGACAAATCACTCTGCAAAGTGGCAGCATCCTGCAAGGAACCTATAGCTCTGCACAATTTAGTATCATCTGCAAAAATAGAAACATTCCTTTCAATGCCCACCTCACAAGCCACTGGCTGGGGACCACTGATATAACAGGAGACATAAATGCTCTTTGATTTAATATTCCCTTTTTTGTTTCACAGCAGCAACTCAAGAAGCTTGTTCTCTGCCCTCTAAATGGTTTATTATTGGATACAAACACTTCTCCACACAAATACCAGAAACGAATGTCTCTCATTGCAACAGTTACTCTCTAAAAAGCTTAATTTAAGTTTGAAGTCAGGTGCATGCTCATTGGGGCGGAAAGTGCTGCTGCAGAGAAAGGAGTTCAACTTACATTGAAACTTCCATTTTATATCCCCTGATTTTTCCAACATTTTACATGGTCCCACCAATTTAGAATGCATTTTACTGGGTGCTTTTCGCTGAAATAGAAAATGTTTTGTGATGATGCACTACCATTTTAAGGGTTCACATTTCAGATTCAGTACTCCAGTACTATTATTATTCTGTAATCTATGTTTGTTAAAGTGTTTATGTCCTGAGTCCTGTTTGTTGTTAATTATTTTAAAGCTCTGCACAGATATCTGGCATGATATAACTAAATTGTGATAATGAAATCCTGGGGTCAGTCCCAACTCTAACCAAATCTTGATCCAGTGCACACAAACTGTGATCTCCCTTAAAAAAATTTTCATGGCAATAATCAGTGAAATGTTTTACCTTATATATATATGGTACTTTTGACAGCATATAATGCAACCTCAGAAAGAATTTAAGGGTAAAGTCCACTGCAAAAACAAGCTATAGTAAGCAAGGTTAAAATCTAGCTAGAGGTTATGTATACAACGAGAAAAAAATCCGATTAAGCATGGACTAAAATGCTACCTAAAGCACAACAATAAGTCTGGGATGGGATGTTTAAAAGAGATATAAACATTTTCTGGGCAATTTTTACTTTACTGTCAATGCACAATGTAGTACTTCAAGAACTTTGTCTTTGGTTGCATAACTTTATTCCCAGTTTGGTAAACCTGCAGAATGATTTAATTGAAAGAGCAATTTACCTAAAAATAAAATAGTATAACAATAAGTATCTGTCTGTCATTGTATTCTCCACTTGGCAGTCTCAAAGCAATGTAGTAGAGATAAAAAAAAAAAATTCTGCCAGGTCCGATGCTGTATTTTGTACCTTCTTTCCTGTCACATGCGACTTGACGTGGACCATGTAGTTCTAGCCTTATACTGCTTGATTGCCTCTAGATACATGCACAGGGCTGTATTATCACTCTGGAGGAAGCATACCCATTTTGTACCTTACCTGTTATGGAGGCATCTGTGTGTTGGCTAAAGGCACACTAGGCATTTACTCCAGTGTATGCATAGTATGCCATCCAAAAATAGATTATACTTGTGAGCAGATTTTTCAAAATGTGAGATTAGAGCTCAACGAAAAGCAATTCATTCAATTTAAATTTCTCTGCTGAGCTCTAACCTCGCATTTTCATAAATCTGCCCCGTGATATACTTTTATATCATACTTCTAATACCCATCTGAACTGTGGTTTTCATGTGATTCCTGTTGCAAACTATTATTTTCATTCTCCTTTCCATGGAGAGGGGCTTTAGACTAAAGTAGTAACATTTCCATCCATTTTGCTCTCCTCCCTTTGGTTAGTAGGAGTGGTTTATGGTACAGGTATGGGACCCGTTATCCAGAAACCCGTTATTCAGAAAGCTCTGAATTATGGAAAGGCCATCTCCCAAAGACTCCATTTTATCCAAATAATCCACAAATGATTTCCTTTTTCTCTGTAATAATAAAACAGTAGCTTGTACTTGATCCAAAGTAAGAAAAACTGAATCCATATTGGAAGCAAAACCAGCTTATTGGCTTTATCTAATGTTTAAATGATTTTCTTGTAGGTTTAAAGTATGGAGATCCAAATTACAGAAAGATCCATTATCCAAAAAACCCCAGGTCCCGAGCATTCTGGATAACAGGTCCCAAACCTGTACATGAATATAGATTTATGAATATAGAAAATGTAGGCATTTTTAATTAAAATGTAGTTTAATGGAATTTTCACATTACATCTTTAAGGTTGTAAGATGCAACCATAATCCTCTCAGCCATAATAAAGATCTATATTTCTAACACGTTTGCTTTGAACAGTAAAATCCACTGATTTCAGTTCAGGGATACTCTTTAAAGGTGGGTTTACTGATTACATTTCTTTGCTGGTAAAATATTTCTAGATTTTAGTTGCTGAGCAAACAAAGGGCTGCTTTGTATAATTCTCTGAATCTGAGTAATGCTTCACCTCATGGTATACGTGGTTAAACATTCACCTGCTGCTGCTGCTGTACATACATATTTATTTTAAAAAATTGTGTTTGAAACCTGAAATGCATATACTGTAATGGTGCTTCTTGTTCACATGAATAAATAGAGGTCAGCTAATAAAGAGAACAGATTAAAGTGAACAAAAATGAATACATCGGCAAATAAAGATGTCACAATTCCACTGCCATGAGTTGCAAACACCAAAGCATTCAAAACACCCCTTTCTGTCTCTTCTCACAATAAATTATGGGAAACAGTGACTGAAGGAAGAAAGGGTTTGGTAAACATAAACTATATGAAGCACATATAGTGGTAACAGGCAAACCTCCAATCAGAAATTCTCAGTGCTGTTCTACATTTCCTGTGTGACATTAGTTTAAAAGCTGGTCTAGGATGATGCATGGCCTATGGGTGGAAACACAAAAATGGAGTGCCATACTATTCACAAGAATTGAATGACCCCCCCCTTAAGTATATTTAAATGACCTCCTATAACAATACCATCTAGTACATAAGTAGAATATAGTGCTTAAGGGAGATCACATCCTTCAATCTCAAAAAAAAGTTTCATTAATCAAAGGTTAAAAATGTTTGTGCAAGGCATTGCTTGCATAGAAGATGTCGATTTTATCTTAGGGGAATGACAAATTCAGTATTTTGTCTCTGATCTTTTGTTGTGGCGACAAAATGCCAAAAGGTGGCTGAGAAACGCAGTTGGGAAAGCAGTATTTTTGTATTATTGAGTGCAGTTCTCATATCTACATGGCAGCTGTTATATTGTGTCAAGGAGCTGTTATCTGGTTACCTTCCCTTTGTTCTGTTGTTAGGCTGCTGGGGGGGTTGATATGACTCCAACTTGCAGTACAGCAGTAAGGAGTGACAGACGTTTATCAGAGCACAAGTCACATGACTGGGAGCAGCTGGGAAACTGACAACATGTTTAGCCCCATGTCAGATTTAAAAATTTAATATAAAAAAATCTGTTTGCTCTTTTGAGAAAGGAATTTCAGTGCAGAATTCTGCTGGACCAGCACTATTAACTGATGTTTTCCCATGACCGTATCCCTTTAAGGCCTAAGCCCTGTGAGGAGCTGACCAAAGAGTTTGTCATTCCCACTAATATATATTTTTGGGGGTGCCCCAAA
The DNA here is from genome assembly GCA_024363595.1 of Xenopus borealis. Classification (NCBI taxonomy): domain Eukaryota; kingdom Metazoa; phylum Chordata; class Amphibia; order Anura; family Pipidae; genus Xenopus; species Xenopus borealis. The sequence continues at coordinate 75,613,572 of CM044435.1, read as the reverse complement.
TATTAAAAACACTATGGTCAGAGGTCTCTAAATTCTTGCAGAGGAAACTTACTACTCAGCATTGGTTTTTCATATGTTCCTATCTCATGTAGAAAGAGAGAGGGCATTTGTTTTACGTCAGATTAATGAAGTGGAAATCTGCCTTAGCCCAATCACATATAAAGACAATAAGTAGCAGAAGGTAAAAAAGAACTTCATTAAGTTCTTTAGTGGATATCAGCGTCCCTTCAGATTTTGCCTCTTTTATTATTTGGACCAAAGTTGAAGAATACTTGTCAGATCCAATAATTTTCAGCTGCATTGCAAGTCATGTCGGATCCAATTCTACTAAGTCCAGCTAAAATCCAATTAATATTAAAAACCTTATTATCTGTTCTAAGTTTCAATGTATCTATATTCCTGGTAAATATTAAAATGAGTTAAATGTTAAATGTATTTTTCTACCTTTCCATTTCTGGAGACATACAACACTTCTTTTATTAATAAATAGGTTTTATAAAACTTCCAAACAAGCGATCGGTGCTCTGTTAATTCATTTTACAAACGTCTTTCTCTCAGACTTGACTGAAGAGGACCCTTGCTCATTGTGAGTATTTCCTAATATCTCTGCTATCCCTGGGCCTAGAATTCCTACCCTTCTTTCAATCTCTAAGCTGATTTCACTAACGATTTCTCACTATTGTATAGCAATCCAGCTTCCAGACTATAAATCTCCCACATTTTAACAGCTGCTCAGTATTTCTGCAGTATCTGTAGTGCCACAGATCAGTCATCCATTTGCTCTGTGTTGTTTTCACTAATGCCCCTGAAACGCTGCACATGTACCTGGAACACTGTAAGGCAGGGATCCCCAATCTTTTTTACCCGTGAGCCACATTCAAATGTAAAAAGAGTTGGGGAGCAACACAAGCATGAAAAAGTCTCTTGGGGTGCCAAATAAGGGCTGTGATTGGCTATTTGGTAGCCCCTATGTGGTCTGGCAGCCTACAGGAGGCTCTGCTTGGCACTATACTTAGTTTTTATTCAACTAAAACATGTTTCCTAGCCTGGAATTAAAAAATCAGAACCTGCTTTGAGGCCACTGAGAGCAACATCCAAGGGGTTGGAGAGCAACATGTTGCTCGCGAGCTACTGGTTGGGGATCACTGCTTTAAGGCCTCATGCACAACTGCATTTAGCTGATGCAGGTCCTTAGGATGTACCATGGAGCTGACTGACTTGCATAAGTGTACTTTATAATATGGTGAGGACATGCACAGTTGAATAAAATGTCACAAAAAGCAAGCCTATATGAGCCTGTTCATTGGCGAACAGCGTAACACCACTTAGTCCACAAACTATGGAGAGCTACTGTGAGGGAACCATATACATATATATAGCACTCTACTCTACAAATATAAAGCCACTGTCTATACAATCAGAACTGTAAAGTCCTATCAGTAGAGCTCAGAAAATGTTCAATCAGGACAATTTTCAATCCTCCAGGATCAATCATCTGTCTAAACAGTTCCCTTAAAGGGGTGGCATCACCTTTGAGGTTACTGTTAGTATGTTTTATCATGCCCAATACCCAGCAACTTTGCAATTGGTCTTCATTTATATTTTAGAGTATTTATATTTTTGAGTTATTTTGATCTTTTGCCAGCTATCAAATGAGGGTCATTGACCCTATCTAAAAAATAAAAAGCTCTGTAAGGCTACAAATGTATAGTTATTGCTACTTTTTATTGTTCAGTTTTATTGTTTCTGTTCTGGGCCTCTTTTATCAATGTTCCAGTCTCTTCAAATCAATGCAGGTTTGCTACGGTAATCTGGACCCTAGCAATGAGTGCTGTAAATTCAAACTAAAGTCTTAGTTCTGAAATAGCAGCACCGATGACAGGTATGGGCCCACATGTCCACTTTGAGTACTGGTAAATATGCAGAGTTCGGTGCGATAATATCTGCTAGACTGATAATTCCCAAATGCCTGAATAAAGAAAACAAGATATGGTGTAGTGCGTCTCGTACAACTTGAATAGGTTTGTTTGGAACTACTCACATATTTAGTGCTTATGAATAGGCATTTCTGTATTATTTTCACTTAAACAGCATCTTCCTGCATAACATTTGCTTTTACTGCTTAGATAAAGAAACCAGTGCATTCAGTCTTGCAACTGTCTGACTCTATCTTCTCATTTGTTTAGATACCTTATAAATTTGTGTGAAAACAGTCTCTATAATCGTAGAAAGGCGGAAATTCACTCTACTAGTATTTGGGGAATATGGTAAGCTTTTGGGTCTTTAATGTCATACTCTTTTAGAGGAATGCTATCTGAACAGCTTATTCCAATATCTGCTATTGTTACAGGCTTTAAAATGCACTTACTGCAGTCACTCTAATCTTTATTTATTCTAAGAGACCTGTTTCAGCGTCTCGCTCTTCAGTGTTTGGCATAAGGACCATTGAAGCCCCTAGAGGTAAATGCATTTTTAGAACGTTTTATATAACATGTTGACACTGCTTGATTTGTTTTTTTTTTCAGCTTCACATCCAATTCTAAAGAATTTTAAACTAATGATAAATACATTTACTACAGATTTACATAGGTGTGCAGGTGGACTGGTAGTATTAAGGTTTAAATTGATTGTGCATTTTCTGTGGGTCTGCCAGATGTGTGTTTTATAGTTTTCCTATTCATTAATATTCCTATTCATTTCCTATTCAAGAAATTCCTCTTTGTGTTTACATGCTTCAAAATCATTTTATGTAGCGCTATAAGCATAATTTCAGTTTGCTGGTACACAAGAGGGCAGTATTGTGCAGCTTTGTTATTCTGCAAGAAAAGATGGCTATGTAAAAGGCAACCAGTCTGCTTTTTTTACCATTGTCTGTATAATTGTAGCTAATAAATGGAATCATACTTGTAAATGTCAGTAAAATGCTAACTTGTCAGTAAAATGCCAAGATGTTTGTCTGTTTACAAGGATTTTTTATATTTGGATGTATTTGTAACAACTAGAACTGCCACATTGCTTGCTTTAAGTAATGGCTGTTGCATAAGCAATATTAGTGTGGTAGTATCTGTAAATATTTATATTTGCAACCAATCATCAATGTAAACTTTTTGGCAGAAACCTCTCTATCTGCAAACCAGCAGAGATTTTGTAGCCTATGGCTCATTATGAAAAGTCTGACCTGTTATTTAAGATCAGTGAGTGAAGGAGAAGTTCACCTTTAGGGCAGAGACCAGACGCCCTAGGCATGCGCATGCACAAACATGGCGTGCACGTGCAAAAATACGGCACACTCCGGCAGCCAGCAGGGACCGGACTAGGGGGTATGCGACAGAGAATGTGTGTGCCTGGCCCTCCACTTTTGCACCCTAGGCACGTGACTACTCTGCCTACCTTTTGGCCTGGCCCTGGATACACGGTCAGATTCTAATTGAGATTAGTTGCCCCGCGACAAATCTCCTCTTCTTCGGGGTGACTTATCTTTCCGAACTGCCATCCCCTGCCTGCCTGATGGCTAGAATGTAAACAGCTGAAGAGATGGTACTCAGAGCACTTCGTTTTCCAAAGTCGTCTGAAGTTGCCTCATGAGAAAATCTCAGCGACTTCAGAAAACGAAGTGCTCCAAGTACCATCCCGCCGGCAATTTACATTCTAGCTGGAGAGAAGGCAGTTCAGGGACTAATCTCCCCAAATCTGACCATATGCCTCTGCCCTTAAGTTGAATTGTGCATTTTGAACTATTTAGGTTTTTGTTCAGAGGCTCTCCTGTTTGGTATTTCAACACCTATATGGTTGCTATGGTCCAATGCAATAAGTGATTGGAGCATGAATGGCAGAGGGCATGAATTGAAAAATAACAAAAAGTAAGAATACAATTGTAGCATCAAACAGCAATAGCTTTTTTTGTGCCAGGAACAATGACCCCCATTTGAGAGCTATTGTGAGCACACACATGCAGTAACATGTCCTTCATATACGGTGCTTTATTAATTATGTTTTGTATTTAAATACAAATAGGGGATTATTGTAATAACAGGGTCTGTTTAGTGTAGTCCAGCTAATTGCTAATTGTAACTTAGAATATGTTTTGCTGCATTTGTTCTACCTGTTCCTATACTATATTAAGTGATTTCTCTGTCCTTCTTTGCTTGCTAGTACCTTCACTTTATTCAGGATTATCACCAACATGGGGGGGTCATGAAAGTTGCAGTGATTCCTTCACATGCCGGTTTCCTTCAGTATTGAATGAGGTGGTTTTGGGAGTATGACTACCTCAATCCCCCGCAAAAAAAAAGACTTTCTTGCGTTTGCCATATGCATTGAGTTATGACACAAATGAATAGCCCTACAATAATCACAGTCTTTCCTGTACAAGTTTCTTATGTACTGTAGTTTGGTTACAAAACGAACTTACTCAGAGAAACATTAGTTTATTAATGCTTAAACTTTCTATATTTTATTATCATTTTTTTGGTCTTGGTACATAATGTTGCTGCTGAGTGTTTATAGCAGATGTGCTGGGCATGCTAAATTCTCTCCAGAGGGAGAATGCGTGGGATGCTGTTACCGTAGTTGTCATGGCAGTCTATGATCTTTCCGTAACAGATTTTTCCCACGTTCTGACATAGCCAAGTCCACAATAAAGGAGTGCATTAAGCAAAAAATTAGATGCTAATATTTTTCATATAAAACTGCAGCTATAAATAAGGAGATTTACTGAAGCTTTAAGACCACACAAAACTTTAACTGCGTCCATTAAAAAAAAGGAATCTGCAAACTTCATTTGTTCTAGGGAAAGTGCTTCAGCCATAGCAACGGCTTGCTTGTGACCGCAGGCCTAAGGATGTTTCAGCCAGTGCAGGTAAAAGGAAAAAGTTCCCTGCATAGCAAAAAGAGAGAGAAGGAACGTCATGTCATGTGACTACATTCTAATCTACTGATTCTACTAAGATTTTCTGAAAGCCTAAAGAATGCTGTGATTATATATTTGTCAAGGGTGAGGCAGAATACCCAATCAAAATAATAATAGTAAAGATGCAGCCCTTCTTGAGTAAGTGAGAAGCTTATACCAGGAATATCTGGCATTTGAGGGTGCAAAGAGTGATGCATCTTCTTTTGAAAGATAAAAAGGAGGAGGTGTCTGTGAGGAGGGTATATGTGTTATTGAACTTTCTTTACAGTAATCAGCATATATTTCTCAAGCAGAAAATACAGGAGTCTGGATCCTGCTGCTTTATCTGACAAGGACAAGGCCTCCTTTAGAGAGCCACTGTGTTCTACTGAGATTTTGGTGTACCCTTCTAAACAGAGTATGAATCATGTTTCTTTTTCAGGAAAAAAACTCAAAACCAACATTTCTGAGGCGTTTATTATGAGGGTTAGACTGTATACATGCAGAGTAAATAGCCAAGCTGGTTGGAAAATGTCCATGCTTGCTTCAAAATAAATACATTTCTAATCGGTCTGCTTTTAAATGAGACAATTAAAGCTTGAAATGTTTTGACTTGTGGATACAATCACTGAGCAAAACAATGTGCTGGCTCTCTAATACCACCAGATTGCTCAGTTTAATGCTGACAGACAAGAGCTGTGCCTTTACTGACTAGTTTTATCCACTGTGTGAATAACAAAAGCAGCCAATAAGCCCATTTAGCAATACCTCTATGCACTTCTAAAGTGATTACCAAATCTATTGTGTATTTATATAGTTACCTTCATAATCAATTTTTGCCAGCTCTGGCTAGCCTTTCTAGCCACTTCATTTTCACTTAGTTTTATTACCCAGGGTTGGCAGTTTGATTGTCTCTGCTGATATTAAACAGAGTATTGTGGATTGGTGCAGCCCTCCTACCACTGGAAGCAGCTATAATGTGACACGTGGCAAAAAAACATTATGTTCTGCAAGTGCCCATTTTTCATATTCTTTAAATTCAATAGCCAGATGCACCTTGCTTTTCCTTATTTTACTATTTATTCTCGGTAGTGATAATGCTGTTTTAAGCTTATCCTGTTTGTAATACTGTAGATGTCCTTGGATTCACAGTTATGCAGGATGGTAATTTCCAAGTAGGAAATATCCTCCCTGTCAGCTATTGTTCCCAAAGTGAATCAAAACAGTTTAGCATAAAGCTATAAGAAATAGAAGTCCCTTCCTTACTGTGAGTGTAGAGAGTGTAAAGGTTAAAGCAGAATACATAGTAAAGAACTACAATTGTCCCCATATGTCTGCAGCTCAAAATGAACCTCCTGTTTAATACAGGATAAAATTGTGTAAGCTGCAGAGCTGGAATGGATCCAGGGAATTCCTCAAATTAGAAATGTTTTCATGCATGCCATAAAGAGATGATGTAGGCTGACACCCTTTTGAGAAGTGGCGAGTTAAACATTGAGGGGTTATTTATTGAAGAGAGTTGCTCATTAATCTCCACCCCTTGTATTGGTCTAATGGAAATATTATAAGGTTTTTGCCTTATAATATTTCAGTTAGACCCGAAGCATTGTTTCCCTACTCTTCCATGAAGGTGTTTATGGCTGCATGGCTTTTTCCATTTAGCATAAAACTTAATTGTTCACTGGCTTTATGGCATTCCATTGCTACCTTCTGCTTACAGTCCCAATGCTAGAAGACCGCAAGTGAGCATGCCATTGATAATTTTTAAAATTAGGTTTTAGTATATGCAAGCTATTTTATTCTAGTTCAGGTTGCCTACATCATATTAAAGGTTAAGGAAAAATATACCCCCAGAATGAACACTTCACCAACAGATAGTGTATATCATTTTAATTGCCCTGTAAAAGAATTTTACCAAACTGTTATATATATTTATTAAAATGATATACACTCTCAGAAAATGCATCCAGGGTCGGACTGGGCCAGTGGGACACCGGGAAAAAACCAGGTGGGCCCCGGCTCTTTTGGGCCTTACCGGCCCAGACAGACCTGGTGTAAGGAAAAACAGCTTACCTGGCGGGCAACAGGGACGCCTGTTGCGCCACCATCGGCG
>CM044435.1:75574976-75606471 GCA_024363595.1 Xenopus borealis | reverse complement strand
ATAGAACTGTTATTCAAAAGAACAGCAAAGGGATAACTACTGATATGTAATGCTTTTTCTATGTCAAGAACTGCTTGCTCTGCCTCTATCACTATCATAACACAGTTGTACTTAATATGGCTTTATTAATGTGAAATCTATGTCAGTGGCCTAATAGCCTTAAAGTGCTACTGACACCAAAAAAAATACTTTTTAACATATAAATGTACATGTTACCTATAGGTCATGTTGATAATTTTTTGCTGAGAGGTTTGTTTTTGTATATAATTGTTAGTTGAAGTTCCTAAGCCTGACTCTCTGACACTCTGACTTTGCCAACCTGACTGTCCCATCTCAGCCTGTTAGTTACAGTTTCTAATGCTAACGGACTCCTGCTGCACAAATATGGCAGCCCCCTCATACAGGAACATGGGGGATCAGACAGTAGTGATTACTTTAATTAACTAGGAAAGTATGTGATACCTGTATCATATACAAGCCCATTTACAAAAAAGCTGGGACACTGTAAAATATGAATAAAAAGAGAATGGCATGGCGATACCCTCTTCCTCCTCTATGCATATCGGCCTTGGTAAGTGCCCTAGAATATTTTTTTAATGAAATCCCGAAGAAAAACTAAGTATTTGTAGACATTTCTGAGATAATGTGCCATATAAAGTGGAGACAGCATATGCTGTGGCTGCTTTTAAATGTTTCTCTGAACAATTTGCCAAATGTTCACGGGGACTGAGGATGTGGTGTGTGTCTGCATACATATATCTGTATGAGACACATTGAGTAACCTTTCTTTTTGTGCATTTATATTTTTTCAGATTCTTTAAATCCTAGGAGTGATGTACTTGGAACAGTTTTGAGATATATATATATATATATATATATATATATATATATATATATATATACTGTGTGCTCAGCCTATTGTGTAGCCATGCTTCAGTCTCCAAGAAGAAACTTTTATCAGCACTGAGAAGAGCTTCTTGTTACAGATATGACCTAGATGTGACACTTGTCAGTGCCAGGATGTCTGACAGTGAACATTCAATACCTGAATTTACTTTAGCACATGTATTATTCAGTGTTGTTCTCATAAAGAAATGTAAAAAGTACTAAAGGATTTAACTATTTAAATTCTTTAAACTTAATATGGGGATTCTTAACCTATGGCTTGAACCTGAAAGTGGTTCTGCATGCTGTTTAGGATGGGTCACCTTGATAAATGTGAAGTTTCAATCTATAGCAGAAAATAATTAAAATACTTTGCATTACTGGTTCTATGCCAATTTATAATTTGTAGATCTAAGTCACAGGCTTAATTTGCCCCCCCACCCAAAACACTGACCTAATATGTTCACAAATGGTGAAAGCTCTTGATCAAATTATTTCTTTAAAAGGGCCCTTTGGAAAATGGCGTTACTGTTTTTCAGAGTTTGCTGGATAGTAGTTTTTTCAAAACATGAACTGTGCTGAGTGAAGGCATGCAGCCACTTCATTATTCTTGATATACTGTGTTTCTGTATGAATATACCGCTGTTCTGATCTATTTCAATAAGACCTTAATGGATTTGTTCGGCCTGTGGTCTCAGTTATAGTGCAGTCAATTGTATGTAGTAGACTAGGTATTCAATGTAACACAGGTTTATTGGCTCTAGTTTAAAATGGTGTGATCAAAAATCTCCCCAAAGCCCCAATAAAGACAATAGGACCTAGAAGCCAGAGAATGAACATATACCCAAGATTAATAAGAACTACAGTGAATATACAGGACAATGATCATTGTCATTAATGGCTAAAATGGATCTGGTCATTTCAGTGAACCTTCCTTTTACTTTACTGCATGCTATATGGAGAATAATTTACCCTTCTTTATGTATGGTTAAGTGTACACGCTATAAATGAAGATCTGCATAATTATAGGCCAGCCATGTTTCAGCCTCATCAACATTACAGCTGTCCCAACTGCATTTTTTTTTTTATTCCAGTTATCGCTGTAAAACTACAAATATCTTATAAGGTAATGTCATAGAAACCAAAACGCAAAATGTGCCCAGGTTTGGTCACCGCAACAACCAATTAGATTCAAACAACTGACCATTAAATTCACTTGCTTTCTACCAGTTATTTCGGTATTTGCTGTGGAAGTTTCACAACGAGCTTTCTATAGGAGCTGAAAGGTTTTTACCGCGTACTATAATTTTGGTGTTTTTTTTTTATTACACAGACATATAGTAGTAGTCAGTAATACCCAATTCATCCTTATGGAGTCATAATGAAATTACAAGTCATTTACTTATTAGTTGGATCAAACACTGGAGTTGACCAGTAGAATACACAGTTGAGCATACACAAGGCCTAATCAGACTGCAGATGCACACTCTCAACTCCAGTGATTTGTTGTTGCCACACTAATATGAGGGCATTCATTTTAACTATGTAAATTAAAAGGGATATGCTCCCTCCATATTTGAGATGATCAGGACTATGTATCTTCTATTTTAATTGTGTTAGCAAGTAAGCACAGGCCTCTCACTTGCTGTACTACCAGTAAATATGTTGCCTTTAGATGCTTATAGACATTTTAGTAGTAATTAGGTTGTTTATTTGCAGGAAGGACTGGGAAGTTTCTTCACTGACATGTTTTTATCATAGTTTATATTATTTATATGTCTACTTTTCCCTGTACAGCTTCAGGCAATTTTATTGAACTACATTCCAAACCCACAGCTGGAGCTTGTCCTTGTAATGCTGGTGGTACCATTTATAGTCAATGTAAGTAAAGAAGTTCCCATGCCAATATTATGCCCATATGTAGACTGTTAAGTCAAATATTCTCCACCATTAAATTCAGTGTTCTTAAGAATAAAGAATTCATACAGCCAGCTATCCTTTCTTCCAATTGCATACAATTTATAAACTTAATCATGCAAGATAATTGAGGGAAAAGTGGTCCTGTTAAGAGTGAAACAAGAGAAACATTAAAGGAAGATACTGATTATAATACAAAGCACTAAAGGGGTGGTTCACATTTATATTAACTTTATAGTATGTTGTAGAATGGCCAATTCTATGCAACTTTTCAATTGGTCTTCATTGTTTATTTTTTATAGTTTTTGAATTGTTTGTCTTCTCCTGACTCTTTCCAGCTTTTAAATGGAGGTCACTGACCCCCATCTAAAACCAAATGCTCTGTAAGACTACACATGTATTATTACTACTGCTACTACATACATTGTCACTTGTGATTGTTATTCATGATAATAAGTGTATTTGCTTTACAGGCTATAATGTTCTGGGTGGTTGACAGTTTAATAATGAGGAAGTACAAGAAAATGAAAAGGGACAACAGTTTAGAAACCACTTCAAGCTCAAACAGACCTATGTATGATGATGAATCACAGGTAAGAGGCAGACAACTAAACTGTTAAAATTGTTTTTGGAACACAGGTCATTTTAATGGGGCCTTTTTGGGTTTAACTGCATCAATCAAAACAGCAGATGTGGGCATTGATGCTGCCTTTATAGTATAAAATATTTTAAAAGAAGAATTTCAGTGTAGTAAAAAGACAAGCTCAATGCTTTAGCTCTGCTCTTGCACGTATCAAGAGCAAGCCATTCATCTTTTTCCAAAATTACTGATACTGTTACTAGAGAGGAACATTAAGGGTTTGATTTATAGTCAACACATTTTTCACACACAATTTTTAAGTAAAAAGTAATACTCTTTTCTTGTTGGGAAAGACTTTTTTTTGCTCAATTAGCAGTATATTTGCATCCGTTCTTTGTTGTGATTGTGCCAGCCTGCTTGTTTGGAGTAGAAAAAACACTGATACTTATAGAAACGGCAATTTCATTTTGCATGCTGTTGTATTTTGAAACTGTTTAAATTCAGAGAGAAAAAAAACTTTAAAGCATACTTTAAAATTCATGTAACTGCAGAGTCTTTTCTTCCATAAGGTTGGGGCCATAGGGGCCGTAATCAGCCTGCTGAAATACACAGAACGATATGCAGTAGTCATGCTATCTGCTAAGACAATAAAATCATCCTCTAGATATGTTGATTATGCAATCTGCTTTGCCATTTATGTCCTATGTAATGTTTACAAAAGTGAGTAAATATAAAATTAGGGCTATAGATATTTTAATAAAATTCTGTCTGTGCTATCATTTGCAAAAATATAATCTATTTCCATAAAATAAGGTTGCTAAGATTCAAAATCTAAGCCACAATCAAAGCTTGCAGCTTTGGCCAAAGAATACTACAGAGACGGGGGTCATGTTTGTCTTTCAATGTTTAAAGATTATGGTAGCCTGAACCATCCCATTCCAAAGTTTCTTTTTGCAAAAGCTTCATTTAACATATTTTTTTTCTTTATTGCTTTTTAGGATGTAACAAAAATTGATTTGAAATCATTGCATTAAATGAACATCCATATATCTGTCTGCGTTCATCACTAGTCTATAAACCAAACAAAACTTGGCATTTTCATGGAGTTCATGCTGATGAGCAGATGCTGGCTGTAGACAGGTGCTGGGATTCAGTGTTGCCAAGAAATTGTGAGTCACCAATATCCATGTGCTTTAGTTCTAGTCTTTCCCATTTCCTCTTCACTCCTTGGAAAGTTAATTTAATAGATATAAATGAAAGTATTTTTTACAGGGTTACTGGTTTAGAACCAGTCTTATATTTTCTGTTTAGAAATGTGAGACTTCTATTTGTAAAGCAGGGTATAGGAATAGCATAATAGATTAAATCTATTGATGATTACCTACCTCTCTTTCTGTTCTATTGCTCTTTGCCCCCACACTAACTGTAACCCATGGGTAAGTGAGGGCAGAATACCATGGCAGGCAGCAATTTCTAAATATTTAAACTAGAGAATACTTTAAGCCAATATTGACACAGACATTATACAAAATATCCCTGAATATAATTGAGGCTTTTTTAACATTTACTCAAACTCTCTAAGCCAGTATGAGACTTAAAGAGCAAGACAACCCCAAAAAAAATTTTTTTTTGAAAATACTTGCTTAACTCCTGGTTGTTACTTTTTAAAAAATGTTGCAAAAGTCTTAAAGTCAGGTCTGTTAATCAGCTGCCTTGTCTACATTGTATCAACAGTCTGAGGCATCAGGGAAGAGAATAGAAAGGGACAATCGCTGCTTTCAATAGCATTACATGAGCAAATAACTTAAAAACCATAGAAAATGTGTAATGAATAGTGATGGCGAATTTGGGGTGAATTCCCGCGATTCACCACAGGCGAATACATTTGTGAAATGCCAGGAAAATTTTGCCAGGCGAAAATTCGCGGGCTTCTCGTTTTGGACACAGGCATCCGTTTTTGGACGCTGACATCTGTTTTTGGACGCTGGTGCTCATTGCCGCCCACATCCAAAAATGGATGCCCTGTCCAAAGCCAGACACCCGCATCCAAAATGAGACACACCGGCAGTTTGTGAATTTTGCACAGAAGCAAAACGCACCAGATTCGCCAATCAGTAGTAATGAATGTATATTGCAAAGTTGCAGAATTATGTTTTCTTTTATTAGGCAAATTTTAATTTTAGGCTATTTAAAATTATAGCTATAGCATGTACTGATCAACTCCTTGCTACTAACCATCTTTTTTCGATGTCAGTCAGGCAGCTTTGATCACTTTGGTACCTGTGGCCATTATTAGCTCAGGAAGCAACAAGGAGACAATCGGCTGAAAATTCTCATGCAAGTGTTTGTAATGTGGATGTTACTTGGGAATGTGGCAATCCCTATTCCCAATGATCATTACTTGACAGATGCTTGCACAAGCACTTTAAGGCAGTCACCAGAGCAGGACAAATGGGCTGTTTCTAGAGCTGCTAAATATTGTGGGTTCCAAAGCAAGTAAAATTGTTCAATGTACCATTCCATATATATAAGTTTCTTTATTTATTTTCTATATCTAAGGACTTGTTCCTCCCCCTCCATCATGTTCAGTAACTAGTGAAAAACATACTCTGAACTGCCTTATATGCCTTGTTTTATTTTAAAGGACAACTAAATCCTAAAAATGAATAGGGCTACAAATTCCATGTTTTATACACTAAATCTTGGAAAGTGTGAGCTGTTGAGAAGCTAAGCTTAGGGGTCGTTACAAATCATCAAGCAGAAAATTAGGTTGGCCTGTAATATAAGCGGATGCTACAGGGCTGATTAATGTCTAATCAGCCTTATATTGTGACATTTCTATTCTATGTGTACTGTATATTGTGAGTGGGTCCCTAAGCTCAGTAAGTGACAGCAGCACAGAGCATGTGAATCCGTGAATCAGCAGAAAAGATGATGGGAAGCTACTGGGGCATCTTTGGAGGCACAGATCTTTACTGCTAAAGGGCTATGGTTGCCTTGGGCTGGTACAGAAGCACAAAACATAATGTACAACATTTCTAGCTTACATCTTTAGTTTAACTTTGGCTTATTTTCCTTCAGTAAACATTTGCACTGTTCATTCTTTTCAGGATTTCTCCACTGACAGCTAACCTGCAGTTACAATATTGGACTTTTGAAGTTTGTTCCACTGCAAATTTGCCATGAGTAGAAGTCACCATAATTTACAAAATACATCTTTTTCACATCCACCAAACTTTGGGAAGATGTGTATAGTGTGTGTTTGCTTTTTACCCCTAACCTCTCTTAAAAGAAATTTGTTTCTTTATAACGGAAAAAAAAACCGACAACACAGTTTAAACTAGTTACTTACCGATTCTCTGCATGCGCTTCTCTTCTAGAAATCTTCTATAGGAGAAAGGCAGGGAGGAGAAATCGAGTGCCGCACAATGGATCGTCGCCATATCACCATTTCAGAAGAGGAGCTCATGCAGAGAATTGTAAAGTAATTTCTAATTAAAAACTTAGCAAATTTAAAGTTTAAACTGTGTTGTAATTTTTTTCCTTTATAAAGAAACAAATAAAAAAAAAACTGTTACTGTTCCTTTAAGTTATAACCTCTCTAACACTTGTACTAACAGGGTAGATGCTATAATTGATGAGGACTTGAATCATGGGAATTTGATGAGAACTGAAACTGAACATCTTCAATAATTAACTTGCAAAGCCAGGGTTGATTACAAACTGCTCCTGAACTTTAAAGTGGCTAGGACATTTCTAGTTCAAAGTGCTGGCTTTAGAGAAAATAAGTTGTCAGAGCTGCTTTTATGATTTACCTATATATATATAGAGAGAGAGAGAGAGAGAGAGAGAGAGAGAGAGAGAGAGAGAGAGAGAGAGAGAGAGAGAGAGAGTTGGAATTAAGACAACTAAACTATGAAGTATGTTTTAAAAAGTAAATAGAAATTACGGTTATTACAAATTTCATTGAGGATTGTTTACCCATTGGATCATCAGCATAAATATAGGAGGAAGCTGACCCTGTGGGGAGACGGGGGCCAGGACCGTGGGGGTAGGTTTGCCACCTGGCAGTATCTCACAGGCACTCAAAATCTGGGAAATGTCTTTATATCACAAAAAAAAGTGCATTTTAAAATAAAATGGGGTTTATCTGTCCACCACTCATTAGCAAATCAAGTATAATTCAGCACTGAGCAATATGTCGGTGCTCTAAAAATATAATAATAATGTTTTGTTTTATATAAAGAAAGGTGTAATTTTAAGTAACATTTTACTGTATTTGTATCTAGTTGTCTTCTTTCTTGGTTTGTCCTCAGAGGCAGAATTCATACTAATGAAGAAAGGAGAATCTCTAGACTAGAGAGAACACTTTCAAATATCTCTCTCTTGCTGTCATTGTTAATGAACTCTCCAGCGCATCAACCAAAGGATTTAATACCCATACAATATTCTGATTTTTAAATAAAATCCAGTCTGGCTACATAAGTACCTGGCTTTCAGCTTGATATGTGCCCCCTAGTCAATGAGCTGAATGGCCAATTTCTGCACTCAGGGCTGGGCTTTATAAGGACCACTGTGTTGAGTATCACCCCAAATGTGTTGTTCTACAGACTCCATCATTTTGTCCAACACATGCACAAATTTCAGCATTGTATAAGTTTTTAGGGAATATTTCACCCTGTACACAAGTAAGAAATAAAACCCTATGTTGTCCCTTTCAATGAGCAATACTTGACATGATTATTAAACAAGATTAACAATCACCTTACAGCTTATAATTACCAAATACACCACTCACTCACAGAGAAATAAAGCTTGTCTGCCTTGTTTCTTAAAAAATTATGTTAAACCATCTATTGCCAGGGATTAATTGGAGACATATTGACTGACCTATTTATTCACTCTAAAATGATGTACCTGGCACATTAAGAATATCCACTTTACAGGGGTTAGATTCCACATTTAGTTAGATCTATTCTGTTTTTTTTTCCACTTTTCTAATATTATAAATATCAAAAAACTGTAGCATTTGTTATAATGAAAACATGAATGACTCAAGCATTAATAGGAATGTCTCTTGTGTGTGTATGTATGGCCTGTTGATATATGATTGGTTTATCAACCTGAGCACTGTTGTGGTGCACTCACCAGTTGTAGTGGGCGGCATTAAGTTTCTCTTTTTATGACTTGATTTAATGTGATACTGTGGTTTGTTGCAACACTCATGTTATGCTTGATATTCTTTTGCAGGTATTGCTTGATTCTGCATCTGACCATACCACTCTTATGAGTAGCCTGTTAAACTGCATATGAATACTGAGAATTTCTGATGTAAATGTCAAGCTTCGTAAAAGAGACTGGGTGCAGTTGAATCTTTTTGAGGGACTCTCTTGGAACTTCAAACAGCACACAACATTACTTTGTTATCTTTTCTTGGTGGTTTCAGGTATATAAGGATATATGTTTCTCACAAAGCTAAGTTACACATGTGCACATCAAACTAAAAGTAAACAAAGTACTACCTTAGTTTATATATGTTATGCACTGAAGTGCTTGTATGCTTAAATAAATATTATGGCAATGTACATATTACACATTACATTTACCAAAGGTAAAGGTTTGTAAAGGTGATAGAGTTTAAAATAAAGTGGTCACTTAACTATAATGTTGTGAATGTTGGAGGGGGGGAGGCGGGGTGAAAATTTCTTGTCCCACTGGGTCATTCTCCCACTGTACCTTAACGTATTATTCTGTAAATGTACCAATTAATATAGAAGGTCCCACCAATTAAACACCCATTAACCCCCCACCACCACCAGCTTCCCCCATCAGGAATAGTCTCCGTAACTATGTGACATATTGCATGTACCATATGTGCTCTTTAATACTTGTGTCACATAGTTACTGGTGGAGACATGCATGTTACATGTACTGTGCAACACTATGAGGTGGGATGATGTAAGAGTGTAAGAGTACACAGCGCTTTACAAGGCATAAACTTAAGCAGGGTATAGTTAATACAAATTAAACAATGAGAACAATTAAATACAAATGTGCTAGAAAAATCAATACATCTTCGGAATGAGGTCCATGTTCCAAAGTAAGAATAATTTTGCATTTGACTCTGTGGCGCTAATTTATAAAAAAAATAGGCAAATCTGCATCTGGGCATTAACCATAGCAACCAGACAGTAGCTGTTTTTTTTCAGCTAATTACAGGCACAACAATGAAAGCAAACATCTTATTGTCATGGGTTACTCCCAAGGTACAAATATGCTTATAGTTTAGAAATTCCCTCCACTATGTGTTTATATCATTGTGTGTATCATTTTGAATTTGTGTGTGTGAATATATGTTCTGGGTTTGCAGAGCATCAATGAAGCTGGTAACTGCCTGGACAACTTCTTTGACAAAAATAGACTAAGCCTGTAGTAAGTAATAGGCAGGGCACTGGCACTTATCTAGTAGCTTGGTCATCTAATGCTTTGCTCTAATGGATCCTCGAGTGTCCTCTTTGAACTGATAGTTTAAGAATAGTTACACAGAGTCCTTGCAGGCACAAACCTGCCTCTTTAGACAAGAGCTTGCAGTGATAATTTCAAGATATTTATTTATCTTTTATTTTTCTCCTGCAGAGGGGTCCAGGGCCCTTTTAACTGCCCATGTTTTATCCATCTGTTGGCAAGAGGGAAAGCACAAATCACATAATATATGCCCATTGTCCACATCTCTTCATAGCCAACATTTTTACATTGTAAAGTATAATATGATATTTTCTGAAACTAGTAAATATATAAATAAACTGGAGCACACCATAGCGTGACTGCATTCCATTTTATTAGTCCAGTGGAAACATGCTTGATATTGCACTCCACCCAAAACATGTCATGTTTCTACTGCAGTAATAAAGTCCATGCAGTCACTTTTCCACTCTGGTTTATTCATTTACTTATTTACTGAATTGTGGAAGTTGCGAGCAGAGCCTCACAGAGCAGCTATTACCAGTTGTATTGGAAGTAGCCAGGACACCCACATGTCTCTTTCTGATTGAATCAAGGTCTTTATGTTCAGCTTCTATATAAATGGCAAACTGGATGTCTGTCCAGAACCAAGCCTTGAGCATTGCTAGAGGTTTAGCATGGTTTTAAAGCCCAGTGATACTATACAGGTTCAACGCAAATCCTCCTGGCAGCCTCAGATATCACGGTTATATCGGTAGTAAAGGATGGTGGCAACATTTTGAATGCATCATACTTTACGCTGTAACACAGCACTACACTGCTTTTCAATACAGGTATGGGACCTTTTATCCAGAATTCTCTGAACCTGGGGCTTTCCAGATTCTAATTTGGATAGCCATACTTTGTATACTAAAAAATTATTTAAACATTAAAAAAATAAAAATAGGATTGTTTTTCTTCCAGTAAAGATTCAGTAGATCTTCATTTGGATCAAGTACAAGGTACTGTTTTATTATTACAGAGAAAAAAAAGGCAAGGCGGGCGCCTGGGGTGTTTCTACCTGATCAGAATATAAGGAAGTGAACGGATTCTTCCCCTGACATCACATCCTTGTCTTTCTCTGCCCTCAGCCTGGCTTTCCCCTGCCTTAACTCATTGCTTCTCACCCAATCACACTGCATCTGATTCTGCCAATCTTTAAATATAAACCAGTGTAATCTGGCTGCAGATCAAATCCCTTATTATGTAGTAAGAAAGCTCCAGGGCTTTCCTTTACTATTGCTAATTTTCAGTATGTGATTTAAAACGGTTACTCACCATTCTGACCCCTGCCAGCCTTTAACCTAACCTGAATTCTGACCAAGAGACTATTTGACTCTTTAGATACAATGTTGTTGGACCTGTTCTTCAGTGGTGTCAATTCCAAACAGCTTCTCAACAGGCTGTGTGACCATGGCATATATGTATATACCTTAACCTTCTGTAGAATTCCTCTGTTTATCTTTATTTCTCTGCCGTTAGGCTCCTCTCACTTGTGAAGCTCCCTTGCTTGGGTGGACCACTTGCACTCCAATAATGTACTGTAGTAAAAAGCGCCACAGAGTAAATGTAGTATCGTTTTTTTCTGTGCTAAAATGTGACTCCAAAAGTTTATTTTTTTATTTCTATGATAAAACAGTATGTAAGATATGTAGAAGTCGTGTTGTTCCCAGCTACTCCTGTTACCTGTTGGGCAGGTCATACGGTGAAAGGCCCAAGGAGAGTTTTCTGAGTGAGCAAGGGAACCAAGTGTGAAACAACAGAACGGGGAACAATAAGGGTAGTCGAAAGCCAGGCCAGGTCAGTAACAGTCAAACAATGTGGTACCAATACAGGAGACAGAGGAATAGTCGGGGGTCCCAAGTCAGGTCAAACCCGCCAATATTGCTGTACAAAACAGAATCCAAGAGAGTAGTCAAAACAAGGTAAGAGTCAGGACAGGCAGCAAACTAGACGAGGCAGGCACAGAACTGGTGGAACTCTACCCCCAGAATGTGTGACAATCTCATAAAATAAAAACAACTTGCCATCAACTAGCCCCTATTTCAGGAGGGTTTATATTTTTTATTTTCTAAACAGGGAAATTGAAGCCACTCCATGATTGGTCCTTGTGGGGTAGATTTTTAAGGTGGCCATACAGGCAGAGATCTGCTCATTTGACAAGGCAGCCAAACCAGCGGATCTCTCTGTGAAATGCTCAGCTTGAAGTGGTAAATATTGGGCTGATCCAGTCATGGGCCCTAGGGCTTTTGCCCTTAGATCACCAGTGCACAGATAATCCCCCTGCATAATGTTAACCAAACAGTCAGAACAAAGGTTGCATACTGGTAATATATGTATCAGAAGATCAGAACCAATATTCCACATGACAAATAAGGATAAAATCTGTTTTATCTGAATGGCTCTTAGGCCCTGGTCACACAGAGCATTAGCTATGCTCTCTTGTGCAGCTCCATACAACTGAGTGCAATTACATGGAGCAGAGATTAGCCTAAAAACACCTCCTTTCGCATTTTTTTGGTCAACCTCCAATACAGTCTGTGTAGCTGCACTTAGATGATAGCGGTGCCTGTCCGTGCAGCTATATGGAGCTATATGGAAAGAGGATCTACTTCCCTCTGCCTGCCTAAAAACACAGGCATTAATGAAGGTGGAGCCAATGCTTTGTACAACCAGGGACTTATTGCAGTGCTGTTTGGAATAGCTAAGGAGGCATAGCTGAAAAAAGGAAATATGACTTACATTACAGTAAATCTTTATTTGATGACCATAACCCTTTAATATGTCGACAAAATAAATACCAAGGGAAGTGATGTACAGCACTGCAGAATATATTTGTGCTTTATAAATACTAAGAAATTAAATGTGTATGCTTTATTAGCTGCAGTTATTTGCTGGTGCCATGGTTACTATATATATGATATATTGCTTCATGGCACGTCTCAATATATATATGCAAATACCCTTTGTGTAGAATAGACACAGTTGTGAAATGCTAAACTAAATGTAAAGATTTATACACCTTTAATTGTGATAACTTCTTGATACACAAGTTAGAGTATCGTGTTATTGACCATAAATATGTCACCTGAGTATAGTGGTCAAGTACATGTATTTCTGTGTGCAGAGCAAGAAGGGAGCCTGGGTTGGCTTCCTCTCTACAGGGGCCAAATTTTTTTTCATGGTGTGGGTGACCCATAATTGTGTGTGAGTGGATAATCATAAAAATAATATGTAAACTTATTTATGGGATGGGCCAGTAGGGAAATGCTGAGCATACAGTTCTATTTAACCTCAGACACATATACACATTTCAATATTTTGTTTTCAAACGTTACATTAAAAACACAAGGTTTAATGATTATAAAAATATCTTTGATTCAAATACAAAAGTCAGTTGTACATTGCATTAATACGGTAAAGGAACAATTTCCATTCTGTACAAGAAGTGATTGGCTATTACACAAACCATATTTTTGTTAAATAATGCCATCAGAATATTGCACTGTGATTTAATATAAAACAAGTTGTCCTGCTCTCATGTTCCTGTGTTGCTCACTATATGTAAATGTGGAATGTGAAACAAGTAGTCCCCAGTAGGCTTTGTTTTACACTTCATTTGTTATTAAACCACTTCCGCAGTCAAAGAGATGAGACACCAAGTAGTCCTGGTAGGTTCCATCAATTAGTTTGGCTGCATTATTCTTTGCAAACCAACAGTCCACCTGATGAAGGCCATTGTATATCTTTCTTTGTTTTCTAATTACAGGAACCAAGCGATTTCTCACACTCAGCAGGGTCACAGCATTCAGAGCAGAACCCAACCTACCGTCAGAAGTTTGGTTGGTAACTTGCAGCGGTACTTTAGTTATTTTAACATCATTGTATAGGAACTGACCTATAATGGAAAACAGAAATAACGTTTTAAAATGGTTCCACAAAAACACTTGTTCAGCTGAACAGCTGAGAAAATAATGATATGGATATATCATCAAAAAAGACTCCCACTGCTATACAAGTGTTTTTTTATCATTAAATAAAAAAATTAGCATGTTAAATGGGATATGGGATGCTCATAGAGAAAATTGAAGTAATATGTTTTATAAACTTGAGTAAAGTTTGCTCTATGGCTACGTATACCTACTATTACACTACTGCGTTATTAGCTATACCAAAAGCATTATTTTGCACAAACTATACTGAAAGTTGGTCAGGATATATAACTTATGGAAACATTTTAATTTTCTGTTTTGTGGTCATCCCTGCTGGTCATTCACAAAAAAGAACTTTGTCTACATAAAAAATGAATACATTTATTTAGCTGAACTTTTTCAGACAAAGTTGAAGTCCTTCAGAAGCTAGGAAATCTAAATTTTAATGCTGGAGAAATGTATTCCTAGATATCCAACTCAGCATAATGTTTGTGCCATTTGATGTGATGTTTACATTTATATATCCTAGAGCACTGATTATAGTTCCCTTACCTAGAAGCCCGTGGGAATTCGATGACAGTCCTTTGTTGTTAGAAATGTAAAACCCCAAGTGATTCCTTTGGTAAGGAGCTGGATTTTTATAGTGATGAACCAGGATTACAAAGCTGATGGTGCCTTGAATAGTGACAGTAATGTTGGAGTTAGCAATAACTGCAATCACCAGGTCTTCACTCTTTACTGTAGTGCTCTTATCTGTTGACAGAATAAGTCTGTCCTTGCTGTCCAGAATGACCTTGGATGGCGTAATCTCTATATAAGATCGTTTTGGCTTGTTGATAATGATGGTAATCCTACTGAAGTAGGTCCTTTGCTTTTTATGCCCATTGGGAGGAGCTGGAGCCCCTATCAACTGCCCGTTTACTGTTACTCCTTGAAAAAACAAAAACAATATAGTATTGAAATTGAGTTTTGATTATAGATGTAGCCAATCTCTCTCTCACATATTTAAGTTGTGTGCACAGTAGAACTACACATACAGTACCTTAAAGCGATAATGATGGTAAACTGCAAACTGAAGATGACTCTATAGTTTACAAAAAGATATTAAATACTATAGCAGAGTGATCAGAAAAATAGCATATGAGATCCATAAGATCGGGTAATAGTTTCAAATATACTATTTAAAGGTAAAAGGGTGTCAGTTCAAGTGCATAAGTTATGGATAGGAATTTATGATAAATAATAAAATGGCTTGGTTGCAGTAGTTGGTGCCAGGCTTAAAATATAACATGGCAATATGATTCAAATATTATATAATTTAAGGGATGGAAATGATTATGCCTATGTACATTTGGGGACAGGGAATTGAAATCTGGCATCATATAAATCTCACCATAAATATGTATACAGTTACAAAGGTAGGACAACCTATTACTGATTCTGCAAATTTATGATTGTATAATGTTTCTAATAGCTGGTTAGCTCTGTGAGCATGACAAGGCACTGGTGATTTCTGTAACTGTCATTTATTTTCTCCTGAACTTAATCTATGAAAAGCAAAGTTACTATTAGTAGTTAAGAAAATGTTTGTAGTATCAGTGTATACTGAAAATGAAGTACTTACCTGAGTTTTTATGGTCTGACACCAACCTGAGGATGTCACCAGGTTCGCCATCAATATTGAAGCAAACAGTCATCTTGTTCAATGGAAAATCAACAACAAAATGGGGATCCCCATCCGCTATATATAAATATAAAAATAACTCATTAGCCAGGAAAATAAAGTGTAATGTTGTGTGTTGTCCATTTCAGTTGTTTTCAGAAATTTATGTAGTATCCACTGACTGACTAGTGACCCTCACAAGGCACATTCAAATATAGGGCCAGATTCAAGTGAGAAAAGGTTTATCACATGAAAACTCATGGACAAGATCCAGTTTGAGATGCAAATCAATTCAGAAAAATGTATCTCCCTGTTTATTGTTTATCTCTATGGGAAAAGAACTGGAACTGAATTAGGAGAAAAGGTTTTTCTTACTCAATTGAATCCGACCCATAATTTAGCAAGTGAGAGAAATATTAATTATATATCTGCAATCATCAACCAACAAGACACTTTCTTTTTTATAGATAGAAGGTTTCTATGCCAAATGAAGCTATGTTGTGTCCAACTGATAACACTCTAAGCGGGAATGTAATTAAATTCGCAAAGAGCAAAATAATGCGCATCAATAAGATTAAAAATCCACATCTGGCAATGTAATATTGTTCCTTAAACTGTTATTGCATTGCAAATTTTAATTGCGCACTGCGAACTTTAATTGCGCATTGCGAATTTTAATTGCACACTCTTAAGAAGTGCTTGAAGGTGTCGTAATCTTTTGGAGCAAACATAACGACTTTTTCTGTAAGAAGTTTTATTACATTGACTGTGCATTGGCGCAAACTGTAAAATTTGCAAACTCTCTTCCACTGTCGGAAGTGGTTGGTAAACAGTTTCCGGGTTCGCAAAAGCTATATTAAATTCGCGCAAAGCAAAGATTGTTCACACAGAGGCATAACATTTCGCATTGCGAATAGTTTTTGCCTTACCGACTTATATTACATTCCCCTATATGTGCTAAACTGAGAAATATCTCCAAAATTGTTACAGGGCAAGTAAAGGCCTTGAGCACAGATCTACATACCTATAGCTTAAACTTGGCTGGGAAAGGGGGTAGGTGGCTAGGAAGCAGAAGATACTTGTGGCAATTTTTGCCCCCAATTCTGTGTATGTCTAGTTTTGCTAATGCACTATATTATCATTGTATTGATATTATGCTAACAAAAACTAAAAAATTACTTACTTAAAACCTAATCATGAACATATTTCCTGTAGATACAAGTTTGTTCGTTAGAGTAGCGTACATAGAATGGCACCTGGTTGATGAGTGATTATTGAACTAGTCAGAGCTGGTAAATTGTTATTGTAAGAACCTGTTACCTGTGATTACATAATGCATAGAGACCTTGATAATGGAAACCGTTGTTAGAATACAGACCATGACCTTATGGCTGGATTTAATTTCTTAAGCTGATGGAAAAACTGATTACATTATTTGGGAAGTCAACACTGCTAGGACCTGATGTATCATTCTCCTGTGAAGTTAAGGAACAAGGTTGCACAAAACATTATTTCATGCCTCACCTTTAGCATACAGCTGGTGTTTAATTGGGGTTGGGGATTTCCAGTGTTTGACCTTACCTGATGTTTTGGATACAGATGTCCTTTGCTTGCCTGACTTCCTAGCTGAAGACCCTAGAGAATAAGGAAAAACAATATATTTCATACAATATATAAAACATGGAGCCCATGTTGTTTTACTTTTTTAATTTTCCTGATAAGAGGAAAAGTTAATACATTCTAGTGGTTTCTACCCACCTCCTCTTAAAATGAGGATATTTAAGAGAAACACCACACTTTTACTAGCAGTTCAACTGAAATAAAATGAACACACTCACTCTCTTTGTCTCTCTTGCTCTCTCTCCCTCTATCAAAAATCACCAGAAATCCCATCTCTCTCTACATGCTGGATGTGTGCCAAAGTTAATTGTTTTGTTAGATTGTGTATGTGCTGGCTTGGTTATTTCAGTTAGCTCTAACAGTTAGAGAAGAGAGTCCCCAAAACATACTACATTAGATGATCAAAATCATGAAGAGAGACAGAAACTGAGATGGAGATAGTGAAGATTAATTTGATAATTAAAGAAATGGTACAGAATTTTTAAATGATTATATGTCAAAAATGTCTTATTTCAGTATAATGAAGCCAATATTAAATGTACATGTTTGTGTGTTTGTGATAGGTCCCCTCTTTAATTATAGACTGCATATTAACACTTAATTTTTATTGTAACATTCACTATCCGTTTTAAGTGAAATACAATATAAGTAACAGTTTAATAAATACCTTGTGGAGCTTTCTTTCCCTGAAGATTAAGCAGTTTTTGACCAATACCATCCATGGATAGACTAGTTGACTCTTCTTTTGGCAGATCTGCTTGAAACCCAGAATCCTTCATTTCCAGTAGTGTAAATGGAGTTACAAAATTATAATGCAGAGCAAGCTTACTGGCCTTGTCCATTATTTCGTCTTTCTCCTTGATGGTATCACTTTTATGCCAAGATGTTAAAAGCTCCTTAAATGTCAAGTAGCCCCACAACCTTTCAATGTGATTTTTGTATTCCTTATTGTCCTCAATTACCTCTGATCCAATAATTTCTGCTTGTCCAACACCTTCTAACTTTATGTCAGCTTCTAGGACAACATATTTATTTCCGTTACTTGCAGTGATTTCAACATGGAGAGTCTCTGAGGAACGATTTACCAGTTTTCCAGCAACAACTATCTCTGACCCATTAAAATAGTTGTAGAACATATTTTGTGTGACGTATTGTACACTGTCTGGTGGATAATCAATACGAATGTCTGATAACAATGGAGTTCCAATCTCATCATAAAATCTGCAGAAGAAAAAAATCATTTTAAAAACCCTCTGCAAAGAGTAGTTCAGTAAGTATAGGGCATGGAGCAAAACTGTTTTCAAAAGAAGCTTGAGAAGCAATTACTCAGCTCTATAATATATGATTTTTCACTGTATGAAATTGTTTGGAAATTACACTCATACAGACCAGAATATTAGAATAGAATATTAGGAAGATGTTTTTAAAAAAATTATAAATGAGAACTCAAGTGCCAACCTCTCAAGTAGATAACTAGATACCAAATGTATGATGTTATAAATGTGAATTTAGGTGTTGTCTAATTATACCATTTGTGGAGGTAGTTAAATGCCACCCTTACACATTATTAATGATATTATGCAAGTAATTAAGACCTTCCTTCTTTAATTAAATCATTAAAGCCTGTACATGAAAAAATTATACACAATTTGCATAATGCTTGAATGTGGTCCTTCTGCTATTAATAACAATTTTAGGACAATAGCATCTGGTCAGGTACTGGACTATTTTACTGCCACAATTTTTGCTACAAAGGAATTCCCAAAAACGGATCCTTGCAACCATCCATATTTTTATTTGGAAATTGCCTAAAAGCACTAGCTCACAAAATTGCCACGTCCAGTAAAAGTCGTATTTTTATATAGGCACCTGAGGGCTTGTGCCTAGGGTGACAGATTTTGGGGGATGGCCCTTGCGTGGCTGTATAATTGAATACATTTTTATAAGGAACATAACACCCCCCCCAATCACCAAGTGGGACACTTAATGCATAAATCCTCTGGCGGAGCGAAGGGTAAAGGGTACCGTCTTCCATGCATTGCAAATCAGAAGTGTTTTAGGCCAGAAGTGACATCATGTGCACACATGTACGTAATGTCCCATACAGATGTTAGGGAGCAATGTAAGGTTTATTAAATATAATTAAATATTTAATCGGGCAAACCGCTGTCTTCCAACAGTAGATGCTGTACCTAGATCCACATATTACAACTATAAATCAATTACAAAAAATGTACAGCTTAATTTTTTCTTTTTGCTGTGTTTGCACAAATAAATGTTTTTCAGTATGAAGCTGTACATTTTTTGTAATTGATTTATAGCAATGTAAGGTTTGGTGCCTAGGGTCACACCATAAATACAGCTCTGCATCCACTGTCACTTGCTACATTTACCATAGATCTTACTGAAATCAAGTAGAAGATATGACATAACCCCTACCACTTCCTGTTATAGGGAATTGAAAGCATCAGTTGGCAAGTAGCAGCTCTTTGAAAACCACCACAAATTGTGGCAATAGACATTAAATGAATTGTTTGTGTGATAGACTTTGTTGGCAAATAAATGAAGGAATAAATGCTTGAATTGTAATGCTAATTTTGAATAATCCAATTTTTATTATGAGATTCTTGAGAAATGTATTTATTTACTTTATTTTTACTTTATTTGTAGGACATTTCCTGAGTGCATAGTATCCGTGTCAGAAATACATTTTAGGTCTGAGTATTTATATTTCAAGTATTTTTCAATATGTTTTATGAAAAGAATAACTACTTCATGGTTATAATGACAAAACAGGTACTTTGCACTGTGATGTGTTGAAACTTTCTTAATGAATGGAAATGACTGGGTTGAAGAGAAAGATCTCAAGGCACATTATATCTCAAAGTGTTGTTAATTTAGTTGTACTTAAAACAGGTCTTTAATAATCAGTGTTTATTGTACTTTGGTATTTATTCTAGGGCACAATATTTATGGGCTTGTTAAAGGCATGTTAGCTTTACCACTTTTATTGTTATGCTACAATATTACTAGTATTAATATATAGTCTTCTGCAAAAACAAAACTGTCCAAAACAGTAAAAACTAAAGGCATTTTACCCTTTAAGAATAATTGTTATGCTAGCATAATACTAGTAGTGTATGAGTCATTGTTACATACCCTTTAAGCTGAGAAGCTGCATCCTCATCCTCACGTATCCGTCGCATCATACCGCAGTTCTCCAGAGCCAGTTTCTCCAACAAATTATAATCAACATCATCACCAAAACCAATGCTAAACAGGCAAAACTTTTCCTGGATTGCATTCTTGCTGTTGACTAAGATTTTTGGAGAATCCTTTTCACCAATGGTAGGTCTTCCATCCGTCAAAAAAATCATTAGAGACACGCTCTTCTCATTTGTTTCATTACTAGCAAGATAGTCATTAAGAAGCTTGGCTCCAACATGAATACCTTGGTTGATGTTTGTTTCTTGTTTGAGGAAAAAGTATATGGTACATAGTTAGTTTCAGGAAGATAATGATGAAAATGAACATAATAATCATTTCATTTAATTTTCTAGTAAATATTCTGTTTTTGAATAATGACTATTTAGAAATAAAAGGGACAGTAATATTAAAATATACATTATGTGTTAGAAATGTTAGAATGCTTAAAGGCTAATTTGCTGTCTTTTGAAAAAGTTAAGTCACTCCTTTAAAACTTCAGAAATCTTTTAGGAAAGTTATTGATGCTCTTGAAGTCTGGCGCTGGCAAAGACTTTTGAGAATACTGTGGATGGCAAAGAAAAAAGAAACAAACATGGTCCTGATCAGATCAAACCTGACCTGATGATGAGCTCAAAGTAATCTTATATTGGACATATTATGAGAAGACCCAATTAAATGGAAACACAGCTATGCTCTGATGAGTAATAGGTGAAACAGGAAGAGGATGACCAGCAACAAGATTGATGGATTAAGTCATAATAATTATAAACATGCATTGAGAAGTCCCGTCCAAAGAGCAGACATTTGACATAAACAGAACTGACTTAACAGCACTTACCTCCTGTAGGATAAAGGCCGTACATAAACTTCTTTGCATCTCTGATATTGTTGGGTGAGACTTTCACCATCTGATTCTGCTGCCATACTTTGACTCTGTTAGAAAAGCCAATGATATTGAAATGGTCTTGAGGTCTAAGGTCTTGAAGAATTGTAAAAAGGGCTTCCTTGGTCTAGAAGAAACCAAAAATTATATTTTACAATTACAATTAGCTCTATTTGTTCCCATTTCTGACCGTTAATATGTTGGTTGGCTTTACTAACCTAAAAATGTGCGCCTCTCCTTGATTAAGTATAATTTTAACTTTAACAAGGACAAAACTATTGAATTAAGAATTAATTTTAAAGACTAAAGAGAGTTTAGAGAATGGGTATCCAGTTCTGTAGGCTTGTTCACTTTCTTGGTCAACTGTTGCTTTGAAGGTTAACATAGGGTTGTTATACTTTACTTAACATGTTTCACAGCATTTAATAATTTACATCAGCCCTTGTGCCAGTCACTTATGCTATCAAATTCCCATTTTTCAGAAAAACATACATAGATTTAAAACATAGATTTGTCATACAACAATTTACAGTATATGAAATTTAATAGGGGTCAGCTAAATCTTGGTTTCACTGCTGAAGTCCATGTGGAGTACTGGGCATTTATTCAGATGCAGTTTTTTATAAGTAGTTTTGCACTGAAATATACACCCTTCAATTTCATAAAATAACCATTTAATACAGATTATTATTACAAAGGATTCTGTGTCGGATATGAAAAGACTGGATCTACAGTCTTAGTGAACTGAAGCCAAAAGTTTGATTTTTTTTTTTGTGAAAATCATTTCATTCATTTCCATCAATGAAATCCTACTTCAGTAATAAAAAGAAACATGGCATGAAAATTGCCCACATTAGAGGGCTTGTTCTTCAAGAATCTGGTATGCAATGAACCTAAATTCCATTGTCGTCAGCACCCAGCTGCTCAATAGTTTTCAGTTTGTCTGTTCTTCTGTGTCTATAAAACAAACCTTTTCCTTAGATTTAAGTTTTGTGCTACTTGCTTTTCGCTAAATCAGAAGTGCAAAATATATGGCATAAACATCAAATGAATACACTTTATAGCGATCTAAGAAGGCCAAAACAGAAGATGTCTCCAAAAACTCCTAGATTAACAATACACATTCCTTATACACAGGCTCTTAGACCTTCCCCAGGACTCCAATGCAGCATTGGTGGATCAGCCTGTTGCACAGGGTGTCGACCTTCTAATCCACCTTTACTATTTTGAGGATACCATGGTAAAGACGTGTTTGCAAATTTCCACATAAAACAACCATTAACTAGATTGAACACAATTAAATGCTACTATAGGGTATCTGACAGAATTAATTCTAAAGTAAAATGTAAAAGAAACTATTTACTGTTTTCAGCTTTTGCTCATTGCAAACCTGATCTAACCAATACTTCAAATCAAATGCCCAGGGTACTACATACAAAGCAGCTGCAGATAATAAGGGGCAGATTTAAAGGAAAACTATACCCCCCGAACAATGTAGGTTTCTATAAACAGATATTGCATAAAACAACTCAAATGTAAAACCCTGCTTCATGTAAATAAACCATTTTCATAATAATACACTTTTTTAGTAGCATGTGCCATTGGGTAATCCTAAATATAAAATAGCCATTTTAAAAAATAAGGACGGCCTCCTGGGATCCTAGGATCCAACGGTGCACACAAACATACCAAACAAGCTATAAAGTTAGGTCACACGAGCCAATTATCAGACAGAGTTCTGTCTTTGGCTTCAACACTTCTTCCTGTTACAGTTAGAGTTGAAATATTTCTGGTCAGGTGATCTCTGAGGCAGCACACAGACCATCATGAAATGGTGGTTCAAGGCAAGAGATGTAAAAGGGCAATATTTACTTAAATATATATATACCAGGTAGGTAAGATTCTTTAATATGTCACTTGATTTGATATAAACTATCTGTTGCTCAAAAATTAATTTTTGGGGTATAGTTTTCCTTTAACAACATTTAAATTAGACTTTTTAATGCAAATTGTACTGTTAATTTGAGTTTTTCGAAACATAATTTTCCTAAATTTATTAAAGGGATTTTGAATTTTTTTTCAAAATGCATCAGTTAATAATGCTGCTCCAGCAGAACTGCACTGCACTCTGCACTGAAATCCATTTCTTAAAAGAGCAAACAGATTTTTTTATATTTAATTTTGAAATCTGACATGGGGCTAGACATATTGACTTGTGCTCTGATAAACTTCAGTCACTCTTTACTGCTGTACTGCAAGTTGGAGTGATATCACCCCCTCCCTTTCCCCCACCCAGCAACCTAACAACAGAACAATGGGAAGGTAACCAGATGACAGCTCCCTAACACAAGATAACAGCTGCCTGGTAGATCTAAGAACAGCACTCAATAGTAAAACCGATGTCCCACTACGTACTATTCAGTTACAT
The DNA here is from genome assembly GCA_024363595.1 of Xenopus borealis. Classification (NCBI taxonomy): domain Eukaryota; kingdom Metazoa; phylum Chordata; class Amphibia; order Anura; family Pipidae; genus Xenopus; species Xenopus borealis. The sequence continues at coordinate 75,582,855 of CM044435.1, read as the reverse complement.
TGAGAAGGAAAAAAAACAGCTTGCCAGAAAGCAGTTCCCTCCTAAAGTGCTGGCACAAGTCACATGACCAGGGGCAGCTGGGAAATTGACAAAATGTCTAGCCGCATGTCAGATTTCAAAACTGAATATAAAAAAATCTGTTTGCTCTTTTGAGAAATGGATTTCAGTGCAGAAGTCTGCTGAAGTAGCACTATTAACTGATGTAACATGACAGTATCCCTTTAAGTGCAATAAAACTCAAACATTCAAGAACTTGAATTTAAAAATTTGACATCTAAAAGTTGAAGCGTTCTTGTAGGTGTCAATGGGAGTTGTATTAAACAAATTCAAGCTATTTTTTTAATTTGCGTTTTTAAAATCAATTTGAAATTTGGCAGACTCATTAAAATGATGGGTAGAAAGTAATTTTACATGATCACATTTTTCGAGATTCAAGTTAGTTACTTAATAAGCTGACATTTGAGATTTCTGAGTTTTCACATTTTTTGAAATTAAGAAAATTTTAAAATCCTGATATGACAAGAGGCATTACATGCTAATTACTCATTTCTTTTTGTACACAGACAAACTGAAATCATTAGAGCAGTATTAATAGAAACTACATTTGCTATTCAAATCCACAATGTGGGCACATTGTGTTTGCAGGGATGTACCATTCTGTTATGGTCTCCCTATGGGTTTATCTTGGCTGCTATTTCAGATACTGAATGAAAGAGACTTCCATATTTACATTTATCCTTGCCAATGGAGGAACCTATTGATTGGTTTATGAGAATTCTCATGTTGAGCGGATGTCTCATGGCAGTCCCAAATGGCAATAAGGTTTTTGAGCGTTTGCTATACTTCTTTATTAGCTATCTATGGACTCTTTGCCATTTTAACACTCAGTATTTCTCAATGGAAGAATGCAGCACCATAAAAATTGGCTTATTTTTCTGTTTAAAACAGATCTTTTTACTTGCAAGACATTCCAAATTTTTGTCAGAAAAGTTAAATGTCTTTCTGTGTGAGTCTGCATTTGAGCCAATTTTGTACATGATCCTATATAGCTCATTAAAGGAGAACTAAACCCTAAAAATGAATATGACCATAAATGCTATATACTGAACTTATTGCACCAGCCTAAAGTTTCAGCTTCTCAATAGCAGCAATGATCCAGGACTTCAAACTTGCAGAAGAGCAAACAGATTTTTTCATATTCAATTTAGAAATCTGACATGGGGCTAGACATATTGTCAGTTTCCCAGCTGCCCCCAGTCATGATCCAGGACTTCAAACTTGTCACAGGGGGTCAGGATGATGGAGAGCTACTGTGGCATCTTTGGAGACACAGATCTTTACTGCTAAAGGGCTGGGGTTGCCTTGGGCTGGTACAGACGACCAAACCATAATGTACAACATTTATAACCTACTTTTGTTATGCTTTAGTTCTCCTTTAAGCAGAAGGTTTTGCAGCTTGTTAGATCCTCACTTCATTTTAGCAATCTGGGAATTCTGAGGAATGACATCCTTAAAGTGATACTGTCATGGGAAAACATGTTTTTTTCAAAAAACATCATTTAATAGTGCTGATCCGGCAGAATTCTGCACTGAAATCCATTTTTCAAAAGAGCAAACAGATTTTTTTATATTCAATTTAGAAATCTGACATGGGGCTAGACATATTATCAGTTTCCCAGCTGCCCCCAGTCATGTGACTTGTGCTCTAATAAACTTCTGTCACTCTTTACTGCTGTACGCAAGTTGGATTGATATCATAACCCCTCCCTTCCCCCTCAGCAGCCTAACAAAAGAAAAATGGGAAGGAAACCAGATAGCAGCTTCCTCACACAAGATAACAGCTCCTTGGTAGATCTCAGAACAACACTCAATAGTAAGAGCGAAGTCCCACTGAGACTAATTCAGTTACATTAAGTAGGAGAAATAACAGCCTGCCAGAAAGTAGTTCCATCCTAAAGTTCAGGCACAAGTCACATGACTGGTGGAAGCTGGGAAACTAACAATATGTCTAGCCCCATGTCAAATTTCAAAATCAAATATAAAAAATCTGTTTGCTCTTTTGAGAAACGAATTTCAGTGCAGAATTCTACTGGAGCAGCACTATTAACTGATGTGTTTTGAAAAAAACATGTTTTCCCATGACAGTATCTAGTGGGCCTACCTCTTTCCAAAGGCTGCTTCCATGTTTTTTCTGCCATAAGTAAAACAGAGTAGTTAAGAGAAAAATGTATTGTTTTTTAAAACATGTTATTCAATGTATGTATTTTCTGGTATTTATGTGGCTGGTTTTGAATTTTTTGCAAATAATAGCAATCCTTTATAGCAGGAGTTCCAAATATACGCAGGATCAGTGCACCAAAAAGACACAGTGACACAAGCCTATCTGTAGACAGATGACAATTACAATATGCCCCCCTGTTAAAAGATTCTAATGGCAGATATATCAAGATTAAATGGTTACATATAAGAGTTGCTGAATTCTCCTATGAACACCTTTAATCAAGCAATGTTGGAAATGTATTGTTTATTTTTCTTAATACATATTTTCCTACAAATGGTCACAGACAGACTGCCACTCAAAAGCACCAAATTCACATTTTATTGCTGAAATCTGCATATCTGGATTGGTGGCAGACTGGTTCCATTAAAACTAGTCACAGGCTCCTCAGCTGGGTTCAAGTGCTTCTCCACTTTCTGGATAAAGGCCAGCACATGAATACATGTGTCTGTAATGTAAAGCATTGTTTTAACCTGTACTTATGGCTACAAACCAAACATTCCTGACATGCAAAGGCATTCTCCTGACAATTAATATCAATGAGAATCACGATTAAAGGGGTGGTTCACCTTTACGGTAACTTTTATTATGTTATAGAATGGCCAATTCAAAGCAACTTTTCAATTGGTTTTTATTATTTATTTGTTATAGTTTTATAGTTATTTGTCTTTTCATCTGATTCTTTGCAACTTTCAAATGGGCGTCGCCGTCCCCTTCTAAAAAAACAAATGCTCTGTAAGGCTACAAATGTATTTGTTATTGCTACTTTTTATTACTGATCCTTCTATTCAGACTCTCTCCTCTTCATATTCCAGTCTCTTATTCAAATCAATGCATGGTTGCTAGGGTAATTTGGGCCCTAGTTACAAGACTGCTTAAAATGCAAATTGAAGAGCTGCTGAATAAAAAGCAAAATAACTCAAAAACCGTAAATAATAAAAAATTAAAACCAATTGCAAATTATCTCAGAATGTCGCGCTCTACATCATACTAAAAGTTATCTCAAAGGTGAACAACCCCTTTAAAGGCTTTGTCTATAGACTAACTGCTAAAAAAAACACCTCACTTAAATGAATACATGTCGGTTGTGCAAAGATAAACAGACTCTGAATGTCTTTTAATGACAAATATGAGGCTGCATTTGTTATTGGATGTACTGAAGTTTGCATTGCTATTTGCTCTGCAGCATTCTTATAGAATCTTTGGCAGATTTGTAAATAACTGCATTTAGAAAGCAGCCATTAGTTTCATTATTGTGGTACAGCAAGGTGCCAGCACTTCAGACATACATAGACATATTTTCTAAGGGTCAAGGGCTGTGCTACTCATCTGACATTGAGGGACATGTTACGAGTCCTATTTAAGGACTGTAGTTAAAGCAGATGAATACTTTATTTTGTGAGCCATTAACATTTGTCCTTGAGACGCAAGCACAGTAAGTTTGCTGCTGTAGGATCTGACTTGGAAATTTGCTTTTGATTGCAATGTGAAGCCCCATGTATCCCCAACTGTCTGCCAAGGAGTGAGAATAGAACATTTGTGGTAGTGAACATTTCTCTTTCATGTGAGATGGAAAAATTAAATATACATCAGTTTCCATCACGAAGAAGCTCCTCCTTCTTAAATATAGAATCCTATGGTGATCAGGTTCTCAGAATGTTTGACTCTGTATCACCATAATAAGAAAACAGAAATCTCACTGCAAGGCTCTTAGCACATTTATTTTTTAATTGTCTTGTAAATAAACACAAAATACTAAGCAGCAGATTTACTAAGGGTAGAAGTAAAAATTTTAATTTTTAAAATTTAAATTTCAAAGTAATAGCCCAAAATTTGATTTGAATTGAAAAAATTAAAAAAATTCAAAGGTACTTGCCCTTTAAACATCCTCCAACTACGACTATTCGCCAGCTTAAAGCCATTTTAGCCTATGGGGGACCTCATAGAACCTGTCCTGAAAAATTTTCTAAGTTCCAAGAATTCGAAAGGATTTTGCAGAGAATCATTCAAACGATTTTTTATTCGATCGAAAATGGACCTATTCAATCGAAATAGGTCCATTTTCGATTGAAAGAACCCTTTAAAAAACCTTTGAGGGTCAAATTTCAAAGTTTTTTCACTTCGAAAATTCGGCCCTCAGTAAATCTGCCCCTAAGAGTTGCATCACTGTCCATGGCCCAATCTTACATTACGCATTAATACCACATTGATCCTAGAGTAAAATTTTTGTTTCATCTGTATCTGTTTCCTCATCTCTTGCATCAGCACAAACATTTCCAATAATCTAACAACATGCTAAGTAAAGCTGATGAGCTCTTATTAGTATTCCCCTCTACCAGCGGTATCACCACCAAAAAAATATAGTCCCATGCCCAGAAGGAACCCAGGAACATCTAAACCTTAGAAACTCTGCAAGAAGTAAAGAGAAATGTTTTTTTGGATATTAAGCTCACAAATATGTCACAGTGGTTACTTCAATGTATTGGAGTCACTTCTGGCAAAGCCATCTGCTGCTGTAGAATAAAATTTAATAAAAACAATGCCCAAACAGAAAACCGCAGACCATGATTTCTCTGAGGCTGGTACATGAACTAGAAATAATTATATGATTTTTGTGTGCTATTGAATTGATTCTCTCATTTATCACTGTTATGTTTAGGTGTTACTCTGATCTGAGCAAAAATGCACTGTATTTTAAAATTCTTATTTTTTTTGGAAAAGTGGAATGAAAATATTGACTAAATCATTTCTGTTTGTTGATAAGCACAGGCTTACATTGTGCACATGGGAACTTCTAGTAAAGTTCATATTTAATGTTTCCATGAGCACTTTTATTATGAGTCACGGTTGCTCAGTATTTTAATCCTTGTCTGTTTAGAGAAAATAAATAAAACTTCCTCTGAGGGAACTACTTTCTATAGAGCAATTATGTGAGGTTCCTGTAAGAACATAGGGAGCTTGGGAAGAACCCATCTAAGGATATGGTGAAATAACTAAGATCAAAAATATACAAAAGTCTGGAAACACCGTCCTGAAGTTGGATCACAAAAGTTCAAGTTGAGGGGGAAGGGGGTCAGATTGTCACATGATGAGTGTCCCCTAAACCTCTTCTAGCTTGCACATCTTTCAAAACATACAAGCCTTCTCTTTCTGTTAAGATCCCAATGATAAAATGCCTAGAACTATTCTAGGATATTATAAAAAGAACCATGGCCTTGTTTGCAATGATAAGGCAAGGCGCAATAATTCTGGTGGGGGGTGCCAAAAAAAAGGCTGTGACTGTTGGCTGTGGTAGCACCTATGTGAACAGGCAGCATACAGGGGGCTCTGTTTGGAAGTACACCTGGTAGAAATGCCAAATAACTGTCACAAGAACAAGTAATTGTTTAGAGCAGTGATCCCCCAACATGTTGCTCACCAACCCTTTGCGTGTTGCTCACAAGCCACTAGTTGGGGATCACTGCTCTAAACAATTACGGTAACTACTTTGACTACATTTTTTTCAACAAATAGAAGTATGCTGCCAAATCCGAAAATTAGGAGTTGAGGTATTTCCTGAAATATGTCATCATATTGCAGCAGAAGTGTGTTGTTACCTCAAATGGTCTTAGATTGAATGCCATTCGTTTTGTCTAAATCAAAATTATGCCATAAAAGAAAAAGCAACATGTGATTTTATAGTTACAGTTAAAATGTTTCAATTTCTCTTGTCAGGTATTAGTAGGTTTCTAAACAGTTGGAGGGCAAGAACCACCTTTCATCATAGTAATACACTACACTTTACATATTATTCAGTAAATCCTATGCATTTGATTAGTCAGTATAATTCTGCCAGTATTTACAGTAAAGCCCTTTCATGCACTTATCCTTACCTGTTTCATTTTGTTTCCTAACATGGACGAACTGGTATCAATCACAAACACCACATTCTTTGGTAGAGGAGGTAGATCTGTAGGTGCAAAATAATGCACAAAGTATCCATTCATAACCTAGGAAGACAATATAGGCAAAATTTTGTATGAAAAAACGTCAATTTTAAGAAGGCTAAATGAGATGCATAGCTGGTGGGAAACCAGTCCCAAAACGTTTTACTAAATGATGCTTTTTTAATGAATTAGCAAATCTAATACTAATGCTGTTGTGTTTAGGTCTGCAAAAGGTTTAATTGGCTTTAACCCAGGCACTTTCAGTATCCTTCCAACATCCAGGGACTGTAATTCAGCATTTTGAAGGGGATAGACTGTGAGATCTAGATTTTTAAATGTAGAAAAAATGTAATTTGCCTGGGCTCCCAGGTTAGGGCTGCAAAATGATTTTTAAAACTCTGACAGTTTATACCTGAAAACACATCTGCTATAGTAAATAATGTGTGAAGGCATCTAAATTCTTGGCTAGACTCTGTCACTGACTCATGGGGTTGCAAAGTCATCATAAATCCAATTGGTTTCCTGCTGTTATAAATATTTTAATAGTTTTCTGTGGTGTTACCTGCAGGTCTCCCACACTGAGTTCTCTTTGTACATCATATCTAATAACTAAATCACCCAAAATTCCATTCTGTGAAAGTTTTGCTTGCTGAACAACATTGGGATTAAATGTAATCCTTGCAAAATTGTTTGTCTGGTTGATGGCTGTGGAGGGAGGAGGAGAGAGAGTATCTGTTGAGGAGAGAAATAGATCATGTCAGACACAGGTAACTGATTCTAAAAACAAGAACATGGCAGTTTTAGTAAAACGTATAATTTTGATGCCCAAGGGAGATAATACTTCTAGCAAGGTATTTGGTGATCACAGAAATAGAAATGAACTCAGCTTTGTCTGAGTACATTTAAAGCTAAGTGACATCATCCACAAAAAATAGTAGTACAGCTTAGAATATTAAGCTTATTCAGCTAGTCCCAAAGTTTACTGATTTATTTAAGGCAGAATATGAATCTCTAAGTGTGTTATTACATGTTGTATAACTAGTAAAGCAGCAATGAATAGACTATCCTCAATTCCTCTCACCTAGTTATTCTTTAATATCTTATAAATTTGGAAACTGATTTGTCTCTCCCTCTTTCTTGCACTCACACTAGTGTAGCTTGCAGCACACATTAACATTACTTACTAAATATCATGCAGCCATTGGCTTTTATATCAATCCTGCTTGAAAGATCACTGAGCTGGCCACAGGCAAAACACATTGGGGCAAATTCACTAAAGCACGAAGCATCTAACGCTATCGCTAATTCACCAGCGTGATTTTAAATCGTAACTTCGCAAATTCACAAACACCGGCTCTGGCGAATTTACGCTAGCGAAGCAGATAGACTTGCGCAACTTCGCACCCTTACGCCAGGCGGAGTTGGGCAGTGACGAAGGATCGTAATTACGCAAATTCACTAACATGAACATTTTCCTGAACTTTAGCACTTACGTTAGACGTTACTTCACCTGGTCAGAGCAGGCGAAGTTCAATAGATAGGAGGTTGAAAAAAATTTTTTTAAATTGGCTGGCGTATTTTAGCATAGCATTTTTTCCCCCCTACATTTCCTAATATATGGCAACACAACTATATAAGGGGCACATGTAGGGCAATAGGACAACTTTATTTAATT
>CM044435.1:75541033-75570510 GCA_024363595.1 Xenopus borealis | reverse complement strand
CAGTTCGGAAGGAGAGACACTTAGTGGGTAAGGTTTGTAGCCGGTTTGCCGCCAATTCCAGCCACGGAGCTCTTCACTGCACGTCCGCTCGCATCAGCGTCTAAGCCACGCCCCCCAACTTTATTTAATTTATTAAAGGTTTCCTGGGCTTGTGTAGTGGAATGTAGTGACTGTAACATATACTTCTATTATAACTTAAAGTTCCCGCCGTATGCAAATTAGGCTACGCTAGCGCAACAGCGCTCTGCCTAGCGAAGTAACACTAGCACAACTACGCTACCGTTTTCCGACCTGAGCGTAAATTCGCACTTTAGTGAATTTGCGTAGCACTGGCAAAAATTTGCCTAGCGAAGTGCGGCGAACGCTAGCGACTTTTCGGATCTTAGTGAATTTTCCCCATTGGCTTAAAGATTGCATTTCCAACACAAATCCACAATTAGCAAACATTTAATCAGCCCCAGTCAGTGAAAAATTACAGGCAATTAGAAATTATAATAGGCTTTTGTGATGGCAAACATTAGAAATGCAATGGATCAATAAACTGGACAAAATCAAGTCCGATGGATTAAATAGAGAGTAGATAGTTTTATACATGATTAGGTGTACCTATACACATTAAGATTGTGTTTGCATTAAAATGTGTATTTGATTTTATAAAAATTAGCAATTGACGAATTATGTTTTCCTTTATTGAAGGTTGCTGAACACAGTCCTGCATACATGAAGTATCTCAGATACAGTGCTGAGTGTGGTTTTCACTGTACGTTTCCTTATAGGTGTCTAAGGCAGATTGGATTGTGTTGTAGTTGTTGCTTATTATAAGATTGTTAGTGTTTTTTTTAAAATTTAACAAAGGAATGTGACTTTTTGCAATGCAGTTTGTTCATCAGTGTACAGAAAAAGCTGGCTAAACCTGCTAAGATTAGAATAGTTGTTATTACTGGAGAACAAGTGAGTGGGGGCACCTGCAAGTATCATTTGTCTGAGCTATTTCATATCGGTTGATTCTTATATTGACATAATAGGTGTTTTTTTGGTTTTCCTCTTTAATATCGCAACTTGCTGGAATTTTTATTGCACAAAAACATCTGTGATTATGAAAAGGAGGCAGGGGATGAAAGGGACAAGATCTGTATTCTTGCTCTAGAAGTATGTCCTCAGTAGTGCTTGCAGCATTTCACTTAACATAATAGTTGCAAAAAATGGTGCAAACCACAAAATATTTTTAGGTCTGCAATAGCATCTACACTACTCTGTTAGAGAAGCTCATTTCCACTGTTTTACAACTGTTCTTCATAGAAGAAATAAAGGTTCCACATTGCCAATTTCTTCCAAACATGGTGCCTGAGATTGAAAGGGAACAGGACAGTGCCAGGCCAAGCTGGCCAAATTCACTTGGAAACATGGGCAGCCAAACCAGCACACGTTGTTTTTAATTACGCAGCAATTGCACCACATCTGTATTTTTGCCCTATGTACCTTGATTTTGCATTCTATAATCAAATATAAATATATGCACGGACCTTGTGAAACTGTACAAAGCCAATTCCAGTAAAATGTTATTCCTAATCCTGGTTCAGCATGCATTTGGATTATGTTCTATAGCCTGTGAATGAGCACAGGTAATTGTAACAATACGATGGCAGCAAACAATGCAGCTGTGTTTGTTCTGCCTCAGTTTCCTGTCTCCCATTTGCCTTTTCCACTGTTCAAACTGATAAGGTGCAGAATAACAAAGCATTGTGCCCAATATACCATATTGCATCATTAAAAATGCATTTCCCCTTGATAGGTACAGACAGCAGACATATAACCTTTTAAAAACCATGGAGCTGCCCAACTCAGCATCGGATACCTTATCTTTAAAGAGCTCCAGCAGTGTTTGTTATCATGTTTGAGCAACCCAACAATTCTGTTATTGTTACAGCCATTCAATATATGAAGTCTTTTATTCTTTTTCCAAAACAGAGAACGCTTGGGTAAACAATCTTCAGTTAACTAATTGTCTATTAGGGGGAAAGGAAATAAGAGATAATAAAACTGACTTTGATATGAACTGAACATTTCCATAAATGGAGACCTTTTGGCTTCTCTGATGGAATGAAATGGAGAATCCTATCTACTGACCCAGCATGTTACTAGATGCTAATGATACACTATTTATCTCTGTGGCATTTCTGAAAGCAATAATGTCTATTGGAATTTTGTTTAATATCGTTGATGCGACTAAACTAAGACCATCATAAAATGTGTTTTAAAGGGGTTCAAAAATCCTTTTGTAGATCATCCCCAAAACCCTGTACTGTAGCTTTGTTTTGATTATTGTATGCAACAAACTACTTTCTACATTGTGCCATTTTTACTTAACTGTAGGATCATTCATCCATAACCCCTTTAAAGGAACTGTTAACTCTATAAAGTAATGTAAAATTGCTCTTCCGAACACTTTTGTAAATTTTTGTAAATATTTGTCTAGTTTTCAAGATTTTTGCTTTTTGCACTATTAATATAGTCAGTTTGAAACAAGAGTGCCAACTGCTGTTCAGTTTTGCTGACCAGCCTTATTTTGCAGAAAATTAAGAAATTGAGGAAAGTCTTTGTGATGTTCCTCTGTTTTAAAATTAAGTTATAGTGCAGAGAAGTATCTTCTGATATTTATCTGGTAAGTTATAAGCATAGAGTAAAGAGAACTGAATGAGCTAAGGGGGCAGATTTATCAAATTCACATGAAGGATTCGAAATTCGATCGAATTTTCAAAAAGATTCAAATTCGAATTTCGAATGAGGCAAATTCGACCATCGAATTTTCAATATTCGACCGATTTGAATAAATTGAATATTTGAATTTAATTGTATTCGAATATTCGATGGTCGAAGTACTTCCCCATTAAAAAAAGATTCAATATGCCAGTTCGCCAGATTGAACCTACCGAATTGCTTTAAAACTCCATGGGAAGCTCCCATAGGTGTTTTAAAGCAATTTGTGATCGAATAGGAAAAATTCGATCAAAGGGTTAAAATAGTTTGAATCGTTCGATTCGAATGTTTTAATCGATCGAATTTTTAATTGAACAATCAAATTTTTTTTACTCAATCGTTCGAATATTAGAATAGTTGTCAAATCCTTTGAATTTGAATATTGAATTCGAAGGATTTTACCGCTATTCGAATGTTTTACCTCCCTCATTATTCACATGGTCGAATTTCAATTTTTTTTCAATTCGACCAATGATAAATCTGCCCCTAAGTAGTTTAAACAACAGTGCTGAATCCGCAGGTCAGGTAAAGAAACGTAACAAAATTAGTCATATCATTGCAACAAGTTAGAGTGATGTATCAAACCATGTCTCTCAATATTGTTGCCAGCTTCCCAGTTTGAATTAGCACTGTTAGAAAGTTACTAAAACTTAACCTTTAATAAATATCAATTTAAAACCCATAGGCACCCATGTACATAAAGACACACTGCTCGTGAATCTAAGCAGTGCAGGCTATTAGCCTTAAAATCTTAAAAACTTTTTGCTACAAGTTATAAGCATAGCAACATCACAAAACATTCCTCTGCTATGGTGGCCTGTTGGTCGACCTGAATAACGGGTGATACCACTGCTTCAAATTCACCATACTACCAGTGTAAACGACTAATATCTTATATAAAGTAGAGGTTATACTTAATGTAAATAGCAAAAGTGCTCAGCAGTGTGCTCTGATCAATTCTACATGAATTTGTTTCAAGATTTCACATTTCCTTGAACAACTGTTCTGAAATCACTGATCAAAATATATTGCTGATTGGTTGCAGTAGCTTACTGTATTATATCTGAATCTAGCTTAGTAAACAAGGGCCACTGCAAGAGTTACCAAGCACTTTTTGTTATGAAGCAAACACTTTATTCATTTATACAGGTGTCCTCTGCAGCTTTTTCCTTTCTAAAAAAGAATATTGTAGATTTTCTGCCAAGTCCTCATGGAAGTATTGGGTCATTTTGAATGAATAGCATTATAACAAATATGCAGTAGAAAGCAGCTATGAGAGTATGATGGAATAAAAACTTTTCCAGATTTCCAAGAAATTTAACACAATTAAAAAACACCTATAGATTTACAGACTGCATGAGGAATGCTTCCTAATGTAGGCTAAATCTGTAATATTTTTGACATATATAGGGTTTTCCACTGCAATATCAGTATGAAATCAAGTGAAATATTTCACTTTTTGAGATAATTGGTGCTTTAATTTCGCCTCTGTGCATATTTACTGGCACAAGTATTAAATGACTTTGCAAAACAATTCTATTTTCAGTGTTGAAAACACCCAAACCTTTTTGAAACAGGAAAGGACAGCTAAAAGTAAAATAAATGAGGTGCAAGAAATGAAAATTACGGGGCAGATTTACTATTGGTCGAATTTCGAATGATAAAGAAATTCGAAATTCGACTAGGGAATAGTGGGGATGTAAAATCCTACGAAATCGACTATCGAATTCGAAGGATTTTACCACAATTCGAATGATTGAACGATTGAATATATATATATCGAATTTTTTATATTCGATCTTAGGGAATGATCCCCATTTCGGTAGGTTTAATCTGGCGAAGTAGGTGCTCGAATTAAAATTTAAAGGGGAAGTATTCGACCATCGAATTTTCGAATATTCGAATAAAATTAAATTACAATATTCGAATTATTCGAATTTGACTATTAGATGGTCGAATTTGGTCGAATTTGCCTAATTTGCATATTCGAAATTTGAATTTGAATCTTTTTGAAAATCTGATCGAATATTCGAATCACTCATGTGAATTTATGTGAATTTAGTAAATCTGCCCCTACATGTCCCTAGGAGGCCTCTATTACCACCTTATGGCAGAGGTTCCTTATTAAAAAGGTTACCACCTCCTCAAATTCTGAGACTTCATTTAAAGCACCACCAATGTAGGTGTCTCATGATTGTTACTACCAATTAAAAAGGAGTGAAGATGAAAGAGATTATTATCCTGGCCTTTGCCATGACATGAGATGTTTATATAAAAAAAATTCTTATAAACATTTTTCTTATATTTAGGTAACACAAATGACTATTTAAGTAAATGTATTTATTTGTGACATCACTATGGTATTTATGCCAAAAAACTACAGTGAATTTTATAATTTGAAAACAACACCTCTCATCACCATGTAATATCTTGCCTTTGCCAAGACACATTTCACATTGAACGGAATTACTGTCAAATAACAACATGGCAAATGGGAAACTTGGTTATAGGCAATGAGAACTGAATTGCACTATACATCTCAGTCTTACTTTGCTTAATGAATATTTGTTGAAATATGCTTTTGCAGACTAAAATGTAAGGTTTAATGCAGAGTCCTTGTTAGCTGGGTAACATTTGTTACAATAATAGTATATAATTAAATTATAATAGCATATACTGTGGCAGCCCCTTAATTACCAGGGACTTAATATACAATATTTTTTATGATTAGTTGTTTCACAATGGCAGTGATGCTGAAATACCATAATAGTACTGGAATTAAAAGAGCTAACCAGCATGCTTATATTGGCCTTTTTTCAGCTGCCAGACATGACTAAAATTTAAAAAGTTTCACCTGGAAATCATAATTTATATTCAGCCAATTCAGATGAGGGCAGGGTTAAAACTGACATTTGTATGCCCGTTTTAGTAATAATATAGATATCTTATGGTGCTAACATTCTGAGATACTATAATACTAATGGTGGGCGAATCTGGGGCATTTTGCTTTGCCTAAATTTTGCGAATTTTGTGAAATGGCGTAAAATTTGTGAAACGCCGCTTCTCATTTTGGATGCGGGCGTCCATTTTTTTGGACACTGGCAATGGCCGCCGGCATCCAAAAACGGACACTGCGTCCAAAGCAAGACACCGGCGAATGTTTCAGGCTTTTCGCAAATTTATTCGCCTGTGGTGAATTGCGGGAATTCGCTGAGAATTTGTCCCAGGCGAATAAATTCTCCCATCACTATTTAATACATAAACTGCATTTGTTTTCTTAATATTTTCTTTATTTTTTTTATTCAAATGGATATGCAAGTTATTGTGTATATTTATGGAAACTTAGTACAAACATATGTGGTGAGTTTGGCCTGTGCTGGTTAAATCAAATCCATAGAATTAGCACCTTTTCTATAATTAATCCATGGGAGTAATTAATACCTTGAGTCTTGTTTCATCAGAACCCTCCCTTTACCTTTAGTTGGGTGTATAGTGAATATCAGGTGACCTTTACTGCAAATTCAAATACTTAGGGGTTGTTTTATGAAAGGCAGTCTGCTAAGTGAAAAACAGGGAATTTGCCCTTTTTGCATTTTGTATACTGCCTTCCCTCAATGTATAATTAATGCAGGTACACTATGAATACAGCACAGTGTGCATTTGGCAGCACTCTATTCATGTCTTACCCTTTACCTGTACCCAAACGTGCACATCATTTAGACAAACAAGTTAGGGAGTGTCAGCTGTGCCCTGTCCTTACCTTTAGTCAAGCTGCAGAATGAGCCAGACTAGGGGAGGAAATTTGCTGAATGAGCATCAAAAGTCATGATGTTTCAGCTCTCAGTGCTTTTGCACTTTTTATACCTTTTTAGAGGTAAATTACCTCTTTAAAACCAAATCAAATATTAGGGACTAAAAAGGAAAACTCAGGTAATGTCCAACTTGACCTACACTGATGGTCTAAGTGAAAATTCGAATTAAACTCGAATTTCAATTTCAAAGTAATTTTTGGCTACTTCGACTATCGAATAGCCCAAACTTCGATTTGCAATGAAAAAATTAGAACATTCGTAGTACTGTATCTTTAAAAAAATTAAAATCCGACACTTTGCCACCTTAAATTATACTATACTAATTATACTATATAGAGAATGCAGCAATTGTTGAAGATGAAATGCTATTTTAGCCTATGGGGAGTACCTCCTAGAACCTTTACATAGATTTTTCCTAAGTTCTGGAAATTGAAAGGATTTTTCAATCGAACGATGCATTCGAACGATTTTGATTCGATCGAAAATGGATTTATTTGATCAATTTTCAATTGAAAATAGCCTTTAAAAAAAATTTGATGGATGAATTTCGAATTTTTTTAAATTCGAAATTTCTCCCTTAGTAAATCTACCCCTGAGACTCATCACAGTAAATCAGTTCAGAGGAGGTAACATATAAGTTATAAAGTAAGTAGAACCATTGAGAAAATACTATTTAGTTTGAATTGAAAGTAACCTTCACAATTTAGGTTTACCCCATGTAATGCAATTATTTCTACCTGAAAATATAGATAAGAGCTGTAACACATTTAATTTGCTGTCACAAGTGTATCCACTACTCGATATACCCAGACTTTATGCTAAAATTAATAATAATTTACCATGGCTTTTTGTCTTATGTCAAGTACATATAAAAGTCATTGTATGTCTGAACAGTTTGCTAAATGTCATTATATCACTGCTAATTGATTTAACATCATAATCATTTGCTGCATTCTCTATATAGTATAATTCTCTCTTCCTCTAGCCATTCTGTTATTATCCCAACACAGGGAGTATGGAAACATTCCACCATTTGTTCTTGCTTTTGCTGCATCAATCATCAGTGCTTTAATTAAACATTACATTTAACTCTATAATCAAAGCACTAAGAGGATAAATTCAGTTTTGCTTGTTTTAAAAGGATGACGGCTACATATTATCTCTTCTTAGTGAAAGACTTTTTTCATTTACCTGGGGAGTCAGATCCACAGAAACTTGGAGTGATAGAGAAACAAAACCCAGCTGAAAAGAATTTAAATGTCTTCTACTGTATATATTGATGGATCTTATACTTATTGCAACCAATCATGTACTTACCAGTGTTTTTATTTCTCTGCTTGTTGTGGAGAGGAGGGACCTCTAAAGCAGTAATTCCAGAGTTCTCAAATATGTTCACCTCTACAGAAAGACGTCCCACTAGCTGCTGTGGCCTGATGCTGATGGTATGCTCATACATTCCAAGACGGCGCTGTAGGAGTTCCTCGTACATCAATAGAAAAACAGCCTTGTTCCGTCCAGGAATGCTTGCAGAGGCTTTGAATATTTCCATGCCATTCTCTCTATAGCTAACCAATATAACATGATAATTTTATCAACAATAAATATACAATACATAGCTTAATTTGACATTGCAGACCTGGAACACCTCACTTTTTGCAGACTAACTGTGGTCTTTCTCTTTCTGAGAGATTCTCTAGGACATCAACAGCTATATTGCAGGAATTGGCCTATCTATATTCTCCCTGCCCCCACCCCATAGCTGCTGATATGCCTCGTGAGGCACATCTTAAGTCCACCAACTTAAAATAGGCATAACCACCATAGTTCCCTTTCAACAAAAACACAAGCAATATTTTGTCTTGGACTCTGCTAAGGGCATTAACCTTACTTATCCTATATTATCTATGCTCTGTAATATTGAACACATCATGTCCTTGCTTACCCATGGTCTCCATTGCCAATGATCTTATCATTCCCAAGTCCATTGGCCTCTGTAGCCATGTTTTTTCTCCAAGTGACTTCACTATGGTATGTTCGTCCTCCAACAATCCTGCAGCACATTACAGGAAAACAATTATTCTTCTATGTGGGAAGGTTTGACTGTTCTTAGAGACCAAAAAAGAACATGTATTCAAAATAGTGTATAAATATTAAGTACGTCCTGATGAATTTTGGTAGTCATCCAACTGCGATTTGGCAATTCAGACTACCCACAATGACAACTACAGGTTAGTTGCCACTTCTAAATGGTTTACAGATGAAGGCTATCAAATTCCTTCCCAAAAATGCAGACACACACATACAGTATATTAAGGTATATTTCATGAGAAGGGGAGAATGTAAGGTCAAAAGAGATCCCATAATTAAACAATTAATTAACCAGCCAAACAGTGAGAATGTTCATGTTAGCTTTGCAGTTTCATTATACTTATACTCATGCCTTATATACTGTATGAAAGTATACATTATAAATATAAAATAAGGAGCACTATTTCTTCAAATTGGGCCACTAATTCAGCCTTCCAGTTAGTTATCAACTTCTTTAGATCATAGTACAAATGATAAACACACACATTCAGATTATATAAAAAGACTTTGTGCACTTATCTGATTTATCAGCAAGCACATCAACTGGATCAGTGCAATTTGGCCAGTCACATGTGTGGCCGAATTTTACATAATCTCACCAAACTGGTTCACAGATTCATCAGTCATGTGACACCGAAATTACTCCTCTTTGGCCACGGATAGTTAGGCGGATAACCACAGATACTTACATTGTGAAATTGGAGACAAAAGCTGCTGCTGGAATCAACATCTGGAAAATGCCTTCTTTGGCCTCAGCTGCTCGATTCACCATAGTGCAAGAGACAGCCGTGAAAGCATATCGTGACATAATAGTGGACTTCACACTGAATTCAGCGACTTGTGGTTTTATTTCCTTTAAGATAAATATTCCTATATAAATATAATTGAATAATAATCTTTAAAATCACTAAAAGCTGAACTGTGCAACTGCAGGCCTCATTTCTAGGCTCTGGAGACCATGCAGAATCCTCCCTACTGGGCCTCCGTAGATGTATCTTGGGACCTACCAGTAATAAACAGAACTCATATGGCTTGGACAACAGTCCTTCCACTCTGGAGAAACTCTAATCTAATTCACTTTATTGGTCTTGCTAAGTATGTGGCCATAAATGTTTCAATTGATGATACCTTTTAATGCCAGCTGAAACATTTTATTCCTTCTGTGTAAAAGAGCTCAGTCATGCTGGCAATTCCAAGTCAACAGCTCATGTTGGAATCAATTTATCAGACCAGGGAAATCATTAGCTGTCAACTCAAACTAACTATTTTCCTCTGGCAAAACCAATCCCTCCTGCTATCAGTGTAAAACTTAAACCATAGCTCATTTATTTCTGAAAAAGCATTTCAAAAGAAAATTATATATTTCTAAAAAACTATGTATGTGGCAGTGAAGTTTTTTCATAGCTGTTGTAACTTCCATTAACAAATAAAACATTTTAAGATTCACCTCTTTTCAACCAAATACTTACTCTTCTCTGCATGAAGGATGCTTGTCTTGGAACTCGAGACGGAGTCTGCAAAAACAAATGTACCATATTTTTAATTTTATGAGTGCATGTTTTATTACAAATTATACAGGTTACAGGTATGGGATTAGTTATCCTGAAACCTGTCATCCAGAAAGCTCCGAATTATGGAAAGGCCATCTCCCATAGACTACGTTATAATTAAATAATCTAAATTTTTAAATGATTTCCTTTTTCTCAGTAATAATGAAACAGAACCTTGTACTTGATCCAAACTAAGGTATAATTAATCCTTACGCGAAGCAAAACCAGCCTATTGGGTTAATTTAATGTTTACACGATTTTCTTGTAGACTTAAGGTATGAAAGATCCAAATTACGGAAAGATCCATTATCCAGAAAACCTCAGGTCTCAAGAATTCAGGATAATAGGTCCCATACCTGTACAGGAAATATACTTGGGACCTTAGGGCTTTGTTTTATTATTATTTCAAGTAATAGACTGTATTTCATGAATATATACTGTATATATGTGTGTGTAGTTCCAGTGAGTTGGAGCAATGGATAAAACCAAATATTCTGATTCACATCCCATTCAGCTTGTTGTAATGTTTCCCCAGAGACATAAAAGTGCAAAAGTGGAGAGACACTTCTGCAACCGCTTCCTTTTTCACTGTCTCTACAGAAGAGCAGACACTTCTGGAAAATAAATACCGGCCTTCCTTTATTTTGGACCTTTTGCCTTGTTATTAACATTGGTATAAGCAATCATTTTTACCAACCAGGTGCCAACCCCAGAGAGAATACAGACTTCCGAATAAGGGATCTTTCTCTAATTATAGACTATAATTCTCCATACCTTTAGGGCCCTTACACACAGGCGTTTTGGACGTGCGCTCCCTTGCGTTGCGTTTGACTCTGTTCAGCCGCAGGGGAGGTGCGTCTAGACCTGCGCTCCTCTGCGGCTGAACGCGGCCAAACTCAACGCAGGGGAGCGCAGGTCCAAAACGTCCGTGTGTAAGGGCCCTAAGTCTACTAAAAATAATTTAAATATTTATTAAGCCCAATAGGATTGCTTTCCTCTAATAAGAATTTATTGTATCTAAGTAGGGATAAAGTATCAAAGAATTATGAAAATTTATTATTTGATTAAAATGGAGTCTATGGGTGATGACTATCCTGTAATTCAGAGCTTGAAAAAATATTTTAAAACTTCACATTTATTATATCATATTACAGGCCAATGTTTCGGTCCCCTTCTTGGACCTTTAACAAGACACCACATAAAACCAGAAAAAATAGCTAAAGGAACACATGTTCACCAATTAGTGTACAGCCTCACTCTGAAAAGATGACATCATATATTCCCTACCCACTATTGTGAATCAGGGAATTTCCTTGCTAAACTAATGTTAACAGTATGGAGATACCTATCGTTAATTAAGGAAAATTAAGTGAGTATTGTTCATTTAAGCCCATTAGTGCTAATGTATTTAATTTTTTTATCCATTATACTTCCCTCTGCAAGAGATGTTTAGAGTGATCTCCACCACTACATAGAGGAGGTATGTGATCAATAGCAATGAATGTAAATGCCAGGAGACTATGTCCCATTTCGAGGAAATGGATGGCCACATGTTTAAGCGTCTTACCATCTCTAAAGCAGATCTATTCATCCTTAATATTAAAGTCGGATCATGTCCACATGGGCAGGTCACGAAATAAATTTCATGCATAGTGGAAAATGTTATATGGTGTCTTATTTCAATTCTTTTTCCAGTATGGGGATGTAGAAAAGTACCACCCAGTGGCATGTATCTACAGGAAGTGCAATTAGGACAACGATAACAGCCCGGTTTATCAATTTTTAGCCAAGATTGTGTCACATTCAGCATTTGACAGGGTCATTCTTAACTAAAGTATCTCTTAGATTAGTACTTATTTTATAGCCAATTATTGGGGCTCTGGTTCTTTTATAATTAAGCCACTGTCTGCCTTTAAGATATTCCAATTATTGCTGAAACTTTGGTAGACCATCTTAGAAAAATCATTATATACAGTGCTAAAAAGAATGTTTGGTCTTTCCTTATGTTGTTTTACTGTCCCACTCACTCTCTCTCTATCCAACTTAATTTTTTCATTTTTTTTAATGTGAAAGAATAGCTTGTACTCTGCAGGTCAAAATAAAAAATAAGTATTAGTGAAAATTGAATAGCTCATAGTTTGGACTATTAACTTTTCATCAAAACATTATTTTTTTAATTTCGACATGCAGCAATGCTATTTGTTCATATTTAATTTTTTCTTCATTTGCACCTAGGTAAGTTGGACCTTATTGTCAATCTAAAGAAATATTAAAATAACAAAAATAATGTGACTTAGCACCTAATATAAAAAAGACATAGCAGTTTACAATTTACAGTATACACAGTACATCTTTATATGCATTCAATAATCTTAATATAATAATGTTCACAAGAAAATTTAAGTCATAATTTTTATTGAGGTCATTTAGCCACAAACAATTAAGTTTACAGATCCAAAAGTCCACATATATAGGTATATATGCCATTTTGTTTTTTAAAGTAAACATGCAAAAGGAAAACAAAAGGAAGATATAAAAAGATAAGAGAATCATGGTACAATGTTAAAAATCACAAATGTCTTACAATAGCTAATTATATTAGAAAGATTTAAACAAAAAATATTTGCACTTTAGCAATAATAACAAGAAAATGGTATTTAAGATATTCCTATGTATATTAGGATGTTTTGGTTGGAGAACATTGAAGGGTCATTCAGGGTGTTGAATATCCCTGTTGCTCCCAGATAGACCATACTTTGAGGTATTGATCTGTTTGGTTGTGTTGCATTTGAATTAGACATTTAGACAAAGAAAAGGATATTATTTGCCACATGATAGTATAGACTGGAGTTACTAATTATCATGATTGCTGACATTTTCCCCATGTTAAAAAATTTAACAGTATTTCAGTGTCCTGGGCTGTTTATCAACAATCTCCCATGAGAACTGCTCACTCACACATGAGATGTATATGAGCCAGTTGTAATTTTGCAAGAACAGAGCTCAGTTGGAGAATATATGGGATTGCCTTGAGGTCACTGAAAATATGAGCTAACAAAATTAAAAAATTAGAAAGAAAGAGTGTAGTACAGAAGAGCTTATACAAGGCTCCCACATTTGCCAGTGGAGATCATCAAGCCACCAGATTTCTCACTCTAAGCAATCAGATCTGCACATAAAATTTTTGGTAGATACACACTCTTTGCATTATTCAATTAAACAACTTAGCATAGACAAATCTATGCATATTAAATTTTTAAACTATAATGTATTGGCTATACATTGGCTAAACTATCATTTATTGGCTCCTATGGTCCAGATTACTAGGCTCATTGCCTGTGTGGTACAGGAAGGCAAAACACAGTCATTTAAACAGATACATCTGCAATCAATGATAGTGATAGTGGCAGAGACAACCTCTTCTTTCTTTCCGAAGTAGATTTCTCAATTCCCGCACTGTACATCCTTTTAGGAAATGAATTGCCTCCTTTCATCTTAAGGAGTTTGTTTTGATTCATTTGCGTGTGTGAATTTATACTACAGTATTATTACATTTTTTGCTATTAAATAAAGGGGGTATTCATTCAGGAGCTCCACCACCGATATGCAGATTTTTCAGATGCTGCACAAGTCAGAATAAGAAACAAAGTCGAGTAGGAAACAATTCTAACATAAATAAAAGAGTATCCAAATTGAAATGCTAAAAATCAGGGTTTTATAAAATAGTCACTCAGATCTGGAAAGGTCAATCCTTATCTGCAAGTAAAATGCCATTATTTATATCCTTTGTGCTTTAACGTTAACACCACAAACCTTCCTTTGTGTGCATAGAAAAAACGTTTGGCCGCAGGGTAACATTAGATAGTAGATAACTGCCGGGAGAATCAAACTGGATTTTAGCTCATCAGCATTATTACTTTCTGGCACAGAATCTGCTACAGTAAGTGCCTGAACCACATGCCTTAGTACAGTTTCTCTGGGTCATTTAAGTGTTCTTGTTATTGCTGGATCCTGACCTGGAACAGAATAACATTGCACTAGTCACTGACTCAAAAAGGCCCCAGTCTCCATTAATGAGATAGGGAAATAGGGAAGAGCATATTATAAACCCACATTACTCTGAAATATTGTTATAGTCAGCTACACAGGATGAAATCGTAGCTGGAAAATTGTGGCCTGATGTAAGTTTGTCTGTTTTTTTCATTATAAATATTCCGTAAACATATTGAAAGATGGATCCTTATTTGTCTGAATATATATAACTACAAGAACTCTAATGATGCAACCCAATCTAAAAGCAATTTGGTAGGTATTATGTGCCTCTAATGCAAATTATTATACATAAGACATTTTAAAACAAAAGTTAGATCCCCCAGTATTCCTGTAAACAAATTAAAGAGGCGGATTCGTCTTCCTCTGGATCATCTACCAATTAGGCAATTTATATATAGACATAAAAGCTAAAATCTGATGGATTTGTGTCTTTTTTTATTAGCCGCATGGCTGCCATAAAGCTGTAGCTTCTAAGACAAATAAGGAAAACAGTCCTGGTGGTCCCTACTTCTGTATGAATAAGCCAATATTGTGTGTTAGTAAGAACTGGACACACAAACTATAAATTAGAAATATCTGATTATGTCTGGGAATATTGGAGATATTTAACCTCTACTTACATAACATTTGGACATACACTTTTTTATTATGCATATCAAAGTGACCTACCCCTGGTGACTAAATAACAATGTACATTGTTTTCTGTGCTATTTCCTTTGCTTTTAAAAATCTCTGCAAGCCACTGACCCCACTTCTAAGGAAAATGCAACGCTTCTGTGGTCAAATACCAGAGGGCCTCATGCATCCCTGAATCTATTTTACTCTCTGAGGGAAAACAGGCCCCTCATCTTTTCTATAACCAACAAAGACTCCACACTAAAACCTTTTCCTTTTACAGTGTAAATTAGCAGGGAGTGCCCTGCCGTTCCCGTCAAGAACAAGAATTGAGTCTCTCCTCTTTGTAAACCATGGGCTTTTATGTGGGTAACTGTTTAAACTGGGTAAAAATGTAAGGTGTAACTCTGTTTTTAGAAAGATAAATGCTACTGTCATTACAGTGTTTTGACAGTTTCTGTATAAATTAAAAAAGTGTACATTGGGACCTTTAAAATTTGAGGTTAAAGGAAGAAGTAACAAGTAGTAGTATATTTGGCCAAGCAAGCTGTATTAATTCTCTGATTTGTGTCAGGCTGCATATTCCTTGCAGATACCAAGTGCTCCTTGTTATTTACATGAGCCAGACATTCTGAACAACATGCTTGTAGTCTCAACACCCGCTGGTGCCAAAATCATAGCAATAATGACACATAAATGTTTTCACTTCATTTTGGTACTCTTCACTTATAGTAAATCTATTTAAAAGGAAATGAACCATTTTGAATGGATAGAATAAAGCCCCTTGCTTATGTGTGCTGTATGTGAAAATGCACCAAATACATTAGATACCTGCAGGGTAAGAATTTTGGATTGTACACACCCTGTGTGTTGCAATATATTTAAGCTGGCCAATTACGTCAAAGTCATCCCATATCTGGCCAGTCCTGGGATGACTTTGATGTAGTTGGCCATCTTAAATATATTGCAATATATGGACAAACAATCCCTGTTGTTCAAAGGGTAAGGCATTTTTTAGTAGCTGTATGCACAGAATTTCTCAATGTCTTAAATATATTGATAATGGGTTGAGTGCAGAGGACCTCTTGCATTTGTCTATATGTATTTTGTGGTCACAGCCTCATTGCACCCCCTGCCTAATGGTTTTAAAAATGAGTGGTGAGCACAACTTTTCCATGTTTGTTATTTTGTTTGTTATATTGTTTGTCACTTTTCATCCTAGTTTGAAGTTTGAATAAATGACTCACTGTTCAGCAGCTGGGAAAAGAATTTGTGAACTTGTTCCACTGTTAACAAGTTACTGTAGGTCAGTGATCCCCAACCAGTAGCTCGCAAGCAAAATGTTGCTCTCCAACCCCTTGGATGTTGCTCCCAGTGGCCTCAAAGTAGGTGCTTATTTTTGAATTACTGGCTTAGAGGCAAGTTTTGGTTGTATAAAAACAGATGTCCTGCCAAACAATCTCTCCTGTAGGCTGCCAGTCCATATAGGGGTTACCAAAAAGCCAATCAGAGCTCTTATTTGACATCCACATGGACTTTTTCATGCTTGTGTTGCTCTCCAACTCTTTTTTAAATTTAAATGTGCCCTATGCTCTGTGCGTGCCCTACTCTGCCTGCCCTATGCTCCATGTGTGTGCCATCCACAGGGGAGGAGGATGCATATGGATTTAAGGGTATGGTTTATTATGACTTACATTTTTCATATATGAATGATCCCTGCAGTGAGCACCAACCAATTAGTTTTTCGGTGGGCTCCCGGCATTAATGTGGGCATGGTCTTAAACGTTCTTGTGGTAACATGGGTGTGGATTAAAGTAGGTGTGCTTTAAAACAGGGAGTGGTTAACACTGGCTTCCATTATCTTAAAGATCCATTATCTTAAAGATCCAATACTTGTACCCCTGCCCCTTTTAAATTAGCCCTTTAATTCAACTCCACCCAAGTGACGTAGACTGGTACCATGTGAAATTCTGCTGAATCTAAACAGAACTGCTGCTCCTCACTGCAGCTTCATTGACTTGTGTTATTGTGTGACATCATAATAGTAGCTGTATATTTGTAATAGGGATTTTAGTGCTGCTGCAGTGCTATTGCAATAATATAGTTTTGAGCATGTGAAAAAGGGCAGCATGTTAATAAAAATGAGTTAAAAAAAGATTGTGCCTAGTTGAGTTGTGCCTGTTGTGTGTGACTTTCACACATGCAGCACCCAAACATACTTTCTTGGAGAATGTTTGTATGATACTGGCAGGGTAGCGGGTTTGTTATACCTGTGGCATGTAATGTATATATATATTATAATGTAAACACAATATATCCTTTGATCTTTTATCTAACTCACTATCACCCAAGGTCCAACCTGACCTCCCAAAAAATTGTCTCTGAGTGCTGATAAACACTTGATGCAATGTTCGGACAAGATGTTCAGTTAGAAGTAGTTGTATATACACAGGTACAGCCCAATAAGAATAAACCAAGCAGACATTCTGCATTTGTATCTGTGTCTGTAAGCCCTTATTGATATATCTGTTACTTAACATTGTTTGGTAAGTATAGGTGAGGATTTTTTCTATTATGGGTTAACTTTTTATCAAATGTTCTAATAGAATTCACCCTTCCGATTCTCACCATGTATGGATTTAAGGGGGGAGGGGGAGGGGGAGTGCCAAAAGTGGAAATAATAGCACCTCTGTATTGTTTGGGGTTTGGCATCCTACTGTAACATTTGACATTTCATATTACCTATAACATTAGGCTGATTTATCATTAGCATTCAGAGGGGAAAATGTATATGTATACAACAGAACAAGATTGACATAAATAGATAACCTTATTTCCTCTGATCTACAGGCTAACACAGTGAAATCCTTGCTTCGGGAGCATCATTAACCTTCAAATCATTAACTTGCAGTAACTGATATTTAGGACTTATAGTCTGAAAATATTATTAGCAAATGTACAAAATGCATGTTAACTTAATTCAAAATAATATCTCCTGTACTTGCTTCCAAAGTTAATCAGAAACTGAGTAGCTATCAGCTAAAATAGTCAGCTTCAATACAGTACTTACTTTGTCTTCAAAGCCATTTGTCATTGTGAACTCCATTAAGTTGTTCTTCTCAGCAAAATAAGGTCTGTGATTTCCCAAGGAAAGAGGTATTAAGCAAAGGCAAATTCCAAGGAGAAACATTATGAAGAAAATATTTGGAATAAAGAGTTCTTCCAACTAAAGTCTAAAGAGGAAATGTAATTCCCAGCAATAAAGCTAAGTTTGCACAGTGCTCATGCAGGGTGGGAACGGGCTCGCCTGCAGCTGGCTGAGATTTGGCACTCAGACTGAAGGAGAAGCAGCCATACCACTCCCACCCCCACCCGTGCACCTTACTCTAACCTCCTATCCACACACCATGAATAAAACAGAACATGATAAAAAGTCGAACATAACCAAAAGTATATTTACGTAGTCATTTTAACTCTCTTGGTTTGTTTTGAATAATAAAACAACCATTTGTGTAAGGAAGAACTTTAAAGGGAATGTTAACCCCCCCCAAGAAAAAAAAATTTTTCCTACTGAAAGAAAATAAGAAACTTTCCAAAACATATTCATTAAACTTTTTGAATGGTTTTACAAATAAATATTTTTATTTTTAATTCTTAT
Source organism: Xenopus borealis (assembly GCA_024363595.1). NCBI lineage: Eukaryota > Metazoa > Chordata > Amphibia > Anura > Pipidae > Xenopus > Xenopus borealis. The sequence goes on along the minus strand of CM044435.1, from coordinate 75,551,977 downwards.
TCAACACTGTTTTTGTGTGTCCATTTCTTCAATGCTGGGTCTGTCTCTTAAACAATTACAGCCTTGGATCATGAAACGGACTCCTGGACATAATCTGGATCCCATGTGAAAAGAGGTTTAAAAAAACCCTGATCATATTCAAGTTATACTGTATATTCCAAATAGTTACATATGTTTAATCTGTTTGTTTCTATGATGCATATATAGAGCATCTAGTGTTTTTTCTGGTAAGGTGCAGTTAGCCTTGAAGGTACAAGTATGTGATCCATTATCTGGAAACCCCTTATCTAGACATCCCCGAATTCTAGTAAGATCATCCCTCATAGGCTCCATTTCAATCAATTAATTAATATTTTATTAATATAATGATTTCCTTTTTCTCTGTAATAAAGAAACAATACCTTGTACTTGATCCAAACTGAGATTAATCCTTAGTGGAGGCAAAACAGTCCTATTGGGTTTATTTAATATGTAAATAAATTTTACGTAGACTTAGGGGCAAATTTACAAAAATTCACCCAAAAATCCCTCGAATCTATTCGATATTCGATAAGCATTCGACTATCGAATGCTTATCGAATAGTTTTAGGCTATTTTTTCCTCGATATTCAATTTCTCAATGAAATCGTACAATCGAATACTGAGCGTTCGATTTCACGTAAAAAATCGTACTTTTTCCCTCGATCCTCCGAAAAATTAGTAGGATTCAAACGATCGAGGCGTTCGATTGTACAAATGGTATTCGAGCAGGTGTTTGCAAAAGAAGACTATGGGGGATTTCCATAGGCTTCTATTGGTATTCGGTAGGTTCAATCTGACAAAGTAGGCATTCGAATAAATTTTAAAGTTAAAGTCCTTCGATCATCGAATGGTCGAATGATCGAATATCCGATCATTCGAATTTTCGGTATTCGATGATCGAAGTGGCCAAATTTGCATATTTGATCCACCAAAAAAAAACGTACGATCGGTATTCGATCGAATGTCGATCTCTTCACTTGAATTTTGTAAATTTGCCCCTTAATGTATGAAGATCCTAATTGCAGAAAGATCACTTATCCTGAAAACCCTAGATCCAGAGCATTCTGGATGATAGGTTCCATAACTGTATAACATTTCCTGATAATGTCTATGCCTCATGCCATTAACTAAAATGACATGCGTCTGTCACAGTGAACACAGGGGGGCAAATTTACTATTATTCCCCAAAAAATATTAGTTTTCCCTCGATATTCGATTAGCATTTGATTTTCGAATACTGATCGAATAGTTTTAGGCTACCCTTTTATTCAATCGTCAATCATTCGTCGATCAAATAATGATCGACTAACGATCGTTCGATCATTCGAATGAATTATTCGATCATTCGAATGATTCGAACAATTGAAGACTTCGATCATACGAATCCTATTCGATCAGGACTTAGCCTCAGAAGCCTATTGGAGGCTTCCCATAGGCTTCTTTTACAATTCGGTAGGTTCAATCTGGCGAAGTAGGCAGTCGAATATTTTTTTAAATTTAAATCCTTCGCTGATCGAATGATCGAATATTCGTTCATTCGAATCTATTCGATCGTTCGCTATTCGATGATCGAATAAGCCTAATTTGCATATTCAATCAATCGAATTAATCCTACGATCGGAATTTGATTGAATTCGGTAGAACTTCGATCTATTCACGTGAATTTAGTACATCGGCCCCAGGGTGTCATTGAAGTAGTAATGAGAAGTGCAATAAGTAGTAGGCAGTATCAGTCATTTGATGATTTCCCACAATTTAGAAAATGTCACATCTAATTTTACCCTAAAATTACTCATGTCAAAATGAGAGAAAAATAATTTTGGCTTTCGTATGGAAATTGGGATAGTTACTTGAACAACTGAATTGCTTTCAAGGGTAAAAGCCTAGAATGAAAATGCCTGGCCTACATGAATTTACACAAAAGGAATCATTTACCAAAGTGGACAAGGTGCAGACCTGGGGCAAATTTAAGATTGTTTTTGGCCACTATAGACTTTTCCGCCCTTTGCAACACTGGGAAGAGCAAAATTGCACAACCTTTGCTGCCATTTAAAGGGACCCCGCTTGCTTTTGAAGTGCAAGTACAAGAGCCTGCAGGTGCAAGGCATATCCAGAGACCCGTACTAAACAACTGCTCAAGGCAGGAATTAAATACAGGGCACACTTGGGCCAGTCAATGTTGCACTCTGTGCATAGTGTCATCTGTTGGTGGAAAAGCATGCATTTTTTCAACTATGGAGTCTAAGGGGCACAGATCCTTGTATCTCTTTCCTACATAGATACACTGCAGAAGATACACTGACATTGAATGTCATGGCCTTCAGCCTGGCCAAGTCCTTAATTCCAGGGATGATACACTGCAGAAGATACACTGACATTGAATGTCATGGCCTTCAGCCTGCCCAAGTCATTAAATTGTTGGCCATGCCCCAGCTGCTAAGGGAATTATAACCCCAAAAGGAGGCCAGACAGCCTGAGTCTTAGTTAGGACTAGGGATGGGATAATTTGACCCATTTCGCTTCGCCATAAATCCGGCGAAAATTCGTCAAAAAGCAATTAAGGGGTGGTTCACCTTCAAATTAACTTTTAGTATATTGTAGAAGGGCCAATTCTAAGAAACTTTTCAATTGGTCTTCATTATTTATTTTTCATAGTTTATTAATGATTTGCAATGTTCTTCTGTTTCTTTACAGCTTTCAAATGGGGGTCACTGACACCATCTAAAAACAAATGCTCTGTAAGGCTACAAATGTATTGTTATTGCCACTTTTTATTACTTATCATTCTATTCAGTCCCTCTCCTATTCATATTCCAGTCTCTTATTCAAATCAATGCAGGGTTGCTAGGGTAATTTGTACTCTAGAAACCAAATTGCTGACACTGCAAAATAGAGAAATGCTGAAAAAAAGTTAAATAATTATAAAACCACAAATAATAAAAAATGAAAACCAATTGCAAATTGTCTCAGAATATCACTCTTTACATTATACTAAAAGTTAAAGGGATCCTGTCTTGGGAAAAAAAAAATTTCAAAATGCATCAGTTAATAGTGCTGTTACAGAAGAATTTTGCACTGAAATCCATTTCTCAAAAGAGCAAACAGATTTTTTTATATTTCATTATGAAATCTGACATGGGGCTAGACATTTTGTCAATTTCCCAGCTGCACCATGTCATGTGACTTGTGCTCTGATAAACTTCAATCACTCTTTACTGCTGTACTGCAAGTTGGAGTGATATCACCCCCTCCGTTTCCCCCACCCAGCAGCCTAACAAAAGAACAATGAGAAGGTAACCAGATAGCAGCTCCCTAACACAAGATAACAGCTGACTGGTAGATCTAAAAACAGCACTCAATAGTAAGAACCATGTCCCACTGCGTACTATTCAGTTACATTGAGAAGGAAAAACAACAGCCTGCCAGAAAGCAGTTCCCTCCTGAAGTGCTGGCAGAAGTCACATGACCTGGGGCAGCTTGGAAATTGACAAAATGGCTAGCCCCATGTTAGATTTCAAAACTGAATATAAAAAGATCTGTTTGCTCTTTTGAGAAATGGATTTCAGTGCAGAAGTCTACTGGAGCAGCACTATTAACTGATGCATTTTAAAAAAAACATGTTTTCCCATGACAGTTTCCCTTTAACTCAAATGTGAACAACCCCTTTAAAGTCTATGGGGTAATTTTTGCACAACACCCTTCAAGTCTGTGGGCGTCATTTCAGTGGCAGAACATGGCAACAAAAATTCGCTCATCCCCAGTAAGGACTAAAACTTGGAGCTGACTCCTCAACACCTTCTTAAAAGTAAGGGTAACAAGGCAAAGCAAGAGCTGAATTTTTTGTTTCTAAATTGTAGTGTAATACGTAAAGCTGAAAAGAATCTTACCTCCACAGCAATTCTTTGTGTGAATCAAGGGCTTTCTGTGTATAACTTAGGCCTTTATTCATTTTTTGTTTGAATTTCTCTTTACAGACATGGAGGATTTAAAGAAAAGCTGTGGGGGGAAATGATGAAATCTCTCTGTTTGTATGAGTTGTTTTTAAACATCACATGTTTGTATTTTAAAAGACAGCCAGCATTAATTCCAGGGATGACAAAGATCAGCAGGTGGCTAACTAGTGTGACATTTTTATTGTATTATTTCCATAGTTCATCCTTGGAATTTTTTGGTTTCAGCCTGGGGAATTGTGAAAACATTCAACTCAGTTCAATTTTCAAAAATAACTTTTGCTTTCATTATTGTATCTATTATGTATTTACATTTGCATTGTATATAATAAAGGAAACTTGAACATTTTATGACACAGAATGCAGAATTCCAATTCTGTCCATAAAGAAAAAACAAGTTAAAACAGAAGCTAATGCTTGAAAAGTGTTAGCTGCTGCAGGCTACCTTAGAAAAGCATCTATTACATGAAAGCATATACAGGTATGGGGTCCGCTATCCAAAAACCTGTTATCCAGAAAGCTCCAAATTACAGTATGGCTGTCTCCCAAAAACTTCATTTTATACAATTAATGCAAATTATTTTAAAATGATTTCCTTCTTCTCTGTTATATCAAAACAGTATATTGTACTTAATCTAAACTAAGATAAAATAAATGCGTATTGGAAGTAAGATCCAAATTACAGAAAGATCCTTTATCCAGAAAACCCCAGGTCCTGAGCATTTTGGATAACAGATTTCATACCTGTACTATTTACTGGATAAGCAGTTTCATTGGCTACCATTTTGTTTTGCCCCATAGTTGAAAATATAGTAATAATATAATAATAGTGGTCCAATGTGATCACCTGATATAATTGACTGCGTATTACTCTGTCATTGCAAGAAGGAAGAAACCTACTGTCATGAATTAATACATGCAGGTTATCAAAACATCCCTTAGCTATAACATTACTTGTATCCAATATTTCCAATATCAACATGGTGAAATTTTTTAAAATACATAACCATGTCTATTGAAGAGAAATAAAATCTGTTTCTGAATCAGTTCCATTTAAATATGTATTGATTCAGAATCGTGTGACCTTCCGAGCACCCGGATAGTGAGATGCACCAGCCAAGCTTGTATTCATGTGAATAATATCCCTTCACACATTTTTATTCTCTAATGCAAATACTTAAGTAAAGGTATATTTTACCACCATTGTCGATCTTGAACATATTCCTTTAACATGTTACACATGCATGTGGTTTCTTTTATTTACCGAATGTTAAAAAATGGTTTTCCTGATGTAGATCTCATTGATCCCTTATATCTTTGGCATGATATCACAATTAGAAATCTGTGGGGATCAGTTTGTGGATAGAACATCTATCCACATCTATCCAACTCTTCAGTCCATTTCCCTGCTATTGTATTGCAATACATCTTGATATACAACAATTCCCGAAGCAGGACTGTAAGTCCTTGCTTGAAAAGTCTGCACATACACTACAAACAAGTTGAATGGGGCTCAGATAAACAAAATCATAGTGAAGTTTTTTTTCTTTTAAAGTGTTTAACTTCTTGAATCACTGACAACTTGCAGTAAACCACCTTCTATACAATGTATATATTCCAACAACACTTATAAATCATAACAGAATTATTTGCTAAGCTATTCTTGTATTATACTTGGGAATACTTTTGCCAAGTGTCTCTCCCTGCTTCCTTTGTCTGCCTTTATCTGCCTGAGACTCCTCTGTTCATTCATTTGGCTGTCTCTTCTCTCCTTAGTTCCAACCTTCTTTTCTTGCCAAGCAAACTCTCACTGCTTTTGTTTCTCCTTATTCTTTGTCCAATAACTCTCCATGCTTTCTTTGCCTCAAAATGAACCGGAATTCTCATAAAATCAGCCTGCTAAGCCTTAGGGTGGTAATATCTTAATTGTTAATATGCAGGCCTCACCCGACACTGCAATTAGAGAGTGCAAAATATTAGCCCCCACGCAAAATAAATATCCAAAAAAAAAAAAGAATGCAGTCATTTATTTTGAAAATACAAAAAATAAGTTTCTGATGTCCCAGTCAGGTAAAAATAATGGGTCTGAAGCCATTTTCAGTTCCATGTTCTATGGAAAAAGTAGCATGGAGCACGTGCAGGCCTCCTCAGAATGCATCTGAGCCCTACAAGAAAGGCTAGAAATGCCATTCCAGTACAATAACTGTAAGAAACCGACAGGTTCAACAATGTCGATGATATTGCTGTCCTGTCAATGCCCTGCATGTAAATAAAACATATTAAAAGGGAGATAAAGCCAAATATATGCCCTTATTTATCAAAATTGAGGTTTTAGAGTTTTTTTTCTACTTCGAATAAACTCATAATTTAAAAAAACTTGAAAGTATATTTATTTATGAAAAAATCTTAATATAAAAACCTCGACTGAATACAATCTTGAATACAAATTTGTGAGTTTGCAAACTTAAAAAAACCTCAAAGATCTCAAATTTAAAAAAATTGCTTGAATTTTGCCTCCTATTGACTACTTCTACATGAACTCACAGGCTTTTTAGCTTTTTATTAATTAATTAATTAATTAATTAATACCAAACATTCAAGTTTTTGAAAATATAATTTGAATTTGTGAGTTTTTGTGCAAAACTATTTGAATCATGGCAAAAATGCTTAGAAAGAATGCTTAGGCAATGGATACCATGTCAGTTCTACTCGGTTCACAAAAACCAAGTATTGCAAGTACAGGTTTGGGATCCATTATCCAGAAACCTGTTATCTAAAAAGCTCTGAATTATGGAAAGGCCACCTCCCATAGGGGTAGATTCATCAAAGAGTGAAGTGAAGAGTGAAGTTCCACCAGCTCTCCATTAATTTCTATTGGGTTTTGAAAGGCGTATTTATAAAAGGGTGAAATTTCACTTCACCCATTGATAAATACGCCTTTCAAAATAAAATAGAAATGAACTGAGAGCTGTGGAATTTCCCTCTAGTGGCGGAACTTCACTCTTTGATGAATCTCCCCCATAGACTTTATCCAAATAATCCAATTTTTTTTATTTACTTTGTAATCAAAAACCAGTACTTTGTACTTGATTCCAACTAAGATATAATGAATTCTTATTGAAGCAAAACCAGACTATTGGTTTATTTAACTAGACTTAAGGTACATTAACCAGACTTAAGGTATGAAGATCCAAATTACAGAAAGTTTATCTGCAAAACCCTAGGTCCCAAGCATTCTGGATGACAGGACACATACTTGTATAAGCAATGTCAAAAGGAAATATTAAAATCTTGATTAAAAGCTTAACATTATTTTGAACATGTCATTTTATATATACACAGCTAGAGCCTTCTACAAAAGCTACATCGTGAGAAGGAATGGCTAGGCAATGGATACCATCTAGTGGTGAACATTATTGTCTCTTAACAGCAACTGAAAAACAAAATTCCAGTCACTTGCAGACTTTGGTCTGCCACACGTAACTAAAAATAAGATAATAGGGCTGAACTATAGAGATTACCTTTTAGTCACACAAGTTGGACATTTGTAATGATTGGGTAGCATGATGCAACTTCTTATTATACTATATAAATGCATGATACAATCAGATCCATCACAAATGCTTGGGTACACAGCACCATTATTTGGACACTGATTAAAAGGAGAAATGTTAACTCTGAAGCATAGAACCATGTCTCACTCACTCTATATGCTAGTATTTGTAAAGGGCATATTCATCAAAAGGTGAAAATAAATTAACTTTATTTACTCTTTTCCTTTATTTACAAACTGTGATAAGCTGTATTTTTACCATTTACTCATTTTCCTCTATTTCCACCTTCTGATAAATATAGCCCATGTTAGGTCCCTAAACCTATATATATTATTTCCTGTATGGATTTGAATACTTGCGTTTTTCAGTTTGCTATCTTTTCCCATAAGCATCTGTAAAAGTATAATCATAGATTCATCTTTCACCTAACCAGACATAATTATAACATACATGTAACAAGATTTAAGAAGCTCCAAATAGAGCTCTGGCTTGCAGTATTGTCTTCTTCAATATGGTTGGTTCCAGTGCCACAGCTTCTTATCTTTGCAACCTCACCACCCAGGCATTTGGCACCAACACAATGACATGGCTGAACCAACGCAGTGATTGACTTCACTGCAATATGACATTATGCAAAATTTGAAATAAAAGGATGTCAGAGACCAGGTTTCAATGACCAGTTGTAGGTCTTGGTTGTCCAAGTTTCTAATGGTGCCCTACATACATGTATATTATAATTCATCTTTAATTGGTTCCTGAATCTGTGCTAATTGCTGCCTGTCCTGACCGGTGCTTGAATTGAACTAAAAACATGATTAACCCCTATTATATCTCACTACTATACATCAGTGCCCAGCTTAGGCAAGGCCTAAGGCCTAAGACCCACATATTTTTTTTTTCACAAAGACAAAGCCCACATTCAATAACCCACTTTACATCTTAATCTTCTTCAATAGCTTGAAGTATCATCATCTCATAAACCTACCTGTAGGTAAAATTGGAAAATTGCAACTTTGAGGTGTCGAAGTTTTTTCTCCTTAAATAATTTTATACTGTGGGTTTGAAATGGATTCAAATAAAATTTCTGCCATACATGACTGGTCACATATCACCTGGACAACATTTGGCTTTGCAAATTATTATAGAAGTACAAACACATTGCACCCTCCTATCCCTTATTACAATTTGTAAGTAAGTAAGCTGAAGTCCTGGTCCTTCCAAGCTTTTGGGACTTTTGCATTTCTGAAAGAGACCTTCATTTCATCTAACTTCTATCATTGAGGTAGATGGATTGAATAGTGGCGTGAACGTTGTTCTCTCACAAAGGCAAGAATCTGATGGAAAGTTACACCCTTGTACCTTTCTCACAGGAAAATATTATGACATTAGAAAATTGAGAATTACTGATCATTAAGTTGGCTTTGGCCTCAAACTGGAAGAATCCACTAAAACCCATTAAAATCTCCACACACACACAAAAATCATAAATAAGTTCTTAAACAATTAAATCCCAGAAATGATTGATAGGCCCTATTCTGCTCCCATCTAACTTCATCATAATGTAGTGCCTTGCTACTTATTGAAAACTTCTCCCAGATTGTGGCAGCTCAGTTTAAAAAAAAGAAAAAAAATAATAACTAAAAACATTATTATTATGTTTTATTTATATAGCTTACCAAAATATTTAGAAGCACTTTAAACATATTTTACATCATTCTCTATCCAAGTTGCGCTTCCAATCTAAGGCCCCTTTAGTAGTCACACAAAGACTATGGTCAGTTTTATCAGGAACCAGATAACTTGCCAGTCTGCTTTTCAAGGGTGGGGTAAATCATAGTATCTTGAGGAAACTCATGCAAAGATTGTGCCCCAACACTACTAACCATTATTAAATCAACAGTAGGTTGCAGTAATATCTGTGCTTTCTATTCTTCTTGTTACTGCCCAAGTGCCCATTAATAGAGTTTCAAACACTGGGTGGCAGATTTACTAAGCTCGGGTTAAGGATTTCGATTTTTTTGGGGCTACTTTGACCATCGAATTTGCTAAATCCAATCAAATCGAATTATTTGAATGAATCATTCAATAGAATCGAAAGATTCGAATAAATCAAACGAGTTGAATAAGAAAATCATTCGACCATTTGATGGTTGAAGTACTTGCACTTTTATTTGAGTGCCTACGTCGCCAGATTAAACCTACCAAGTTTCTTTATTTGCCTATGGGAAGCTCCCATAGGCTTTTTCAAATTTTTTTTTGATCAAATAGAAATCATCCAATTTCTCAAAAAAATCAAATGAATAGTACGATTCTTATGTTATATTATTTCGTGAAATGGGATGTTTGGTACAATTTTTTTGAGAAATCGGATGATCGCTATTCGACCGTTCGAATAGCGGTAAAATCCTACGAATTCGATATTGGATTTCGTAGGATTTTATTCGACCCTTCATAAATCTGCCCCTGGGTGTGGCATTGGGTCTCTGGCTGTGAATGTTATATTAAAGACCAAATATTTTCTGGCTCATGACCCATCTGTTTGGTTCTGATTTTGTCTGGTTGCTGCCAGGTCCTATCTTTGTTGGACTTCTGACTTCAAGCAAGATGAACCCTTTATTGTGTTCAATCAGGACTACCAACCCAACAGGCCCAGTGGGCCTGACAGTGATATGGGGAGAAAATCTTGAGGTTTATTTGGGGTGTGATGCTTTATGGCCTCTGTAATTAATTAATTTGTAATGTTACTGTTGTCTGTTGTCACCTACTTAATAATAACCAAAAATAACTTCAAAGTAATTGTACAAAGGCAAAATCTTTACTGCTGAGCCTACATAGTTATCATCAAATGATAAACTGAGGCCATAATGTTTGCACAACCTCACAGTCCCTGTCCTAACTCTGACTCGCTTTACACAGCAAATATTTGAACTGGGACAGAACAAAGTTTGAATTTAGAATTTCAGGGGGAAAAGCGAACTTATAAACACCATCCTGAAGTGGAGTTTGCTTCATTTGAAGAGCGTTTTCTTTTGGACAGCCAGAGGAGTTAATCTGGCTTCAGGGAGAAAACATGAAGCCCTTTGTATGTCTCCTTTTATTATTCCTTACTTCTGAAATAAGAAGCTTTGATATAATAATAGAGGAGGCTCCTGAATCTGCCGTAAGTATCACATACAGATGTATCATAGCCTTATTTTATCTGGTGTAGATTCACAAGTGTACTGTACAGTATCATGATGTGTTTGATGATTATTTTGTCTCTTTGTTATAAACGTTGGTCAAAATTATTTAAATAAGATTAGAGGACTCACACTCCATTATCTCGTAAATCAACGTGTTATTTTTTTCTTTGATGCATCAAAGAATAAAATAACACGTTGATTCACGAGAAAATGGAGTGCGAGTCCTCTAATCTTCTT
>CM044435.1:75500498-75539825 GCA_024363595.1 Xenopus borealis | reverse complement strand
TTACAAATGTATCAAGTATCTATTCTGGGCTCTCTGCCAAGAGCCAATTAAGTTATAAACCAACTTTATTGGTTGTTCAGTGCAGAGAAATAGGGACTTTCCCCATTCAGTGCAGAGAAATCAGGACTATCCAGTACTAAAGCAGGACTGCAGGTTGAGCTGTCAAAACCAGGCCTTGTCAAAACGGGACAGTTGGGAGGTATGGAATGATGTAAAATAAAACACACTGCTAAATTTCCATTTACCCAGCTTTTTACACCATATTTTGCTTCACATAGCATACTAAATTGGCCCTTTTATGAAGTGATATTACCAGATATATTATTACATGCTTTGTATATCAAATATCTTAAATGTTTTATTTTGATATGATGGCATGTTCTGGAACTCATGTATGTAGCTCTCACAACACCACATCTCTTCTACCCAATGTTTCAGTAAAAATATCTGACATTTGATTTGTCCTGGAAGTAAATAGGAACCTCAGCCCTAAATTATCTGCCCAAAAGGGAATCTCAGCCCTGACCAAATGATCCACCCACAGTGCTCAGAGTGGAGTATGTAACTTGGCAGGACATAGAGTAGACAAACACTATCAGGGGAAAGGAGATGGCGCACTGGTAAAAAGGCCAGTTTCAACCACTGTGCAAATTGGTCTTATGTAGATGGACAGATTGTAATAGTTTTCTTAGCTGCCTGCAGCTGATCAGTAGGATCACTATGTGAGAAGGTGGACCCATCCAGTATGAGCTCATCTAAGCACTCATTAGGGACCAAAGAGCAAACAGCTATGTTCAAAATTACTGAATTGTATGACCAGTTATAGTAAGATAGGGGAAAAGGAAAAGATGAAAGGGAAAAGATGTGAGAGTAGATCTGTTACAGGTAGAAGGGCATAATAATTTATTATGACATTGAACATCAAAAGTTCTCAATCACAAGAAGTTATATATAATTATTATCATTATATATCATAATATATAATTATTAAAGTAGCCATACAAGGAGCCTTAGAAAATCACACACCCCCAAAAATTCACTGTCAAGTAGTTGAAGCTGTTTGTATAGTATTATTATATAGTATTCTTTTTGAATAGTGCCCTACTCCCCACATATTATTTTTGTTTGCAAAACTGTAAATACATTCTTTTTTATTTGACTCCCAATCAATTTCAAACCATGCTTTTAATTTTGACACAAGAGAGGGGAGTGATCAATCAACATTCCCTGGTCTCCTGTTATTATTAATATAAATCATTATAATTTAGTATCTGTGCAACAGGAGTTTTGAAAACAAGTCAAACCCTTGTTTTTGAAAATACATGCACTTGCATAGATACTAAATTACTTATGAGACAGGGAACCATGGAATATGCACTGACAACTCCCCTCTTTTTTGTTTGCCCGTAGCAAATTTGGCCAGATCAGCTGCACTTCCATTATCACCCCCACACACAAGCTTTTGAAATTTTCAAAATTATAGCCACTTTTGCTTAGGGGTAGTTGTTTCTGTTACATCTGTGTCTACAGCCTTCTTCCAGTCATGTGGTTCTGGTTCTGTGGCCAGAAAATCCTGTGTTGTGTTATAAAACACTGCAACCTGGGGATTTGTTTGCACAACAGAGAAGGAGGTACAAAAGGTTAAAAGAAGTGGAAAAACAAATCTGCAGAACATTTTAAAAAACAATGCTATGAAACAAGATCACTATAAGTCAATAAAACACTCTCACTTTATCTACTATATACTGAAATATATATAATGACAATTCTTACAATTTTTTTTAGCTCCCCAGGCTTTAGCATGGCAAAACAATACCATTTAGATAAGGACTACTGAACTAATTCTGTTAAATGGACATCTAGAATCTTTGGATTTTGGGAATCTAGATAGCTAGAAGCATGAGATTCTAGCAAAGATATTAGCACTGCTATAACCCATTTAATGCAGATACATATATATATATATATATATTTATATGTATATATGTGTGTGTATGTCTATACACTGTTTATTATTACTGTCCTTTTAATGATATTTGTGCAAAATTGCTATGCAATTGCAGTGCAGCTACGCACAACCATCATTATTTCTGCTTTTATAATTATAACTACACTAGGTAGAAGCAAATATTTGCATGGCATGGTTTTTTGCATGGGTACAAATTTTTGTGCATTGTCTGAAAACACAAACTAAAATGAATATCTGTGTCTGTGTTTTCACATATAAAATTCTAATTCTTTAATTCTGATGGCAGTGTCCTTTTAAAAGGGCAGTGCAATTTATTATTTTGTATTTGCATTTTTGGCACTGCTGCTACCAGCCATGAACATAATAGGTTTTTCCAATTGGTATTTTTTGTGGGTGTGCATGTGGTTTTGGATTATTGATGTTCTTCTGGCTTCCAGTTTGGAGAAAATGTTGCCTGGTGTATAGGTTCCTGTTGACTAACAATAAAAATACTAAACAATAATAATGAAAATCCAACTTCGGAGTAAACCTGCTTTGTTGTTGCTCAGTTTCATATTTTAAAACATAAATATAGAGCAATTGTGATTTTTTAGATGGACAGAATCATTTAAAAAGGGATCTTCCCCTTTAAAGAAAAACAAATTTGCCCCAATTAGCTGTCTAAGCATTGATTCCTAAAATGGCATTATTTTGTGTCTGTCTTTGGTTTGTGTGTGTAGTTTACACATGATCAGAACTTTCTGACAGTCTGTACATAATCAATAGCTTTGGATAATTTGATTGTATCTCTTCCTTTTATTTAATTTTTTTGGATACATAGCACCATTGGCAACTATTGGCCTCAATATATTATCATTATAAGACAAATAGTAAAATAATAATAATACTTTTTTGCAGTATTTGGCCGAATCCAAGTGCCTGGTCTAATTGAACCCAAACTCAGGAAGGATTATTGTATAAAAAAAGAAATACTGAAAGCAACATTCTTTAGTAGAAAAACATTAATAAAATGAGTGTGTAGAGAGAGCATTAATATATTCCTATTAGGTTGCCCTGATTGGGCAACATGGTAAAACAGAGCTGGTTAAAGGATATTCAATCAAAACGGCGGTATGCATAGTGCCAAATATGGCTGAAATACACCATTTTTTTTTCTTCCCTATCACTACTTGTACATAGACATGGGTAAGTAGCTAGACTTTTAATATCAACATATAATCTTACAATGCTTGTGATATTAGATTATATTGTTATATTGATGTGCAGGATTAAAGCATCAAAAAGTAATTCTCATTCATTTTCTCATCCATTTGCCTAGGACCTCGGTGAACTACTGAAAGAGTTTGAGCCCAGTCTTGCTGAGAGAAACAAGGTATTTTCCAATTTTTAATCTACAATGTGCATTAAATTGAACTGAATGCAAAAATGAAGAAATCTATCTTATCCAAACATCTAGTATGTTTCCTTGTTTTACTAAGGGAGATGGATTATTGGGGGAAGTAAGGAAACCTTCCAACCTAAATCATTATTCAGTAGTTTGCACAAATCATGTTCACTTAAATGCACAGACTCTTAGCTAGAAGTAGTTATTCCCAATTTCTTCAGAAGTAGCTAGTAGACAATGTCCCAAGAATATACACTAATAACTGCCATAATTCTTGGATTGGTCCTTAAAAGCAGTATTATTTCCCAAACATCAATTTTTCAATGTGAGATATGAACCTGTTATCAACGGTGCACCTAGACACATTCCACGAAAATAAAATGTTAATTCACTGATATATCGTCTATAAAAAGAGTCTTCTTCTCAGAATATCACATGTTTTCCTGGGGTTGCCTTTTTGTTTTTGCATAAATGTGGATATAATCTTTGCCCTTTAAGTCAGCTCTCTAGTATATGGCATTAATACAGATAAGAGAACTTGCACAATGTCTCACAGATTTGGACTTAAACAAAACTCCTCATGTACACAGTTCAATGTCTATGTTTCATGGTCATATACGTGTTTAACTCAAGAGAGGATTGTGCAATCAGTATCATATAGATTTACATTGACTAGCCTTTATAGAAATTTGTTTAAAACAAAAAAACACCTATTTATGTGAATTTAAAGTTCTGATAAGATTTATATAAAATTATAACGGCACAGGTGACCCTGTTGCTGTAACCAAGCAGTACCAAATTAGTACCAAAGGAAAAGAAGCAGGTATAGATATCTTTAACAGTTGGTTGCGATGTGCTATTTAAATTTAGGGTCACAAATCCCACTTTAATATTTGATGCAT
This sequence comes from Xenopus borealis, assembly GCA_024363595.1. Taxonomy (NCBI): domain Eukaryota; kingdom Metazoa; phylum Chordata; class Amphibia; order Anura; family Pipidae; genus Xenopus; species Xenopus borealis. The sequence continues at coordinate 75,535,570 of CM044435.1, read as the reverse complement.
AGTATAGCACAGTTGGCTGGTCCCTATATTCTAAATGGTGGGAACTGAATGTTTCTCTTCAAATGTGTGGTTTAATATATGGGGAGGCTACATTGGGCAATGTAAAAGTATTAAAGAATACTTTAAAATATGAAGCCTGGAAAATAAAATAGCTGTGATAAAGAGTCATCTAACTGTGCTTTTTCCTTTTCATAGAGAAGTGTACTCAGTGACGATGATGACAGTGAGGTAAGTGCTTAACTAAACATCTAAGTTCAATTCTGAGTAACCATTAGCTGACTCTTTCTATGACTGGAAGGTCACTGATTTACTTTATGAAACAAAAATGTATAGATCCATGTGTTACTCACATTGTGGACAATAGGAACTCTCATGACATAGCCAAGGAGTTTGATTGAATGTTACTAAAATGAAATATTTAGTCTTTTCAAATATAGTTGTGAAAATATTTTTGGGGAGAAAATGATATTCTACCTTTCCGACTCAAGTATCGCTGATAAAAGAAGCAGTACTCTGATGCCTAAGTAGGGATGCACCGAATCTGCTATTTCAGGATTCAGTGTAATCACGAATCCTTTGTGAAAGATTAGGCTGAATACCAAACCAAATCTGAACAATAATTTGCATACGTTTACATATGTAAATTAGAGGCACCAAGGAGAGAGAGAACCGCACTTGCAGAGCGTGGTTAAAAAATGTTTGATTTCCTCAGCACAGAACTTCTTGAGTTTCTGAGTAGCCATCACTAACCCTTTAGTTTATATTTATGAAGGGAACATTTAATGTAGTCCATCTCACTGTATTATTTATATGTTTTTTTTTACAAATGTATTCAAAAACCAATGGAATTGTTCAGAATAACCTTAGTTTAAGGAAATCCAAACATTTTTTAATTTTTAGAAAGACAGTAATATAACCACAGAGGGTAGCAAAACCACACCTAAATCTTGAGATATTATGGAACACTATGTCAGCCCAGAAACAAAACAAATTGTACAGTGAAAGGACTACATTGAGGAATGGCATGTATGTGTTTATGGGGGTAAATCATTTGAGGTTTGGATGTACAAATGAAATGGGGGGCTTATTTCTGCAATAGGTTTTACAGGTTTCTACATAAACCATTTGCAAGGCAGAGAATCTAATTTAAAGACCCTACCTAGATTGTCATAGAAGCTAAAATTCTGAATACTATTCTGATTACTAGTTACTATTCTGCATGCTATTTTCATAAAATGTTTTAGCTTTTCATTTGATTGCCTTTGCTTGTTTTTTTTACCCCCCCAAAAAAAAGGTTTTTACAGAAGATTCGATCACTCTTCACAGCTACAAGGTTGAATCCAGTATAACTTCACATTTTGTAAACACCATGGTTAGAAGCAAGGTGGTGAACAATGCCAAGCATGCACAGAACATTGTATTTGATATCCAAGTTCCGAAGGGAGCTTTCATCAATAACTTCACTATGTAAGTTGTATAAGTGTGAAACATGGTTAGCTATACACTTTCTATTTATATAATATGTCACTAACCTTAGTGACATAATATACACTTTATCTTTATATATATTCTGTCATTAAGGTTTGCACTGATCTTCTTATATGTGTTTGTTATCTAGTTAACTTAAACTACTAATGAGGAAGGTGAATTAGGAATTTACATCTTTATATCATTGTATTTGATGTATCTGGCTATAAATGAGACTATAAGGGGAATACATTTAGTGGCAATTGATGCTATTCATATTTTTGTGTTTTTTTTAACATAACTATTGATTTGAATTTCATTAAATCATGCCAAAAGAAATTGGCTTAGATCATTATTCTGGCTGAAGATTAAAGAAGCATTGTTGAGTTTATTTCCTACTGGGTTGTTATACATGGACATTTTAAACATCTGTAAAAGCGGTTTATCACACCCAGCAGAAATTCTGTTAGGCAGGAAGAACAAACCTTATCCATGAATTAGACACCATGGGGCAGATTTACAAAATTCATGTGAATAATTCAAAGTTCGATCGAACTTAATATAAATTTGAATCTTCGAATATGCAAATTAGGCAAATTCGACCATCGAATATTAGAATTCGAATTATTTGAATATTCAAATAAATTTTTTTTCGAATATTCAATGGTCGAATACTTCCCCTTTAAATTTTTATTCGACCACCTACTTCGCCAGGATCAAGCTACCGAATTGGGAATCATTACCTGAGATCGAAGAAAAAAAATCAGATTTTGTTTGATTCGATTTTTATATTTTTATTTATTATATTTTTTATATATTTATAATTGAATTGTGGTAAAATCCTTCAAATTCGATAGTCGAATTTGAAGGATTTTACTTCCCCACTATTCCCATGGTCAAATTTCGAATTTTTTTTTATTGGAAATTCGACCATTAGTAAATTTGCCCCCATGAGTAGTATTTTCCTAATTCTATATCAGGCAGAGTTCTGCCACGTGTGACTCTTCACCTCAGCTGGGCCTTTGAAATACTACTGTAGGGTCTCTAGACTGACCTATAATTCTCATGCATACAATTCAGGCTGTGATTTTTAAAGAAAATAAAACACAAGAAAAGGGGACTTCCTTTGTATTAGTTTCATACACGAAATAAATTCACATCAGCAAGTTCACTTTGGGAATGTCTCACCACAAGTGAACAACGCTGTTCTTACTAGCTAATAGGGCAGCATGTAATTGTAAATTACATTTTGCTGGTATGTTCAATTTTAAAAATGTCCTGTCTATTTAGGAATGTAAATGGCATCACATTTAGTGGGTCAATTAAGGAGAAGTCTGTGGCCAGAAACCTATACTCAAAAGCAAGGGCACGAGGAAAAGCAGCTGGATTAATGAGGTAAGTAGTTAAATGGGAAGAAATAATGATTTATTCAAAATATGACTTATATTCTGTTGGCCAGGCCTCTAATAATATAAAACCTTACATTACAGTACGAAAAGTGCAGGAGCCACCTCATGGCAGCTCGTGGTATATTAATCACCCCCTGTAAAAAGAAAAACAGAAATAATTAAACTTTAAGGCTCATTTAAAACCCCAACCACAGTTGCAGCTGCATGGATGCAGTTGTGGTTCACATTGACAGCATTCATTAAAAGTACTTGTGTTACTGTATAGTTCAGTTACCAGATCAAAGTTCTAATATGTGAGGGGGTATTTCAGTATGTTGTACAAGTAACAATGCACAGGGATATTAAGTAATAATTTAGATAAATGATGGGCTATACAGGTATGGGACCTGTTATCCAGAATGCTTGGGACTTGAGGTTTTCCGGATAAAAGAACTTTATGTAAATTGAATCAATATACTTTAAGGCTACTTAAAAAATCATATAAATATTAAGTAAACCCAATAGGATTGTTTTGCCTCCAATAAGAATTAATTATATCTTAGTTAGGATAAAGTACAAGCTTACTGCTATATTACTACAGAGAAAAAGGAAATCCTTTTTTTTGACGAAAGTTAATTATTTGTTTAAAATAGAGTCTATGGGAGATGGATTTTCCATAATTTCTGGATAATGGATTTCCGGATAACAGATCCTATGCCTGTTTTTTTATATTAAAACAATAACCTAATTTTCACTGTATTTTTTACCATACATGATATTAAAGAAATTATATGAAATGCACCAAAATGCAATCCATTAAACCCCGGATTTTGTTATTTATAGGACTAATTCCATGGATATGGAAAACTTTAAAGCTGAATTGAATGTGCCTCCAGGAAGCAAAGTACAGTTTGAAATCCATTATCAAGAAGCCCTGCGTCGGAAGTTAGGTGTTTATGAGCATGTTCTCTATATTCAACCTGGTAGATTAGCAAAGCATTTAGAGGTAAGTAGCACAGCCTAAATTTTATATTTACGTTTCACAGAAATGTACAATATAAGGAAATAGCTTATAGTATGCAATGCATACAATATCAGAATTTATTTTAGTAATTGATGTGTGGGTTGTTAGTCAGGGAGGTTTTGAATACTTTATATTGTGTTTGTGTCCAGAATATGTTTAAGTTTCTCAGGTATTAAAGGAAAACTATACCCTGAAAATTAATTTTTGAGCAACAGATAGTTTATATAAAATCAAGTGACATATTAAAGAATCTTACCTACCTGGTATATATATTTAAGTAAATATTGCCCTTTTACATCTCTTGCCTTGAACCACCATTTCATGATGATCTGTCACCTGACCAGAAATATTTCAACTCTAACTGTAACAGGAAGAAGTGTGGAAGCAAAAGACACAACTCTGTTTGTTAATTGGCTCATGTGACCTAACTTATTAGTTTGTTTGCTATGTTTGTGTGCACCGTTGGATCCTAGGATCCCAGGAGGCTGTCCTTATTTTTTAAAATGGCTATTTTCTTTTTATGATTACCCAATGGCACATGCTACTAAAAAAGTGTATTATTATGAAAATGGTTTATTTACATGAAGCAGGGTTTTTACATACAGTATGAGTTGTTTTATGCAATATCTGTTTATAGTGAGCATAAGTATATATTAAAGTTTTCTCAGTGGAGCTCACCCGGCTGTTTGTGCTCCTCTCCACTCCTGGGGGCTGCTCTCGCGGGAAGTCGGCAACTCCTTGCCGGTCAGTCAACTCCTCCACATACCCGCTCTCTAGCACTCAATGGAATCACGGAAAGGCACAATGTTATTAAGATTAATGCGGCTTTATTGTACGCACCAACAGCATGACAAACAGTGGGATGGTGAGAGTGCTACGCGTTTCGTGCCCTTAACTCTCCTGGCACTTCGTCAGGGTCTGTTTATAGTGACCTACATTGTTCGGGGGGGGGGTATAGTTTTCCTTTAAGGAGCACAAGACCTTCCTACTGATGGCTTCAAAATGTTTTTTTATTTTACTGAATAAAATGTACTTTTTTGAAGACCTGAGAGTGATGAGCTGTTCCTCTGCCTAAAGCTTAATAAAATACTTCTAAACATTTGAAAGATAGGGTAGTTTTAGATTTAGGCATCTTAGTTACTCTTAATTGCTATTAACTATTAGATAAAACAAATCCATAAAAAGTAAGAATTGTTTTCTTAAATAGGACACAGTTGGAACTGGATTTGACATATTGTGGTAGTTTCTGGATATCAAGTTTCTTGATAATAGATCACATAACTGTAATGGATTTTGTCCACTGTGGTTTGGGGAAATTAATCTATTCAATATTTATGTTTTAAATCTAAGTACATTAACTGGATGTGTGGCATTTAGCATTGTGTGTATAATTACAGCAAACCCTTTTTTGATTTGTTTTTTTCAGGTTGATATTTATATTACAGAACCCCAAGGATTTAGTTTTGTTAATGTTCCTAAAACTATTTCAGAAGATTTTGCTGGACTAGTCAAGATTACAAAAGGAGATAAAAAGGTAAACACTTATGATGATAAAATACTGTTAATGATATGTATTGCAGGTGGGGAGGGGCAAACGCACCACTGACGACATGATGATTTTAACTATTATTATCATTGATGTTTATGTTTTTATTATTGTTACATATTATATATTTGTAAAGATAAATATTACCCATTATATTTAAATCAACTGGAAGTGTTTTTTAGAATAGGATAGTGGTTCTGGTTGTGTGAGAACAAATCAATATCATGGCATAAGTTGCATGGCCAATGTACATGTGCTTTGTGCAGATGCTTTATAGCAACCATATATAGACAAAGGTGGCAGGAAAAACCGATTAATATGAAGGTCTTTAAATCCTGGACAGCTATGTTACAATGGTTTTGATTGCCAAACAAATTTGTTTTTAGAATATTTCTTATAATGTTCCTTGGTATCCTTTTAATTTTAAGGCTCATGTTTCATTCAAACCAACTTTGGATGAGCAGCGACTATGTCCCACATGCTCCACCACAGCTGTGAATGGAAACCTTCTAGTAAAGTATGATGTTAAAAGGGAACAAAGCAGCCACATTCAGGTAAACTCACCGCAAAATGTTCATGCAGGTATTGAGTAGTGCTGTCATTTTATTTAAATCACTAAATCGTTGTATAATGATTTAGTGATTGCTGCATTTTGCAAACCCACCAGTCGTGTATATGCCGAATAAATACTATACGATCTGTTGTTTTATTGTACAGTAGCAACCATTTCCCAGAGTACTCTAAATTTATTTCTATATGAAATGTGTCACATCTTCCACTGATCATACAATAAATTATAGGCCTTGGTAGAATTCAGGCAGTGCTGTATTGTGTATTGTAAGGCACAGCTCTAAACACAAAACACAGTGCAAACAATGGGAAAGGCCCCCTGGCTATATGCTTTTGCTAAAATCGATGAAAATTTGAATAGATTAGAATAAATAAATTCGCTTTTTCAAATTCCAATATGCTGGCCCAGATGTATTCACAAAGTACGTATAGGTGTAGAATTCCCGGAGTCTGTGTATCCCCTTAAAGAATAATTCTTGTGTAGAAAGGATTAATCAGCCTCAAGGCAGTAGTTTCAAACTGCAAGTGTTCTTTTATTTTAGCAGTGCAAAACTCTACTTGTTTCGGGTCAAGCCCTTTTTCAAGTTGAAAAGGGCTTGACCTGAAACATGTAGTGTTTTGCACTGCTAAAATAAAAGAACACTTGCAGTTTGAAACTACTGCCTTGAAGCTGATTAATCCTTTCTCCACAAGAATTCTTCTGTCTTTCATTCCCAGATACTTTTTCTTAATTCAATCTCTGTTTTTTTTAGGTTTTCAATGGATATTTCCTCCACTTCTTTGCTCCAGAAAATCTGCCTCCTCTTCCTAAAAATATTTTATTTGTCATTGATGTGAGTGGCTCCATGTGGGGTCTAAAGATGAAACAGGTAAGGAAAGAGGCTTTATTTTGTAAAACCAGTGCACTTGTTTCAGTACTAAAAATTATATAAATTCATGGAAATAACTTGTCTTAAAAATTAAAGCAAGAAAAAAAAATAGGTGTAATAGAAATTTTAAATAAAAGGCAAACTACCTCCTTGGTTTTTTAGACTAATTGTTGGAGGAGAAGTAAAATAAGGATGTTTCTAATACAGGGTTCATTATCTGAAATTAGTTCCCCCAGTATTATAAACAGAGTATCTGGAATTAATAAATGCAGCAGGTTCAAGCATGTGGTTCTGTGTGCACCATGCTCAATATAGGCTACACTTTCTGTAAAATATATCATACATATATTGGCTAGGAATTTCTAAATCAGTGTGCATGCTCTTTTAGACTGTTGAGGCTATGAAATCTATTTTGGAAGACCTTCGCCCCGATGACCAGTTCAGTATTATTGATTTCAACCACAACATTCGGTGTTGGAAGGATGAGCTGGTTTATGCCTCATCTGTAGAAAAAGAGGATGCTTCAAAATATGTTCAAAGAATACAGCCCAATGGAGGTAAGTGTTAAAAAATAGCTGATGACTGAGGTTGAATTTTGTTAACAAGACTTTCCCTTCCCTACAAGTGTTACACAGCTCACAGAGTCACAGTTCTTTCTCTCTCATCTTCTATCACTACTGAACTCAGCCAATACAATTTGACTGTATTATCATACAGATTTACAGTGGATTAATCCAGTGAATGACCTCTTGCCACCTGGGAAAGGTTTCCATGTCAACTCTTTCTTGTGTAGCCTCTGGGCATACAACAGCCTTCCCACGCTGACCAATCCTCATAATCCCAGGACCAAACTTAAATCTATATCAGGGGTCCTCCACTTTTTTTACCTGTGAGCCACATTCATATGTAAAAATAGCTGGAGAGCAACACAACCGTGATAAAAGTACCTGGGGATGCCAAATGAGAGCTCTGATTGACTAACCCAGGAACTTTTTGTATGTCTGTGCTGCTCTCCAACTTATTTACATTGGAATATGGCACATTCAGTGTTGCCATCTAATAACCAAAATGAAAATTACACTGACTATGTAAAAATGTATTCTATCACCTCACAGCTGTTTTTCATTATTGCCAATAGAGACCAAAACATACAGCACACCTATGGTATTCATATGATGTAAGTCCATATCTATTTCTGCCATAAGCAGAACCTGTAACTATTTGTTTCAAAATAAAGATGTTAACTGGCTGCTTGTGTTAACAGGTACTAACATTAATGAAGCTCTGCTTCGAGCAATATTCATACTGAAAGAAGCCAGCAACAAAGGTCTACTGGAGCCCAACTCTGTTTCTCTGATTGTTCTGGTGTCTGATGGAGATCCCACAGTAGGTAAGATGAAAATATATTTTAACGGGTAATGAAACTGTGATTTAAAGTTTAGTAAAAAAAAAAAAAAGTGGCAATAGTCTGATATAACAAATTCGCAAATACACAAAAATGTTTTTCAAGGTACAAAATGTAATTTTAGGTGAACTAAAACTGCAGAAAATTCAGAAGAATGTGAGGACAAATATCCGTGATGATTTTGCTCTACATTCCCTTGGCATTGGATTTGATGTGGATTATGATTTCTTAGAAAGACTTGCCCAGGAGAATCATGGAATGGCTCAGAGAATTTATGGGAACCAGGATACTGCTGCACAACTTAAGGTTTTTCATTACATAACTATGGCTTAGTAATGTATTCTGGCATAAAAAGATAAGTTTCCGAATTGGTCTTGCAATACAAGTATTCAGTTTATGAAATAGTGTTATCTTGCCAGAAGTGACTTATTGTGCAAATAGAGGTACAGATAGGGACCCATTGGAATGCTTTCCACAATGCTTAAATCTGGCAACACCTACTAAACAGCTCACCTTGCTGGTGAAAACTCAGGTTACTTTTTTCTTTTTACATTTTGGGTACCAGTTGTAGGCAAATGTTATCCAAATTTAATATATTCTTTTTTTTTTTAACTTTTAGGAATTTTATAATAAAGTATCTACTCCCCTGCTGAAAAACATTGTTGTTAACTATCCAATGGAAGCTGTCTCAGATGTGACTCAGAACAGTTTTCACAACTACTTTAAAGGTGACGAGATTGTTGTTGCAGGTAAACTGAAGCCTGAAAATACTCCAGCTCTAATGAGCATCATTAATGCAAACTCGGTAAGTAAGTAATCAAACTGTGCCAGCATGTTTGTAATCGAATAACTGTTGAAAGTAACATGCCTCTGAGATGACTTGTTTCTTTTCTCAACGAGTAATTTAGCAGGGGGTTTATCCATCATTCGTAAGAATTCTTGCATGTATCAGTCAACATGCTCCCCTGAATAGGGCATTTCATAATTTAAATTCTATTAACCCTTTAATAAAAAAGAAAACATGATTATGATAAACAATATGTGCTAATCGTGGAAAATATGTATTGCCAAATACAGTATCATAGCAAAATGCGAATGACCATAACTGGTCAGACAGTGGGCAGCAATGTTTGCTGCAAAGAATAATCACATACTCGCACATGAGTTAAATCTGTTCTTTTTCCATTCAGGCAAACACTGACTTAACATACCAATTAATAGATGAGGCAGAAGAGCTTAATGAACTATTTGAGGAGAGCAAGCATGCATTCCCTGACTTTGCCAGACAATATTGGGCTCAACTCACCATCAACCAGCTATTAGCTGAGAGGTAAATAAACACTAATCACACACATACATATATACATGCATTAAAAAGTCCCTTGCAAACTGAAACACAAATTCTTGTGTTTGTTAAAACATCCAGCGCTACGAAATAAGTTGGCGTTATAGAAATACATGTTAATAATCCATATCTGTAAACCTTTTAAAAAAAAAAATATCAGCTGTCAATCATATATAACTACTTTCACTTTAATTTATGAACTTCCTTGATGTTCCTTCCTTCCTCACTGTTGATGACCATGTGCATCAGGTTCTCCTTTCCTGCGCTTACAGTAGAATTTGGGATTACACAAAGTTTTTCTGGAAAACAGTTTCCAGTTTTTCTGTTTTGCCCCCATGCCTTTGTGGCCTAGCAACAAATCCGGGCCTGTATGTTGATTCCAAAAGAATGAAGGAAAGATTTTTAAGGAGTGGTTCACATTTCAGTTAACTTTTAGTATGTTATAGAATGACCAATTCTAAGCAACTTTTCACTTCGATGTCTTTTTTTTACAGCCCCTTTAACCCCAAATCCATTCAGCTGATTGCTCTGGGGGTTATAGTTTACAATGACCAAATGGCAACTGGCTTGACGCAATGAGATCACACCATAACGGATATTTATTCTAATTTCAAAATGTACAGACTGGTGAAAAATTGCTTGTATTTGTTGAGACGTGTGAGGCAACTAAAAGCAGAGTCATATATGTTGAATGTGAGCTCTGGGAAGAGAAGGAGGACTGGGGAGGAATAAGAACTTTTCTTGTGTACAGTCATTTTTCACAATGGACCCAAATTAGTTTGTCAGAATGTAGTTGCCAGTTTTATCATGTGAATGAAATGATACACATATAACATGATTATGATAATTTACTCCCTGCAGGAATTTAGCAACAACAGCAACTGCCAAAAGGAACATTACACAGACTATCCTTCAACTGTCTATTGATCATCACTTTGTGACACCCTTCACCTCCTTACTGATCGAAAGTGAAAATGGAAATGAAAGGATGCTGGCTGATTCACCTAGAGATCCCAAAGGAGGATGCTGTCAAAGTCAGTTTTAATTTTTTCTTTAGTGCACGAATTACAACACATTATGGGGCCTTGGGGCATATTTATTTAAAAATCATACTTTGTGTATTGTGGTAAAAAAAAACCCATTGGGATCAACCATCAAAAATACCAGGCCAGTAAAATACCAGCCAGGTGACAACCCTAATTATATGCCGTAAGACATTAGTGGGATATATTGTACCTCTGGGAAAGTTGACTTGAGCAAAAGGCATCAAACGTGACATTAATTTTGTTATACTGCAAGCGCATGCATGAGGGTAGGAAATGCATGCTATACCTGATCATAATCAATCACATTTGCGCAGTGCATAAACCACTTTTATGAAACCAATTTAATTTTATATTCATTGTTTTGCTCTATGGGCCCAGTCCCTGTTCTGTAGTTCTGGTACCAGGGCATTGTTTACAAAACTTATGGGATTTTATTTAGAGCACTGTGAATAGCAGTGGTCTATATGCAGCCATTTTTACCATAAAGGGAGCAGAGGTAGTTCTTCTGTAAATCTGGCAAGACCTGGGCTCATTCATTACCTTAAGATTGCACTGCATCTAGTGTTGAACACTGTAGACTTTCTTGCCGGGGGATGCATGGTCAACTTTGCTATATTGTACATTCTATGACTTTGACCTGTTTGTGGTGTAAATGTATTTAACATTACTACATTTCTTGTTTTCCATTTATACTTTATAGCTGTTGACACTAATCATCTGGATACTGTGTAGTGTATGTGGGATATTAGCATGGCAGATATATGTACAGATAATGAGATGCAAAAGTGGCTTCTGTATTATAATAGTAGTTTGCCAGCCTGGACTTGGTGAAACTACTTTTGCCCATTTTTTGTGGTGGCCCTTTTGATAATTTGACATGTTATTTTTTGTGCAGACATTTGTTGCAAATGTGTATCAATGCAAAGTTAATATGCTAATCATGCTTGTGTTAGAAATTTGCCAGTGCTGTAGCACATTTACATTTTTGATGAAAATACAGCAAGTTTACATTTTTGCACTTGATTAAATATGCCCCTTGATGTAGAAGTTTGGGGGTCTCAGTTAAAAACTTTTGAAGTAGGGACCAGGATACATTATTGTACATATATATGAGAGGGTGGGGATTAAACAAATCAACAGAAAACGTGCGTAGTTGTTGACACTGGGGTGGAAAAAAATAAAATGCTGAAATCACTGTATACTATTTAAATGACCAACAAGTAAAGGGAAATTATTAGTAAATTTCATTTTTTGTGGGACAGAAATAATTTTTTCCCTACAGAAAACAAAGCTGCAAAAGAATAAAAAATTCTTCCAGTTCTGATGATTTAATTCCCTAAAGTAGGAATTATGTTTGAAAATTCTTCATAATAAACTTGCTATTATGCCCCTGTCCTTTTATTTTGTAAAATACTTTTTGTTGATGATTTATTCCCATCTAGTGTTAGCACAAAATACTAATAATGTGTATTGTTTACTGGTGAGTAGACAGTTATGAATCACATGTTCACAGTTTGCCAGAAGTCAGGCTGGCTACAAGGTGAATTGTCAAGGGTCAGATCATTTGCTCCAACCAGTTTGCACTGCTGGGACAGTATTTTAAACCATGGAAAGAGTAGAGTAACAGCTCCTGTTGACTGACAGCTGGGGATTTATTAAGTGAAAGGATTTTCAGTTATAAGCAACTTACTCCTATCCAATAGAAAGCGTACTGCTCATACTAAGGGGCAGATTTATCAAATTTACATCAAGGATTCGAAGTTCGATCGAATTTTCAAAGAGATTAGAATTTTTTAATGCTTTTGAAGACCACTTCGACCAGTGAATTTTGAAAATTTGATCGAATTGAATGATTTGAATAAAAGTCTATTTGAATATTCGACAGACAAATTACTTCCCCTCTAGTTCTCCAGACTAAAGCTACCGAATTGGGTTTCATTATTTTCGATCGAATAAAAAAATTTGATCAAATAGTTAAAAACGTTCGATCTGAACAATTTTATCGTTCGATCGAATATTTCCTATTCGATTGTTTGACCAATCAAATAGCAGTAAAATCGTTCGAATTCGATATTGTTCAATGTACAGCAAGAGACTTATAGCATCTGTGCGAATTGTTCAACAAATTAGATAAGTACAAAAACAAATTATACAAACATAAAAACTTCTGAATAAACACAGATACAGATACAGTTTAAGACTATGGTTACTGCTCAAACTAAAAAGCAAAATTGTTCTGATTTATAAAATAATATTTACCCATACTACCAATATGTTAATTGCCGCATAGACAAGCACTGCGTCATTTTTGGGTGCTTACAAACACTGTTACGGTGGCCTCTGACTAAAATATTGCAAAATGATTTCTCCAAGCATTCAAATAATTTACAGCAAACGTTAAAAAAAACCAAGAATGAAAAATTTACATACAGTTGTTAGCATTGAGGGAATTCCCTCAAGATTTCGGAGTCTGAATTTTAAAAGATTAATAGATCTGACTCTTGGCATGGTTAAAGAGTTTGAAAATATATATTTATATATTAAGCTTTTTCTTTTTTAATACAGATGCTTCTTGCCATTACATGTTGAAAATAACATTTTGAAATCTTTTATTTAAACAGCATTGGTTGTGAATTCCAGGGTACCCCCAAATCTACCTCAACCAACACCAGGACCACAACAATTAAAAAGACCACCCCCTGATGTTCATGTACCCACAGGACATACAATAGGTAAGATAGTGAACATATTTTAAATTTATTTACATAAGGCTGCTTAATTCAAAGGGCACCAATCATAACTAAAATAATTTCCTAAGTAAATACACTTTGTGAAAGTTCAAGAAATATGATTTTTAAAACAGAATTGTTTGTATAATGTAAATCATCAGTTCACAATACCTTCTGCAAAATCTCCCTATCTCCACTGCAGTTCTAGCTGAGGAAGGCATCTTGGATTTCACGGACTCCTCCTAGCTATATCTTCACAGCCAACTGTAGCTCTGAAATCTCACACATGCCCAATTAAAATTTCTTGGTTGCCTAATAAACCTTCTAAGCTATTGAAATCTGCCAAACTTCTGTGTCCTTCATTTGCATAATGACATTATCCCATGGGACAAGATAGGTAAATCTCATGATAGTTTTAGGGTAGGGACAGACAGGGAGATTCGGGGAGATTTTGTCGCCTGGCGTTTTTAGCAGGCGACAATCTCCCCGAATTTCCTTCTCCCTGTCTGTCGATCGTTCCTGGGACAAAGCGCCAGCGCTTGTGCAGACGCGGCGATTTCCGGAATCGCCCGAAGTTTCCTCAAGAGGTATCTTCGGGCGATTCCGGAAATCGCCACGCCGCGTCTGCACAGGCGCTGACGCTTTGTCCCAGGAACGATCGGCAGACAGGGAGAAGGAAATTCGGGGAGATTGTCGCCTGCTAAAAACGCCATGCAACAAAATCTCCCCGAATCTCCCTGTCTGTCCCTACCCTTAGTGCAGGAGTTTACTAAAGCTAGGCATTCTGGGTAGAACACTCAGGGCAGTACTGCAATCTGAGCATGCTTGTGAACTCATCTGCATGTTATAGTCACAGTATGGACTCCCTCAGTGAAAGAACCCATTTGACAAAGTATGGGATTTTTAAATAACTGCTGTTTTAAAAAAAAAAAAAAAAAAACTGTATATGTAGTTTGATTAAACGTTTAGGTTGTACTGGTCAGATTGTTAACATGTGATGGATTTTTGCTGTGATTGGTGCCCTTTCAAGTGAACATTTCTTTCTGTTTACATTTTGTAAAAGGAAAATATCTGTTTATATTTTATCAAGCTTCTTGTGCATACATCCTTATGAGTAAAAACACAAATTCAGGGGTGACATAGCCCAACATTGCTCAACTGCTATCACTGTGAGGCAAACAAACAAGCAGGAATGGACTGAATGAAAATTTAAAGCAAAACTTGGTAACAGGTTCAGGAAAATAAAACAGAGAGGCATCATTAAACCCAAGAGTAGAGCAAGGAACTTGCCGAAGATGAGACCATTAATAGGCAAGGAATTTGGGGGCAACTGGACCAGTTGCAGAGCTCAGCCAAGAGTCCTGCATCAGGTTGGGTGCCCGCAAAAACTGATGGTACCCTGTGGGTTGTAGGTAGGAGTTTCAGGATCGGGTATAATGCAGGTCGGTGGTTCTCCAGGTTTGCAGGTGGCAGATCGGGTTGTGGATCTTCTCAAAAGCAAATTTTACTCTCTTCCGCCTACTTCCGATGATGTCACTTCCGGGTTTACAGCAGCACTTCCTGATTATTGATGGTCAGCATCAAGAATGCCTACTACCGCCCACTCACGGATCTTCTCAAAAGCAAATCTTACTCTCTTCCGCCTACTTCCGATGATGTCACTTCCGGGTTTACGACAGCACTTCCTGATTCTTGATGGTCAGCATCAAGAATGCCTAATACTGCCCACTTCCGATGATGTCACTTCTGAGTTACAACTGCAGAACTTCCTTTTTATTGATGGTCAGCGGGTCGCAGATCAGGTACGGGTCCCGAAAAATGGACCCGCACAGGACTCTAGCTCAGCCTGCAGGATAGTAGGAGGCCCATATATCAAAAGTTCAATTTTAGTGTTATTAGAGCTGTTTTAAACCACAATTAAACTCTGTTTTGCTCTGTTATGAATGCCAAGAAAGTTTCAGAAATATCTGAATATAAAAAGTATAAATGGAAAAAGTGCTGAAAGATCAAAAAATACAAATATCTCTAAAACCTATAAACATTTGAATTGTTCTGTAAAAAGGGAATATGTATTCAAACAAGTGAAATTTGGAGACAATGTCTATTTGCTCTACTAGATACTTCTGAATGTTTAGCTAGAAAGCTGGGTGCCCCAAAGTAGCCTACAATACAATGCAAGCTCCTCTTGGCCCAATTGGGGCTTCAACCAAAAAAGTCAGACAATCAAGGCCATAACTAATGTGGTTAATTGAATATATAGGTCATGGGCGAACATGTAATACTTCTGCAATAGTTGAAACTATGAGAGCTTTTATTAATATTTAACATGGGAATTTTTTATCCTAGTTGAAGATGATCCACACTTCATCATCAACTTTCCAACAAGTCAAATTAATGTTTGCTTTAATATTGACTCTCAGCCTGGAAGTATCCTTAACTTAGTGTCAGATCCTGAACAAGGTAAGCAATATGCAGATATACAATCTGTGCTATAATTTGTTTATTTGGATTTTATACAGCTTAATTACTTTATAATGGCAAGGTTACAGATCTTTAGCTACATGAATAGATGGGGAATGCAGTTGATTATACAGTAAACTCCCATTTTACAATGGTAAAAATGTAAAAATCAGAGAAATTAAGTATGCATTATATATTGGTGAGTCCACAAAAACAAGGGAAAAATGTAGGTTTCACTGTATACATACATATCCTCTCCCTTAGTCATCAGTAACTTAGATTATGAATCAATGTTTCATCTAGGAGGGTTCCTATACAAAAAAGTAGAACATTGTCTCTTTTATAGCCTACAAAAATTATTGTCTCTATGTAGTCAAAATACTAAAATCATTTTTAAAATCATTTCAATATAAAAATGTGTCAGGGACTCCAGGAAAGGTGTTTGAAAATATGTATATAATCAGTATTTTGTTTCTGTACCATGCAGGCATAGCAGTAAATGGGAAAATTATTGCTGCCAAAAAGGCCAAATCTGGCAAACTGAACACTTACTTTGGGACAATTGGAATGTATTTCAAGAAACAAAACATGAAGATTGAAATTAGTACTGAGAAAATAATAGTAAAAGATGCATTATATAGCAGAATGATGTCATGGTCAGAATCAAGCAGTATGGACCAAAATGGGTAGGTTTCCAAAAAATGAGCATATTGTCTTTGTAATGCAAACATGAGTCTTATTTCAACTGTTTTCACCACATCACATGACATCCTGTGTCATTTACTGGTCAGTAAAAGGCTGTGTGTTATTTAGTGGTTCCCTATTGTGACTAACTTCAGCATAAGCCAATAAGGCTGAATGGCAAACAGCAGTTAACATTAAGGGGCAAATTCACTAAAATTCCCCAAAAATCCTATGAATCTATTCGAAATTCGATAAGCATTCGACTATCGAATGCTTATCAAATAGTTTTAGGCTTTTTGCTCCATAAACGATTTCTCGATTAAATCGTACGTTCGAATACCGATCGTTCGATTTCACGTAAAAATTGTACTTTTTCCTTTGAGCCTCCGAAAAATTTGTACGATTTGAAAAGATTGAGGCGTTCGATCGTACAAATGGTATTCGAGCAAAAGAAGCCTATGGGGGGCTCTGGTTCGGTAGGTTCAATCTGGCGAAGTAGGCATTTGAAGGATTTTAAAATTTTAAATCCTTCGATCATCGAATGATCGAATATCCGATCATTTGATCTATTCGATAATTCGGTATTCGATGATTGAAGAGACCAAATCTGCATATTCGAATATCCAAAAAAAAAACGTATGATCGGTATTTGATCGCACTTCGAATCCTTCACGTGAATTTTGTAAATTTGCCCCTAAGCTGGAAAATAAATGTTAAGTTGATAGAGAGCAAGAAATAATTCAATAGCTTGAAAACCATATGAAAAGAACTAAACTTCTATGTGAAATGAACATATACAACTTCCATTGCAGTCTGGGTGTATCTACCCAACAGTTTACATTTATGTAGCCGACAAAGAGCATTGGTTTTAGTATGTACCTATATGATAAAAAGTTGATGCGCATTTGTATTCTGGGCACTTCCATTCAGCAAAAATAGAAAATGCTTTATCTTACTAGATCAGCAATCATCTTATTAATGAGAGAAATTAGAGAGATTATTTTTTAATCTATTAGATACTGCTATTGCTAATGGATTTTACTCATAAATGTTTAAGATTCCTTGTATCGGTGAAGAAGAACAGCAATGTCACAATTACAGTTAATGAAAATTTGAAGTTCTTAGTGATTCTTCATCGGGCTTGGAAGAAGCATCCAGTTAATGTCGATTTTCTTGGACTTTACATTCCAAATGAAACCAAGTTCTCGGCTACCATTCATGGATTAATTGGTATGTGCTGCTTTCAAAGGTACTGAAGTAATTCAGTTGTCTAGGAAAATTGAGACATGCACAAAAGTGGTTCAGCTTTGATTGAATTTGGTTAGAATATTTGCTTCTCTATTAAAAAATACAAGTGCGTTCCTTGTCAGTCTGTTTATACAAGTCTACCATACTCCTTTCAGGCCAGTTTAGAATGGAACCTGAAGTCAGTGTTTACGATGTGAGAGCCAGCACTGACCCAGAGAAGCCTATTGCCACAATGAAAAAAAATGGAGACATACTTACAGTAACAAGGTTAGTATCACACTCATACACAATCACAAGGATTGCTTTTTTTTTTAGATACATTATTTTAGTTTCAAGCTTTGGTATGTCAAATCATTATTTGGACTAGCCTGCATTTATATGAAGTTATGGAGGCTTTATAATAACTTTCAGCTCTCTTTTTGTCTCAACATCCGATCATGACGAAATGGGGATAAAAAAAATGTGGTCTTTATGGGCTACAAATAGAGTTAGGCAAAAAGATGCACACGCACACCTGGCCTCTCCAACAAAATTATTCACGGTGCATGGAATTAGGAGGACGGCACCTCCAAATTAGACAGCCAACAAAAAAATCCAGCACACGTGTAATGCTTCAGGGATTGCTCTCGTGTTTAATGTCTATCCAACAAGACAACGTTTCGGGGGTGTACCCCTTCGTCAGGAGCTCAAAAAACTCCCACAACCCTCCTTAAATGTGTTAGGTACTGGGTCACACCCCTCCAATTAATAAATTAAGTTAACAAAATCATGTAAAGTAAGAGTCCAAAAAAGTCCAATAAATTTTTGAAACAACAATTCCATGTTCAGTGTCCATATGCAGTCTTTTCAAAAAAATCAAAAGGTTAAGAGAAAACATGATTATCATAGAGCACCTGACGAAGGGGTACACCCCCGAAACGTTGTCTTGTTGGATAGACATTAAACACGGGAGCAATCCCTGAAGCATTACACGTGTGCTGGATTTTTTTGTTGGCTACAAATAGAGTTGCCACCCGGCCCATGTTTTACCGGCATAGCTCGTAAAACACCTGCCAAGGCTGGTATTACAAATTTACCGGCAATGCAGTCGCTGGTAAATTTTTAATAACCCTAACAAAAGCCCTTGGTCCAACCCCAATCCACTTAAAACTTATCCTCTTGCCGCCTTCTGGCCAATTGCATGATGTGGTTCCACCTCATTATACTTCATGGCCCACCCCCCTTTTACATCAAAGCCCACCCTTTTGTTCCCGCCCCCACCACCGGCAGGCGGAAATTTTATTAAAACGTGGTCCTAGGTTAGGTGTACATAAAACAAATGATGAATGCATTATGTTTACTAAAGAAACATTTCAAGTTTCCTGGTGCATTTGGAAATGATACGTGTATCCCAGATAACATAGTAAATATAATTTATTTATAAATTGCTACTTGTACACACAGGGGATTATTTACTAAATTTAAATTTATCTTGTTTTTTTATTAAACCAAGCTTGACCACACTCCCATCCACAATTTTAACTTATTTATTAATAAAATAACAAACAATTTGGTGTGGGAAAAGACTCTAGAAAAGAATCTAGTGAAAACATCCTAGAATATTTGCTTCTCTATTATAAAATACAAGCACTAACAAGTACTAATGTTTAGGATTTTACATTTAAATTGCTCGATTTTTTTGGGTTATTGCCGACGAAACCCAGCACAGATCACATGTTGAAATTTTAAAAGTGAAATCTGCCATTGACTTCTACATGACCTTGGCAGGGATGAGATGGCGGATTTGCAGATTCTGACTTTTAGCAGCTTCGGGGTATAATACCATCTCAAAACAGTCAAGGTTTTTTTTTTGACCAGAAAATAACCCCCACAATTTTGTACAGAAGAATTAGCCCTACAATTATAAACATGCATTTATGGGTAAAATATGTATCATGTAAACTAGTCATCATATTTTTTTTAACCAGCTAAAACTTGACTTTTTTCCTCCCTAAAATCACACACACACACACTGAGCAGTTCCTAACTCTGCAATACAACATGGGATTGATGATCCGTTTTAAAAAGTCTGCTGTGTCCTATTTGAAGCAAAACTGCACCTAACCACAAACTTATTTTTGCAGAGGGGCACAGAAAGAGTATCTCACACACCCTGGGATGCCAACTAGTGTTACCTGCTGGTTTGTGCACAACAATGGAAAAGGCTTCATTGATGGACATTACAAGGATTACATCGTACCACAGATCTACAGTTTCTTTAAACGTCATTGAAAAATGGGACCAAACGTGTTTTACGAAGGAGAAAAAAATTGCTGCATTTTTGTTCCATTTTGGCAAATATCTTCTCTTTTACTATGATAAGAAATAGTAATACTATATACGTGTGACTCAATAGACAGCTAAAATGCCTCAAGAGAATTTTCATGTTTCAGACCAAAATGACAAAGATCAGCACTCCCCATATGGTATAGCTGTGACACAGATACACCAATCACCCATAGCAAAGCATTCAAAAGAAAGTGGTTTAATCAGTCCATAACATTGTATACGCAATGCAATTATTGGCTCTTTCCAATCACTATTAATAAATGGATAATGGTTATATTTAAAACAGTCTCTTGTATTCTTATATAGTATAAACATTGTTTTGAACCTAATTTGTTTCTCATCTATCTAAAATCTGTAGATTTTTTTTTATGTGGGTTTCATGGCAAAATTAATGTTATAAAAAAAAAAAAGCTCTGAAATATATTCTGAGCATCAGCTAGATCCTTCAGCATTGTTCTACTTCCAGTTGCTCTACCTCTTACACAAAAAGGGAAATGATTCAGTAACAGTCAAAAAGGAACAGTGACATCTAAGGTTAGAGATATATGAAATATGTTGCATTAAGTATATTTCAAAGAAAATCTAGGGTGGCATGTGGGTCTTCACTCCCAATATTGCTCGAAAGCAAATAGGCATTCTCTTCTATAATTGGCCTTCAGACTAAACTCAGCCAAACCCAGCCAAGTCTCTGAGATCCTCTAGATGGGTCCAGTCCATAGTTTGGGAACCATTACTCTATGCCGAGATAGAAATGCAGCTGAAGGCCTATAAGATGGCTGGTGTAAAGTCAGGGTTTTGGAACCCATTGTCAAAGACAATCATAAAATGTGGCATCTGAAAAAAGTTTTTAGTGAATACCCTAAGTATTTTGTAATAAGTATTTTGTAATACTTGCTTTAAGTTCACCTTTGAGTTAACTTATTGGGGCAGATTTACGAAGGGTCGAATTTTGAATGACAAAAAAATTCGAAATTCGACCAGGGAATAGTGGGGGAATAGTGGGTAATTAAAAAAATGTGAATTTCGAATTCTTTTAGCGCAATTTGATCGATCGGGAAATTCGATCGAATTTTCGAACGATTTTTAAACGATCGATCGAATTTTTCCTATTCGATCTTAGGGAACAATCCCCATTTCGGTAGGTTTAATCTGGTGAACTAGGGGGTCGAATTTAAATTTAAAGGGGAAGTATTCGACCATCGAATTTTCGAATAAAATTAAATTAGAATATTCAAATAATTCGAAAATTCGATGGTCGAATTTGCCTAATTTTCATATTCGAAATTCGAATCTTTTTGAAAATTCGATCGAATATTCGAATCCTTCATGTGAATACATGTGAATTTAGTAAATCTGCCCCTTAGTATGATGTAGAGAGATATTCTGAGGCAATTTGCTATTGGTTTTCATTTCATATTATTTGTGGGTTTTTTATTCAGTAGCTCTCCAGTTTGCAATCTGGTGACTAGGGTTCAAATTACAATAGAGTTCAAGCATTGATTTCAATAAGAGACTGGATTTAATGCAGGGTATCCCAAACTAATAACAGATTTGGAGGGTCCTGTAGTGGCTCACCCTTCCGCTTATAACAGCCGCCTTTGGCTTTGGGACTTGCACTCCGCTACTCTGATACCACCAGGTTTTAACGTGAGAGGCCCAAGGAGAGAGTTCTGAGCGAGTAAGGGAACCATGCGTGGGGTTGTAGAAAGACAAACAAGAAGCGCAGTCAAAAGCCAGGCCAGGTTGGTAACAATCAGACAATGAGGTACAGATATAGGAGATGTAAGAATGAACAGGGTTTCAGGATAGGTCAAACACACCAAAATCGCAGTACACAACAGGATCCAAGAGTAGTTGAAAACCAGGCAATAAACAGGACAAGGCAGCAAACTAGACAGGCAAGGTCAGTAACAGATCAAGATCACAGAGAAAAATGCACCCAGGAACTAAGAAATAGACCCAACGTCTTGCATCAAGGTTGTGAGTACGTCATCCGCACCGCCTCTCAAATCCGGAAGCGAGCTGCGCAGCTATTCTCTTAGAAGGCACATAGACACGCAAGAAGAAGGACGCAGTGGGTGTCCCTGCTGTATGTGTGATGGGGACGCTCGTTCCTGTGTGCGATTTTCTCTGTGTTCTTAACCTGTTACTAGACAATCAGGGCGAGTCCTCATACTGGAATATGAATAGAGGAAGGCCTGAATAAAAAGAAGAGTAATGATATGTAGCAATAACAACTGTAATATGTAGGCTTACAGAACATTTGTTTTTAGATGGGGTCACCGACTCCCATTTGAAAACTGCAAACACTTAGAAGAAGGAAAAAGAAGTAAAAAAATATAAAAAATAAATAATGAAGACCAATTAAAAAGTTGCTTAGAACTGACCTTTCCATAACATACTAAACGTTAATGTAAAGGTGAACCACCCCTTTAAGATTTTTTCTTCCACACATTCATTCTTCTAGATCAAAATTTTTATGCTGTCTTGCACACAATGCATGTTTCTGATCTTCCCACAGATTTTTAACAACAGTTGGCTTTATATAACAACCAGAATAAAAAGTGCAAAAAAACCCAAACATTTTTGCATGTTTTTTGCCCTGCACTTGGCAGCAATGTATTCATATGGTAAGAGTGGTTGGCAGGACACAGGCGTCACCTTGCATTATTGAAAGATACATATGGGAAGCATCAGCTTCTGCAAAGTAAGGATAGACTTTCTATGGCATTAAATACAAGGCTGCAGACTTTTGTGAGCATCAGCAAGGGTCACAGAATGTAAACTCCAAAGGTTAAAGGGATACTGTCATGGGAAAAATTTTTTTTTCAAAATGCATCAGTTAATAGTGCTGCTCCAGAAGAATTCTGCATTGAAATCCATTTCTCAAAAGAGCAAACAGATTTTTTTATATTTCATTTTTAATTCTGACATCGGGCTAGACATATTGTCAATTTCCCAGCTGCCCCAAGTCATGTGACTTGTGCTCTGATAAACTTCAATCACTCTTTACTACTGTACTGCAAGTTGGAGTGATATCACCCCCTCCCTTTCCCCCACCCAGCAGCCTAACAACAGAACAATGGAAAGGTAACCAGATAACAGCTTCCTAACACAAGATAACAGCTGCCTGGTAGATCTAAGAACAGCACTCAATAGTAAAACTATCCCACTGCGTACTATTCAGTTACATTGAGAAGGAAAAACAACATCCTGCCAGAACGCAGTTCCCTCCTAAAGTGCTGACACAAGTCACATGACAGGGGCAGCTGGGAAATTGACAAAATGGCTAGCACCATGTCAGATTTCAAAATTGAATATAAAAAAAAATGTTTGCTCTTTTGAAAAATAGCTTTCAGTGCAGAAGTCTACTGGAGCAGCACTATTAACTGATGCATTTAAAAAAACATTTCCCCTTAACAGTTTCCCTTTAAGTGAGACTTATTCCAATAATGTCAGCAGAACAAATGCAGCAATTAGGAAGAACAAAAATGTTATCATTGTATTTTAAAAACATTTATTTAATGTTCGAAAAAAAAAAAAAAAAAACAACTGAGAAAGCAAAATATTTAAATCTGGGATAATGAAATATTTAGCAAGAACATGAAGTGTGTAGCCCAGCCATTCTGCTATTTATGGTCTTAAGTACATAAAATAATTATTGAAACTCTGACACAGTAGAGTTTTGTATCTTTCCAGCAGACACAGATCTGGTTCTATATAATCTATCTAGGCAACTTTGGATATGTCTTCATATGGGATGCCTTCTACTTTCCGTCCTTTTAATGGTCCCTGTCAAGACAGACATTTGGTCAGTAGAGTGAAAAATCACTTCTAGTTAAAGTTATACAGGAATTTTCAACAAGTAATTGCAACTCAGAAGCAGCAAATGCAATATAAAGCACCATTACCATACTATAGTACAAAGTTGTTAGGAATGTTCATCTGAAAATCCCAGGCCTGGTACACATGTAGTAAAACAAAATCTTATGGTTATATTTAGATTTGATCAGAACACATACTGTGATCATTTAAATTCCAATCTCCACATTTAATAGTATACCCTTTAATAGCTTTCTGTTATTTGTACAGCACAGAGGTTTAAATCTCATATCTGGTAGCAGCAATCAGGAGATTACACAGGATTCAGCAGCTCCCATCAGTAAATTATTTAACTCTTGTCTATTGCACTCACCGGATGAAATCAACAGAGACCATTGCCCACCTTAATCTGTGACTTTATTTGTGCACACATTGTGATATTGTGGTAAACATTGTGCAGACAGCTTACGCATTTTGTGCCCCTACTATTGGCACTTCCTCAGAGCGGAGGAGCTCTGTTGATTTCATCTGGTGAGCACCATAGATGAGAGTTGATGTGAATGATTTACACATGTGATGTGGCCCATCAATGAATTGGGTTTCCTTAATATTTTTTGCCATTTTAAAAATGTATAAAGCAACAAAGTTTTGTTGCATTGTTAGGATAATGATAATATCAAAAATATTCCCAAACAAAATACATATACTCACGGAGTCAATGTCTATTGTAGCAGAAAAGCTCTTCTCATTGATGCAATCGAGGATGCCAAAATTTCCTTTGTAACCACCATTTAAAACACGAACTCTCTTTCCTGGAAAAAAAATATTTTTAATTGCATTTACTATTATGCAGTAAAATCATGTTACCCCCCTTATATATACACAAATGTTAGCGGTCGAGGAATGCCTGCACCGTCACTTTGCAAATACTTAAATACTATAGGTGTATGTGTGTAGGTTTAATAACACAAGTGCCTAGCTGATCGTGTTACATTTATTTCCAGGGTAAGCAAGCTCTTTACCTGGTGCCGGGATAACGGTCTCTAAATGGGTCTGATCCAGCTTTAATTTATCTCCAGAATCAACAAGTTTCACAACTGCTGTGTATCTGTCAATCACTTCCTACAAGAATAAACAAAGAACACATGAAGAACACATTTAGTAAACCAACATGTATCTGTTTATTTATGATTAAGAAATATACATTTCTTCAAATATATTTGTGGTTAGCAAAAGGCTCATGTCATACATTGAGAATTGTAGTGTTAGCAGACAGGATCAACATGTACGACATTAACCATACAGGTTTGATCCTTTTTGGGGTAATTAAACGGTTAAAGCATAATGCAAATAAATACATTTTAGGTCATGGAGGTATTTTTAACTTTTTCAAAGGAAAATACAATGTGTTGAAAAGCCAATTTAATTGTAAAATATTAAATGATTTGCATATCTTTGATTCTATTGGCTGAAACTTGCCAGCCAATGGAATTTAAGATATGCAAATGAAGCTGGAGATAGAGCATGTGCAGTGCAGATTCAGTTGTGAACTTCCTTATTTGTTAGCCTGCATCTCTTGCACAGAGCTTGTCAATGAGCCCACAACCCATTCCATTCTCAGAGTAGAGAACTGTGGTTTGTATCTCTGAAAGCAAACATTTTAGGTAATAAAGATAAATTACAACAATGTTTTATATGGCATGGCCTGTTAAATTAGCTCTATTGTCCAAAAGGTGAACCTCCCAAACTTTTAGTAGGTCATAGAATGCTAAGCAACTTTTCAATTGGTATTCATTATTAATTTTTTATAGTTTTATAATTATTTTCCTTTTTCTTCCGACTCTTTGCAGCTTTTAAATGGGCATTGCTGACCCCCTCCTAAAAAGCAAACGCTCTTTGAAGCTACAAATGTTTCGTTAGTGCTAATTTTTATTACTCATCTTTCTATTCAGGCCCACTCTTAGTCATATTATTCAAATCAGTGCATGGTTGCTAGGATAATTTGGACCCTAGCAATCAGATTGTTTAAAATGCAAACTGTACAGCTACTAAAAAAAAAAGCAAAATAACTCCAAAACAGTAAATAATAAAAAATTAAAACCAATTGCAAAATGTCTCAAAATATCATATACAATATCATTCTCTGTGAACAACCCCTTTAACATGCCAGTAACACCTTTTTTATTGACTACAGGAAGTAAAATTGGGCTGCGTCTTTTTCTTGCCTTCACAACTGCATTGTAAACTTTTAAGGCGTATATCATGTGAAAAAGTGGTATGTAGTGGACACATTTTAGTTTTTTTTAAATTCTATAGACGGTGTTGTTTGTTTGGTGCATATATACAAAGGTTCCAACATGGTATGCAATACGGTAACTCATATGTTCAAAAGCAAACATTTGCGAAAAGAATATGATCTGCATCTTTAAACATTACCCTCAAAGAAAATTACCATTATTTATTTATATTTAATATAAATTATTCGCTCTTTAATATTATATACAACGTTTAAAGACAAATCTGCTTCCTAATTGGGGGGAGGCATCTTGAAAAACCACTGCAAAAAAGATCCAACCGTGACCCATGAAAGATCAGAGCACTAAAATAAATTAGGTACAGCAATTGCTGTTGCTATTCCATGCAAAGCCAAGAAATAGTTTAAAGACAAAAATACATTACCTTTACTATAGCTTTTTTCTTATAATATTTTTCTCCCAACTTTTTCGTAACAATTTTGACAACAATATCCTTTAAAAAAAAAAAATACAGCGTGGTTTAAGAAATATACATATATGTAATTTAATAGTCTAACATTATAAACTTGATTACTTAAACAAATGACTGGCTGACTATATGATGGCAACTATAATGTCATACAAGTACAACTTGAGAACAGTTGGTTGCCAAAATGAAATGTTAAGGATGGAGCAAGTATTTGGGCTGATGTGTGCATATTGCATTTTCAAAGGAAGAGTACTAATGAAAAATAATATAACTTAAAAGATAACTCACTGGCTGCAACCAGTTATCTGTGCGCTCTGTCTTCTTCTTTTGTTCTTCCATCTACAAAACAGACTCACTTTAGTATACCTTTGCAGGTTCTCTCATTTGCCTTGTATCAAATGGGCTGTATTAATGTTAAGACATTTTTGAATCTCAGCGTTTTATTTACCAGATTGTCAATACTGAACCCCTTACCTCCATAATCTCATCAAGGGCAGATTTCTTCTTCTTTTCCTTTGCTTGGCTTTGAGAGGTGTCTTTTCGTTTGACTGAGCCCATAACAGCTGCTGATTTAAGTGCATTGGATGCAAGGGAACTAGAAAATACCGGTAAGACATCTGTGGGATATTTTTTCAGATATGTTTACACAGTGTAACCTCAATTTTACATCAGCTGATTTTAAGTTTTCCTTAATTTTAAATTTTTGTGGACCCATCTGTGCATTATGCATAATACAGCTCCCTGGTTTTCCTTGACAATCACAAGGAAAACCTGCCAATTTATACCTCAGCTAAATATATTAATAGTATGTGAAATTTGCCTAGTTCACAAGAAGGTACTGGTAAGACTGAAATTGGACATCCTGTTAAAGTTAAACTTTTGTGACTTTCATGTGCACATTATGATAACAAGAAAAAGAACAAATGGGGAAAAAGGCTTAAAAAGCTCTCCAGGCACATGCTAGATCATATATTGCAGTACTGCACAACTTTTCCATGTAATAGGTTGACCATCAATAGGCCATGTCCATATCAAATGATTTCTAGCTAGAACTTTTAAGCCTCTCCTCTTCAGCACTGAGACCATACAGTACGACTTACCTTGACTTAGATGTAGGTGTTCCTGAAGTACTGGCTCCTTTGTTTAAATTAAATGCAACTAAGGACAAAAGGAGAACATGAAAGTAATGGGTCACCTTTCAGCATACAGACTATAAATCACTACACTTGCACACATAAAAATAAGAGCAATTAATTAAAATAAA
Organism: Xenopus borealis; assembly: GCA_024363595.1. Taxonomy (NCBI): domain Eukaryota; kingdom Metazoa; phylum Chordata; class Amphibia; order Anura; family Pipidae; genus Xenopus; species Xenopus borealis. Next base: position 75,507,651 of record CM044435.1, on the reverse strand, counting down.
TATATACTGTACAATAAGATTTGCTCACAAATCAACATTAATGGGCAGATTTATGCCCAGATACATTAACAGATAATTCCCACTTGGTTAAACAATAAAAGGACATTTCAGATGATTCAGAGGATTTAAGATTTAAGGGACCACATTAGGCACAAAATATTATAAAAGGACAGAATATCAGACCAGACTATTTTAATAGCCTAGATATTCTGGAAACCATATGTGGCATACAAATTCTGAAGGCTTGCTTACCCATTTCTTAAAGAAACTGTAACATCAATAACAATATAATGCAGTGTTGTACTGCACTAGTAAAATGGGTGTGTTTTCTTCAGAAACACTACAATTGTTTAAATAAATAAGCTGCTATGTAGCAATGGTGGCAGCCACTCAAAGGAGAAAGGGCTCAGGTTACACAGTAGATAGCAGATAAACTCTGTAGAACATAATGGTGTTATCGGTTTACACTTTCATTTGTTGGTATTAGGGCAGAGACACGCTGCAATTTGGGGAGATTAGTCGCCCTGCAACAAATCTCTTCTTCTGGCCGACTAATCTCCCAGAACTGCCTCCACTGCTGGCTAAAATGAAATTGCCGGCAGGATGGCACTCTGGGCGACTTCGGAAAACAACAAGTAGAGAAAAAACCGGAAGTGAAGCGCCGCCTTTCCTGTGATGCGAGGTACCGAAAAAACGGTCTTCATCCAGCACTCCTACTGGCAATGATGCAGGGTAACATCCGCTCCCCCAACCTATCCGCCCTTGCCCAGAGTTCCGCATGCGGTCGGGCGCCAGGGGGGGGGGGAAGGGGGGGGGCCGGGTGGGTGCTGTCAGCTCCTCAAAGGTACTTACGGTGAAGCTTGTGTCTCCCGGCCAGATCACCTTGACCACGTGTGGACAGGTATTGTGTCTGGGTGGTCCGTCCCACTAGGGAATTGTTGACCCCGGGTGCTTCAAGTTAGGCGTTGGGGGTGACAGTAAGGATGCAGGAGCCCTGCTCCTAGTCTAGCCCCTGGTGTCAGTGCTAATCGCTGACCGACGATTTCTTAGATGGATCTCCTAGAGATCTGTTGTCCAACCTCCTGTGAGGTTGAAAAACTGAGTGAATAAGGAAGTAGTAGGGGTAAAGCTGGAATATCCAGGCACGCCCCCTTTTTGTTTAACCAATCAAGTGTCCTGCCTCCGGAGGATGGAGCTTAACCCCACTGGTCTCCTGTGTCCCCCGGAGACGAATGAGAAAACAAAGCACTCAAAGTTTTCTCGTGAGGCGACTTCGGAAAACAAAGACAGGGGAGGCTGTTCGGGGAGATTAGTCCCCGGGCGGCTTCCAGAAGAAGAGGAGATTTGTCGCCGGGCGACTAATCTCCCTGAATTGCTGTGTGTATCTCTGCCCTTATGGTTCCTTTAAGAACAAATAGAAGCATAAACTACAGTAAAATAATATTTTGATAAATGAGGGTACTGTAAGATCAGGTACCACATATTTTTTGCTGCAAACAGCTCCTCAGGGTGGTAGAATGCCGAATCTATTCACGAATATATGTGGATAAAAGTAAAATAAAAAAACAAAAAACGAAAAACTGATGTACTGATAAGTTTGTGTGACCTGCGATTGACAATTGTTGGCCTTGACTGACAGAAAACTGTAGCGGGCTAACATGTACAGTAGTGGCTCCATATTCTCATCAAAACCATGGTTCAAAAAAGAAAAACCTACCTTTCTCTTCCTCATTCTGTCTACTTAATTCAGTGTAGGTAGGGGTGTTCTGCAAATCAAGAACAGGCAGAATTACCCAACAATATATGGTCATTAAATTGGCTACATCTAGAACACGGAGAGATTTGAGGCTCCTTTTATCAAAGATGTCATTGCCAAGCTTGAAAAATTTGAGAAATATGCTACAAAATTAATATGGGTAATGTTATGCACTAAGTGCTCTCATTTCCTTAAAGGGACAGTTTCCTTTAAATTAAATTTTATTATGTTACAGAATGTTCTATTCTTAGCAACACTTAATTGGTCTGCACTTCGTTTTAAAATGATTTGCCTACTTCTTATGCCTCCTTCCAGTTTTCAAATGGGCCAATGACCCCCACAGCCAAAAATATTTTGGCTACGCTATTGCCTTTTAATTAAAACTCAAAAGATGTTTAAAAAGTGGACCTTTTCTTCACAATAGACATAAATATCATATAAAAAAACATGCTTAGAAATGGTGTTTGTGTAACATAACTCTTGAAACCCATGAGCATAACCTCAAAATTAAAACCTGTATAAACTCACATGTGTGGCTTCTCTGTGACTTATATAATATTAAATAATAATATTTTAATAACAGGTGACCTTATTCCTGATACATTGCAGTTCAATAATTCACACTTCTAGAGATAAAACCCAAAAGAACAATGGATTTACCAGGATCTCTACATACCTGCTCAGCCCCTTCCATCCCCTTTTTAACTTGTTCCTCAATAAATTTAGCTGTTCTCTCTTCATCATCCAGATCTTGTTTTTTCTTTTTTTCCTGTTCCTGCTGTTTGCGGATTGTTTCTGGATCTCTGTCTATATACTGAATGTACCAGCCCTTTGGAGTCTCATCCACTTTACAGAAACCTAAAAAGAAAACCAGCAGAATGAAAATAATGTATTAAGGCTGAAAATACAGTGATTAAGAACATTCCTAAACTTATTTAGACTAGACACCTGGGCGATAGAGATCAGTCTATACACAGATAAGCCGCCAACTTGCTTGGTTGGGACCAAATTGCATCTTGAATTTGCTTGTATATAGGTGATATTTACGGACACAATCTGTAGGGGCCAAGCTGGCAGCTATAATCTGTGTATCAAATTACAATTCATAAAACAAGCTTTAAGTTTGTAATATCTAGGAAGACGAATTGCTACATTATATAGCTATAGGTTACATTGTTCTAAAAGCCACATCCTACACCGAATGAAGCCTTGTGTGCTTATGTTAATATTTTAAATTATTAGGTCTTCGGTTAAATGATGAATTTGCCAAAGATAAAAGATAGGGATAAACCTACGTGATAAAAATGTATTTGAAGCTTACCTTCTCGGCCAAGCCATTTGGTAAAGTCTGTCAGTGTTTCCCACTGGGTGGCATTCATGTGCACGTGTTCCCTGTGGCTGATATATTCATTGTAGACAATATTATTATGCACTCTCTTGGTTCCTAGAGGAACAACATCAAAAGTTGGATTGTTCCATATAAATATAGGAAAGCTTAGAAGTAAAAGAATAACGGAGGACAAACTTGCAGCATTCTGTCCTATTTGTAACTAAAATCTAGTGCAATCTTTCCAAGACGAGTATAATAGCAGCCGTGTGCATTTAGATTTAACTCCTGTTATTCGAATAGCCCTATATGTTACAATAGCAGGTTAATTATTCTAAATGGAAAATAAATCTATAGATTTTGCATAAACAGACATGGGATCCATTATCCAGAAACCGGTTATGCAGATAGTCTTGAATTATAGGAAGGCCATCTCCCGTGGACTCAATTATAATCAAAAATCTTGAAAAAGGTCGAATTTTTCTCTGTAATTTTGAAACAGTACTATGTACGTGAACCCAACTAAGGTGTATGCAATCCTTATTGGAGAAAATACAATCCTATTAGGTTTATTTAATGTTAAGATACATTTTTAACAGACAAAGTATGCAGATCCAAATTACGTGAACACCTGGTCCTGAGCATTATGGATAATAGCTCCTATACGTGTATCTGGAATGGCAAAGTGTACCTCCAATTAATAGCTCCCATAATAGCTCCTATACGTGTATCTGGAATGGCAAAGTGTACCTCCAATTAATAGCTCCTATAATAGCTCCTATACGTGTATCTGGAATGGCAAAGTGTACCTCCAATTAATAGCTCCTATAATAGCTCCTATACTTGTATCTGGAATGGCAAAGTGTACCTCCAATTAAAAAAGATAGGGCTATTAGAGGTAACTGAAACATTCAATGTCTGCATAAAGGCATAAAGTGCTTTTCTACAAGTCATGAAACTATGAAGAGTCTTCTAAGGGCTCATTTACCAACACATGGGGGCAAATTTACAAAATTCGTGTGAAGTATTCGAAGTTCGATCGAATTTGAATACTGACCGTACAATTTTTTGGCCTCTTCGATCATCGAATACCGAATTATCGAATATTCGATAATTCGATGATCGAAGGATTTAAAATTTTAAAATCCTTCGAATGCCTACTTCACCAGATTGAACCTACCGAATACCGTATTCGAGCAGGTCTTTGCAAAAGAAGCCTATGGGGGGGGGGGGGGGTTCCCATAGGCTTCTTTTGCAAAGACCTGCTCGAATACCTCGATCGTTCGATTTCATGAAAAAAGCGTACTTTTTCCTTCGAGCCTTCTTAAAATTCGAATGATCGAGGTATTCGAGCAGGTCTTTGCAGTTCAGTATCGAATATCGAGCAAAAAGATAGTCTAAAACTATTCGATAAGCATTCGATAGTCGAATTTCGAATGGATTCGTAGGATTTTAAGGGAATTTTAGTAAATTTGCCCCTAAGAAAAAGTTCATGCAAAATAGTCACTGGAAATTACCATTGATTAAATGTACTTGCGTCTAAAGGTGCTGTTTGCACTGCTGCATAGTTGCACTCAGCTCCTACATTTTCTATGAATCATGTGCAGAGCACCTATTGATGCACAAGAACCCTGGTGCATTTGCCACCCTTGAAGGTACACAAACATACCTGATTTCCCAACATCACTTAGATACACAATGTAAAGCAACCCCACCAGTACCATGTTTCATTGTGAAGTGATGGTTTCTGGGAAATTAAAGTTTTGTTGGAGGACTGGGAACTGGTGCCTCTAAGCAGAGATCTATGATTTTGGTTCCCTTTCAATCTGTGTATGAATGTTTTTACCTAGACAAAAATGTATATTTATTTCTGGAAGCGCATAGTGTTTATGCACCTTTTCTACATACGCCAAGCTGAAAAAGCTTGTTATGTTATGCATGTTATTCTGAAAGTATTTGATAACATTATCAAGTACAGAATTGACTTTTGCAGCCAAGGTGTCTCACAATGCTTAAGAACAGTGCAGAAGCTTCAATTGTGAATCCAGTTTTTTGCTTTTGTTGAAAAGACTTTAGCAGGCTTGTACCCAAATGCTTTTTGACCATGAATTAATTAATTGTTCTGAATGGGTATTGAAAAGGGAAAAATAAAGCAATTCCTTAGCTATTATTTTTTTTTTTACTTTTGCATAAAAAAAAAGTTAAAATAATCTAAAAATGATGGTGTGGTTATTCACTCACCAAAACGACGTTTTAGCAGTTCTAAAAATTCTGTGCGAAATTCACTGCAGGAAACAAATCAAAAGAATAATATGAAAGACAAAACAATGAAAAATGTTGCATCTATTCGGAATTTACAAATGTTTACAATAGGAGAGTCCAACAATTTATACCACGTTGGATTGTTCCAGCCTGTAAAGATTTTCACCAGAATTTTTGCCCAATATGTTCATGAAATCTGCTTTCTATCATTAATTCCTACAGGATTAAATATGCATTTGACTAAATAGGTGAAATTTACCAAATAGTAAAAATGAAAAGTCAAATCAAATTTGTATAAATCACCGATATTTCAATAACATCACAACATTTTGATGACCTGTCCATTATAGCTTTTAGAACTATTTTCACTACATATGAATATGCAGATAATACACAAAACCATTGAAATTCAAATTTTGTTTCTAAAAAAAAAAAACACATTGCTTTATATTGTTTATTAGTGCTATGGTACATAAATGCTGCTACGTGGCAGTACTCAAAATGTTTCTATTATCTCCATAATGCTTCCCATTCACTTGCCCAGGGACCCACTACCATTGCCCCAAAAAAATGTATGTGGCAGTAGCAGGTGCTAAAAACAATAGTTAATGCAAACTGGGAATCCCCAATCTGTGTATTTTTTGCCACTATTCTATTTACACCTCCACCTTGGGGTGCATAAGTAATACAACAAGTAGGAGTATACAAGAATAAGGCACTTACAGCAGTATAACTGCTCAAAAAGCATTTAATTTGCACATGTTTTAGCCTGTGGGGCTCATTGTCAAGCTTGACTAGGGCAGGGAATTATGTGAATGATGAACAATCTCTATAAAGCAATGTGTAAATATTTTACCTCTATAAAAATAAGATAATAGTAACAAAAGTTGAAAGGGCAACAACATCCCTTTGTTGGGTCTTGTTACAAAATAACACTATTAGCAGGGCTATTTCAGTGAAACTAAAATGCTGCTAGCACAGAGGCAATTTGCCCCACAAATATGGAAAATACATTGGACTGTTAATAATTCATAATTCTTTGTCTTACTTTCATACTCACTCTGAAAAATAATCCATAAACTGAAGAGGATTTTCAGAAGCAAGGAGCAGTTGTCTTTGGTGCGACTCAGACATGCAGTGGCATTTAAAGCCATTCTTAAATAAAAAATCAAGACAATTACATCAGTGAAACATACAGCACTGGTAGAATTCTCTACAAATAGACCATGCTGTACAAATTCCCTGTCAAGTGATTTATTTGAATCTTAGTCCAAGATAGGTGCACATGAACGGTGACAAAATCAACACACTCCCTTAAATGGGTAAGGATCCCAAATATTTGCCAATACCAGAGCCAAATGGCACCACAGGCTAAGGAGCGCCCCTTTATGCTGCCCTGACTACAACTTGAATTGTTCCCTGGTTTCAAAACAACAAATAATGGGGTGTGTATTATCAACCAGTGGCATGACTAGAAATTACTGGGCCCCACATAGGGTGGCCACCTGGCTGTTTTTTTTACCGGCCTGTAAATATGATGGCTGATCCCAATGTTATTAATAGGGAAAAAAGAAAAATATATATGAAGGCCAGTATTTTTTTTTCTAGAAAAGGTGGCTACCCTAGCCCCACAGCAAATTATCTTTCAGTATCCCAAAATGTTTAGAGGCTGACTTGTTTCACCAATGTTTATTGAAATTGTATAGGAATTAGGGCCTCATCGGGCACCCCTGCTGCCGTAGGTTCTGCTTTCCTGGCCACTCCATATCAGCATTACAATCGGGAGGATCCTCCCATCCCCGCCCCCA
>CM044435.1:75468217-75489925 GCA_024363595.1 Xenopus borealis | reverse complement strand
TTTTTTTTTTTTTTTTTTTTTTTAAATAATGGGCAGCAATAAAATAGAGATTGTGGCTTTACATGCATATACTGTACAGTAAGCATCTTACTTTCTCTGATATTATGGCTCCCAATCTGTGATAAAGCCTTTGCACATAATATCTTCTATTTTTTATTTCATTCATTACTCAGGCTGAAAATATTGAAATTTTTTTTTCAATGCATGACTTCTTTCTTCCAGAACCCATGGTGGACACATTCTGATCACCTTTAAGGAAGTTGGCAGGAAGCCACCTTCATTTGGTGATGCCTCCATTGTTGCTTCGGAGCTTCTCAACTCTGGTTATGAGTTTGATCAGGGATCTGTGGTGTTCAACAGATTCAGGTTTGATCATTGCATTCCTTAGTAAACTCTGAGTAAAAATACAGTTGTGTTTATAGGTCCTGGTTTAAGGCTACAATTTAACGTTTAGGTTTAACAGTGAAATCCCTTGTTCCTTTTGACCAAAACCTTAAAGAACTCCCACAACTCTATTGTATTCTTGTAAATATTAACAAGATACACTTGAGACTGATGCCCTGAAGCCTCAGCATAGCCCTTAAATATGATGGTGCATCCAAGCACCCTGAACGCAATTGGAGAACCAAAATTTCCTGTCATTGTTTTTCATAGCAAAGAAATGCTTGCCAGACGCTGCCTGTTAATGTATGTTTTACCACATCTGAGCAGAAGCTGTCAGTCTCTGCCATATACCGGGAACTTCTTGTGCTTTATGAAAACCCTTTTTGTTGTAACACAAGTTGCTGTGAAGAAATTGGAAAATCAGATTAAATAATATCCGTACAATCTAAAAGTGTGTTGTCTGTCATCTATTCCCACATGTTCATGTCTACATACTGCTGTTGGTAGACAATGAAAACTTAGAAAAGTGATTTTATTTTTTCATTTTAGATCTGTTATTTCTTACAAGACCGAGGAAAAGCCCTTTTTCTCACTTGACACGGTCACAAATTCTGGTAAGCACTTTAATATGTTTGGTGTTCTCCAAACCACATTTAGCTTGAAGCATCACCCATCATTTTGTTGTAAGCTGCCATTTTTCTGTGGAGAACACTGTTAAATGCAATAACCATCACTATGGGCAACATCAAACTGCATCAAATTTGTTACAGCTTATTGTATATTGCTGCAGTACTTTAGTAAATTGATATCTAGTAGATTACAGAGATTTTAATTTATTTTAAAATATCCATACCTATGATGTAATTAAGATGGCAAGAACGAATAAGGGTAGTTTTGTTTACAAGAGATGCAGGAGAATATAATCTATTAAATTAAGAAGTATACAAAGGGTTCTCTGTAACAATTCAAAGAATGCATGACCTCTCTCTCGAACACTTGCTAGTGTAGATAGAGTATTGGAACAGATTTAGTAAATCTATACTGTGGATATTGCTTAAATTGTCAGGATTATCTTCTGAATTAAACTTCTCCTCCATTGCAAAGTATGACTGTATATGCTATTTATTTCCTCAACTAATCATTTCCCAACATATCAATATGCATTTTACTTTTGCTTTTTTAGAAAGCATCAGTGTTTATGATGATATTGATGCCGATGTGCTGAGAAATTACCAGGAATTTACTTTGGCAAATATAATATATTACACATTGAAGGAATCCACAACAAGTGAGCAGAGTGCAAGGATGACGGCTATGGACAATGCCAGCAAGAATGCTTGTAAGCATTTTGATTTGTCACGTCAATACTCGTAAAGAATATATTACAATCTCACCATTGTTGGTGGCAGTTGTGCCTGTTGGCTGTGGATAACATCTGGATATGTGGACCGGATGGCACATTTAATTAGCAGCTTCTGATCACAGAATTAACTACAGTATTGTCATGTTTGACTTTTTTTTCCCCCCTATAGCTGAAATGATTGACAAACTGACCCTGACATTCAACCGCACACGTCAAGCTGTTATCACTAAAGAGCTTATTGAGATCATCTCTGGTGCTGCTGCTCTGTAAGCACACAAAAGTAAGTAGTTTTCATCTTACAATTCTTGTTCCACATTGTATCGCTTGGAAATATGACTATGAAGATTTTCATTCATCCAGGTCATATAAGTAATTCTAAATAAACTGGACTTTTTTTTTTAGAATTCCTTAAATTATATGTCACTTGGAAAGTTTATGCTTCATTTAATAGCTTATATAGTAACTGATACATTTAGAGAATTGCACAATAAGCTTACAATTTATATAGAAAAATAATAATCTTGTACCTCATACATCAAACATTTCTTCTCTGCTTAGTATAATTAACATAGAAGTACTGTGTCTAGGTTTAATCAACTTTTAGGCAGAATCCACTGCCTTGTAACACAAAACTCCACGATATACTTCTTTGGTTTTAGGGTGATGGCAGACAAAGATTTGTCACCCACGGTTAAATCTGCACTACTGCAGGTGACAAAATCCTGAAGTTACTTAAGTCCCACCAACAATTAAGTAAATTGGCAGTGAGAAAACATACGTGACACTTTGTTTTACAAAAGTCTCCTCAATGTTGCCTCACAAGCATACTTTGGGTGACTTCAGAAATACGAAGTGCCACATATGCTTTACCACCCGTGATTTACATTGTTGCTGGGGGGAAACTTTAGGAGGAGATTAGTCAGGAGGTTATCTGGAAAAGAAATTACATGTTTCCGAATTGACAAACTGGCAAGGAAATGTCATTACACATTGTTGTGTTTATACTTTTGTTTACTTTTTTTAATACTGCATAAAATATTAAAATAGCATGATATTTATGTACAGTTTACAGTGGTCAGAATATTTTTTATTCTGTGCATGCTTTGGATTTTAAGAATATTTAACTGCTAATTTAAACCATAAATGAATCTTGCATGCACTCTAAACAGAGATACTGGTACAGGTATAGGATTTGTTATCCAGAATGCTTGGGACCTGGGGGTTACAAAATCATGTAAACATTAAATAAACCCAATCGGCTGCTTTTGCTTCCAATAAGGATTAATTATATCTTAGTTGGGATCAAGTACAAGGTACCGGTTTATTACAGAGGAAAAGGAAATCCTTATAAAACATTTTGGATTATTTGATTATAATAGTCTATGGGAGACAGCCTTTCCGTAATTTGGAACTTTCTGGATTACAGATCCCATATTCGTACCATTTATGATGATCATTTTAAATTAACTGTAGCCTTACAGTCTGTATTATGGTTTCATTTTTGCAATCTGCTGTTGCTTACATTTTGCATTCTAGCATTGCAAATGCATTACATGTGAATTTGATGTCCGCATTAACTGCTCTGCTTCTTGCTGCATGGTGTGATATTTTTAACCTGCTTGTTCTGTTTTAAAAACAAAACTAGGGGATGAATTCATTTCATTCCATTTCAAAAAGGTAATTTTTTGGTGGGTAAATGCAATTATCTTGCTACATTTGATTCACTTTTAATATGTATTTTAATACCATGTTAAAACATGTCTTTCTAGAGATACTGATACAGATATTGAGTCTTGTGACAAAGTTTCAGCTAAGGCAGTTGTAATAGCTGGTTCTAAAGTCATCATACAATTATCCTGATAACCCCTGACTTAGTGGCCTCAAAGCAGACCAGTTGCTCCAAAACTGAACTTCCTCCTGGCTGTCTGTCTTGTGTGCAAAAATAACTACCCTTTGAATCCTTAAAGCAATTGCAGCATGGGCAGGCACAATGTTTTTTTTTATGTTCTCAGGGGAATGTAGAATTATTTAAAAACTATTCTTCAAAATGTAATTGTACATTACTAGTTTTAATCAGTTATGTCCATCATTTTCTGCTGACAGGGCTGCTTTTTTAAGTAATTGTTACTAGACCTCCGTTATTTCCCAACTTTACTGTCCCTTCTCAAGCTGTCTGCTACTGCAGCACAAATAAGGAAACCCCCCCTCATAAAGGAACATGGGGGACAAGATCGGTACTGTAAACACATTGGGCCAATTGTTTTATGGTAAATTTATAAATGGCATGCAAAGACAATGATAAGTTAGCTTTCATTTCTGGTGTCAGTATCTCTCAAGTTGCTTTCCACCTGATTTCATTGCTTTTATGTGCCGTAACGAGTATAGCCTGATAGGGAAGAATGTGCTGCATGTGGTCCTGCGGTGTTGCACAGGAGAATGCACAGCAAACGCCTGTGTGTAAGGGCCCTAGAGCTAAAGCTTTGTTTAAAATACTGTTTTTATCTGTATAGATGTTGTTCGATGAGGAATGGTTATAAATATATTAAAATTATATATTGTTTCATTTCAGGTAATGAACCTTTTGTTGGCTTTCGAGACTTGATGCTCATTCTTCAAGACCTAGAATGTGCTGTTTGTTTTAAGAAGATAAAGAAAATTGTAAATTATATTTCAATAAATTGCTTACGTGGAAAACTTAATGTCCAGGTCTATTCATTATGGTTTACAACATTTAAAATTAAAACAATTCAGTTTTTTTTAAACCTTTAATATGCATGGTTGAAAGCCATGTCATGCAGTGTTCTGTGCTGTGCAAGCTTGCCATAACCAGTATGTTAAATTACAATCTGCAAAAAAAACTAAAATCTGTTTGGGGGGAGGAGTTTTGATATTGTACATTTTGTCTACTTTTATATACAAACTCAATGAACTATCAGTTTGTATTATAGAAGACCACATGCCATGCATTGGTTATTCAGCCAAAAGACAAAGTAAAAACCATGCCTCAAACAGTACTCCTCTGTCCCAGTTGAGGCAAATTACTGCTGCAGTGGGAGATGACTTTTCCACACTTTTCTGCTTGTATCTCCACTGAGACTGCCTGTGTGTCTACATTGAGCAGATTTCAGCGGAAAAAAAGGATACGTTCGTTTCCATGAAAATCAACTCTCTGAATCTAAACGAGGCCCATTGCAGTGCTTGTCAGTGGAGAGACAGAAGTGAGGAGAATGGCAGTCTCTGCAAGTTGTGATCATAGCCTTAGTCTTTGTAGGAGATGTACACCCTTAGCACATGGAGCAGCCGGATCCTTATTCCACAGCTCCATTTAAAGGGATCCTGTCATGGGAAAAACATTTTTTTTCAAAATGCATCAGTTAATAATGCTGTTCCAGAAGAATTCTGCATTCAAATCCATTTCTCAAAAGAGCAAACAGATTTTTTTTATACTTCGTTTTGAAATCTGACATGGGGCTAGATATTTTGTCAATTTCCCAGCTTCCCCAAGTCATGTGACTTGTGTTCTGATAAACTTCAATCACTCTTTGTTGCTGTACTGCAAGTTGGATTGATATCACCCCCTCCCTTTCCCCCACCCAGCAGCCTAACCTAAGAACAAAGAGAAGGTAACCAGATAACAGCTCCCTAACACAAGATAACAGCTGCCTGGTAGATCTAAGAACAACACTCAATAGTAAAACCCAGGTCCCACTGCGTACTATTCAGTTACATTGAGAAGGAAAAACAGCCTGCCAGAAAGCAGCTCCTTCCTAATGTGCTGGCACAAGTCACATGACCGGGGCAGCTGGGAAATTGACAAAATGGCTAGCCAGTCAGATTTCAAAACTGAATATAAAAAAATCTGTTTGCTCTTTTGAAAAATGGATTTCAGTGCAGAAGTCTACTGGAGCAGCACTATTACCTGATGCGTTATGAAAAAAACAAGTTTTCCCATGACTGTTTCCCTTTAAGCCATCACATGAACATAATGTCATTTAAAAACTTCCCAATTATGGAAAGACCCTACTTACTAAGCTAGATAGTCCCCCTCTTCCTCCTACATACTTCAATAGCCCAGAAAAATATTTCTCGCCTAACAATGCAGAGTAAGCGCAGCAGAGTTTGTGGGCGCCATCTGGATCTTCTGATTAATTTGGGTCCTCTGCAATTTCCGGCACTTTTGGAGATTGCCACATCCAGTTATGTGGAAGATGGCACCCACAAGCTCTGCTGCAATTATGCTGCATTGTTAGGCGATAAATATTTTAGGGACGTTTTCAATGCTACTGAAGGGGGTGTGGGGGACTATCTAGCTTAGTAGCTAGGGGCTTGAGTTTGTCTTTAATTGAAAACTAAGTGATCAAATGAGTGAGTACGAGTAACACGACAGACCTGTTAAACTGGTTGTTAAATGTAGTTAAAATTGAGTTTCACTGTGGACTAAATCGCACTATATCCAGTGTCTATTCAACTGAGGGGTGAGCCACTATATGGCTTTCCTCCTATTGCTGCTCACTACCCTTGGGTAATCAATTGTTCTAATGTTCCTGATGATTTAACTGGTATTTTTAACCAGAGGTGAGTGAAATTTTCTATTAAAGGTAGTGGAAAGTGACTTGGGTGGTTATGAACAATTTTCTCTGATGATCACTTATGCTGACAGTAGTATTTTAAGAATACAATGGCAAAAGAAGAATTAAAGGTTCTAAAACCATTTCTTGCTGTAATATGTTATTGCCTTCCTCTCACTCTAATCACCAGAAACTGAAACACAATACACTATATGAATGGATTTCATTTAAGATTTTTTTCTTCCAACTAGACTTCCTTATTAAATTGACACCCTTGTATAGAAAAGGAAGAGAATGAATCATGGTTTCTTGGAACCTGCTGAAACTCTTACAGAATTATAATCTGATATACCTGTGCCTCCATTTGTCCATTGTTGTATTTAATTAACTACATTTCTGTCTTAAAACAATGTGCAAAAATAATTAAAACAATGTAAAATGGTTCGCAGCAATTCTGTCCTACGTTATCACAGATTCTAGCTATACTGTTATGGGACTATCTGGAACCCAGATATCTAGAATGCTTTCAAGTTACAGAAAGGCCATAGAGTTTATATTAAGCAAATCTATTTATTTTTTTTTTAATTTCCTTTTCAGTGAGAAAAAACTTTGATTTTACTGGGTGATAATTAAGCTGCATAATTTGATATTGGGGGAAACTATTGGGTTTTAGTGAAAATTAAATTTTTTTTAGTAGATTTAAGCTATGATGATCCAAACTACTGGGGAAAAAAACCTGAAAAAAGCCTGGACCCAAATATTCTGGATAATAGACCACATACCTGTAATGAAAATGGTGACTGGACCACAGTGGCCTGGGACCCAATTTGACATTGGTGCATGCCCATACTTTGGTATGACTGGCAACCGGAGGGACATGGTAGAGTCCTGCATCAGGTCGGGTACCTGCGGGTTACCCGCAAAATCTTGCGGTACCCTGCGGATGCATGTAGAAGTTCCGGGTGCGGGTACAGAAGCGGGTCTGGTTCTGTGGGTTGAGGGTTGGGCAGCGGATCTTCTCCATATAGATTTTTACTCCTTTTTTCTGAGCATGTCTACTACCGATTATGTCGCTTCCGGTTTACAATGACAGCACTTCCTGTTTTATTCCTTTTTTCTGATCACGGCTGCTTCCAATGATGCCACTTCCAGGTTTACAATGACCGCACTTCCTGATTCTTGATGGTCAGCAGGTCTGGGTTGCAGATAAAAAAATTAAAGGGTGATCCATGGCCTAGAGTCCTGCAGGGGTCCATTTTTTGGGACCCGCATTCTTACCCGCTTGGACCAGCGACCCGACCCGCAAATACCTTTTTTTGAAGGGGGCAGTGCCAATTTCTTAGGCACAACCCAGTTAATAATATTGCTGTCTTTCATTTTACCCTGGACCAGCTCATCTTTTCCATGCTGGCATCTTTAGTTGCTTCTAAAGCTAGAGTTCTGATTTTACTAAGCTTGCATGAACAAGTATCCACTTGCATGTGTATAGTCCCTGACAATGCATCTCTGAATATGATACTGAATATGATGATGCTTCGTGAATACCACTGCTATGAAAGTAAACATTATTTTTTGCCTGCTAACTATATTTGGGCAGGCAATGATGAATTGCTATCAGCAGGTACTTTTTAAATTAAGTTTAGCATCTAAACATTCAGTTCACTCCATGTTTGGTCTCCATCAAAACCCAGATTATATTCCCTGCATTATAAACTCCTGATATATACTAAATAAAGTACCCCCTCTTTTAAAATATAAGGATATTATAAATCACAGAGGAGTTCCATGACACAAATGACTTCAATATGCAGCGCTGAGAAATATGCTGGCGCTATATAAATAAATGTTAATAAATTAATAATCACTACTCACCTTTTATAAATGATGACAGCACTACTCACCATTTATAACTGATGACATCACTACTTACTGTTTATAAGGATATAATTTACAAGATAGTCATGTTTTCATGGCTTTTGTGTATTGTAAGGATAATTTACAGGATATTCATGGCTCTTGTGTGTATGTGTGTATATATATATATATATATATATATATATATACCATGCCAGTGACATCACAAAAAGTAGGTGTGGTTACAGTACTAAGTGCATCAGTGATAGTGTCATGAAGCTGAGCCAATCGTTTGCATTGTATCAGTAGTTACCACTAATACAATGCACACGATTGGCTCAGCTTCATGGCACTATCATATGTTCTATATATAGATGTATATGATAATATAAGAGCTCAACACAGAAAAACTTGCTTTTTATTAATTCCTATTGCATACCTCCCAACATTTTGGAATTAAAAAGAGGGACAAAAAAATTTGGCGTGCGTACCACGTGAATTTTTAACCACGCCCATTTTTGTGGCCACACTCCCTAATTACCATGTTCAGTTTACAAATTTTGGCAGGTTATGAAAGACATTAGGAATGAGTGAGTTTTTCTGACATGAATTCTTATCTCACATTTTAATAAATCTGCCCTATAAATCCTGAAATTCGACTTGACTCTAATAATAAATCATAAAGAAATTTGTCACATTTGAAACTAGAAAAAATTGCAAACAACATAACATTTGTAATTACACTTGCACTACCTCCCAACCTTTTGGAAGTAAAAAGAGGGACACAATATGTTTTTTTTTTTTGCAAGAAGCGCTGCTAAAATTCTGACCACCCCATTTTGAGACCACCGCCCATAATTGCCATGCTCATTTTTAAATTTGGCAGATTATGAAAATTTTACAATATTTCTCCTGTTACAGTTATTTATTTTCTTATCTCAAAAAGTGTTACAAAGTATCTTATTTGCACCTGTTCTGGGCTCTCTGCGAAAAGCCAATTAAGTTAGAAACTTTGCTTCTTTTTCTGGCTGTTCAGTGCAGAGAAAAGAGGGACAGTCCAGTACAAATGATAGAGTGCAGACTGAGCTGTCCAAAGAGGGACTGTCACTCCAACGGGGCTGTTACAAGGTATTAACACAGCATGAAAGGTCATAGGAATGATAACATTTTTATTTCGAATCCAGACTTTAATCGCTTTAATATCTAATAATAACGTATTTGCTATTTTCTCCCAATGGATTTCTACTGCAGTTTCCCAAAGCGGAATCTGGTATTCGTACCCAATCAAAGTTGGACGCCCTTATCTTATACTGCCACCCTTGGAGTTTCGAAGGCTGAGCTCCGAATTACAGATCACAACAGGAAGTAGTGAGCTCGATACTCTCTGCAATGGATTGGTGGAACCTGAAACGTCTGGTCCTGAGCGGCGAGGGGAGGAAAAGCAAAGATGGCGGCTGCGATGAAAGCGCGGAAAGGGCCGAGCGGTTAAACAAGGGGAAAACGGAGATCTTGGGGCTGCCTGACCGTGTAATGGGAGCGGGATAAGTCGGGATGTGCGAGAGCTACTCACGCTCGCTGTTGCGGGTGTCGGTGGCACAAATCTGCCAAGCTCTGGGATGGGATTCCGTACAGGTTACCGCCTGCGACCTGCTCACCGATGTGCTGCAAAGATATCTGCAGCAACTGTGCCGTGGAGCTCACCGCTATTCCGAACTATGTGAGTGACTCAAGCAGTAAGAAATGTCACTAATTGGGGATGTAGAGAGCCCACTGAACTGCGTTTTTGTAGGCGCTTATTCACTTCATTAGCTGGGCTGTATATGGACTAGTTCTTGGGTTTAACAGGGAGCACTCATGTGCTACTTAATTTACTGCTTAACACACAACCAGTGGACAGGAAAATGGCACCGACATGTACAAAGATGGAAACAAACGTAGTGGACTGGATGGAACTGGGCAGTGTGGGGTGGTGGGATTTCATGGCAGCAGTTCTCTAAGTTGTCTTTGTATTTAAACTCCACTATCAATGGCAAGTGTATGGGCCATTAGACTGCAGCAATGCCACATGGTATCCTGCTCTGTATTTATGTGTTGTTAACTCGAATATGGTGCATTTATTTGTGGCTGCAATGTATCTGACTTACTGTCACTGTCTTACACGCACCAGGAATGTACAACTCCTGGCTTTTTTTCTTCTTCTATTACTACAGTGTTTGTTTACAGAATTCTGGATACATTTTGTTTGCTGATCATTGGGCAGTGCATGAGATCTTGGGCCCTCTACTTGGCCAGCTGTTTACTTAAGCACGGTACATGCTCATCAAGTTGTCACTTGATTTTTGCTAAAAGGGCATCCAGGGATCAACACTGCACTAACATGCATGTCCGTAACTTGCTCTCTTGCTAAATAAAATAGCCAACCCTTTCTTGAAACTACTTAAAGGGGTGGTTCACCTTTAAGATCACTTTTTTTTATTTTTTTTAGTACGTAATAGAATGGCTGATTCAAAGTAACTTTTCAATTGGTTTTCATTATTTTTTTATAGTTTTTATTTGCCTTTTTCTTCTGACAGTTTGCAGCTTTCAAATGATTCTGGCCCTCTCCTATTCATATTTCAGTCTCTTATTCTAATCATTGCATGGTTACTAGGGTAATTTGGACAAATTGCTCAAAATGCAAATTGAAGAGTTGAATAAAAATCTAAACTCAAAAACCTTAAATAATAAAAATGAAAGCTAATTGCAGATTGTCTCAGAATATCACTCCCTACATCTTACTAAAAGTTCTCAAAGGTTAACAACCCCTTTAATGTATCTGCCGGTGCACCTGCATTAATATATGGGCCAATAAAAGCTACCGACCCATTATTGGCACATGTATGGGGCGGTTTCGATTAATATCCGACCTAAAGTCGGCCAGATGTCAATCAGGCAGGATTAAACATCCCATCAGATCGTGGCCGCATTTGTTCGCTGATGTAGTCCCGTGATCCGACCATCTGTTTACCTTCGTTATAATCCAATCATTGGGCCCTAGGGCCCACGATTGAATCTGCCTGATATTGTTTGGTGGTTGCCAAACCTTAAGAGACAGAATTCCTTGCTGTTGCAACACTCACTGTAAGATAACCTCATAGCATAAGTTGAAGCCTCATTTGTTCTAATATAAGGGTTAAACTCCTCCTCGAGAAAGATCTCATTCTATATAAGGAATTAAAAATGCTGTATGATCCCGTTAAAGTTGGCCCTAATACACTAGGGAGTGCCAATCTGTTGGGCCCATGCCTCTCTCTAGAAAAAATAACTGTGCCAAGTGCTATGCTGCCATTTAAACCCCCTTTCCATATTGCACATTTGCAAGTGTGATGTTCTGCAGAACACAGAGTAAAGCTGGCCATAGACGTGCAGACATACCTGCAGTAGCGTCCCAATCTCCCGACCTGCCACTAACCATTCAGATCAAATAAAATAGTCAGCCAATGTTCTGCCCCTACAGCAATCGTACGACAGTTTCTGTCCGACAAAGCTTGTGGCAGTCTCTCACTGAAAATCGTCAGATCGGCAGCCGACTCAAATCTTCTAACCTGTGTGATCAACTGAACGATCGATCGATACAAATGTTGGGGTGCTCCACGCACGACCCGAAAATAGTACGATTAAGTGAGCAAGCTTAGATTGAAAAAGCCCCGGAACAGTGAACTTTGCTCTAAAGAGCAGCATTTGCCAGAGGAGAAATGTTAGCCATTTATTTGACAGGGGGTTGCCTAACAAATTGGTACCCCTCTGGGAACTATCGCAAAACTAAAATTTTAATATTCTTCCTCGTACTGAAGTAAGAAACGTTAAATATAATCAATTAAAAATTCTTCATTGTGTCTGAAATAATTAAGTTTATATTCACTATTCCTCTCTCGGCATCTGTTTCTCTTCATTCTGTCTTCATGTAGCAGTTGGGTGTCAGATGAATGATTCATTATATCTCATAGTGGGTCTCCCTTTCCTAGCAGATGTATTACAGCTCACTGAAATAACTGATTCCAGTACAAATAAAATATACCAAAATAACTAGCGTTTGCACAAATTCTGCATGTAGAGAGACTGGATTTCTGGTGGTCTTAATAGAATGAGCTCCAATACCTAATATAGGCAAAAGGAGTCCCCCTCCCAAACGATATATTGGATCACTCATCTGACACCAACTCCTGAATGAAGACAAAATAAGGGCAAACAAATGCTGAGATAAACTTGATTATCTTAGAAATGGTACAGAATTTTTAATTGTGTTTAGAAAGTTTTTTATTTCAGTATGGTGAAGCCAAAATTAAATGTTAATTTTTGCAGTCATTCCCCTTTATGTGTCAAGAGTACACAAAACAGAGAAGTTCTGTATGTACTCCCATAATGAACAGGTGTTGCAGAGCTATACATTTTTGTAAAACAAAGTTTGATAAAATATATGGCAATTCTGATTCTGTCTCATCTCTGTATTTAATCTATTTCTAAATTATCTATTTTGTGTTTGGTTTACCCTACCCTCCTGTCAACCCATGAACCCTTTAAACATCTTACTGGTTCTTGCTGCTGGCTGGCATTGCTTGCTATATCTAAGTTTATTATCTGCACATAGGTTTCCAGAAAATGTCTAAAACCCAAATGCATAACTTTACAATCATCAACACCGATTCACTGGTTTTGTATGTCATGTCAACACATATATATTGCATTCAATACACTGCTCCAAGCTAGTAATTAACAGAAAGATAACTGTTCTTAATACAGAACTTATTCCAATTACAGAAGATATTCTGATTACCACTATATGATGCTTCAATCGGTTATAAAACCATGAAAAATTGGTAAGACTAACACATCCTTAGTTTAGAAACCAAAGTGGCAAATTTGAAAATTTGCCTGAACAATGTACCTTTTGTATTTTTTTTAAACCACGTGTTTTTTATATCCCGTTAATATGAGGCACCATTTTACTTGGACGGTAACTATATTTAACATTCTATGTACCAGCTGTTAAAAGATAATTTGAATGGAGTTAGTTTGTTCTGTTCCGACCTCAGCACTGTATTCTTTTGCAAACAACTTTGCAATTCTACAATTCATATACCTGTTGGCTTTCTTAGGCAAATGGTGCAGTCACAGGGCTGGGGATCTGCTTTTCGTCCCCTGCATTTTGTACAAGGGGGAGAAATGCCACTCTGCTCTTGTGTATCTGCCCTGACTGGCATTGTATTGACCTGTATGCAGACTCATAAAGGAAATTTCATAGCACAAACACTGTTTGCAAGTATGCATTTTCATGCAGAAAGCCACCCATGTAGTGCACACAGGCTGACATGACTTGTAAAAAAAAACTCAGGTGGAGGATTCCCAGTCCTAAGCTTTGGCACAACATTTTGAATTTTTAAAATAGGACATCAGAAAATTACTTTTTGAGTTGCTTACAATGTTCTGTTTACTGTATTTATAAAAAGTTTAAAAATAAATGTTTTGATATTCCCTTCTCATACTGTATTTCCCAGTAGAAGCTCAGTACACCACATTGTTGACATTTAAAACTGTTACAATTTGATTAGTTCTACATTGTTGCATCAACCTCAACTAAGCATGCTTTTCAACTGATACAATTTGATGCGTGAGTTGCTGCCATATTTGTGTAGTTCTGAGAAATGTATCAACTAAAGAATTGCAGCTTATATAGTTTAGAAAGTCTGTGACCTGGTTTACAGAGCTTAAAGAGGAAAGGAAGGAGGGAGGAAAATTTTTAAAAAAACCTTCATTATACAAAAATGGTAAACTTAAATTGTAGTATAGTATGTGCAAAAGATTGTCAAAAGCTTACCATAGTCATGCAGTCATTGGCTACCATTACTGCCTTGACCATGACCATGTTTGCTGCTTATTAGCCTGAAAAAAATGAATTGCTTGAATGCAGTAGCATTCAAATCCACTTATTTTAGGTGGAGGGAGAAGCTTGGGGCTTCTTCTTGGTGTGAATTTGTGGTACCTGCTCTAGTGAGGGTCTAAGAATCTGAAAAGGTAGATTTTGGAGGAGATGCGTTTATTCCTAATATCGATCATTGGCACTTGCTAAAAGATATGTCACTGTTGGCCTCCAGTGTGATTCCACAGGACCCATAGCTTGTTGTATCTGACAAAGTATTTCATATATGAACAATATTCAACCATGAATGAGACAAACATGGAATAAACAGTTGGACAGTGATTCGTGCAGGTGCTCCCTGATAGATTTCTAGCAAAAGGCCTGTTTGGTGGGTGGAGCTGTTGGTGTTGTTGTTCCACACTTCTGATTTATTGTCATAATTAACATTTCAGACTTGATTTAAGGCAGTGATCCCCAACCAGTAGCTCGCGAGCAACATGTTGCTCTCCAACCCCTTGGATGTTGCTCCCAGTGGCCTCAAAGCAGGTGCTTTTTTTTTAATTACTGGCTTAGAGGCAAGTTTTGGTTGTATAAAAAAAACAGATGTTCTGCCAAACATTCTCTCCTGTAGGCTGCCAGTCCATATAGGGGTTACCAAAAAGCCAATCAGAGCTCTTATTTGACATCCCCATGGACTTTTTCATGCTTGTGTTGCTCTCCAACTCTTTTTTTTAAATTTAAATGTGGCTCACGAGCAAAAAAGGAGTTCAGCTAATTGGTCTTTCTTTACATACAGTTAAATGCAACCATTTGGGTACTCCTGGCTTCGCATATAAGTGACAAGGGTTGAGGAGACTGCCTCATACAGACTTAAATAAACAAAAGGAATCCTGTAAATGGGATTCTCTCTGTACTCCTGGCCAAATTACATATTTAGTTTATTTTGTATATTAACAAAAACAGGAAAAATTTGTGGATAAGTGTTTAATGCATAAAGATACAGGCAACATTTCTGACCCTTTTGGGTCTTTATTGGGGTCCATAAAAACCATAATTGTGTCATGCAAATGTTTGGACACCTTTCCACTGGTCTGGTTATACAATATTTTTGCAGGGTTCCTGACCCTAATTACCTCATGTGGCCTAAATAGCCTTTAGGACTTTTTACTTGATGACAATTGCAGATGTTAATAACATTTCTGACATTCCAAATTCGGCACCACAACTCTAAGCAACCAAGTGAGGATTTGGAAATGAAACTGATGCATGCCTACATAGCAGATGAAGGCTATGAAAAAAGATTATAACACTCTTCCAGCTCACAATTCATTATTTCCACTGTTCATAATGTCATAAAGAAATGACAGTTAAAGGGCAAGTCAACCTCAAAATATAAATAATTGAAAGCAACGCTTTCCAATATACATTCCTTAAAAACTTTCAGTGTTTTTAAAGTTCATTGACAAAAATGATTGCTATTCAAAGCAGCATTAGCCTTAATGTCTGGTTGTTACTTTTTAAACAATGTTGCAAAAGTTTTTGTTCCCTAGCAAAGACAGGTCTGTTAATTGGCTGACTTTCATTGTATCAACAGTCTTGGCCATCAGGACAGAGAATAGAAAGGGACAGACAAACTGCTTTCAATAGTAAAACAAACACAAATAACTTTAAAACCATAGAACATTTGTAATGAATGTATATTGCAGGTTGCTTAGAATTTATTTTTATTGGGCAAATTTTAAGGGAAGTCAAGATTTCTAAGAAAACTGAAAACTGCTTGTATGCTGGCCAGAGGATGACTGTGCCATGACTAATTAGGATCTGCAGAAAGGCTGGCTGATGCAGGAGTGGTGTTACACTATTCCGCAATGTAGCTTTTCTTTCACAAATATGATCTGCTTGTTTAATTTGCAAAAATGCATTGAAGTCTGTGGGCGACATGCAACAATTTTTTTTACCCATTTTAGTCTATGAGCAACATTTTCTCTGTGGGACTTGGTTAAAAATTTCACTCATCACTAAAATAGAGGTAACAGTCACTAACTGATATTATCAGATAGGCAATGCATGATATTGTCATTATCCAACAAATCTTATAACCTGAACAATCGCCATGATCCGAAAAATTTTGGAAGGTGATCGAACCCTTTTCGGACCGTGTGGGGATCATCCCAACACTTTTTTTCAGTTCAGTTGGTTTCAGATAATGTAAAGGGGAACTTCACACAAACATAACGTAAGCTTTTTGAAAAGTAAACATAATTTCACACAACTTTGCAATATAAATCAAGTAAAAAAAATATGCAGACTTTTCATGGTTTTTTAATGGTTTGGAACAGTTCCTTAAAGAACATGAAAAGGCAAAAAAAAAAATTAAAGAATCTTATCTCCAATATATTTAATCAAAAAATGGTTTTATAAGAAACCTGACTGTATGCAGTGAAATTCCCTCTTTGTTTTGCTGCTGTGGATAGGAATTGTTAGACGGTCCCTAACTGTTGTGCAGGGAAACAATAATACTTATGAGCAGCCGGGGGAGCCCCTGACTTACTTCCTAGCCTTTCCAGCGGTTTTTCCCCTGTAGAGCAGTCAGTGACTGTGTAGAGATTTGTATTGGATTTTATTTTTGCCTTTACATCCCTGTAATGTTTCCAACTCCTGTTGCAGGGACAAAGCTCATGGATCTAGATTTAGGGCTAGGCCAGACGGGGAGATTCAGGGGAATTTTGTCGCCTGGCAACTTCTCGCCGTGACTTGTAGCCCCCGAACCTCCCCGAATAGCCAAGTAAGCAAGCGCACCGGCGTTGCTTGAAAACGCCGGCGCGTATCCACACGGAGCGGCGCGCTTTTTGAAATTGCTCCAAATTGCCTGGCGAGGCAAGCGCGCCGCTCCGTGTGGATACGCGCCGGCGTTTTCAAGCAACGCCGGTGCGCTTGCTTACTTGGCTATTCGGGGAGGTTCGGGGGCTACAAGTCACGGCGAGAAGTCGCCAGGCGACAAAATTCCCCTGAATCTCCCCGTCTGGCCTTAGCCTTAAACAGTTAAGTATTCAGTTTTGAAATCCGACATGTGGCTAGACATTTTTCAATTTCCCAGCTGCCCCTGGTCATGTGACTTGTGCCAGCACTACTACTTTCTGGCAGGCTGTTGTTTTACCTTCTCAATTTAACTGAATGGAACGCAGTTGGACATGGTTTTTTACTACTGAGTGCTGTTCTTAAATCTACCAGGCAGCTGTTATCTGGTTACCTTCCTATTGTTCTGTTGTTAGGCTGCTGGGGGGGGTGATATCACTCCAACTTGCAGTATAGCAGTAAAGAATGATTGAAGTTTATCAGAGCACAAGTCACATGACTTGGGGCAGCTGGGAAATTGTCTATGTCTAGCCCCATGTCAGATTTCAAAATGAAACATCAAAAAATCTTTTTGGTCTTTTGATAAATGGATTTCAATGCAGAATTCTTCTGGAGGAGCACTATTTACTGATGCATTTTGAAAAAATGTTTTTTCCTATGACCATATCCCTTTAATCAATCTTGCTGTATCTGCAGATATTGACTTGTGCTGTTTTGATCATTTATGATGATCCCTAAGCAGCTCAGACCACACTGAGCATGTGCACAGTCTTGGTCTTGCAAAGATGTTTAACAAAGTTACAAGATGACAGCCCCCCCCCCCCCCGGACAAATGCCCCTAGAATGGGTGTCGCTGAACTTGTTTAAACTGTTCTAAACCAATACATTTAGTTGAGACATTTCTTATCTTTGTCCCTGCAGAATCCCTGGGTTTCATTACAGGCAGCTGTTAGAATGGATACAATAGTTGTGAATACTCCAGAAATTCTGCTGAGAAATGTATCAACTAAATTGCAAAACTGTAACAGTTTACACCAGCACCTGATTTACTAAGCTGTCGACTCAAACACCAGAAACAGGGACATTTTAAACTTAGATTTTGGAAAAACAGTAAAAAATTATTTTAAAAAAGTTTATTTCTGGAGAACAAACTAAAAACAACTAAGCTGAAAAGGTGTTTCGAAGGTGAACATGTGAAGTTAACTTTTAGTATATTATAGAATGATCAATTGTAATCTTTTATTGCTCTTCATTACTTTCTTCTTTTTATAGTTTTCAATTATTTGCCTTTTTCTTCTGACTCTCTACAAATTTCAAATGGGGGTCACTGACACCATCTAAAACAAATGGTCTGTTAGGCTTAGTCCAGACGGGGAGATTCGGGGGCGATCCGTCGCCTGGCGACTTCTCGCCGCGACGGATCACCCCTGAATCTCCCCGAATAGCTAGGCACCGGCATAGCTTCAAAACGCCGGCGCGTGTTCACACGGAGCGGCGCGATTTTTAAAATCGCTCCAAATTGCCTGGCGAGTTTGCTGTACAACTTATTGGTGGTGAAAAATCCTCTCCCTTGGGTAGACAACACTATGTTCTTGAAGATGGGGGTAGTTATTTGGATATTGTGAAATTGATTCTTCCATGTGAAAAGTGCAGATACAATTTTGAGCAAAAACACATTAAACGTAATTTTTTCAGGCACCAATAAACACTTACCGTATTTGCCGGCGTATAAGAGGACTGGGCGTATAAGACGACCCCCCAACATTTCCACTTAAAATGTACAGTTTGTTATATACTCGCTGTATAAGACTACTCCCTCTTCCGCACACCTTCTGCACACCGTCTGTGCCCCTGCTTGCTGCTGTTGGCCCTCCTTCTGTGTCACTGTTGCTGTCAGCCCCCCTTCTGTGTCCCTGCTTACTGCTTTTAGACCGCCTTCTGTGTCACTGTGTCCATGTTTCCCTGTGTCCCAGTTAGGTGCTTAGCCCTACCTTCTACGTCTTGCTGTTCAAACTCTGTTTGCTCTGCCTCCCCGCGCTCTTTTCGCAGAACTCACTGCTGCCTGGTTGCGCGTCTAGTCTCGCGAGACTTCTGACGTCACAACCAGGAAGTGCGGCTGGAGCAGCGGGGCAGATCGCGATCGGCGTCGGATGAGGTAGGATGAAGTAGTACCCGGCATATAAGACGACCCCCCACTTAGGGGCATATTTTTCTGGGGCAAAAAGTCATCTTATACGCCAGCAAATACGGTAAATGTTAAATATTTGTCTAATCCTCTACTAGTTTCTGTAACTTCTGGAAGTGCCTAATTTTTCTTGTCTGGATATACACCAAATGCTTGGTGATGTAACTGAAAAGTAACAAGAATTTTGTGTATGTATTGGTTGGATGAGCTTATGGGGAATATTTATCAAAGAGTGAAGTTAAGAGTGAAGTTCCGCAGCCCTCTATTCATTTCTATTGGATTTTTTAATGCATATTTATCAAAAGGTGAAACTTCACCAATTGATAAATACGCCTTTCAAAATCCCATAGAAATGAATTGAGAGCTGTGGAATTTCACTCTACTGGCGGAACTAAATTTGCCCCTATGTGTTACCACAGTAAGATTTTTTTTTAGAGCTTCTCTTCTCAGTTTGCACCCATTTTACCAATATTTGGTGTTGATGAATGTCTTTCTGTGCCACTACAGTATATACTGCTGGATGAAGCTACCCAGGGAACTGTGCATATATGCATACTTTCATAACTTAAGTACTTCTTAAAGGAGAACTACAGTTTGACAAAGAAGTAGGGTAGAATTTTTTTAAAATTCTGTGCCAGCCCAAAGCAACCACAGCCCTTTAGCAGAGGAGGTCTGTGCTGTCCCAGTAGCTCCCTGTCTTTTTTTTTTCCCCTCTTTTTTTCAGCTTATGTACTGCTTATGTACTGCTTATGTACTGCTTATGTACTGCTTATGTACTGCTTATGTACTGCACATGCACTGGGCTTCAGTCTCTTACCTAACCTTAGGGAATACTTCACAATATTTTGTATCCTAGAATTTAAATGTCACAGTATAAGGCTTGTTATTAATTCAGATTCTCATTACATCAGCTCTGAAACCAGTGCAGTTAGCATCAGAATTTAATAATCAGCTCTGTAGCATCAGCATATATATGTCATGTGAACCTCATTTACTGCTTGATGATTGGCAATAACCGCCTAAGTTTAGCTTTCAACAGCTGTTGAGAGCACACTAAGCATGTGAGCTCTAACAAAATCCAAGATGGGGAGCTTCTTTGCACAACTCTGAAAGCCTGAATTATCACTGTTGTGATCTGCTGATTCTTAAGCAGGTGCTAATAAAATATGGCATGTCTAGCCATATTCATTATTGGGGTTCTCCTTTAAAGACTGCACAATCATGCTATCCTCCTTCCAGTAGAATATGTATTGTTACACACCCTTTTTATCTCATTCTTTCGTATGTTGCAGATGGACGTACAGATCCCGTTTTGGACGATGTTGGTCAAGCCTTCAAGCTAATGGGAGTAAATATTCATGAACTAGAAGACTATATACACAATATAGAACCAGTGACTTTCCCTCATCAGATCCCTTCCTTCCCTGTCAGTAAGAATAATGCCCTTCAATTCCCTCCTCCTGGAAGCAAGGATGCAGAGGACAGAAAAGAGTATATCCCAGATTACTTGCCTCTTATCATCTCTTCACAAGAAGGTACAACTGTGATTAAAATGATTTTGAATCAAAAAATGTGCTGTATTGTCTTTAAGTTACTGTATGGTAAGTGACCGAGGCCCGGGTCCCAGCCCTTTTTGATATAGCATATTCTGTAGAGCAGGGGTCCCCAACCTTTTTTTTTACCCGTGAGCCACATTCAAATGTAAAAAGAGTTGGGAAGCAACACAAGCATGAAAAAGTCCCTGGGGTTGTCAAATAAGGGCTGTGATTGGCTATTTGGTAGCCCCTTTGGGACTGGCAGCTTACAGGAGGCTCAGCTTGGTACCATACTTAGTTTTTATGCAATTAAAACTTGCATCCAAGCCTGGAATTAAAAAATAAGCACCTGCTTTGAGGCTACTGGGAGCAACATCCAAGGGGTTGGAGAGCAACATGTTGCTTGCGAGCTACTGGTTGGGGATCACTGCTGTAGAGAATGCTGCACAGGACAGCTAGATTATTTAGATCGCTCAGATGGGACAGTTGTGTGATTGGAGGTGAGCCTTAGGAATGTCACAGCTGCTCAGAATCACAAGTACTTACTGCTGGCTGGCCTGTAGGTGGCAGTGCAGATTGATGTTTCAGTATTCCTATAGAGAGGTGTCTCATGTGGCTTCAGCCTAAAGGTGATTCAGGTTATTGTTGCTCAAACTCTTGCATTTTCATGCAACAATTACCTTAGCAGCAAGCAGGGCCGCCATCAGGAGAGGACAGTTTTCCCGGGCCTGCAGGGTTTTGTGTCTAACGGGGGGCCGACCATGCTTCACTTGATTAGCCTGGCCCCCTCTGCATGCTGCCAGCTTCACAAAACAGGACACAGCAGCTCCATGCACGGACGCTTTTATCCTATTCAGATTTACTGTACCCTCATTGGTCCTTTATGAATAAGTCCCTGTAAATCTGCATTGGGATGCATCCCCTTAACCAATCCCTGTACAGTTTTACCTGGACTTATTCTTAAAGAGTGTACAGAAATTCTGAATAGAAGATTAGCCGGGCACAGCTCGGTGCACAGAAGCTTTTCAAGTAAGTGAAGTATGGTCCACCCCCCCCCCCCCCCCCCC
>CM044435.1:75436618-75466952 GCA_024363595.1 Xenopus borealis | reverse complement strand
CACACACACACACACACACACACACACACACGTCCATAAAACAAAAAGATTGCATAAAAATGTGAGGAACTAAAGCCTTTTTTAACACAATCCCTTATATATATCCCATCTGGATTCCAAATGTTTTACTTTCGTTCCTTAAGAGTAGTTTCTTTGTGTATCTGATATTTTTAACACCTAATTTATTTACAGTTCTGTGGAAACTACTGACATTTTATAGATACCTGTTAATACATGGTTTTATGCCATATTAATAATGTAAGTGCACTAAAGCGGTTATTAAGCACCTAGCAATTTATTGAGGGAAAATTCAGGATGAGGTTCAGATTACATTTTATACACACACAGAAAGAGCAGTCAGGTTAAAAAAAAAAAACATTGTTGCCT
Organism: Xenopus borealis; assembly: GCA_024363595.1. NCBI lineage: Eukaryota > Metazoa > Chordata > Amphibia > Anura > Pipidae > Xenopus > Xenopus borealis. The sequence goes on along the minus strand of CM044435.1, from coordinate 75,466,565 downwards.
TTTAAAGGGGTTGTTCACCTTTCAGACACTTTTTTTCAGTTCAGTTTTTGCAAAGGGGAATCGACCCACACAAATAGAAAATGTACAGTAATTTGAAAAGGATTTATTTCTGGTGAAATATCTGAAAACAACTAGGTGTTTAAAGGCGAACAACCCTTTTAATGCTATTCATCCAATCCTTACTGCATTTTTATCATGTTTGCCCAATTTTCTGAAATTGAGTTATCGAATGTACAGCAAAGATCACATAGTACTCTGTAAATAGTATGCTTGATTTAACTTTTTATTTTATGAAAAAGTTCTAAGCAATTGTTGCAAGGGATATATGACATGCATGATGTGATCCTAAAGAGGTCTCTGCAGATGTTGTCGTGTGCAGCTGAATGTTCCATTAATTAACTATTCAAGATAAGACCATTTTTTTCTGAAATGATCATGTGGGTATATACCCAGAAGGCAGATTAAAATCAACTTAATTTTGCATTCGCGATAAAAAGCATAAAAATCCTGCACCGCAAATGAGTATAAATTGGTAGACACCAGTTAAATAAAAAGGAATAAATAACCTCCGCGTGCTACACGACCAAAGCTTTATTTAATGATTTGTCAAATTTACTGCATAGAAAGCATTTTTTGGTAGCCTCCCCATCTGGTTTTGGTCACTGCTAGTTGTGGCTAGGGTGCCAGGTGACCAGTATTGTTGGCTCTCTCTGTAATTGTGAGCATGGAGGATTGAAGGCGGTGTTGTTAAGAATATAATTGACTTTCAAATAATATAGGACAATTTATAATGTTGATGTAATTCTGCCCTTGTGTACCACATGCTACAAATGTCCAAATGATTGGCTTTTTCATTTTTTGCAGGGGAAAATGTGTACAAGTTATTTTGCTGCTACACTATTGATCTCATAACTCTTGAAATCCATTGCAGGTGGTACTGTTAAAGACCAACGCAGATGCAACGTTTTGCAGTCTGCACACTGCAAGTGCTATGCAACTTTTCATCTGTAGGCGGCAGTGTTGTTACATATACAAAATCTCTTAACAACCGCTTTTTTTCTTCTCCATAATTTGCATGATGTTATTCCATATTTAATACAGGTATATTAAGGAATAATAACTGCATGTTAACCGTTAATTTGTAGAGTCAGTGTTACACACACATTTTGATTAATCAAAACTCTCACAACTTACTTTATTCAGCGTTTCGTTTTCTAAGCCTGAAATTCTTCTAGACTCCACTTGGTGTCGCCATAGTTTCAATAAACATATAAACTGCTTGAAGATCATGTGAAAAATTGTCTTCTTATGATAAAATCATTTAAATTTGTTTTTAAAATGCAGTCGCATTCACAAACTACTGATGTGCCCACATAGCTGACACATAAAGGGCTCATGCCAAAACAAAGAATGTAGTGGGACATGGGTTTTTACTATTGAGTGCTGTTCTTAGATCTACCAGGCAGCTGTTATCTTGAGTTAGGGAGCTGTTATCTGGTTACCTCCCCATTGTTCTGTTGTTAGGCTGCTGGGGGGAAAAGGGGGGGGTGATATCACTCCAACTTGCAGTAAACAGTAATTGAAGTTTATCAGAGCACAAGTCACATGACTTGGGGCAGCTGGGAAATTGACTAGCCCCATGTCAGATTTCAAAATGAAATATAAAAAAAATCTGTTTGCTCTTTTGAGAAATGAATTTCAGTGCAGCATTCTTCTGGAACAGCACTATTAACTGATGAATTTTTAAAAATCTTTTTTTTTTTCCTATGACAGGATCCCTTTAAAAAAAAAAAAAACCCTGGATAGCCGGGGTTCAGTGATGTTAGTCACCAGGGGCTGCTTAAAAAAATTCCCACCCACAGAGGTTTTACACTTCATTCACTTTAAACTTTTATTTGTATAATGTTTTATGAACATAACTGTTATAGGACTTTCAGGGTAAGGTAAGTCTTTAAATACAAGAATAATATATAATAATAAATTGATGTCTGTTAAGTTAACACTTAGCCACAAAATCCAGAACTACCCAGCATTTTATTTAATCTTGTATATAAAACCAAACCCAATACTGGGTTTTAAATGTGTGTTGCAGTTTTTTCCTTCTCTTATAGCCCAGGAATTGGGAGTTTGTTTAAGGAAAATCACACTAAATTAGTATTGGCAGTTTATTTGGAGTATAATTTTTCTTGATGTGTTGTGATTGAATTTCTTTCTCTTTGCAAACACTTAATTCCGATGTACTTTTTTTTGTGTCATGCTATATTTCTAGTCAGAAGTGATCGGTGGATTTTAGCCCAGACTCTGTGTATTGAGCACAAGGTCAAGATAAGTTTTATCTGTGTAGATAAGTCAAGTGCAATGCAATCAATACTCTTACTGTAAACTATATTGACAAAACTTATTTCTGGCCTCCTATACATTAAGCCTGGAAATGATTTTCTGTCCTGGTACTTTAACAAATAAGGCTATATTTAAACTGTCAGCTCTTCTTTGTCTTTCAGCTGCTTAACCTGATGCCCTTACTGCATTTGTGAAAACTGTGGAGGGTATCTTGCGTCTCTACTAAAGACACTTTAAGGCAGGGCTTCAACTTTATAGAAAATGTGTATCATATCAACATATATTTTCTTCTTTTTTTCTTCCTTTTAATACATTGGTCATTGCATATAGGGGCCCTTTATATGGGAGAAAAACTATTTTCATTTACTTTGTTTCCCTTTTTGTGATAGAACACCGTATATAGCACCTGATGAATAATTGTGTATCTCATGTACAGTTATGAGATCTGTTATCAAGAATGCACAGGACCTGGGGTTTTCCACATAAGGGATCTTTCCATAGTTTGGATCTCCATCCCTTAAATCTACTAAAAAATCATTTGAAAATTAAATGCACCCAATAGGATTGAATTGCCACCAATAAGGATTAATTATATCTTAGTTTGGATCCAGTACAAGGTACTGTTTTAGTATTACAGAGGAATACGTGCTAATTTTTAAAAGTTAGAATTATTTCCTTTATAATGCTGTCTGTGGGAACAGATCCTATACCTGTTCTTGTAATGCTAGTTTGTGCTCTGTTTATTTTACTTCTCTGTGGAGTTTTAATTTTTCAGCATATCTAATGCTAAGTTAGGAAAAACTAAAAAATTTTCATTTACAAAATGTGAATTTAAACCCCCACAGAAAAATAAGATAATTCTTTTTGAAGGACAACTTTTTAGTAATTTTGTCATGCTCTTTTGTAACATGGAACAAAAATTATGAAGTTATGTACACTCTTAAAAAAAAAAAATGTATTCAAATAAATGTACTGCATAAAACAATCCTTAGACCATAATGTCCAAATTCTCTTGTAATTTTGTTTTTTATGATTCTTGTTTGGTAGAATTGCTGTAATGGGTAACCTCGTTTTAATTTGCATCTCTGGCTAATAATTTTTATGTTAATTTTCTTCTTACTGTGTACACTAATAATCTGACATTTAACAATCGGTTGGTATTAATGTGAAATAATATTTTTACAGATTTGTTCTGTTCAAATGCTGATGCTGCATGTCCTCAATTTCCACAGAATTATCAACAGTGCTTTTCTCAGTGAAAAGTAGTTTTCCATCCTCCTATAGGGGATAACTGGCTTTCACTACACAGATTTTAATTTTTTTGTGTTGCGTGAGACAGAAGGGTCAAAGTAATGGTTAATTATATGGTTATTGTATGTATGTATGTAGGTATATATATATATATATATATATATACCTACATACATACATTTGATCATATATAACATACAAACATATATATATATATATGTATATATATATATATGTGTGTGTATATATATATATATGTGTGTGTGTGTATATATATATATATGTGTGTGTATATATATATATATGTGTGTGTATATATATATATGTGTGTGTATATATATATATATATATATATATATATATATATATATGTTTGTATGTTATATATGATCAAATTCAACCAATTTTACTACTTTTAAAAAATGGTGTATAAACAGGCCCCTTGTAGACAAGCTGGCCATAGACTCAAAAATGCTATCGAACAATTTTCAGACCATGTCCCTGCATTTTTCATGCCATGTCAATCAGTCGATCGGACAGTTTAAAAGATTTTATAACAGCTACTGATAATATCGCTGCATTTTCTGTCTGACTATATCAATGGGTGACCGTCACTACTATTTGTTGGACGTAACTTTTGTACGATTGCTGTCTGTCAATAATGACCAGAGAATCATGTGATTTCTTCTCTTTACTACTTTATATTATCTGAATGGTTAGTTTCAGGTTAGAAGACTGGCACAGACAATTGTTCGTCAGACTTTAGGCTATAATCTGTACGTCTATGGCAGGGGTGCCCAAAAGGTAGATCAGGATCCACCAGAAGATCTTTAGTCACTCTTTTGTCTTATTCTTTTGATTCAGATATTTATTCTGTTACTTTAGAAATAATTTTTTTTTAATGGTAATATAAATTCTCTTAAAAATCAATATAATATTAAGTAATCTTTACCATGGAACAGAATGTGAACAGTGATTTTATGAATGTAGATCATAAAGTGACAACATCACTAAAAGCAGACCTTGCATAAGTATGGGCAATCCTGGTCTATGGCCAACTTTACAGTCACTGTTGTGAAATCATGGTATATGACCTGTAGTTCTGTAGTATGCATCCAACCTGCGGAACAAATGAGTTAAAGCACATTTTACTAGAATTAGTAGAAGCACAATTTGCAAGCGAGTTAGGAGATTTGGTGTTAAAATGTAGTTGCATTCAGAGAAATTGTGTGGGTATATATACACCAGCCTTTAGATCACATCCTACTTACCAGCATGGAGCCGTAGATCCTTGTATAATTCGATTTTTTTTTTCTTTAATATTTGTTTAGTTAAAGCAAAACCTAACCTATGTATACTTAGGGGCAGATTTACAAAAAATCGAATTCGAGGGTTAATAAACCCTCTAATTCGATTTTAGAGTTTATAGGGGAAGTGGTCGAATTTTAAAACCCTTCGAATTCTAATGGTTTTAACACAATTCAGCCAATTGAACGATCGAATATAAAACATATGATCGTTCAAATCGAACGATTCAAACGATTTTAATCCTTCGATCACATTTTTTTTTTCTTCGATCTAAAAAAGCTTAAAGCAATTCGGTAGGTCCAAATTGGCGAACTGGCCTATCAAATTTTTTTCAAAGGGGAAGTACTTGGCCATCGAAAATTTGAATATTCGAATACAATTAAATTAGAATTATTCGAATCTGTCGAATTTTAAAATTCGATGGTCAAAGTTTGCATTTGCATATTCAAAATTCTAATTCCAATTATATTTTTAAAATTCAATCGAATTTCGATTCCTTCATGTGAATTTAGTAAATCTGCCCCCCTAGTGTTATGTTTGTTTTCCATTTTAATATTTAGCAAATTATATTATGATGGCCTTTTATACAACAATATAATTGGGCTCTGATGAACCTTACTGTGGCATTATTATAATATATATTATGATTATCAATTATCTTATAAATTAGAATCCTTTTATATAACACCACCATATTCTACAGCTCTTTTCAGAGATTATTCTTCATTTAAATCAGTCCCTGCCCAGGTGGAGCTTGCATCTAAAGTCCATAGCACATTCACTTTCATGATAGTAAATTATATCAGAATCCAAAGTTCTCTCATTTCAGTCCACATGCAACCATACCAAACTTACTTTTTTAATTGAGTAATATAATGTTCATTCAAAGGTCTGGATGGCATTTATATCAGTCAGTGGATCTTGCTATATGCTGCAGATTCTGCAGTAATTGGGGAAAGATTACTTCCATCCTTATAAGTGAACAAAACTTCTGTCTGGGCTCTTCGCTTGAAATTTAATTGTTATTGCATTTGGCATTGTGCCGTTTGTCTTTAGCACCAGAATGTAAAGAAACATATGAAATGTGGGATTGTTTTAGAGGCTAGGTCAGAAGGTTTTCCTTTGTTTGAGTTTTATCTTACAGAGTTATGAACTTAATGACATTGAATAGGAAATAATATGATTAAAGGCTTGCAAAAGCTGTTACAGGCTAAAAGTTCATGCATTTAATCTACAGTTTATAACATTACCCACACATACATACACACACACTCATGTGCAGCATTCCTCCTCAAGGACAGTGGCGGACTATAACCCTTTTCTAGAGGAGTTTTGCGACAGGAGGAATGTGCCGTAGCTGTTATAATATTTAAAAGAAAACTATTGACAGGGTAAAGAGTAGTAGTAGATACAATGCCCTGTCTCTGAGAAAACTTTTGTGGGAAAGTCCATAAAATGATGCAAAAAAAAAAAAAAGAGCTTATCCTGAAAATCACTTTGGGCACTGACAAATTGTTGCAATTGCCCAAACAGGTGATTTTTAGTGTGTGTGTGTTTAGAGTAATTTATTATATTCTGCCAGTAGACATTGCTTGCCGTTAAATTATTATTTAATATTGACTGGCGGCCTGTAGTCCTTGATCAACCAGCGGCCTGTAGTCCTTGTCCAAGGGCAGAACAGTGAATTGGCTAAGACTGCATTCCGAACTTTGAAGAATGACTGTTAGAGTTTGTTCACCTTTAAATTAACTTTTAGCATGACGTATAGAGTAGTGATGGGCGAATCTATCCCGCTTCGCTGAAAAATTCGCGAAACGAGTTGCAACGCGTTTTTGACGTGCGTCTTTTTTTTTAGTGAATTTTCGTCAGCTGAATTTTCGCTGGCGTTTCGCGAATTTGCGCCTGGTGAATAAATTGTTTTTCTTTTTTTATTATTTGAAGTTTTTGAGTTATTTAGCTTTTTTTTGGAATAAGGTGGAAAAAAACTGATGGTTAAATAGTTGTTTGGTTGTACAGGTATGGGACCTGTTATCTAGAATGCTCTGCACCTGGGGTCTTTTTGTACTTTACATTTACTTAATAATCATTTAACCCAATAGGATTGCTCTGCGTTCAATAAGGATTGATTATAGAAAAAATTTAATTATTTGATTAAAATGGAGTCTATGGGAGATGCCCTTCCTGCAAGTCACAACTTTCTGTATAAATTGTAAATTTGCGATTTTTATTTTTTTATTTTTGGTGTTTGGTGTTTTTTTCTAAGTTCCTAATTAGTGCTGGGCGGTTTTCTGTCAGGCTGTATTCACACCAGCAGATTTGTCAGCACTGGAGACAAAATGCTTTGAATCTTTGCCAAGAGCTTCCCATTCCCAAAATGTCAGTGCCTATTGTCATTTTCCTGTATGCTATGTTCTCCGAAACTGTCTGAGGAGCAGTTTAATCCTCCGTACTAGTGGTGCGGACATCCTGAACTATGTAAAAATAAATTTAGTGTTTTCTAATGAGTTACATGGGTTGAACTGCGGAATGCTTACATGACCTGCTGGAATTCATGGTTGGGAAAATGTTGACATTTTATTCTTTTCAGCCCCAACTACATAAACTCTGTTCCATATGAGTTAAATTGCTATAGGCAGCTCTCTGACAAGTTCACTGCAAAAGGTATTGAATCTACATATGCCCAGTCCACTAGACTTGTTATAGTTTTTTTCTTGGTTTTCCCTTGTTGGGACCCTGCTGTGGGTGGCCTGACCTCCCTCTTAAACAGGTCAGTAACCCATAGTGCTTCTGTCTGCAGTCTACAACACCAGAGGCCACTGGTGGATTGTTTATGGCTTCAGAATGGCAGCACACTTAAGACATTTTGGACCCTGTGTATAAACACTCTGCAAAGCAACAACTTTTTTTTTTTTTTTTTTTTTTTAACTTTCCAGTTTTTCAGTCACAAATGCTTTACATCTTGTTCTATATCTTTATTCTCAGTTGCTAAATAAATGTTTTTATTTCTGTGTTTATGTGTGCATTAGGCATGCACCAAATAGAGAATTTTTAATTTCTTCTGGATATGGTTCTGAATTTTTAAAAATGCCTCAATTCTGAGTTTAGGTGTCTAGAGTTTTAAATGAGTTTTACATGAATTCAAAGGTTTGTGTTGGTTTTGACCAAACACATACCAGATTCTAATTCTGCAAATGCTAGTGTCTGGCCGAATCCTAGATTCAGTGCATCCCAAGTATATAGTTTTTTGTGTGTTAGGGTTGCCACCTTTTCTTAAAAAAAAAAAAAAAAAAAAAAATACCGTCCTTCCTATATATTTATCTTTTTTTCCTATTAATAACATTGGGATCAACCATCAAAAATACCGGCCAGGTGGCAACCCTAGTGTGTGTGTTAATTACCAAGGTAATTAACATGTAGCCTCACAGTGCTTGGTGCTTGCAAGGGGCTGCTCATTCTTATTGAATTGAAGGCCCTTCTTATGATTTCCAGTTTATTTCATAAAACTGTGGCTCATCTGGTAATCTGTCTATAACATACTAGCATTTCACCCATTAAAAGCAGAGGTTTACTGGAAATTTTTCCCCTCACATGCAAGTGTTAAAGGGGTTGTTCACCTTTGAGTTAACTTTTAGTATAATGTAGAGAGTGATATTCAGAGACAATTTGCAATTGGTTTTCATTTTTTATTGTTTGTGGTTTTATAGTTATTTAGCTTTTTATTCAGCAACTCTCTAGTTTGCAGTGTCAGCAATTTGCTTTCTAGGGTACAAATTACCCTAGCAACCCTGCACTGATTTGAATAAGAGACTGAAATATGAATAGGAGAGGGACTGAATAGAATAATAAGTAATAAAAAGTGGCAATTACAATACATTTGTAGCCTTACAGAGCATTTGTTTTTAGATGGTGTCAGAGACCCCCATTTGAAAGCTGCAAAGAAAAAGAAGAAAATTGCAAATCATTAAAAAACTATGAAAAATAAATAATGAAGACCAATTGAAAAATTTCTTAGAATTGTCCCTTCTACAATATACTAAAAGTTAACTTGAAGGTGAACCACCCCTTTAAGTGACCTCCAAATGTCAAGTGCAACCAATAACTATTTTGTTACAAATTTAATATAAAACTGTAAAAATGCCACATCCTCATCAACTTTAAAAATATTTTAATGAAATCCATTGGTAGCCAAATAAGCATTGTTATAAGTGAGGTTTTAACAATCTGTATTACTTTGAAAATAATATCCACCTGACGTATTACCAAAAATACTGTCCTGGCTTCAGAGCCAGACATCTAAGTACGTTTCTTTCCTTGAATGCACCTAATTAGCCTCAGGGGTGTGCATGTTAGACCTTTCTTAAAATTCTTATAAAAACAAAGAAATTAATTATCTCACTTAAAGGAAGGTCCTGTATAACCTGGCGAACATTCAATTAACTTTTTAGTGCTTGCTACTTAATGTTTTGCACAGCAAGCCAACCATGGAGAACGACTTTCCTTTGAAACTCCTGCAGATGTACATTGCACGCTAGCATTCCCGCCACAGTCCGTTTCTCTAACTCATCAACATTTTCCCATGATATCTGGGCCTCATGGCAGTTCCAAACTCTGAGCACAGTTTCAGCTTTCATGATCACTATATTGTTCCCTCACGTCTGACTGTTTAACACACAAAGATTTGAGGAGCCTCCATGCCAATGGTGATACACTGTCTGTAATGTAATCAGATATTGGTAGCAATATAGCGTGGGACATTTAGATGAATGCTAGTTATAGATCTTTATGTTAAAGGCTTGCACTAGAATTTGGGTGGATTTGGGGGCGAAAGGCAAATTAGAACAGGACCACAGTGCAGGTAATATTTAAATGTGATTCTGTACAATATTTAGTATTCCAGCAGAGTAGCCGTAGAGAATTTGGTTGTGTATAAGCTTAACAGCAGCATTTATGCTGGACTTTTGTGGAGAGAGTCTGTGTCAAGTGGCTGCGATGTGACATAAGTTATCATTTTTATGTATTTTGACACTGTTATATTAAGATTCAAAATATGTGTTTCAACTAAGTTAACTTTTAATATGTTTTAGAAAGAACATTTCTAATCATCTTTATTTTTCTTTCTTCTGACTCTTTCCATCTTTCAAATGCGGGTTTCTGACCCCATCTAAAAAAACAAATACAAATGCTCTTTAAGGCAAAAACATATATTGTTGCTGCTTTTTTATTACTCTTCTTTCTATTACGGCCCAGTCCTAGTTCTGTTTCATATGCAAATCAATGCATGGTTGCTAGCCTAATTTGGATCCTAGCATTCAGATAGCTCAAAATGCAAACTGAAGAGCTGCTGAATAAAAACCTATATAACCTCAAACAATAAACTGAAAAGCTGCTGAATAAAAACTTATATAACCTCAAACAATAAAGTGAAAACCAATTGCAAATTGTCTCAGAATATCACACTCTGCGTCATACTAAAAGGTGAACAACCCCTTAAAGGTTAGTGTAGAGTCAGTCACTGTCTCAAAAGAAGTTCATGAGTGCGAGGATTGGGATCTTCACAGTCAGATGGGTAAAGTCTTCAGAATAAAAGAAAACTAACTTTTTGTGAATGACTTTCAGATGGTATCATATGCTGAAAAATACAACACTTAAATCTCCAGCTAAAGTGAAAGTCATTGATGCCCCACAGCATTTTGTGTTAAGAGCAATACTTGCACTCCCAGTGATGAATTCAATTTACTATGGCAAAGCACATCTTGACTGTTAGCGTATCCGTATAGATTTCACAGTAAAGCTTCTAATTAATACGAATGTTAGAGTGGCCATTTTATGAGAATTTGAGATCTCCAATCAGGGCCAAGATCTTTGGATTTTCTTATTTTGTTTAATTAATATTTTTAACTGATTTATCAGCAAGTAAACCTAAGCACAGAGCCGGTATAGAGGGCAGAAGAGTGATTACTTTGCTAAGTGCATAGAAACTCGCTCAGAAAACAGAGGGAATTATTACAGCCGAGCACAGAATGCAAAGGTTGGTCTGTTGAATACAAATAAAGCATTCAGCATACAGTTCTGGCTCAGAGAGCTGGCACGGTTGGTAATGCTGTGATAAATGCACTGATAATTTCCAGCCCAGGATTGCCATTGCAGACGTTTGAAGAAGGCTAAAAAGTGTCCGGTTGGTAGGAATTGCATTGCTTGGTTGAGTTTGCTGGAAATAACAATAACTCTTTCTCTGCCAATGAATCTTTAAAGACTGGTTAGCCCATTTTAATACCACTGCAAATACTGCCCTTAATTTCCCAAAGGGTGGCCACATTAGCAGTCCTTATGTCACAGGCTGATGACCAGCTGGTACTTCATGGGCTTTGCTGCTGTATAGTTGGAACAGGTGTAAAGGAAGCACTCTTGCCTTCTGCAGATAACTGCCCCTCATTGTTAACTGTCATCCTTGTACTTTATTTACTTGAGATACCAAGAAAAGTAGTTATTATTGATGAAAATCTCTCCCCAAGGCAAAGGCATGCAAATGTAAGTGTTTGGGAGCAACACAAGCATTAAAAGGTTCCTGGGATGCAAAATAAGGGCTGTTTGGTAGCGCCAATGTGGACTGGCATTTTACAGGAAGGTCTTTTGACCGTGCACCTGGTTTTCATGCAACCAAAACTTGCCTCCATGCCTGGAATTCGACAATAAGCACCTGCTTTGATGTCACTGGGAGCAACATCCAATGGGTTGGTGAGCAATGTGTTGCTCATGAGCCACTGGTTGGGGATCACTGCCCTAAGGCATTTCCCAGAAGTTGTTCTTAAGTGTCTTATGATCACTGCTTTAAGGTGGCCGATAAAAGCTGCCGACAGACCAATTGGCCCGTGTATTGGGCCCTCCGATGGGCTTTACCGATAGATATCTGGCCGAAAGTGCAGTCCCGTGATCCGACCACCCATATGGCCTCCATTATGATCCGATTGTTGGGCCCTAGGGCTCGCGATCGGATCAGTCCGATATTGCTAACCTCAAGGTGGGCATATCTGGGAGAGATCCGCTCGTTATGACAAGATACATTACCTTTTTGTTTGAAGCACTTATTGTATTTTGTATTCAGGGCAACCATTTTAAAAACAAAAAAAACTTTATAAATGTGTGTGATCTATATTTGACAGCGATGTATACTTTCTCATTGTACTCCAGAGCAAGTGTGAGACAAGATGCTATAAAAAGAGTTGCCATTCTATAGTTTAAAGAATTGAGTTGGCAGCACTGTCTCTCTACTTCAGAGTCTGTAGTTTTCAAAAATATTTCATGTGATTGGTTATGTGGGTTTGACACAACACATAAAACTAAGGATATGTATCGTTTGTAGGAGCTAAATTGTGAGTGCCATGTTTATATTATGGGGTTTCTTTAATGCAGAAAATTTTGGTTATCGGATTTGGTAATTTTTTTTTTTTTTTTTTGTGAGGGCATATTAATGTATTTCCCTTTTGGTTCTTACAGTCTAAAGTATTTCTCTTGAGATGCTTCCATCCTGCAATAGTATATCTATGCATATGATGTGGTATGGCGCTGAATGATTCTGCTTTAGAAAATACAAATTCTCTTCTAGGCAAAGCTCTAGGTAAAGATCTCTCTTTTATGAGTCTCCAAGCTGGAGTCCCTACTTTTTGCACTGGTTTGAATTATTTTTTCACAAGACTTTAATAACCTTTTTACCTCTTTGACCTTCTTGATGGCCTTTATAATAATTTATTAAATCGGTTTATAGACACTTTGTAGTGCAAGAGTTTGCTGATGTATGTTTGCATGGAAAGGTCTATAGTGCATGCTATTACATTGTCTATTAAGTCGGCAAGTTAAACAAGTTTACGTTTCATGTTGCAGCACTGTGGTATGTAATCACCAAGTCTCTGGCATCAAGAGGCAGCTTGAGGCAATAACTGGCCCATAATAGCAGTAGAAAAATTGGCTCCGATTTTTATTGTTTGTAATATCTGAAAGCTACATCATTCTATAAAAATTGACGTTTCATAAGGTTTAAAGCACGGGTCATGTGAAACACTGTATTTGAAAAGAAATTCAGTTGTTTTATTGAATTTGTGTATGTTTAAACAGGTAGCCATAGGCTATCATGTAACTTTGAAAGTAACACATAAATGAACACACAGATCTGTTAATGGCCTCATATTGTTTATATGTGTGTGTATGTATGTGTATATATTTCCCTAAAATGTGCCTTTATCATAGGAAGCCTTAACGTACCATTTCTGAAATAATCCTGTTACTCCTTAGAATCTCACTCTCCACAGGAGTCCTCGTCATATATATTACTTCTATCCTATGTGTGTAAAGTAATATTTGAAGTGCTGAAATCTATATATTGCAATATGTTTACTATAAGCTCTGTCTGTTGTATTCAGTGAAACCTTACATAATACATATTCAAGAACTGTCCCCACAGATTTTTATATTTTAAAATAAAGGTGTAAATGTTGTTATGGTATTTTTAGTTTCTTGCAGTTACTGATCCTTTAATTTAAAAAAGAAATGCATTTCCCCCCCTTGTTTCAATGCCATGTCTGCTCCTGTACATACAGATAAGAAACCTGCAGGGACTATAAACAAATTAAACCATCTTTATTGATTAATAGCCTGAATTCTCCTCATGATCATTTATCTTCCAGATGTGCTCAGATGTCACCTTGCAGCAAATTAGTGACTTAGGAGCCATTCTTAATGGCAATCTTATAAACATCTTTGGCTTTCTCGTGTAAAGCATTGTGCAGAAAATTTCAAGTGGCTGGAGCAAAATAATAATTACTTTCATTAAACAAGTAAATTGCATTCAGAATCCCCCCTCCCCCCATGGAAAGCTCTTAAAATTGCTTCAACAGTCATAAATCAAAGTAAGAAAGTTAGTACTTGTAAGAGCAATGCAAAACTGACAAGCTGACTACAACAAGCTCTTATAGCATTAATTCTATTATTAAAGGAGAATTCAACCCTGTAATAAAAAAAATGTACCCCCCTTACGTAGACCCCCAACTGCAGGTAGTCCCCCTCTCTCCTCCGGGAAATGCCCCATACTTTATACTTACCCATCTGCCCAGATTCAGGCAGCATAGTTCCACATCGCTATCTTGCGGATCTTTGAAATTGGCGTGGTGGCGCATGTGCAGTTGGAGCAATTTGCCCGTTTGCGACAACTGCGCAATTTCAACAGAAATTGCCAAACTCCCAGTCAGCTTACTGAAGACCCGCAAGATGGCTGCATGCAACTCCGCGCCGAGGGGTAAGTATAAATTATGGGGCAACAGGGTTGAATTCTCCTTTAAAGAGCCAGGCATCAGACCCCAGGATTATTTTCTGAGCACAACTAATTTTAAGTGTTTAAAGGAACAGTATACCCCTTTTTAACAGTTTACTGAAAAGGGTTCAGCTGATCCTGCCATTTGCCTACGTTAAACAGGGCAAACAGTGAAATTGAAGCTACTCCATGTTTTGGCCTGGATATATACCTGGATAATATTAGGCATTAAAGTGATCTGCCATTACAAGAGCACTGGATATAGACTTTTGTAAAATGTAGAGAAAATGATTATGATGTAGTGTTTTTTTTTTTTTAAATATAACTTATTTATTATTGTATATGAAAAAGCAATGTGTTTGTTGTACTGCTAGGAGATGATATGGAGATCTTCTTTTTTTTTTGTGAGACGCATAATGGGCTAAAATCTGTGACAAAGCACAACATATTAGATTTTAATCTATTTGCTGTATTTGTGTGATGTAATTTCTGCTTACACATCCAATTCTTTTTTTTTTCCCCTCATGTCTCCTTTCCTGTGTTACATGGGGGTACTCGCAGGCCTTTTTTTTTTTTTTTTCCCCTCCCTCTCTCTCTCTCTCTCTCTCTCTCTCTCTCTCTTAGGAATACATGTCTAGGTTGACGCCACCCCCTACTTCACAGATCTTTAGAGCTTTCCAAAGAGTCAAACCTTGGAGACTAAACAGTCTCCCACATCCTCTGTGTCAAAGCTAGTAAAATGCTCACACATCACAGTGCTTAAAGACAAAGGAATGTTTAAATCATTTGCTTTGTGTATTGCTCTGTGATATGTTATGTTTATAGAATTTGGTATCTCCTATTCATCATTTGGCATTTAGGTTCAAATTTATATTTAGCGTCTGGGAACATGGTTCATTGGAGCTTTACATTTTGATAATCAATAATGGTTATAATTTTTCCATACTAATTTCTGTATGAAATAAGGTTAGCACCCGATGGATTGAATTACACTTAAAATAGTTACAATTGTATCTTATCTTAAATTGTTACAGATATGTCGAAGTGCAGATACTGAGGCTCTCTTGCCAAAAGCCTCTTATTTCATGGTGTTAGATATTTTGTATCTTTCTCTGGAACTCATGTAGGAGCTCAAAGAGAAATTTTACAGGTTTCAGTAAGAAACCCGGACTGCAGGCTGAGTAGTCAAATCGGGACTGTCCTGCAAAAACAGGACAGTGGGGGAAGCAAGAAGCAATGTTTTCTTTTCTGGTTGTGCCATTTATTTTACATTTGGTAGAAGCTACCTACAGCAACCCCAGCTTCTATTTAATCTACAAAAGTACATTTAAAGGGATCCTGTCATGGGAAAAAAAACTCAGTTAATAGTGCTGTTCCAGAAGAATTCTGCACTGAAATCCATTTCTCAAAAGAGCAAACAGATTTTTCTATATTCAGTTTTGAAATCTGACATGGGGCTAGACATTTTGTCAATTTCCCAGCTGCCCCAAGTCATATGACTTGTGCTCTGATAAACTTCAATCGCTCTTTACTGCTGTAATGCAAGTTGGAGTGATATCACCCCTCCCTTTCCCCCACCCAGCAGCCTAACAAAAGAACAACGAGAAGGTAACCATTTAACGGCTCCCTAAATGTGGCCATACACGGGCCGATAAAAAGCTGCCGACGGCAGCTTATCGGCCCGTGTGGGGGGCCCTCCGACGGGCTACCCCGATCGATATCTGGCCGAAAGTCGGCCAGATGTCAATCGGGCAGGATTAAAAATCCTGTCTGATCGCGGCCGCATCTGTTCGTTGATGCGGTCCCGCGATCCGACCGCCCGTATCTGTGCCATTCTGATCCGATCGTGGGCCCCGATATCGCCCACCTCAAGGTGGGCATATTGGGGAGAGATCTGCTCGTTTGGCGACATCACCAAACGAACGGATCTCTACGTGTATGGCCACCTTTACACAAGATAACAGCTGCCTGGTAGATCTAAGAACAACACTTAATAGTAAAACCCATGTCCCACTTAGGGTTGCCACCTGGCCGGTATTTTACCGGCCTGGCCGGTATTTTTTATGTTTGATCACAATATTATTAATAGGAAAAAAAAGATAAATATACAGGAAGGTCGGTATTTTTTTCAGGAAAAGGTGGCAACCCTAGTCCCACTGCGTACTATTCAGTTACATTGAGAAGGAAAAACAGCCTGCCAGAAAGCAGTTCCCTACTAAAGTGCTGGCACAAGTCACATGACTGGGGCAGCTGTGAAATTGACAAAATGTCTAGCCCCATGTCCGATTTCAAAACTTAATATAAAAAAATCTGTTTGCTCTTTTGAGAAATGGATTTCAGTGCAGAAGTCTACTGGAGCAGCACTATTAACGGGTTTAAAAAAAAAAAACGTTTCCCTTAAAGGACATGTAAAGTCTATTTTACTTGGGGGACCTCCTTACTCTTGTCATCTTACTGGGTGTGGGCAGGCACATACAGAGTAGATCGATAAAGTGGACTCTTTTTTACTTTGGTTTTCACTTTACTGCACATGCAGCTGCCAGGCCCAGAACAAAAAGATTCATTGGTGGGGTGTCTAAAATTTTAGACTTGCATACTTGCATAATATTCCCTCTTTAATAAGTGGTCAGTACAGGGATCTGTTATCCAGAAACTTGTCATGCAGAAAGCTTGGAAACAAGGCCGTACTATTTTCAATAGTCTGAATTCCCAGGCCGTGGTTAGGGTTGCCACCTTTTCTGGGAAAAAAATTTATTCTTGCCATTTTTTCCTATTAATAACATTGGCATCAAGCATCATTTCTACCGGCCAGGTGGCAACCCTAGCCGTGTGTATATACAATTATACATCTAATTGGTCTCTATTGCTATATGGGTGTATGTATGTGTTGTAAATGTTTCCACTTTTATTAATTAAGGGGCGAACATGTTATAAATGCCAAGCCCAATATTTTATCACTAAATTAAACATTATGTCTTTGTAGGAAAAACATTTTAATTTGCCTCAGTAAATCTGGATGCTTTTACTCTGTGTAATATTACCTTTAGTTGGTCTTATCAGATCAGATATAACTGATAAATGATTGACCCTCCATCTGTATCACCCACAAAAACTGCTATCTGATTGCATTGATTTTTTTTTGTGGTTAGAGTAATGAAATGGAAATCAGCTTTGCTTTTATGCTCCCTTGTGGAATTAATTCATTTTGTTTGAGAAAATCCTGTCTACATTGGTGTATGTTCATTCAACGTCCATGGAATGATGTTTAATCTGTTTAAAGCTAAAGAACGATTCCCCTCAAAATAAATTTAAAGTATACTGTAAAGATTAACAAATCTAGCCTATTATGATAGTCCTGTTGGACCTGTGCTGGTGGGGGAGTTACTGGTTAGAAATGGGTAGCTGGTTTTATTCTGCTTTAAATTTTTCTTGTAAAATATGTATTGTTTAATGGGATAATGAACTTGGTCATTAAAAGTCAGTTCTGTCACTTTGCTTGAATATAATTTGCTAAATAAGCCAAGTTATGACAACTCTTAATCTATACGGTTATGTCCATTTGTGTTTTTTTTATTCTTTTTTCAGAAATAGTGGTTAAAGTTCACTGCAGAAGTAAAATTGCTTCAAGAATTTACATGTTCACATGCTCACTAGGCAATGCTATTTTGCTTATTCTGTGTACATGCTGTAAAGGTTGAAGACTATTTCCTATGTTGCATAAGGGCCGTTTTACCCAAGAGCCCTTCTCTATTGCCTTTGCAGATTTGCAATCTATTTTCATTTTATTTTCTGGTTTAGATTTTTGACTTTCCATGTGAACTGTGAGTGAATGTAAACATTTACTTGGGGGTATTTTGATGCAGACGCAGCAAATCTGGAGAGTATTAGTTAGCGTCGATTTTGAGGGGAGTTTTCCCTTGGTACTTCTGTAAAAGGAAGGTTTTCCGTAAAAGTCTTTTGTATAGTATACAGAAATCACTATAGAAAAAAGTGCAACAAAGGTTAGATATTTTTATAAAATACCTTTCTGTTCTCTGGTTCTCAAATCCACTCTCCTCAAGTTATTTTAATAAACTAAGTCAGGAGTGCAAAAAAACATCCAGATATTCCTTTCAAAAGCAGTTACTTTTTCAAAAGACTTAATGGAATCCTGTCATGGGCAAAAATTTTTTTACAAAAAGCATCCGTTATTAGTACTGCTCCAGTAGAATTATGCATTGAAATCAATTTCTGAAAAGCGCAAACAGATTTTTTTATATTTCATTTTGAAATCTGACATGGGGCTAGACATATGTTGTATTTCCCAGCTGCCCCAAGTCACGTGACTTGTGCTCTGATAAACTTCCATCACTCTTTACTGCTGTACTGCAAGTTGGCGTGATATCACCCCCTTCCCTTTTCCCCTCCAGCAGCCTAACAACAGAACAATGGGAAGGCAACCAGATAACGGCTCCCTTACACAAGATAACAGCTGCCTGGTAGATCTAATAACAGCACTCAATAGTAAAATCCCATGTCCCACTGTGTACTATTCAGTTACATTGAGAAGGAAAAACAACAGCCTGCCAGAAAGCGGTTTCCTCCTAAAGTTCTGGCACAAGTCACATGACCAGGGGCAGCTGGGAAATTGACAAAATGTATAGCCGCATGTCAGATTTCAAAACTGAATATAAAAAAATCCATTTGCTCTTTTGAGAAATTGATTTCAGTGCAAAAGTCTGCTGGAGCAGCACTATTAACGGATGCATTTTGAAAAAAACATGTTTTCCCATGACTATCACTTTAAAAAAAACATATTGTGGAACGTTCACATATATAAATTTTTTCTTTCATTATACAAAAAACGTTATGGATGAAGGTGCTCTTTAAGGGTCTTTATTCATTGTGGCACCAAAGAATGGATTTGGTTTATTCTAATTATTTCCAATATTTTGCCAGATATCAGTTGGGCAGTATATACTATCTTTCATGGGTCAATAAGCTGCAGACTAGATCTAGAGGGGCTTATAGTGGCCTGTGTAGGATACGCAAAGACTCTTTATAAAAACTCAGGAATTAAAGGGACCAAGAAAGATTCTTTGAGATTAATACTCTGACTAGGTTCAGTTTACTAATATAAGCTTAACCTACTTGTAAGGGCATTATAACACAATAGGAGGGCTCTGGGGATATTAAAGCTTGGATGGAGCTACTGAAGTCTGTAACATCTTTGCAGAAGCCAGGGAAAACTATGCAGAGAAACATCTATTCATTCACAATGTAATATATTCTATACAAATACGGTGGTTTAAAAAAAACAGCACAGACATTCTTTTAGAAGCTAGCGTAAAAGACAAGTAGAGTTGCAAACACAGGAAGAAGCCATTTGTTAGGTAGCCTCTGCTAACAAAAAATGACAATGTTCTGTATGAATTCCAAGCAGTACTATGCTATGACTTATGCCACAAGATAAGCCATAGGCTGTAGGAAAGATCATTCTACACACCATAATCTTTACTCTGTCGTATTTTATACAGTATATGCCAAGCCTTAAGTTAAAAAAAGAGAGGGTTTATTGTAGGTTTGTAATGGTTCTGTTCTGTAAATCTCTCCTTGAGCTTGAGGAGTGTTGAATTGTGTAAAAAGTTCTTTTGGAAAGAGCAAAGTTGCACAAGTTGTGCTTGTGTTGTACTTTTCTGGGCAGATAATCTGAATATAAATAATTTTCATAGTTTTATGGAATGGAACTGAACTTTATAAAGAAGTAGGCTGAGGGCAGTATCCCTATAAAAATAACTTTTTTCAGTGCATTTAATGCTAGATGTGTGTTGGTGAACTAATTTCAGCGGGCTTGAGTGTATTGTTTAAATTTCATGTCTATTAAAGCGTATCAGAAACCAGAAAGTCTGGTTACAATGACTGCTCTGTCATCAAGTACAGAATAAGCCCTCGCACTATGGAAGATGTAACCTGGTAAAACAGAGCATCACCTGACTATCCAAATTCCACACACTAAAAGCAAAGGGCAAATCAAAGTCGCATGCCATTAATGGCTCTGCACTTCAGTCCACAGCCCTAGTTTATTATTTACTGTTTTCAGCTGGCGCCAGACTTTGACAAGGAAGGAAAATATATATATATAAAAAACCCTAATTAAAAAACTGCTAATACATAAAATAAAACAGGAGCCTGAAACACTTGTGTGTGCTTTATTTTATTTTTTTCAAATGCTTCAATTTCTCAACAGCTAGAGTAGGGTTTTAAAGAGCTGTAGCTCTTTATATTTTTCTCTAAATTATTTGTGCTTTAAATATACTGTTGGTGTGCTTGCCTGGTCATTGGCAAAATAAGGTCACCCCTTATCTCTTGGTGCCAAAATAACCTTTTCCAACACTGTGAGTGTGTAGAAGCCTACTGTCATAAACATCTATGTAATGTTAACACCAAAAAATTAAAAAAAGTAATGTAATAATAAACAAGCTGCTGCGTATCAATGGTGGAAATTGAAAAAAGTCTATATGGCATAGGTTAAATAGTAGATAACACCATTATGTTCTACAGAGCTAATCTGCTATCTTCTTCATAACCTGAGCCTTTTCTCCTTTGAATGGCTGTCCCCATTGCTACATAGCAGCTAATTTATATAAAAATAGTATTGTTTCTGATGCAAAAACAGCTGTTTTACCAGTGCAGGGCAGCACTACATTATATTTTTGTTGCTTTAAAACACTTTCTTAATTGATGTTACTGTTCCTTTAAATAGGTTTATGTAGGACAACACTGAACTACTTGATTGGCTAGAGCCGAATGAATGTAGTGGTATGACCAGTTTTTATCGACATGACTCATGAGCAACATGCTACCACCAACCCCTTGGATGTTGCTCCCAGTGTCCCCAAAACAGGTGCTTACTTTTAGATGCCTAGTTTTGTGGCATAAAAAACAGATGCACTGCCAAACAGAGCCACCTATAGGCTGACAATCTGCACATAGACCACCAAATATACAATCACAGCTCTTATTTGGCACCCCCGGGAATTATCATGGTTATGTTGCTCCCCAACATTTGACTGGCTCATGAGTAAGAAAGGTTGGGGACCATTTATTTAGCACATTGACCTGATGCAAGGTAACTGCTAAAGCAATGATTTGCATAATTCATCACAATCTTCTCCACAATATTGGAAAGTGGTTTTGTGGACCTATTCATTGTAGCTTGCAACTTCATTTTATCTCACCTTTATAGTGTTTTTATTGTTCTGTGTAATTGCTGGTCCAGCAGATGAGCCTGGGGTGTAGTGGTGGTGTTGCTATGCTGTCGGCTTTATTGCTGTGGTTACCTTACAGATTAGATCAGCAGATGCGTGCTTTGTCCAGTAGCGTAGCTTTCTTTCCATTAGGTTGAGGTGACTGAAGCTTATTGGTGGTCCAGGTGCGGCCATTTGCATTCAGATGCTGTTTTCATGACTGACACACTTCACCGAAAGCAATCAATGACAACTTTAGTTGCTTCTTTCATTGTTTAATTAGGACTTCACTGCTTTTTTCTTTTTAAATATATGTCCCATCCTTGTTCAAGCAGGCATAGACATTCGATAGGGCTTCAAAGTACATCACTGGCTGTGTTGCCTTTCCATAAGGAATAAGTGGCTACAGTCCTTAAATAACAATATACCAATTTAAGTTATATAGCACTTCTTTACCTTAATGTAGAAAATATTTATTAAAAAAAAAAAAAAACTCTATTCTAGTGAGCTAGTTAGTTTGTTTTATTGGCCTTTCCTTCCAAACTGCAGCACATGGTTGCATAGCTAAGCATTAAAGTTTATGATTTATAAAACAATTGATTGTTGCTTTATTTTGTCTTGGAGAACAAAAAGAAAGTTGCATACCAGACTTCCATAGAGGAGCCAGTCTGTCCAGGGCGAATATGCAGGTATTTACACAATCTCATACAATTAGTATAAGTGCTGTAGTGGGGATGTGGTGTGAAAGCGGGTATAAGCAGGCGTAAAACAGAATAAGTAGCATGCAGGAATCTGTTTCATTTTAAATGGCTTGCTAGAAAAGGTAGGGAGCGGTTTAACAGAATTGTGGTTAAAAACTACAATTTCATACCAACCAAACTAGCATAGATGTGCTAATAAACCACAGTTATGTTTTCAATTATATTCATTTGTGTTTTTTTTTTTCTTCAGTCTTTGTAAGTCTCTTCATGCCCAATGTAAATAATACAGTTCTACTAAATATGCAGTGAGTTTCCCAATAACAAGTCCATCTGTTTATTGTGTGCTCTGGTCAGTTTGTGTTTAGGGGGATCCACTAGCAGCCAGCACAGCTGTGGGGACTCCCCCGTTCGCTTATATTGGGTAATGTACAAGTTTCACTTCAAGGACCAGTCAGATGATTTGACGCTCCAGTTTAAAATGAAAACTCTTTAATGAATCCCTCTATTAATTTTTCTCATAATCATGCAGCACGTTGGAAAATGTAGGGTCTTCGGGCATTTCCTGTTTGGGATATATTTTATCATATCTGTTTGTTTACTGACCATTTTAAACAAGATGAAGTCCACAATGTCTTTGCTTTGTATTCAAGCTCCAAACCTGCAGTAATGTACTCTTACATGGTCACACATCTCTTTGGATCACTGTTGGTGCTATCTTATCCAGTATATAAGTTTTTTGGAATACAAGCTGTGCACATTTGTAGGTTGGTAGTACATCCATGGAATTTGAGGGACTAAAATATGCATATAAAATATGTATGTATATATCTATACAGATATTTGTGTGTGTGTGTGTATATGCTGCTGCATTATGAGATTGATTCACAGCTAACCTGAGGATTGCACCCAGGCAACCGAAACCACTATATTGTGAGTGCCGGTAACTATCCCAATGCTGTGTGTGTGTATGGGACCTATTATCCAGAATGCTCAGGACCTGTGTGTGTGTATGGAACACGTTATCTAGAATGCTCATGACCTCTGTATGTGACTGTTATCCAGAATGCTCAGGACCTGTGTGTGTATGGGACCTTGTCATCCAGAATGCTCAGGACCTGTGTTTTTCCGGGTGATCTTTCTTTAATTTGGATCTTAATACCTTAAAGGAAAAGTAAATGTTTTTCTTTTTCTTTCTGTAAATTTGCTCTAAACAGCCCCCCAGATTAATGTACCTTAGTCCCTGCTGCAAGTCTGCTCTGGTTTCTGTGTTATCAGCAGCTTGTTTCCCTTCTTCCTGGTGCAGAGTGAAGCCCAGCCCCTTAGTTTACTGAGCAGTCCATTTGCTACTGTTCCACAATAGAGAGGAAGAGGGAGCCAGTGTTTCATTAGTAAGCTAGTTTCCCCAAGCAAAAGCTGCTACACACACTGCTCTCTGCTATGTCATAGTATGCAAATGATCTCCTGGACTAGTCCAAGATATAAGGTCAGCTCAGAAAGCTAAGGGGCGGGCTTCACTCTGCACCAGGAAGAAGGTGAAACAAGCTGCTGATAACACAGAAACCAGAGCAGACTTGCAGCAGGGACTAAGGTACATTAATTTGAGGGGCTGTTTAGAGCAAATTTAGAGATAGAAAAAAAAAACGTTTACTTGTTCTTTAATTCTGCTAGAACATCATGTAAACATTAAATAAATTCCATAGGCTGGTTTTGTCTCCAATAAGGATTCATTATAGCTTATTATATCTTAGTACAAGGTACTGATTTATTATTACAGAGAAAAAGGAAATCATTTTAAGAATTTGTATTATTTGGAGTCTTTTCGAGACAGGAATTCTATAATTCAATGTTTTCTGGATAATGGGATTCTGGATGACAGATCCCATACCTGCATATAGATGTGCATTTCTTGTTATTTACAGGAAACATTACAGTACTGATTGTACACATTGGTGGCAGCAAGATATGCGACAATCTTAGTTTCTTATTACCCTACAGGGATTCTGTCACAGAAAAGTTGTTAGTGCTGCACTAGCAAACTTCTGCACTGAAATCCGTTTTTCAAAAGATTAAACACATTTTTATTATATTTCATTTTGAAATCTAACACAGGGCTAGCCATGTCAGTTTCCCAGTTACCCCCAGTCATGCGACTTGTGCTCTGATAAAGTTTAGTCACTCTCTACTGCTGCAATGATGGAGTAATGGCACTCCCTCCATTTCCCCCACAGCAGCCCATCAACAGAGCAATGGGAGGTACATCAGATTACAGCTCCCTGGAAGATATAAGAATAGCAATCACTAGTAAAAATCCAACTGCAACGTCTCCATTTACATTGAGTTGGAGAAACAATAGCTGGTCCGAAACAGCTCATTATGAAGTGCTGGCTCTTTCTGAAAGCTCAGGCAAAATGTATTGAGATGGCTGCCTACACACCAATATTACAACTAAAAAAAATACACTTGGAATTTCATAGGCTGCAATGAATGTTTTAAGAAGTTTATGAAAAATAATTAGTATATCGCTGCAATATGATTTAATAATTATACCTATAGTGGCCTGTAATGGAATATGGACCGTTATCTCCAAGCTAATCCTCAAGTAATGGAATTGGAATATCTCTGATTTCTCTCTACATTTTGCAAAGGAATGAGACGACAATTACTAGAAGAGGAAGCCGCTGGATAGAAAAAAAATCTTATCGAAGGCAATTAATCAAGAAACTTATATTGCAGAACAATTATTCAAATCTAATTTTAAAATAGATTTAAAGCCTCTGGTCCTAAGATACTTTTTCAGAATTTTGCCAAGGTCATATTATTCACCAAGCCAAGTTTTGCATTAAAATGAGTTAAGATAGCAAGTACCGTACATACGGTCAGCAATTTGTTTACACTGAAACTAATAACTAAAATACATTACAAAGGTTTTTCTGATTGCCAACGGTACCCTTTCTTTTAATAAAAGGATACTAATGTTTAATTTTCTTTTATTACATGTTGCTGCTTTAATTTTACTTTATAGAGAAGTTAGTTGTTAACCGATTTGATTTTGGTGTTGGTTTAGCACTAGATTCAGAAAAGGAAATAGCAATGTTGTATTAGCATTTTAAAAAATTTCCCTTTATTGCAAGGGCACACATTGTGTATCTCCACCTGCACTTTTTAATCAGGTAGAGAGAAACAGATATAACTACAATTAGTGGTAATCAAAAAAACGTATAGACAGGCTCTAGATGGTATTGAACATAGTATGTGTGGATGTGATCTGGACCTTAGATTGTAACCTCCACTGGGGCAATGACTGATGTGAATAAAGTATCATCTTTTGTAGAAGTGCTGTGTAAATGTCTTTGTTATATGAATAACAGATAATTAATATAAGTAGTGTAAATATAATGGTCATTCCTTTGCAACTTCTTTTGATCTCCATGTTTTTGTATGTGTATTGACTTATTAAACTTCCCCTTTCTTATAGTATCCATCCATGCAGTGTTAACGTTAAGCACAAAGATTAATGATTCCAATTTGTTTCATGACAGGCTGGGAATATTGCGGAGGATATTCTTATCATAAATGAAATCATAAATAACCAGTGGGATGTGCTTTAAATATCTGTGTTGTCAGAGCAAGACTGTTGGTACCCTAGTCCTGAATGTATCCATAGAAACTCCAAAGTCACACTGTTATCTCGGCTGGCTGCGGTTATGTGATACAACATTATTACCATATAGATTAGTCCATTTATAAAATAATGTGTCATTTCTACTTTCCTTGTCCATGTAGCATCCTTTCATTATTTTACTTACTAACTTTTTTTTATTTGTGGCTGGGAGTTGTGCATACTTTTTGGGGGGCTGGTAGGTGAGGGGTTTGTACATCTCTGCAGCACTTTTATTATGTGGTTGCTTGTACTTATTTTATTACACCTCTTTGAATGTATTTCATGAAAGCTTGTTTATATTTTTTAACCAAGGCTGGTAAAGCACACCTCCTCTATCTGTTGATGCTATATAATATAGACACATAGAAAAGGTAGCTCACTTAAAAAAAACTTAATGTTACTAATTGCAATTGTGTGGTTCACTTGTAAAAATCCTGCTTGAGGGACATTGCCTTTCCTAACAGTCGAGATGACTGTATAGTAAAGCACACCAAAGGATTTAAAAGCACCACCGTGTAAGATTAAAGCATCCATATAGAGTAGCAAGAAATGTGAAGCCAAGTTATTTTACTTTATTCAGTTCTCCATCTCTGTAACCTATGTACATGAAATTAATATAAATATATATGGTTTCCCAAATGGTTTCCCAAAATGGAAGAAGTAATATTATTAGTGTGTCTTTACATTTTCTTTTTGTTCCATGTTGGGAAATTTAAGAAGGGAAAGTTTTCATAGTAAACACAAAAATAGTTGTGTATGTGCTCAATATATTCTATTTTTTCCACTTACAGAAGAAGAAGAAGAACAGGTTCCCACAGATGGAGGGACATCAGCGGAAGCTATGCAGGTTCCACTTGAAGAAGAAGAAGGAGAGATGGAAGATGACGAGGCTGTCAATGATGAAAATTATTTAAGTAAAAGACCACTAGATAGTCCAGAAACTATGGAAATGCCTTTTGCAAAACGAACAAGATTAATGACTAATAAAGGTGATATTTTAGATGGCTCTTTAGAACTTCGAGAACCGCTTAGTTCAATAAACTCCCAGAAAGTGCCATCTGTGCTTTCTCCTGCTCATAAACTAGACAGTCAAGATCTAGATGTCTCTTCTTCTGACCAAATAATGTTAAGTCCTGTTTCAAAATCCCAGGCTCCTCCACCCAAACCCAGCGAATCAAAGTCTTTGATTTCCAAAACTAAATCAAAAGGTGGTTCTCCAGGACAAAAAATAAAGTCTCCTAAAGCAACCCCAAATTCATCAGTTGTTGGCAGTCCTATTCGTTCACCAAAAAGTGGACCAAAAGAGAGAAAATCTCCTGGACGTGCCAAAAGCCCCAAGAGTCCTAAGAGTCCAAAAGTTCCTGTGGCTGCTCCATCGCCTGCCGTAAAATCAGAAACACCAAATCGTACTCCATTAGCTATTTTGAGTGAAAAAATTGGCAGAGAGAATATACAGATAAAGCAAAATCAAACCCCACTTGATTGTGACCAGTTAAATGTGGAAATCAATTCAAAGAAACCATTGATAGCTGATAATACAATTGAGGATTCAATTGATGCCGTAATTGCTCGTGCTTGTGCAGAGCAAGAACCTGACCCTTTTGAATTTTCATCAGGCTCAGAATCTGAGGGTGAGGTGTTTACTAGCCCTAAAAGACTCAGCATTTCAGAGCCCACAACACCTAAGGTTTCAGCATCTGGAATAAATCTGGGAAAAACTTCAAGTACTCCAGTAGCTGCTTCTGGGGGCACTGACATTTCATGGACAATGGATGACTCTATTAATGAAGTGATTCGAAAGGTCAGCCAAGATACCCCAACAAATACACCTGCCAATAATCCTCCATGTTTCTCCTCCCCTTCTGCTTCACCGCCTACTCCAGAACCACTTTTGAAGGTTTTTGAAGACAAGGCTAAATTGCCTTCTCCAGTTGAATTAAAAAAAAAGACAAAAAAAGAGCAGAGAGCAAAAAAGAAGAAAGACAAGCTAAAGGATAAAGACAAAGAAAGGAGTAAAGACAAAAACAAAGATAAATCTAAAGACAAGGAAAAAGATAAAGAAAAGGATGGGAGTAGAGATGGAAAAGTTTTATGGAAGGATTCCAACAAAGATGAGGATTCTGAGTTGCACAGATTTAAACTTAAAGGCTTTAATGAGACTGACTCTAAATCCAAACAGAAAGAAAACTGTGGAAAGAAAGACAAAGAGAAACATAAAGATAAAAAGAAAGACAAGGAAAAGGGGAAGAAAGATAAGGACAAGAAAGAGAAAGGAAAGGATAAGACCAAGGAAGAAAAGCTGAAATCTCCATCTACTCCTATTATGTTATCATCTAAGGACATTGCGTTGCCTATGATAAGTACTCCAAATACAGTCAGACTGCCTTCTTTGCTGTCCTCTATGTCTCCTCTTCTTCCTGAGAAATTATTTGAAGAGAAGGAAAAGCCCAAAGAAAAGGACAAAAAGAAAGACAAAAAAGAAAAGAAGAAGAAGAAAGACAAGGAGAAAGTGAAGGAAAAAGAAAAGGAGAAGAAAGAAAAGGAAAAAGAGAAGGAGAAGAAGGAAAAAGAAAAACATAAGCTTGAGAAGGTAAGCTTGCATTTGCTCTTAAAGGGAAACTGTCATGGGAAAACATGTTTTTTTTTTTTGTTTTTTTTAAACGCATCAGTTAATAGTGGTTCTCCAGTAGACTTTTGCACTGAAATCCATTTCTCAAAAGAGCAAACAGATTTGTTTACGTTCAGTTTTGAAATCTGACATGGGGCTAGACATTTTGTCAATTCCCCAGCTGCCCCGGTCATGTGACTTGTGCCAGCACTTTAGGAGGGAACTGCTTTCTGGCAGGCTGTTGTTTTTCCTTCTCAATGCAACTGAATAGTACGCAGTGGGACATGGGTTTTACTATTGAGTGCTGTTCTTAGATCTACCAGGCAACGGTTATCTTGTGTTAGGGAGCTGTTATCTGGTTACTTTCTCATTGTTCTTTTATTAGGCTGCTGGGTGGGGGAAAGGGAGGGGGTGATATCACTCCAACTTTGCAGAACAGCAGTAAAGAGTGATTGAAGTTTATCAGAGCACAAGTCACGTGACTTGGGGCAGCTGGGAAATCGACAATATGTCTAGCCCCATGTCAGATTTCAAAATGAAATATAAAAAAATCTGTTTGCTCTTTTGAGAAATTTATTTCAATGCAGAATTCTTCTGGAACAGCATTATTAACTCATGCATTTTGGGAAAAAAAATTTTTCCCATGACAGGATCCCTTTAATAAGGCTCCTGTGTTGTGTTGTTTAAATGCTAGTACTAGGCTACTTTAATTTTGGCCCTTAACTTTATAGTTCAGCCTAAATACCCTTGTAGTTTCGTTGTTGTGAAACTTCTTAGCTTTTCTAAGATTAAGAAGGGGAGGGAGGGAGAAGACGAGGAAAGCAGTAGTAACAGATTAAATTGACAAGACTGCCCACTAGCCATCAGAAATTTCCAGTCAAGAAGATAAAACATAAAGCTCACAAGCCTGGAAGAATCCTTGCATTGAATGAAATTGTAAAGTTGATAGCAGGAGAAAGGTGGATTTGTCTACCTCTTTAAATTAGGGGTATTTTGGAAATGCTGCTTTATTGCGTATAGGGCAGAAAAATCTAGAGCTAAAACGTTATCAGTTATGCCTAAGGTATGTGGAAAGAAACCTAAATCCTCAAAGATTAGAAAGAAAAATGTAGCATAGAATTAAGGGTTTTAGATGCCTGTTGGTAGTTTTTATTATAAGAGCTGTATGCAGTGCTTTGCATTCGTATTCAGACCCTTAATCAGCTGTCTGTTTCACTGAATATTAAATCCTACAATGACATTTTATTCTCTGCAATACTATTGTTTAAGTGCATTGAAATTCAAAAAAATGTTTAATGTGATATTGTTTTGTATTAGAAAAAACTATTAGGAAATGAATGTTTTATTTGTATTATTTAAAAAAAAATTAAATATTTGAAATATTTATGCAAACTGCCTAAATTGGTGAATAGTATAATACTTTTGTATGTATTTGACTGTGTGTACACAAACACACACTCCTGAAGAGACAAAAACAAACAAACAACCACAGATGGGCAGACTTTATATATATATATATATATATATATATATATATATATATATATATTT
>CM044435.1:75379582-75435670 GCA_024363595.1 Xenopus borealis | reverse complement strand
TACTGCGCATGTGCCAGAAGACGCAGATGGATCCAGGAAAACAACACTGGAGAAGATGGTGAACTCCGTGGACAGGACCTGCGCCGAGGGGTAAGTAGAAACTTAGGGGCATTAGCCCGGTGGGGGTGGGCAACACAGGGGAGGGGGGAGGGATGGATGGATTTTAGCGCCGGAGGGGTTGACTTCTGAGCAAATTTGCCCATGAGCAGTAACCCTTAGCAACCAATCAGTTGGTGTTACTAATTAGATGATGAGTTGATGTATGGGCCTGTGTAGGTCCAGTTCAGTTGATGACCCTGAAACTGCTCCAAAGAAATTCTATAAATGGATTGGCCTCTGTGTGACCAGCTTTACCGAGAACTGTTTATACTTGGTCACTTTTATTGTGTTCAATATGTTGATAGGGGTATTATACCTCCCTTGTTTAACATGATTCAATGAAATTGGGTTTTTTTTTATTACATGAGCTAAATTGGGCAAACGAGGAAATTACAGCTACTCCATGTTTGGTCCTTATGCAGTAGATAAAATTACCAGTGCACAGATAACCTTCTTGCCAAATAGACTCCTATTTATCTGTAAGACAAAACAGTGGGTGAAGGGATGGGATGCTTACACGTCATCTAAGTATCCACTTTGCAAGGACCAAACGTAGAGTAGCTTTAATTTTCCAGTTTTCCCTAGTTGGCTCAGCATGAAATTGTAGGTATAGATATATGGTAGTAACCAGCCTTATTCATTGACCTCATGTTGAACAAAAAGGTGTACTGCCTTTGACAATACAATATACAAAGTGTGTCCATAATACTTTTGTGGAGAGTTCCACTTTGTGCTTCTTTCTATAGATATTTATGGTTACCATAAACTTGAGGCATAATGTATGTAGATGATACACACAGGATAACTGCAAACAAAAATAGCCTTTTCAGTTATATGCTGGTGGGTGTCCTTTATCTATCAGGTTACGTAATTTTTTTGTTTGCTTTAATTATGAACATGTTCAAATCTCTGCTTTATATTTAGCAGGTCAAAGCAGAATTGTCTATTCCTGCTCCTTCTCCTGTAATCCCCAGACTAACTCTGAGAGTGGGTGCTGGCCAAGACACAATGTAAGTACAGATTTTAAGTTTAAGTGATCAACCTAAAGGAGTTTATAAGAGTGAAATGTCCTGTACAATTTACTCTATCAGCCTATGGGCCAGCTGGTTAGATGCAAATAGTGCAGAGCAGGCAGACTGAACAACATTTTTGCCAGGTTTTGTTTGACAGACTTGTGCAACAAGGTAATTGCTAATGATCATTTTTTTCAGACTTTTGGGAAGTTGGCAGAAAGTATGCCAGAAAATAGCAAAATTTCTCTTTAAAGGGGAACTAAAGTCTAAAATAGAATAATGCTAGAAATGCTGTTTTTTGTATACTAAACATAAACATGAACTTACTGCACCAGAAGCCTAGTTAAACAAATGATTTATGTTTTCAAAGTTGGCCACAGGGGGCTGTCATCTTGTAACTTTGTTAAACATCTCTGCAAGACCAACCTTCAGTTGGAAGGTTAAGCCTAGGGATCATCAGAAATGATCAAAATAGCACAAATGAAATAATATCTACCACAGAAGCAAATACAACAAGACTGATTAATAATTAGAGTATACAGACTGAACTGGGTCTGTGGATACAAATCTCTACACAGTCGTGGCTGCTTTACAGGGAAACCAACAAAGCTGACTGAGGTCAGTGAAGTAAGGTGGGCAGGGAAGTAAGGTGGGGGGCTTCCCCCCTGCCATGCCATTTGAAATTATGATAGTTTCCCTGCAGAGCAGTTAGCAACCGTCTGAAGTTTCCTGTCTGCGGCTGTCAGAGAAATAAAACGTAGGGGGAATTTCACTGCATACAGTCAGATTTATTATAAAAATGGTAAATTAAACTATTTTGGAGATAGATTTCTTTTTCATTAGAGAAAGTAAAAATGTGATTTTATTTTATTTATTCTTTTTGCCTTTACATCCTCTAATAAACAGGCAAATTTTGTTCTGAGAATCTTCTGGCAAAATATCTCATAACACTTTCGTAAACTGTGTTGCATGTTGTTATCCTTCCCCTTCAGTTGCCCTTTTACGTACATTTAGAAGTATGCTTTTTACAATGAGTGTGTAGTTAATATATGAAAATAACGTTCAATGGATTAACACATTTAAAAAAGAAAAAAACTGAAGCCACTTGCAATTACTGTAATATGTTATACCAACTTAAACCGAAATGTTGCCGCCCACCATGCATGCCAAAGCCAACATTCTACTTCTATGGCTGCCAAGCAAGTACTGCAAGGAAATTTACTGTATTCAATTCTAACGCAATTAGACCTCATTTTGTTGGTCACATAAATAAAAGGTCGGTCTGCAAATGAAGCTTATCGCTGGCCACAGTTTCCATAAACTGTTTTTTAATGTTTTTTTAGCAGATCTTATCCACAGTGGTCTGGGTGGTGATAGTTCATTTAAGCCTAATATTTAAAATTGTGAGATTTAAGGAATGCATTACAGCATTCTCTCTACAGTATTATCAAGATACAGATCACTCATTTATTTAATGCAAATAGGCATTTAACATATAACATCTACTGGCCACTAAAGTAAGAAGCTGAACACTAAAATGGAATTTAGTGTTAGCAGCCTATGAAGATGCTTAGTGGCTCAGCTTATGGAAAGAACTTGTCTTGCTCACTTATCTTAGTAATTGGCACATTTCTCTTTGGTGCTTCACCAGCATTTTTCCATTATATATATATATATATATATATATATATATATATATATATATATATATTATAAGTCACTGGGGAGCTATCCCTGATCATATACAAGCCTGAGTGCTTTTACACAGGTCATTGAACTCCAAGGGGATTTTTAATAGCCTCATATTTTACAGTACATGGTACATTTTTATACTACACAAGTTTCATTGAGTCATGTGACAAATTACATCGGTATGCACCAACTATAACTGATGACATCACCACTAAGCATTGTTTTTAGAAGGATACAATTTACAGGATATTAGTGACTCTTGAATGTATTTAATGTAGTGTGACATATCAGAATCATTTTGTTACATGTGCAGAAATGCAACTGATTTGAAAAGCCCCATGTCTTTGAGTACACCAGTTTTATGGCAATATCTGACTTGCATCGATCAATCCAGTATCTTGAAAGGTTTGCAATTTTAAAGCACTACACTGGAAATAAGCATGCATTAGTTTGCAGGTTCAAAAATGATGCCTATGATTAAGGGTGGCAGCACCTGAAACGCATAAGGTAATAAGACACTGATGTTTTTAAGTTGAGCATATGCAGATCACATCTTTATTGGAAGACAGGCTGCTGTCCACACCTTTTATTTTTGTTAGCTCCAAAATGCCCTTAAGAGTAAAATAACCCCACAAAACCATAAATTTTTCTGTAAAATATGCATTATAACATTCAAAATGTGTAAATGTATTTGCTACTGCAAAGCTTTGATAAAGATATAGCAGTTTGGAGTACAATTTCTTTGAACTGAAAACTGACTTTAGTCTGTAAACTGAAGGCTTTATCTCCTGTGTGTCCTTAGGTACAAAGATGAAATATAAATATGGATAACTGGTTTTCTGAACAAATTAATTTACAATATGCATAGGATTGCTTATGTAGTGTGTAGGTGCCGCAAATCGTGCCTTAATAGAAAGTTTTATGGTTAACATTTTAGCAGTTGCCAATACAAGAGCTAACATGGAATTATCTGTAGTAAACATTAAAAGCAGGACCACCATGTTGTCTAAGTTTAGTGGGGTAACCGATGCAAGAATAGCAGCAGCAACATGGTTTTCATATCTTGGAATCCATAAAAGCACCCCGGAGTGGTAGTAGACTCTACCATTTGTGGCCTTCAGTCCCTATTTTCCCATAGAGTTTCTTAGCACCATCCATTAAATAGTTGCATCAGGAGCTCTGCTTAAAATGGGCTCTGCTTGGCAAGATGGCTGGATTTTCCAATTTGAATGATACTTTTGCTTGTGCCAATCTTGCCTAACTATAAGGAAACCGTAAATATTTGCCTTGTCTCTCAAAAGTAGAAATATGACACCTGCCTCTCCATGGGTTATAAAGCTGCCATTTTGTTGTTTGCATACATTGAAAGAATAGGGATCATCAGAGGCCCCTCTGTGGTCACATGCAAATTGTGTTTGCCCTTCACCTTGGCTTTTTATGTATAGCTGAGAAAGACAGGTAGCTCTTTAGTGACTTTTAAGGCTGTGGGTTTGCATTTCAGGCCAAGCATCCCATGACCCACTCTATTTATTTCACTGTTTTGTGGTGGGGAAACAGGTAAAGGAATCCTGCAGAAAATCCCTCCTTCTCCACATTTTTATGAATAAACCTAGTGTCTGCAGCAGTTAGGCCAGCGTGACCAAATCCTCCAAAAACGTAATGCTAGCAGCATGGGGCTATTGTGGGACACAGCTGTAGGCGGTGTTGGTTACTCTGCTAGCGATTGCTCATTCAACAGAAGTCTATGAAGGAGAACTCGCAGTGGAATTAAATAAGACCGGGAAAAAATGATACTGGAGAGAGAAAAATGCTGAAGTATTTACCACTGCTTGGAAAATGTGAAACAATGGAGACTTGGCAATCCCAGGCTGTTTTTATTGCTGTGCTAATGGGCCTCCAAATGATTTTACGGTGTGGAAGTAGGTGGTTTATTGCTAAAAAAAGAAAAAAATGTAAACTTTAACAGCTGCATGGTTGGGTTAAAGACTGACTGACTTTAGAGTGTAGAAATGCACAGCAATGACCTTTTACCAATTTAGTTTTATATCCATATTTAGGGATGTAATGAATCTACATATCTTCATCAGAAAAGAAATTTAAAATTGAAGAATTTTATGAGCTATAAAGTTTTCATTGGGATTTATAATCAGAGGAAGAAAATCACAATAGTTAAAATGCTTTTATTGAACTTCCAAAGTAAAGAAGAACAATTAAAACCTGGGTGATTTTCTATTTTATCTACTGTAAAACAGTTGGACATGTTGTTTTTCTACTTTAGTCCTCCCGAAATCCCGAAGATGGTCATAATTTTGGGGACACATTGTAAATCTGGCTGGTAGCATTCCTGTATGTGTTTACATATGGGTTACCGCTGTATGGTGTACTGGCCATAGCCCAGATTCAGTAATGGCAGGTCTGGGAGGATGATAGGTATTGTATGAAATCTCTACTTTCAGCTTCCAATTGTGCAATAACACGGTACAATAAGAAACAGACCAAAACATTAAGAACTTGGTTTTGTTTAGATGAGGTACACTACAAAAGCCAAACACCACAGGGATTTTAAATCTAATTACTGCACATAAATAGCCAGTGTCTGATAAGAGGTTGTTTCTGTATATACTTTCCTATGTTTGTCCTATGTCATCTGGCCTTGGTTAAGCAGTATTTATTTCGCAATGGAGTAGGAGTCTATAGTGTGGAACATAAGGAAATTTTTATTTCCATATCTTATTGATTACTTGGCACTGCCAGGTTTTGACTGGTCTTGGAGTGTCTGAAACTGGATCCACAACTTCCTTTGCATTTAACTGAATGGCTTGCTAAGGAAGGATTCTTTTCATGGAGACTTGTGTTGTTCTTTCCAGAATTCACGCCTTCTATAACCAAGCTTTACCTAGTACTCAACCCTATGAGTAAATGAAAAATGTATACCAAATTGCCCCAAAATGACACAGGTTGGGGGCACAGTATGGCGCAAGAGTCATTTGGAAGAAATGCTGCCTGGGCCCTTGGTTTTACAGATAAGAATTGTATGTGTAATTTGAATCGCCCCTTAAAATAAACAATCCCAGTAGGTTGTTTTGCCAACAATATGGATTTATGTGGCTAGTTTTCCATTAAGTATATGGTATTGTACTGTTTTATTATTACAGAGAAGAAGGTATATAATGTTATTCAAATTTTGAATTATTTGCTTAAAATAGACTCTTTAGGTAATGGCCTTCCCATAATTCAGAGCTTTCTTGGTATCTGTTTCTGGATAAGTGATCCCATACAAATGGATATTAGGAAGCCTACCACATGGATTTCTGGAATTTGATTATCTCCAGGCATGCCCCCCGAAACACGTAGTAAATAAATGCTGATTATTCATTTATGAGTCACATCTTGCATAAAATTGCCTGACACGAGCACACTCATAGGTGAAGCTGAAAGGTCTGGGGCTTGTGCATATAATCAAATAACCATAGCATATAATCAAATGTTTGCTGTTAACTGCTGAAGCACAATTTTCCCAAGTTTTGATACATTTCCCCTCATTTGAACGAATCGCAGTGTTAAAGGACACAAAACTGGGGAGTTTTAATATCCTCTAGTGGAAGTAATGGTTCTGTTATTTTCCCTTGCTGATAAAATGTACTAGCCTGGGGAAAAAGAAAACTGCACCACACTACCGTTTTACATACCTTTCCCAAAATTTCCTAGGAAAAAAAAAAAGAAATGGTGTGTGTGTATCTGCTTCAAAATAATAAGTATGGATATAAAGCTGCAGAAAAATAACAAGCGGTCTTGTTACAAAATACCCAGTCCAAGGTTTGCCAAAAACTGGAAAAATCACTTCAAGTAATCAAGTAAGGAGGCCTGCTAACAATAAATGCAGTAGCAAAAGTAGTTGTATAATTTAAAAAATGTATTTTGTGCCAAATGGGCACTTAATCATAGGCTCCAAAGTTCCTAGCTCAGACTTAGCCTTGCACATGCACCATAGAGTAAAATCTGAAACTGTTCCTCCTCTGCACTGTCCAGCCAGTGTTTTACCTGTAGCTCTTGGTATCTTTCATTCAGAAACACAATGGGGCTCATTTATAAACAATGGGCATATTTGCACCTGGGCAGTAACCCATAGTGATCTCTAACTGGCTTTCTTCAGCAACCAGCAGGTTGAGCAATTAAAGCAAAACTCTGCTATGGGTAACTGCTCAGGTACAATTTTGCTCAGTGTTTATAAATGAACCTGTGTGCGAAATTCAGAAAATGTTAATATACTGCACATGAGCAGAGTAATGCCTGTGAACTAAAGGTAAGATGGCAGTCCGTTGTTCTCTATACAAGAGAATTGGCCTTGGAAATAACAGTAGTGATTGACATCAGTGGGGTTCGTATTGGCACCTCCCAGTGAATTTCAGTACTTCTCCTTTAGTCTTGGAAATGTCAGATATTTCTAGTTCATTATTGCAGTGTTAGTTCAGCCTGTTTGTACTCTTCCTGCATTGCAAATGTACAGTGATGGGTATACAAGTAGTGAAATGTAAATAAAGTTATACATAACATTCAAGAAACCAGATCAGTCCTGTCATCCACATCTCTGCCTCCAGTGCCTGAAGAGGATTTCTACTTAGCACAGATTTTCAATCACTTTTCTTACTAGCAGATGCTCCTCTACTTCCATTCCTCTAAAAATATGAGTTTATATACAGGAGTCCCACAAAGGTATGGGAAGGGTTGCCACCCAGGTAAAATACCTGCAAGGGCCGGTATTACAAATTTACAGGCAATGTAGTTGCCGGTAATTTGTAATACCCTTACAAAAAGGCCTCGGCCCTTCACTTTAAAAGTATTTGTTCCCCGACGCTGTGGTGGCTCCGCCCCCTTAAGCAGCACGGTCCACCCCTTTTGCGTGTCATTTACATGACTCCGCCCCATTTACGTCGCTCTCAGCCCCTTTTTTCCCTCCCCCCCCCCGAGCACTAGCCGGTAGGTGGCAACCCTAGGTATGGGTCTACATTGTGGGGGGGAAGGTTGCACTGTGCCTTTAAACTGTCCACTTCCAGCCTGAAACCAACCAGGCGCTTGTCCTTCTTTGTATACTTGTGAATTTCCCTCCCTGACATCACTGGAGGGGCTAGTCAGTCATGAGTATATAAGTAAGCAAAGGCTATTCAGATGAAGGGGAATCTGAGAGAGCTCATGTTGTGGGCTGGGTAGGGCCAATGACAAAAATCTCAAATGGATATAAAGACGTACTTGAATGAAGTAAATTAAAAACAAAATGGTGTTTCACTCTTCATTTGTCTCTTTTCCAATTACTAGTCAGTAGCCATGTCTTTAGTGGATTATTATTGGATTTTCTTTATTTGACCTTAAAGGAGCATTAAAGCTAAAAGTAGATGTACCATTGTGCTGCTCAAACATACATTTCTCATACTATTCAGTCATTGTTTTAAGCAAAGTTTTTAGACTTCTACTCTGTGGGAGAAGCTGAAACTTATGGTGCCTTGCTATCAAATGTTTTCTGGATGATTCATTTTTCAGAAAGGTTTAAATAGATAGTTGTAATGTCTCAATGTCCTTGTTCTCAAACAAATAAGTGTTTCTTGATGATGCATACTAGATTCATCTCTCTCTCTCTCTCTCTGTCTCAGTATTTCTTAAAAACATCTTTGTGCTGAAAATTGTAACCAGTCTGGTACATACATACACATGTAAGTAAACATTTAATATATTTGTCTCTTTAAAGTGTCATCAGCAAAGTGGTATCTGCTCCAGAGTCTAAAGCTGTCCCTCCACCATCATTGCCCAAATCTCCACCTCCAACACCTTCTCCAGCTCCAGCACCTGTTGTTGTTGTTGTCCCACCTCAAGCTCCTCCGGCTCCAGCAGCTGCATCACCAGCTCCAATTCCAGCCCCTTCCGTTCTCACCTCAAATGCTGGCTCCTCTAAAACCCCTGTCAGAAGTGTTGTCACAGAAACCGTCAGTACCTATGTGGTGAGTACTCTCATTTTTGTATTTCTCTTTATAAATTGTAACTCCTTGATTATAACGTATTCACTGTCACACTTTCTGGCATTATATGGGGAGGTATTTTTCTGACGCTCTGTCAACTATTTGCAGTTTGCTATAGATGACCTAATGAATATGAATGCTATGGATATTTTATCCTTACCTTGGCCCCTGTTTGTATTAATCCAAAACACATCCACAATGATGCAATAGGTATAGCTCAAGCTGGGAAACATACTTCCTGATAATGCTATAACAAAACTTCATGGATTAATAACTTTAGGCGCAATCATCAACTAAAATCCCACCTAATACAATGGGAGGTCCAGCTATAGGAAAATGTAGATGTTGCGCCCCCCCCCATGGGTTTTTATTTTCTCTAACCTACCATGAGCTTTCCCCAGATTTACTTGAATAACAGCCTCTTGTAAGCTTGTAGAAACCTAGCATTACAATGAATGGGAAGTGACATCTTATTCACCACCAGATGAGGCACATCCTTTATAAAGTCTTTTACACAAGGGATAAAACTATGATGAATGCAGTGACCTCATTTTAAATAACCCCTTTCCATTGCTGGTGGTTATATATGACCCCATGGCTGTTTAATCTACAGTATAGCTGTTATCAAAACATGTTAACTGGCTTGGACCCCCTGCTGCTTTACTCAGAATTTCCTTGTAATATTTTCTGTGTGTTTTTTGTGGGCACCTATGGTAGTAGTTCATGAACTCTTCAGTTTCAAAATTGCTGCTTTTTCAGTTAAATTTCACTTATCCTTTAATTCAAATTGTTAGATGTCATAAAGTAAACGGAAAGTTACTGAGTAACAACTTTTAATATCCTTGATCTTATCAGCAAATTGAATAGAACCATTTGGCTAATAAGTAAAAATGCTAATAAGGCACAGTTTCCTATAGTGCAAAGCACAAAGCATACTTAACTTGTTCTCTGCTTGTAATGCAGAACTATAAAGCGGGTATGCAATGATTTGTACATGTACAGGACAATCCTGAAATAATACATTTACTTTCTTAAGGAGTCTGCAAAATCTAAACATCGCTTAAAAGAACAGTAACACCAAAAAAAAATGTAATTAAAACATCATGTATTATTGCCCTGCATTGGTACAAGTTATGTGTTTGCATAAGAAGCACTACTATAATTTATATAAATAGGCAGCTGTGCCTTTCAAACTGAAAAAGGAGAAAGGGCACAGCTTACTTAGCAGATAACAGATAAGCTCTCTAATCGAATATAATGGGTTTCTACAGAGTGCATCTGTTATCTGCTATGTAACCTAAGCCCTGAATGGCTGCCACATTGCTAAACAGCAGCTTGTTTATATAAAGTATAGTAGTGATTAGTGATGGGCGAATCTCCGCCGTTTCAGTTTGCCAAATTTCTCAGGAAATTCGCAAAACAAAGCCCAAAACGGACGCAAATTTTCGCGAGGCAAATTTTTTCTGGTGTTTCGCAAATGTATCCGCCGGCAGTGAGTCGTGGTAATTTATAGAGAATTCACCCCAGGCAACTAAATTCGCCCATCATTAGTAGTGATTCTAAAGCAACCACAACAGTCATACTAGTGCAGGGAAACCGTTTGTTCTATTTTAGATACTTTAATGTTTTGGTGTTACTGTTCCCTTAAGTGAAGGACAGCTTCCAAGCCTCAAGTGTTCAGTTTAGCCAACTGATCTTGTATCCCAGCTATTGTTAGAAGCACTTTTTCATTAACAAGCTCTA
Source organism: Xenopus borealis (assembly GCA_024363595.1). Taxonomy (NCBI): domain Eukaryota; kingdom Metazoa; phylum Chordata; class Amphibia; order Anura; family Pipidae; genus Xenopus; species Xenopus borealis. The sequence goes on along the minus strand of CM044435.1, from coordinate 75,425,115 downwards.
CTATAATTACAAAAGACCTTAAACTAGATAGTAACCCTGCAAATGATTTCTTTTATTTGCCTTCTCCATACTGTAAGGACTGTGCTGCTAATAACTCTCTATTTCAGATCCGAGATGAGTGGGGCAACCAGATTTGGATCTGTCCCGGTTGTAACAAACCAGATGATGGCAGCCCAATGATTGGTTGTGATCAGTGTGATGACTGGTACCACTGGTAATATCTTTTGTTCTACCGTCTACTCTTTTTGTTTCTTTAAATGTTATTGCTTGCTAATCTGTCATTTTTATTACTGAAAAATGTGAATAGGGGATATATAGGAAATACATTCTTTAAAGTGTCTATGGCCAGAACAGTGTGCAAATACAAGAGGTCCTCTGCACTCAACCCATTTTGTGCATACAGTTACTAAAAAATGCCTTACCCTTTAAACAGTGTGCAAACTGCCATTTCTAAACCCTTAAATAAATATATGGAACTTGTGTAGAAAAAGGAACTATAAAAAAGGAGCCTGTCTCCTTTTAAAGGAGAACTAAAGCATAACTAAACTAGGACATAAATATTGACAATTTTTAGGGTTCTCTACAAGCCCAAGGCAACCACATTGCTCCCCATCATTTTTTTCTGCTGATTCACTGCACATGCTCGGTTACCTGAACTTAGGGACTGGTGCAAAATATACTGCATATATGGAAAATAAATGTCACAATAAAGGGCTGATTAGTAAATAATTCTTGTTATTGTTACATGGCAACTCCGTAACCAGCACAATTTACATCAAAATGTAATAATCCTGTACCATCAGCTTGTAGGACAGGCAAACCTCATTTTCTGATTGATGATTTGCAACAACCCCAGGCTTACCTTTCCATTAGTTGCTCAAAGCACACTGAGCATGTGTGTGTGTCGCAGACACTCTTAACAAAATCCATCACAGAAACCTCCTGTGACAGTTGTGAACACCAGGATCTTTATAACAATAGAGATGGATAAACATTAGGCTGAATCAATAAGCTCAGTTTATAACATACAGCATTTCTAGCCATACTCGTTTTTAGGTTTAGTTCTCCTTTAAATGAAGTGTCCTTTTAAACAGCAAGAATGTATTTTGATTGTGGGTGGAAAGCACAAGCACTTTGACAAATGTAGACAACATGGGCTAAATAAATGTTAAACTTTCACCTCTTTCTCTTCTGTTTTTTTCTTCTGCGTTTTTTCAGGCCATGTGTTGGAATAACTGCAGCCCCACCAGAAGATGAACAGTGGTTCTGTACCAAGTGTGAAAGCAAGAAAAAGGATAAAAAGCAAAAGAAAAGAAAGCACAAAGCTCACTGATATTACCAGTTGTCCTCACTTCTACCCAGGAACACAGACTGGCAGCTCTTTGTGCAGTTGTGGCTGTAACTGCTGGTTCAGACTCATGAAGAATACTGAGCTTCAGTCTGAAATATTTCAAGAAGTTTGGGGCTTTATGTTCAGCTACAGGATGCTGTCAGGAATAGAGATCACTTATTGCTGTTCCCAGAACAGCTTGGTCTATATTGTAGATGTATTTTCATCTCAAAAACCTGAATCTGAAGCATATTTGATCAGAGACATTTTGTGATGTGTTGTGTATGATTTTAAAACTGCTTTAGAAGGACTGCACCAACATTTGCATCGAATCCCATTGCTGTGCCAGATATACCCATAGGAAAAGCCGTTATAAGCCTGAACCCTATACCAATACGTGTCTAGTACATATTTTTGTTATAAGACTACATAAATCATTTTCATTTTTTGTGCTAATATATAAATAAAACAACTTCTGGCTTTGTGAAATATATATATATTTTTTAAAAAAAATGTTTCTACTGTATCCATTTATTTCATAGTGAATTTCACTGATAACTGTGAAATATTTTAGATTTCTTTTGGTTTTATGTTTTTTTTTTTTAATTGTATTTGATGTCAGATTTTTTTTTATTTGATTCACGATTACAATATCTCTCTCCGTCCTTTTTTCAATTGCACCGATATGCATTTCTACATTGTGCCAGCTCAGAATGGTTGGCTTGCTGGGACACATCCACCACTGCTGCAGGACGTGTAGATTCAGGCCTCTAAAAGAAACATGTTTTTACCTTGTTTTCTAGGGTCTCCAATGCTGGCAAGTGTACAGAAACAAAGTATTTCTGCTTGTATTACACTGAATCCTAAAGCAGCGTTGCCTGTGTCCTATTTCATCTGAACATATGATTTTGTAAATATTAAAGGTGTGTCTGAAATGTTATGTGCCTACACTTTTTTTTTTTCGGTTTTGGTTTCTGTCACCATAACAGAAGATTTGTTATTGTTGTGAAATATTTAAAATGCTTTGGTCAGGAAAGTAAAGTGGATTACTGCCACTACCCCTGTATGCACCATACATAAAGCTTATAGCTATAAAGGAATTTGTCTGTGTAAGCAATACATGCAGGAGAAAGGTTAGGTATTCCTAACAGTCAATTGAAATGCATTTGTTTTGGGGAAAAAACAAAATGTTACTACTAGCTATACAAATATGCATGATTGCATCCAAAGTACTAGAAGATTTAGGGCAAGGCCAGAAGTGGTGTTTTTGCTGTGTTTTTATGTTGCGTTTTTTCCGTCCAGCATAAATACACATAAACTGCACTACCACCAAAAAACGAATGGAAAAGGGGGTGCTTGCAAGCCGAAATCCGCCACAGGATGCCAGTATTGGCGTTTTTTTTTTTTTTTTAGCAGAAACGCCAATACGTTAAACTACCAAATCAATAGACTCTATGGGATCTGCTTGAAGTTTTAACCCGCACTTTTTATAAATACGCAGCATATTTTAAACATGGCACAATTCTCAATGAGAAGTGCAACGTAAAAACGCCACGTCTGGCCTTGCCCTAAGTGCCAAGGTTAACGATAGCAAAGGGATTTTGTATCAAAAGATGTCCTCTGTTTGATACAAATGCCCCCAATGTTTTGTATAAGCTCCTCCATATATTCAGTCCACACTCCGGATTGTGTAAATAAATTAGACACACATAGGGGCCCATTTACTAAATTTGTGTGAAGGATTCGAAATTCGTACGATTTTATCGAATATGCAAATTTGGCCACTTCGAACATCGAATATGCAGAATTCGATCGTATCGAATATTCGATCATTCATTTAACCATTTGATGATCGAAGTACTTCCCCTTTTTTCGAACAATCAAACTTTTTTTTAATGATTTTTTTCGATTATACGATTTTATCGTGAATCAAATCGCGGCCAAAAACCATCGAATTTTACTACGATTTTATCGAATTTTCAATCGTAGAAGGGTCGAATGTTAGGGCAAATAGCCCTCGAAAATTCATCCCTTAGTAAATCTGCCCCATAAAGCGATTTTAGGGAGATGTAGTTGCCTGGTGACTAATCTCCCTGAAAAGCCTGATAGGATGGCACTTGGAATACTTTATTTTCTGAAGTTGCTTCATGAAGAAACTTCAGGTGACTTCGTAAAACAGATTCTAGCCAACGGGAAAGCTTTTCGGGGGGAACAGTTGCCTAAAGAAGAAGCAATTAGTCACCAGGTGACTAAATCTCTGCAGATCACTTCCTGTGTCCCTGCCCTTATGGCCACATACCCTTGCTTTTCAATCCCTTGAAATCTTGTATGATGTTATACAGACTATTGGAGCATTGTCAGAGGAGATTGTGGCCAGCCTCCTCCAGTGAGACAATTGACAAATTAACACTAAAACTGGTGGCTAAGCCAGAATGCAAATCTTATTTAATGTCATAGATATTTGGGTTGTGGTGCCTCTATTATATATATGCTCCTCTCATCATGTGTATGTATAATAGTACATATATTACACATATGTTGATCTCATCAGTGTAATGGCACATGAGGCACTTTAAACCCAAAAACAGGGGTCAGAGTGGCCCAAAATACCCAAACATATGTTTTTTCCGGCACCTAAAGAGGCATTTGCGCCAGTTGCAAATTTATGGGGAGGAGCAATTTGGGTGCTTTGGCAGTGCATATTTTGGTAACTTAAACAGAGTGTTCAAAGCACCCCATTTGTAATTATTCTTTAAGAGGCTATTAAACGTTTCCAATGGCATTGATAAAGGAAGGAAACTTTACTTTTCATTCCAAAAATGACCTTGGTAACCTACACAGTCAAAGGGAGCTTCTGCATCATTGTAAATATATTTTTATGGAGTCTACATTTATGGTGGGGGCTGCGTTATGGGGATACAGTCTCTTTAGCTGCTACCTCTTCCTGAAATAGATCTATTGTTCTAATAATATTTGCCACTGTATAATCATGTATGGAAAGGCTGCCTTTTAAGTAGTGAAGTCCATAGCTCTGGATGTAGGCTCTGTGCTCACACAGCAACCAACTGTGTATATATGCTGGGTTACATCAACCAGGCCCAGACTGGCAATCTGTGGGTTCTGGCAAATGCCAGAGGGGCTGTTAGAAGGTACCATAGAAAGTCGGTATATAGTGGGCTGATGGGGGCTGTTTGGGCCTCTGTGTACCTGAAATGCCAGGGCCAATTTTGAGTCTCAGTCCAGTCCTGACATCAACCAATGAATGGGCAAAGCTGCGTCTTTTATACCCACTCTACTTCCTGGTACATTCAGAAGCTGCATTATTTCCTGTCTGGTGATCAGTGAGTAACACACAGCATCACAAAACACTGGCTCAACATAAAGGATGCAAAGTGTCATATTCACCATTGTCCGTTCATTAGGAACCTCACTAATACCAATAGCCATACACATCTTCAACCAATATCACTGCACAAGTTAAAAAAATGTAGTATGTTACTTACACACCAGTGTGCTTGATACTTTTAATCTTTACTTCTGGTATCCCCCAGCAAGTGATGTTTTATCTGCAAGGAAAGAGGAAAAAACCTTACAATATATTGACAAGAAGCAGAATAAACTCAAATTTCCATTTAATCCCTTTGGATTGAATGTTTCCAAATCCAGTAAGCTTCTGAACACAATCACGAAAAGGCTATGCTTAAAGGAGAAGGAAAGGTTTAAACTGAGTAATCTTTATCAGAAAGGTCTGTATAAAAACACCAGTAAACCCTCAAAGTAATGTTGCTCTGTCAAAAGAAACACCACAGTTTTTTCCTTCTATTGTGTACACATGGACTTCTGTATCAGACTTCCTGTTTTCAGCTTAAACCTCAAGGGCTAGGGTTTGAGCATGCTCAGTTTGCTCCTCTCCCCACTCCGATCTCACTCCTCCCCTCCCTGCTGTAATCTGAGCACAGAGCTATGTGTGAGCAAGGAGAGACACAGGCAGGAATTGATGTCACACCAAGCAAATATGGCAGCTACTATCCTAAAACAGAGAGTTTCTAGAGCTTTGTATTCAGGTATGAAAAAGCATTCTGCAGAATAAATATAGTGCACTATTGTGGTTAATCTATTGGCAATACACTGTCTCAGTAGCTTTCCTTTTCCTTTAAATGCTCATGTTCATTTTAACCTTACTGAACTGGCAGCCTGTGTCCCACATGGCTGAATTGTCCCTGTGAGCCCTTAAGGCTGGGGTCCCCAAACTTGTTTTTACCTATGAGCCACGTTAAAAGAATTGTGGAACAAGATGAGCATGTAGCAAGTATCTGGGGATGTCAAATAAGGGCTTTTTCGTAGCTCCTTTGCGGACTGGCAGCCTACAGGAGGCTCTGCATGGCAGTACACCGGGTTTTTATGCAACTAAAACTTGCTATCAAGTTAGAATTAAAAAAAAGCACTGAGCAACATCCAATGGGTTGGTGAGCAATGTGTTGCTCATGAGCCTCTGGTTGGGGATCACTGCCATAAGGTCTTCTATGTGAGCAGTTTCCATTGCATTTATACAGGTAATGCTTGGGCCTTAGATATTTTCTGGATAAGGGATCTTTCTGTAATTTGGGTCAAAATGAGTTAAGCATTACATAAACTTAATAGGATAATTTTGCATTCAATAAGGATTAATGGTATCTTTGTTGGCCCTTAGAGCCATTCCTTCTTTCTCATTTTCTTGCAATTAAGACCAAATTGCCAAGAGTTAAGGTGGCCAGACGCACAGATAATATAGTACAAAACAAATTTTCATACGATATTCAGTGCATGAATGGTGGGAAAGTAGCCGACCGATATCATCAGAAGACTTGGATATCAGTCGGCTGGTTGATCGGGCTGGATGGAAGATTTTGATCGGGTGCATTTGAAGACACCCAAGCATTGCCCACTGTTTAGTGCTGAATTATCAGATACAGGTAGAATTCTATTGTTTCTACATGTATATCTGACGATTCAGCTCTACACGTGTGTATTGTAACAAACTATCTTTCTTGGAAAGATCTTTTCCAAGAAAGATCATAATTGTACCGTCTATGGCCATCTTAATGTGATTTACATATGGTCATTCAAATGTTAGAGTAGGGGGTGATATTTTTGTGAGATTTGTCACCACGTTAGCACAGATTTGCAATGGACACCTAATTCCCTCATCTGCCATCAGCGCTAAATCCATAAGCAAATAGAAGCCTGCTTAATACAATACTGGACACCAAAAGGGTTAATTACCATCCTGCAGTGCTTGGAAGATAGTCAAAGCTCCAGCCTTCCTGCCTCTGTTTAAGTCAGTGATCCCCAACCAGTAGCTCTCGAGCAACATGTTGCTCTCCAACCCCTTGGATGTTGCTCCCAGTGGCCTCAAAGCAGGAGCTTATTTTTGAATTACTGGCTTAGAGGCAAGTTTTGGTTGTATAAAAAACAGATGTTCTGCCAAACATTCTCTCCTGTAGGCTGCCAGTCCATATAGGGGTTACCAAAAAGCCAATCAGAGCTCTTATTTGACATTCACATGGATTTTTTCATGCTTGTGTTGCTCTTCAACTCTTTTTTAAATTTAAATGTGGCTCACGAGCAAAAAAGGTTGGGGACCCCTGGTTTAGGGTAAGGCCTTTTGTACACACAGTACTTTGTCCACTACTAGCTGATCTGCTCCCATCTTGCCCCTGTCTGGTGTGAAAACTGACATGCCCATCAGCGCAGATATCATCATCGAAACATTATACTATTTATTTTTGCACAGTCCACCCCATGTTCATGTTTGTCAGTACACATACTGTAGCATAGTGGCCTTTTCTCCACAGGTGTGTGCATTGGCACTGAATGTACATTGTTGTGCTCTTCTTATTGAAGATGTAGCAGTGAATGTAATATCCCCCCCAGCCTTTATGCTCATCCTGAAAAATCGCATTGAGATTTTATTGTTATGCAAAGTTACCATTTTAATGGCTATGATAAACAGTGCTATGTGTAGCCAGGTACTTGGCGTGGCTACTTAAATCCAGAAAATACACTGCCATAGAAAAAACTGAGAATTGTCTCTGCTAAAACATACGTAGAGTCTTAACAGACAATTATCTGTGTTGACAAGCTCAGTTTATAATTGCCCCAAAGGGATCCTGTCACAGGAAAATGTTCTTTTTACAAAATGCCCTGCTCTAACAGAATTCTGCACTGAAAGAGCAAACAGATTTTTTTATATTTCATTTTTAAATCTGACAATGGGCATGTTAGTTTCCAAGGTGCCCTTAGTCATCAGACTTGTTCTTTGATTAACTTTAGTCACTCTTTACTGCTGCACAACAAGATGGAGTGATAACCCCCACGAAGCCTATCAACAGAACAATGGGAAGGTAACACAAAAACACCTCCATTGCTAAAAATGCTCTCATGCCTCACCTAGTGGCCCGACCATAACGCCTCCAGTTACATTGAGCAGGAGAAACAATAGCTTATCTGAAAACAGTTCTGTGCTGGCTGTTTTTGAAAGCACATGATCTGGCACAATGACCTGAGATGGCTGCCTACATGCCAATATCACAGCTAGGGTTGCCACCCAGCCAGTATTTTACCGGCCTAGCCGGTAAAATACCTTCAAGGGCCGGTATTACAAATTTACCGGCAATGTACTTGCCGGTAATTTGTAATACCCGTACAAAAAGCCCTTGGCCCTTCATTTGAAAGTACTACTACTTTCACAGGGGGTTATATACTATATAGTTATATACTATAATCCAAATTTATCTCATTGTCCCAATAAAAAAAGCTCCAAACTCTCAATGTTGATTTTTCATTATTTATTAACTTGATTTGGTCTTATCTGTAAAAAAAATGTGACAAATTGCAATATTTATGGGAGGCTTTTCTCCTGAAAAGCTCAAGTTTTTTTGAGTTTTTACCTGAAAACCCCCAAAACATTGCAGACCACTATTAGTTCAAATTGGGATAGAAACCTCTGCCATTGACGTATACAGGACCTTGACAGATCTCAGATGGCGGATTTTTGGATTCAGGCTTTTTGCACCATTGGAGTATAACAAATCTAAAAAAAAAACTCAAAAGTTTGCCAAAAATTGCTGTTTTAGCCTACGGGGGGAACTCCTAGAACCTATTTGGAGTCATTTGGTGGACTAAAAAAATCAAAGGTTTTTTTTTTTTTTAAATACTTTGAATCGAATTAGACCAAATATGATCCGAATTCTATTTGAATGATTGAATACAGCCTATTCACTCGAAGTTAAAAAAAAAAAAATTTTAAATAGATTTCGGTTGGTCTTTTTTATTCGAATTTCGAGTTGATTCTCACCACCTCGAAATTTGACCCCTGATAAATCTGCCCCTTAGTGTAACCATCCATGAAAAAAACAGCATATTCAACCATGTCAGAACTAGGGTTGAATCAATAACAAATAAAAATGGCTTTTCCAAAGGTCACTTTGCAGTTAATTGAATGAACCCCAGAGAAACTATAGGGAGAGCTATCTTGAGGCTGTGTGAATTCACTGAATTATCTGTCATCTGATTATGAATCTGTTATGGAGAATGCTAAGAGCTGTCACATACCTTGAAATTCACTTTATGTCTAAAACAATTTTCTAATGGCTCCATTGTTTATGCTTTGTGGTTTATGACCATATATATATATATTAATATATTTGCAGATTCAAATTTGAGCAAAATAATAAAACTTTTCATGCTGTCAAATTAATTGATATTAAGGGTTCAGAACTGGATTGGCCAGGGATTGAAGATACCTGCAAAAGTCCATGTATAGCTGGTCCTGCCCACAAATGATGGCCCTACCCCTACTTGCTTCTTGTAATGGGATAATGAATACAAGAGAAGCACCATGGCAGGTAATAATAATAATAACCTGCCAGTAAAGTTGACAAGGTCAGATTTAAGCTTGAGTCTCTGTAGACCAAGTCAGCAGCTTGTCGGTCAGATATCCACAAGAAAGTTTTGGTAGTTGGGTGTTCCTCTCCCAATAGACCTTTGTTGTTGACCTGGAGGCCAAGCAATCGGCAAAGTTTCACTCATTTGATGATGTTTAAACACAAGTGGATCTTTAAGAGGATGATTTATCATTGCTCTAATTCGACTTTTTTTGCTGTGATTCAAAAATCTGAGTGTATTTGAAATGAAAAAAAAAAGAAAACTCTATAGTTTACTCATTTAAATCTTGATAAACAGGCCCTTCTATGTTAAGGGCTCTTACACAAAGGTTTTTTTAAGTGTGTTTATAGAGTGGGGATGCACCAAATCCAGAATTCGGTTTGGGACTCAGCCTTTTTCCACAGGATTTGGATTTGGGCGAATCCTTCTGCCCGGCCGAACTGAATCCGAATCCTAATTTGCATATGCAAAAAAACCAAGTAAAGTTTTCCCCTTCCCACCCCTAATTTGCTTATGCAAGTTAGGATTTGGATTCAGTTCAGTATTTGGACGAATCTTTCGTGAAGGATTCGTGGGTTCGGCCCAATCCAAAATAGTGGATTCTGTTCATCCCTAATATTGAGTGTATAAAAACACATATATTGTTTTTTTTAGAACATATCTTAGTGTGTTTGTGTGTGTATAATAGCCCTAACAGTGGCGGCTAGGAAATGTCTAAAATTCCCAGCTAAGTAAGTAAAACCGTCACTCTTTAGCTATCCTTTCTAACACGCATCTAAAATGACTGAAACATGCAACTGTATAGACAAATTTTAGTAACTATTCTGTCCACTGGAAAAATCCAGTTGAATGGAAGAATCCCTACAATAACGCAAAGGGCTTCCTGGGAACATTGTGTTCCCATTGGTTCTGAAAATACCTAATGCTGTAGGAATACTTCTCGTTGTCTGGGTTTTCCGGAGATAACACATAATGTATTACTGTATCACCTAAACCTCCTTTGTTCTTTTTTTCAATAGGATGATTAAACAAAAGATCTACTCACCAAACAGAAGTATAAAATGAACATTGTGACATAGAAACCTCACCGGTCAGAATGATAATGAAAGCCTCTCGCTGATGGCAAGCTGCCTTCATTGCCTTGGCATTCAATACCAAAAGTTTTATGGCCCATTCCGTTTAGATTACTGTAGATTTCCGAACGTCGTGGAGCCTTATTGACCATACAATGTGCTTGATAATGGGCCGCACTTTCATTATGCGCCTGGAATATTCTGTTCTTTGTGAGCCTTTCTGCTCAGTGACTCGTAAAAGAAGAAAAAAATTGTAAAGGAGCTATTATCCAGCAAGAGAAGAGCAGAAAATGTAAGGAGAAAGTTTCAATGACAGAACAATTTGTATGAGATTAATTTGTGATAGGCGCTTTAATGAGAAACAGTTGGTTGAAAAACCTGAAGCACATGCCCAGGCATCATCTGTCTTACATCATATTTGTTAAATTATTATGTTTTTTGTGCCTTTTCCATTTTACAAACCCTTTTCTCTCATGCCTCTTGTATTCTGGGGAAGCTCAGATGATTTTCTGACGGCGCAGCAGAGAGGTACTCAAGCTTTCACTTCACAGTCATTTTTGTCATTTTGTTGAATGATACTAAGGATCAGTGTTCCTCTGTTTATTGTGTCTAAGATGCTAGAGCTATGCTAGAGTTTTTTGGAAATCATGCTTATATGGGATTTTTTTCTAGGTACTATAGTTTCTTCCATGCTCCAATCATGTCTGGACTGGGAGTCAATATAGGCCCTGGCATTACAAGTACACAGAGGCCCCCACCAGCCCACTAAATAGTGACTGTCTATGGCATCTTAAAGCAGCCCCCCTGGCATTTACCACAACTAACAGATTGCCAGTCTGGCCCTGGCTCCAATAGAAATATACAGGCAATTTGATTTACCTATTGATGACTGAGAAAGTCACAAATGTGTTGTAACTGTTGATCTTAAAGGCTGGAGACAGACTTTTAATGACAAGGGAGTATAATATGAATATAATTAATAGGTTAATTCAGCTATGTGTAATATTTATAGTAGTATGGAATCTATTCTCTGAAAAGGTCGAAAATGTCATTTTCAAACTTTTAGTCCAATGCGAAGGGAATGTCAACCCAAAAAAATATTTTTTTGCCTAATAAAAGAAAAGCAGCTTTGCAATATAAGGTTTTACTTTTACGTTATTTGTATATGTATTGCTATTGAAAGCAGTGTTTGCCTGCTAATTCTCTGTCCCGATGGCTCAGACTGTTGATTCAATGTAAGACAAGGCAGCTGATTAACAGGCCTGTCTTTGCTGGGGAACTAAGACTTTTGTAACATTGTTTAAAAAGTAACAACCAAGAATGAAGCAAATTCTTCTTTCAATAACAATTGTTTAAAAGCACTGAAATTTTTTAATAAAATGTGCATTGGAAAGTTGCTTAGATTTTTATTATGATTTTTTAAATTTTGGGGTTGATTTACCCTTTAAGTAAACTTATTTCTATTTTTTTTTTTAGTAATTCCCCTTTTACTTTGTAATCATAAAACAATATCTTATACTTGATTATAACACATGTTTAAATGATTTTTCTTGCCTTAAGGTATGGGTTATAGGAAATGTTAAAGTTTTTATTTGCAAAGTCTATGTAATTTGTGCAATATATTTTGTCCTTTTAAACACTGCCTTAATTCTGTCACTCTCCCCAGGGTGCACTGCTGCACATGTTACTTGTTGCTTAATTACAATGTCACAATCGTTATGTTGTGGGTTTAATGTAGGTATACAGTATGTATCTGTGGAAATTCTTTCCCATGACAGCATAACTGAGGTGTTTGTACAACAAGGGCTAGATGGTAAGATAATTTCATCTAAATACTTTCATACTTATAAAATATGTTGCTTATTTACAGAATGTTTAAAGCGTGCAACTGGTGAAAATGGTATGATGACATACCTCTGCTATTTTTCTGGGTTTTATTGCTTAACCTTTCACTTCTTAATTTGTAATAGCATTGCTCAAAACAAGAAACTAATAAGGACACACTTGCTGCTTAACTGCTAACCTAAACCTAGGTCTGACAAACACTTAGGGGCCTATTTACTAGCATTCAGATTTATTTATTTTTCACAAATCAGATTCGTTTTTATTTATTTCTCTAAATTTGAGATTTATTAAAGGGGTTGTTCACCTATGAGTTAACTTTTAGTATAATGTAGAGAGTGATATTCTGAGACAATTTGCAACTGGTTTTCATTTTTTATTGTTTGTGGTTTTATAGTTATTTAGCTTTTTATTCAGCAGCTCTCTAGTTTGCGGTGTCAGCAATTTGGTTTCTAGGGTACAAATGACCCTAGCAACCCTGCATTGATTTGAATAAGAGACTGGAATATGAATAGGAGATGGACTGAATAGAATGATAAGTAATAAAAAGTGGCAATAACAATACATTTGTAACCTTACAGAGCATTTGTTTTTAGATGGTGTCAGTGACCCCCATTTGAAAGCTGAAAAGAAACAGAAGAAAATTGCAAATCATTAAAAAAACTATGAATAATAAATAATGAAGACTAATTGAAAAGTTTCTTAGAATTGGACCTTCTACAATATACTAAAAGTTAACTTGAAGGTGAACCACCCCTTTAGGTGTAAAGACCATTAAAAACTCAACAAGTAAAAGCAGTCAAGGTCCCACAGAAGTCAATGGGAGCTGTGCTGATCCCGTTGGACTTTTTTTTTTACCCATTCAGATTTTTAGAGGTTTTCAGATATTTTTTGCTAGTAATTGTCTGAAAACTAGAATTTTTAGAATATCAGTATTTTTTATTTGGATCGTTCAGCATTTTTTTTGTTTATACTTTTTATATTTAAATATTTTAATAAATGACGTGGCATGATTGGTGTTATTAGAATTAGTTTATTCGTGATTTCTAAAACCAATAAATGAGAATGTTGATAAATTGTGTCAATATGTGCATATATTAGATAGATATTGGGATTGCCAAACTGCACTACTTGAAAAATAATACCTTATCCTATAGGTCGGGATCATTTTGGAACTGTCAAGGGATGGTCTGTCCCTGTCGATTCCTGTCTGAAGATCACTTCACTCATGAGTCAAAATAGCTATGAAAGGCAACAGAAATAATAGATGTGCTAAAATACGCTGACAGCTTTGTGAAGTCAAATTGCATTCTGTGCTATGGGGGTGTTAGAGCCCACTAGCAGCAATGACCTCTAACTCCTCATCAAATTATTAAGTTTTAGTGGCCTGAAACACTGAGATCCTTGTTGAATGATACCAGTAAAAAACTAATATGTTTCTCATGGAAATGGTATGGCACAGCCCCCCCACCCCAAACATTTTTTTTCTAGTATTCTTTTTTCAATTATTTATTATCACTTTTTAACAGTATAAAATAATAAATGAATATAATAAATACATAATGAAAAAGTTGTGTGTATTGTGTATGGATTAGTAGACTGGGATATTTTGGTGTAAAGAAAATAGAGAACTGTAATTTGTTTCCCTTTTGATTGGAGGTTTTTTGTTGTCATTAGTCCTTAGCAATGAAGGTCTTTATTTATGCTGTATCCTTTTCACAAGTATAATATTTTATGATCAGTAGTAATATACAGTGGATGTCAGTTTGGGAGTAAGGTAGGTTTAAAAAATGTCATGATGCAGTGGGAATATGGAGAAGTGATGGGGAATCGAAGCTCATTCCCTTCCTGCATTTCTGATCATTTGCGAACTTGGACACATTATAGTATCACTTGCAGTACAGCAGTAAAGAGTGACTAAAGTTTATCAGAGCACACAACACATGACTGGGGGCAGCTGGGAAATTGAAAAAATGTCTAGCCCCATGTCAAAATTAAATATAAAAAATCTGTTTGCTCTTTTGAGAAACTGATTTAAATGCAGAATTCTGCTGGTGCAGCACTATTAACTGATGTATTTTGAAAGAAACATTTTTTCCCATGACAGTATACTTTTAACAGCATATTTCTCAGGAAAAGTATAGAGATCTGACTTTTTCCACCTCAAGTTAAAACATACTTTCTGTACTTGTCGTGAAGCAAACTGAATAAGAGACATCCAAATTCTGGATACACTTTTGTTATATGCTGGTTTCCCTAAAGTCTTTGCTAAAAGACAACTTTTGGAAACCTGATGTTTTGTGCCCTTGACGTCTGGGAATGTCATGCTGACTGAATATCCAGTGAGTACAATTTGGTCATTCACATACTGTATGTGGGATTCACTAACATCCAATGATTGCCAGCAGGAAGATTGGTCATTGAGCCCTATTCTTAAACTTGAGTTGCCAGATTAAATGATATAGGCATAACCAGATATATTACATTATGTATACATCTGATGTTTGTGTTAAATACATTAACAAACAGTTACTTGACATTTGAATAATTACATGCAGTTGGCATGTTATATTTCTACCACTGAAATCCACAGCTTAATAGACTATACACAACCAATTTAAACACTCCTGCTTAGAAAATAAAAAGGAAAAATGTATATATCTATACAGAACTAAATGAAATACCAGTTCAACAGTAGGTAAAAAAATCATATGTACAGTATTTCATAACTGAATAAATTATTGCAGGCACTTCTTTGAATTTTTATCACTGTCTTGCAACTATCAGTCATGAAAAACATAACAAAGACCCTATTCAATCTATCTATAGGCAGCTATACAAACGTATCTTGCTCCTCTGTTATCTTCTTGTTAACAAAATGCTATCAGGATGTTCTAAACATCAGCATTTACTGCACAAGGGTGCCTTATCTAAGATGATAAATGGCAATCCTCAATTAGTACAAAGGGTTTGAATTCCTGCTATATATTTAAGTAGATTCTACTTTGTCCATATAACAAACTATGAGGCAGTGACACAAGGAAATTCCATGCCATTGGGGATACTGAAAATCCCCCGAACAGGTCTCTATAAACAGATATTATGTAAAACAACTTATATGTAAAACCTTGCTTCGTATAAATAAACCATTTTCATAATAATACACTTTTTTAGTAGCATGTGCCACTGGGTAATCATAAATAGAAAATAGCCATTTAAAAAAATAAGGACGGCCTCCTGGGATCGTAGGATTCAACGGTGCACACAAACATACCAAACAAACTATAAAGTTAGGTCACATGAGCCAATTAACAGACAGAGTTGTGTCTTTTGCTTCAACACTTCTTCCTGTTAAAGTTAGAGTTGAAATATTTCTTGTTAGGTGATCTTTGAGGCAGCACACAGACCATCACGAAATAGTGGTTCATGGCAAGAGATGTAAAAGGACAATATTTACTTAAATATATATACCAGGTTGGTAAGATTCTTTAATAAGTCACTTAATTTGATATAAACTATCTGTTGCTCAAGTATTAATTTTCAGGGTATAGTTTTCCTTTAAGAGCAAACATGGCAATAATGGCAAGGCCTGCCCACTACTGCATTTTGCTGTTCAGTTTAGGTGCCTCCTCCTTTCACTGAAATGGATTTCAGCTAAAAAATGCGCAAGTATTTTCAGGACAAAATCCACTCCATGTGCACAGTAACAGGTGGATGAAGGTAAGGTGAATGGCCTGAGCCAGCAGCAGTACTGAGCCAGCCCAATGGAAGTAATTAATTTGCAAATTACTTAAAATAAAAAGTTGTACTGTGTCCCCCTCAGTAAATGCATCAGATATCTTGTTGGCATAATCAGAGCTAATCACTTCTAATGGAATGAAAACTTTGAACTGGTATCCAGTTTCTTTACTTAATTTTGCCTCTATCATCTAACACACAATTCCATTCTTGATCCCCTGCAATCTGGCTTCTTCCTAGTACAGTCAAAAGGAACTGCCCTCTCCAAAGCAGCCAATAACCTTTTTCTTTAGTTTCACCTAGGCCGACACTATGCCTACCATTGGAGCTACCCGGAGCTGTGGATGAGTGTAAATCTGTTTCTCTCTGCCTTAATACAAAACGCAGATGGAGAGAAATTGTATGCCACATGCAACTTTGCCCTTAAGGTCAATATTTCATCTCATTCTTTTAAATCTCTACCCCAGCCTTTGACCTAATTGACCACCAATTCATCCTAGATATATATATATGTACATTTTTATTTATATAGTGCCACTTGTATATGCGCTGTCACATTTTATATTAAAAAAAATACAATAGTGTAAAGTGTTCTCGGCCTCTGTCTGAAGTCACAACGCTCATGTGATGGTGACCTCTACTTAGGACCATACACCTTCCAGTGAATCAGGTATTACAGGGGACCTCTCATTGTTTGTGTGTCAATGATCTTCTCAATGTCAAACTTGTTGTGTTTTGGTAGCCAAGGATGAACAGTGCTTTTTTAGCAGGTTCATGTAGCCCTTACACAAAAGCAGTAACTTGAACCGTATTGCTTTTAAACAGTATAGAAGGTAAAGTGTATGCACAGTATAACTCATAACTGACCTCTACAAGCCATTTGTATAAACACCACATATTCCCCCTATAGTAGGAAAGCATTTGTGCAAATGTAATAAACAACAACAATGAACGACAAGCGTATCTTTTGAGAAAATATCCTTTGGTAGTATAGAAACAGCTGAACCTGTATCAAGCATAAGGTTAATGGAGTGTCCCTTGTCAGCAGAAGCAGTATTGACATTCACAGTGCAAATAAACTTTTCTGGAATAAATGTACCAGCTTTATCCACACTGAATACTGTAACATTTGTAGTAGTGACTTTATTAATTGTAAAGAAGTACTGAAACCCCTGACCACTTGCTATAATGAATTGTGGGTTGTGTTTCACCACTTGAATTCAAAATACAGGAAAATTCATGAATTAATACATTGAATATAATTAGTATAAAAGTTATTAAAAACAATTACAATAAATTGTTTTAGGTGATTATCCCCAGTGTGAGTGCTTGATTCCTATCTTAATTGTGGAATTATCTTAAAGTGCTAGTGCTTAATATCATGAATTATAAATAAAAAATTCATTGAACATCTAAAAAATATATAAATTCAGTCGCACATTAACTTGAAGGCTTTGTATCGAATGATCTAAACTAGTTCATGAGAAATTAAGTTAATGATATGACTGAAAAAAATACTGAAATTATAATAATAATCAATTGTACAATAAATTAATAAATTGATCAGCTAATCAATGAATCAATCAATACTAGAAAATGGTGAATTTATACTGACATTATTTCATATAAATATCATTACTGTGGAAAATTCCTCAAAGGATATGTGTTAATTCAGGTATATTCAATGTAAAAGAAGAAAAGTTGTATTGAATTAGATACCTAATATTACAAAACTAATTCAGGTGTCTCTCAAACAATAATATTCTCAACCTGCATTGGAAAATAAGTGGGAAAAGGAAAAAAGGTAATAGAGTGGAGAAGTCCCGAAGACAGCTGCTGCCTAAGGTAATTTCTAGGCCCTGGGACCCCAAAGTGGGAGCACGGCCAGCAGTGTGGACTGTGGTCTCAGGACTCAAGCTGGCTGTGTGAAGAGCTGGGCTTACCTATAAAACCACAAATCACACAAGGCTTTGTAATGAAGAAAGATGAAGCGGTAAGAAAATGCAATTGAGTTTCAGTAAAAATTAGAATCGAACAACATAATGTTGAAAGGTAAAAGAAGGGAATTTTTAAAAACAAGTATAAGAGTTTTAAATATGGATACATTATATTCAATGTATTAATTCATGAATTTTCCTGTATTTTGAATTCAAGTGGTGAAACACAACCCACAATTCATTATAGCAAGTGGTCAGGGGTTTCAGTACTTCTTTACAATTAATAAAGTTAGCAAGTAGGTATATTATACCCCTGTCCCACCCTAGGTGCACTCTCCTTTTTTCAATTTATAAGATCTGATTCAATCTCTTACTATTTGTAGTAGTGAGTTAATGAAAATCTTTAGCAGAACTATGGCAGACCTCATCAAAGTGACCTACCTTTGAGCATTTGCGGCACTGTACAGCTTTTGCAGGACATGTATCATAGTTTGCAGTGTGTTGTGTTGAACCACAGCGGAAGCAGTATTTTTTATTTGTATTTGCTGCACAGTTTTGCAGTGAATCCATTTCCTTAGCACTGTATTTTGCCTGTGATTGTGCATTATTAGACCACAATACTGCATTCATAGTCTGTACATTCCCAGCAGTTCCCTGACTGAGAGTTTTAGCATCTGCCACTGCTATTTTAATTTGGCTAGCAACTGTAATAGCCTTTGCAAGGGTTAAATCCTGCTCTAGGAGCAGTCTCTCTCTAATGCGATATGAATTTGTTTTTTTCCACTATTTGGTCTCTTAGCATTTCATCTGTTAGATTCCCAAACTTACAGGTAACAACCAGCTCTCTCAAAGCTGCTGCAAATTGTTCTGTGGATTCACCATTACGCTGTCCACGCTGGCAGAATTTCTATCTTTCAGCAACCACAGAAAGAAAAAGTTCTTTATAGCAGTAACAACAATTTCATAAGTCTCATCAGGTAATGGTAATGTATAGAATATACACTGCCCCACTGCTCTCAATGAAGTAAAGCAGTGAATAAGTAAAGCATGCTTTCTAGCAGCAGAAATCTCCCCTTGATCAGCAGCAATAATGTAATTGTCAAACATACAGATCCAAGCAGAAAAAGGTATGGTAGGCTCACCAGGGTTTGGGAGAAAAGGTGCAGGCTGCTGCAGAGGTAGAAGATACATATCATCGCTAATTTGCTGTCTAATGGCTGCATGAATCTGCTTATAAAGCCCTGTTATACTCTGCTCATCCTCGGCTATCAAAACACACCAAAACTCCTGGTGGCCTTTTACAGAAAAGGAGGGGGAGTGAAGGCAACAGAGGAACCAGATATCTTGAAAATCACAGATGGCAGTTTCAGCAACAATAACTTTCAGCAAGTGAACTGAGTTCATAGTTGTAGAAGAAGGAGAAAACCCCAAGGATTTGTGCCAAAGATGATTGTGGAAAAATTAAGCCAAGGGATGAAAGGAGTGGCTGGACACTTTATGAAAAGTAACTTAATCTCTTCTGATTGTAACCAGCCCACTTGTAGGAACAGATGAACTCAAGCTGAAGTCCTGGACTGATAGGTCTACTGTCAATTGTTTGGGCAGAGAATGGCATCTTCAGAGGCATAACTCATCTTTGAGGTCCTCATTTAAGATGCCACCACAAGTGCATCATTGTTCAAGGTAACGTCTGTATATTCTGCAGCAGAAAGAGTACCTCAAGAGATTCTCATGAGGTGTACTGAAATATAAAAATTTTGCCCTGGAGCACTGAAACACTAGCACCCCACCACTGTGTGGCAACAACGATAAAAAAAGGGGAATAATAATGTTTGCACCAATTGAATCATCCTCAGATAACATCCTTACAATCTTAACCTCTCCCACTGCTACTGGAGGTGAATTGTAAATGTACTCTAATTTTTGCTATTTGTGGTCGACATTCAGGCCCAAACACTAACATCTACTAAGAGTACCGGAGGTATTAAAGAGCATGTTTATGCCGCAATGGTTATTAAACTTGAATTTAATAATCTAAATATAATCATTAGTCTCAAAAACTGTCACATAAGGATATATAGGAAAATCTGACATTTCCTGAAACCCTTTTACCTTTTAGAATCAAATGGCTAATCAAGGCACTTTAACAAACATTATAATTCCTTATTGCTTCTCAGGTGGGTACTACATCTAGCTAGCTGTCTGCCTCCCTGCTCAGGGCAGTCATGTGCTATATGATAGCTGTTTCCACAATAATAACACAGGGAAGGACTTTTGCAAGAGTCATTAGGAAATCAAGTACTCATCTCTGAGCCTTCAGCTGTTTCAGGTCCTAATGAGTTTTTACATTGTTTTTCAAACATCTGCATTCCCATGAAGTATTAAATATTTTCTCCTTTTCTAAGGGTTTACACTGCTAAGGACAAGGCACAGCTAATTTGCATTCCCAGCATGAATTGCTCAAGCTCATCCTTTAAGCACAAAGCGGAATGTTCTGGCCCTTGACACCATTTTTTAGTATTCTTGCAAGGATATTACATGATCTCTGATAACAAGAAATATGTTTTTTTTTTCATTTCTGTGAAGTTGCTGAACAATTTTTCTTGATAATAGATAATAGGGTGCTATTAGATGTCAGGTTATCTGTGTGATCCTATCTAATTTGTTACGTCACTGCTAAAAAACCCCGCTAGAAGGGTCAAAAAAATTATTAAAAAGCCACAGTGATGACTGGTGAACCATAAGCTGTGACTAGAAGAAATTGATTGCGGAACATTATTAGAGCTGCCTCTCTAGTGACAGGAAATGTCTCCAAGGCTAACAAAGGCTTAAAGGGCCAGTAACAGTAAAAAGGAAGGGTTTCATAATCATTCACATGTCTCCAAGCCAAAGGCTGGTTTGAATATCTTTTTCTTTAAGGAAAAAAATATAATCTCATAAAATGATTGCTCTTTATCAAACATCAGCAGCTCTCATTCAAAACAGAGATCTGTTTTTGGATAAAACATGGGCTGTAAGCATTATATTGTGTATTATGTATAATAGGAAGCAATTTGAATCATTTCCTAGACTCCTGTCATTTAATTCAGTTTTCTGCAATTATGTTTGTTTTCTTATTTTACAAACCTGCTATACAGAGATTTATTGCAGGATTGTCAAATTGTGAATTATTTAACTGATAATGTGTATTTTGTATCCTAAAAACACAACTAGAAGTTTCCTAGTATGAAATATATTCCATTATGCAGGAAGAAAAAAATGACTTTATCTTAAAAATAAAAATATATAAATCGACATCCATTGAATTAATGTACCATTACACCTTATTTTTAGGTGCAAATAAAATCTATTTGTTGGGTGTAATAATTAACATAAACTGGGCCAGACTCACATCACAAGCACCAAAACAGCAGTAATTTAAAGGGATCCTGTCATGGGGAAACATTTTTTTTCAAAAAGCATCAGTTAATAGTGCTTTTCCAGAAGAATTCTGCACTGAAATCCATTTCTCAAAAGAGCAAACAGATTTTTTTATATTTCATTTTGAAATCTGACATGGGGCTAGACATATTGTCAATTTCCCAGCTGCCCCAAGTCATGTGACTTGTGCTTGCACTTTAGGAGGGAACTGCTTTCTGGCAGGCTGTTGTTTCTCCTTCTCAATGTAACTGAATAGTACGCAGTGGGACATGGGTTTTACTATTGAGTGCTGTTCTTAGATCTACCAGGCAGCTGTTATCTTGTGTTAAGGTGGCCAAACACGCACAGATAATATCGTACGAAACTAATTTTCGATTCGGTGCGTGTATGGTGGGAAATGAGCCGACCGATATCGTCAGAAGATTAAGGTATCGGTCGGCTGGTTGATCGGGCTGGACGGAAAATTTTGATCGGATGCCTTTGAAGGCACCCTGAACATCGGCCATTGTTACTGCTGAATCGTCAGATACAAGTAGAATTCTATTGTTTCTACCTGTATATTTGATGATTCAGCTCTACATGTGTGTGTGTTGAAACGAACGATCTTTCTTGGAAATATCTTTTCCGAGAAAGATCGTAATTGTTACGTCTATGGCCAGTTTTAGTCCTCCCCAGCAATTAGCTTTTAAAATAGAGAGATTGCCTGGACCACAACATTGATTCTACAGGCTTAATACTCCCCCACTTGCAGCTTGGATGGATACAAAACACATCAGTTAATAGTGCTGCTCCAGTAGACTTCTGCACTGAAATCCATTTCGCAAAAGAGCAAACAGATTTTTTTTTTATATTCAGTTTTGAAATCTGACATGGAGCTAGACATTTTGTCAATTTCCCAGCTGCCCGTGGTCATGTGACTTGCGCTAGCACTTCTGGAGGGAACTGCTTTCTGGCAGATTGTTGTTTTTCCTTCTCAAGGTAACTGAATGGAACACAGTGGGACATGGGTTTTACTATTGAGTGCTGTTCTTAGATCTACCAGTCAGCTGTTATCTTGTGTTAGGGAGCTGTCATCTGGTTACCTTCCCATTGTTCTTTTGTTAGGCTGCTGGGTGGGAAAAGGGAGGGGGTGATATCACTCCAACTTGCAGTACAGCAGTAAAGAATGATTGAAGTTTATCAGAGCACAAGTCACATGACTTGGGGCAGCTAGGAAATTGACAAAATTTCTAGCCCATGTCAGATTTCAAAATAAAATCTGTTTGCTCTTTTGAGAAACTGATTTCAGTGCAGAATTCTGCTGGAGCAGCACTAATAACTGATGCATTTTGAAAAAACATTTTTCCCATTACAGTATCCTTTTAGGAGAGAGAGTCTGCCCAAACCATCACCTATTTTTAAAGAGCAGGTGTGGGGTGATACTCTTAAATTCAGCCCTGTATCAGGATAGGTGCATTGGTAAAGAGGCTGTGTTAATCTCAGGCAAAGATGAGGAATATAAACTGTTTCGTTTTTTGGAAACTCAAAGGAAAAAATTATTTCTGTACACATAATCATCTTGTTATGGCACCACTGAACCTGGTCTTCATTATACCTGCCACAGTTTTAAATTAGTTTATAAACTAAGTCATTGCTTTAACATCCGTAGCTTTCAGACTATTTTGGGGAGTGGGAATAGACAAATGAATAAAATATCTAAGTAATGAATTAATGGGGGAAATAAAAGAACACAAAAGGCCACATTTCTAATACACCAAGAAACAGAAACAGCCTATCATTTTGTGTAGAGAGAATTGCCGAATGAGGTATCGCAGCTGGAAAGAATAAACCATGGAAAATGCTAAAGAGACAAGAGTGTGAAGAAAGAAATAGTGTCACCAATTCCACTTCTCAATGGAAGAAGCTTCTCAATCAGATTGTGTTTGCTGGGTCACAGTGAGGACATATGGAGTCAGGTTGCCAACATCAACAGGACCGTGTTACCATTGATATGTGATCAATCCATGAGATCGTTCTTTTCTGTACAAAGTACCCTGATCTGGCCCAATACCCAATGACTTTAGAATTCTGTTTAGAGAATGGAGTGTATGCTCTCTCGGGTGCTGGGGTGCAGTTTTAGAGGAAAGGTTAGACAAATACTCCTTCTAATCTGTACAAAGAAAGAATTTATGTAACAGAGGACAAACACACTCATAGGATTTAAATCCAGGGCACACATACATTAAGTCAGTGATCATTGTTTTGGTCCTTTGTAAGAATATCTGCTGTGCTTCTTACTAGAAGTGCAACAGGAAAAGAGAAATACACAAACTATTATTGCCTGAGGTCGTCACGTTCTTTGGTTACTCATCTCCCTTAAATAACAAAAACAAAGTGGGGGTTGCCTTCTATCGTTTCATGAGTTGCAGTTTGCATATAACTGACTTTTGTAGCAAAGCCTTACAGTCTCTAAGGCTACTGTCACACAAAGGAACTTATTCACACTGATAAAATGCAGAAAGGGTTGCTACCAATGTGAAATATTAATATATATATATATTTATCCTTGATAGAGTGTATGCTCTCTCGGGTGCTGGGGTGCAGTTTTGGAGGAAATGAGGGCCGAAACGTTGGACACGTGAGTGACACTGAAATAAAAATCACTTTGATTGAAAATAATTGGAGTGCTGGTCCACTTTGCAAATTATATATATATATATATATATATATATAATACAAAAAGGATACACACTCCAGATTTCTGTGTTCCAAAGGTGTTTTATTTGTTCACTGCTGCATCCAACGTTTCGACCCCCATTGGAGTCTTTATCAAGGATCAAATTTGCAAATTTACACCCCTTATATTTTTCTATTTTCTTTTCTTTTGATTAATTTTCATTTGCGTTTCTGATTCTCAGTTGTTTCCCCTTCTTATTTGTCTTCTCTTTCTCCCATCATGCCCTTTTTTCTCTTCTGATACTCTAACTTTCCTTATGCTAGCACTTCCCCACAAAGATTGTTCTACCCTTTTGTGCTCCAAGGCGCTATGTGTTTTAGAATGTTTCACATTCACTATGCAAAGACTTACTTGCTGGTAGACTGCAGGCATGCTGCATGCTTGAACTTGTTATTGCAGCAAACTTATCCAGTCACCTGGAGGGTACAGGGCAGAAAAAGAACAAGCAGTGAAGCTTCTTTCCTGGAGCTTGCGACCAAGATTAATTAAAGTCCCTGTCCTACAAATTAGAGGAGGACCTGCGAGAACAGGGACCCACCAGAATATTGCCCAATACCTAGGCAGACCAGTCCAACACTTTATGTACATTACAAATACTGTGAAGCATTGAGCAATTAAGTAATTACAAACAAATTCAGATTACATTTTTCTGTTGTTGAGTATGTCAGCAACAACATTCTAGTTTATAATAAGCAATTAGGGGCAGATTTACTAATGGTCGATTTCGAGGGTTAAAAAACCCTAGAATTCGACCATGGGAATTGTTGGGGAATGAAAATCCTTCAAATTCAAATTTGAAGGATTTTACCGCAATTCAATTAATCGAAATGATCGAATAGAAAATATAGAATTTTTTTATTTGATCAAAAATAAAGAAAACCAATTCGGTACATTAAAACTGGCGAACCAGGCAGTCGAATAAAAACTTAAAAGGGAAGTTATTTGACTGTCAAATAGTTGAATAGATTTTTATTCAAATTATTCAAACCATTTGATTCGATTGAATTTTCAAAATTAACTGGTTGAAGTGGTCTTCAAATACATTCGAAAATTCTAATCTTTTTGAACATTTGATCGAATTTTGAATCATTCATGTGAATTTAGTAAATCTGCCCCTTAGTGATGCCATTCGTTATATTTAATGATATCAGTTGTGTCATATAAGACAAAGTAACAAGCACATATTTTAAGACAAAATAAAACTACCCCTACTGTAAAAAAAAAATGTGTAGCTAATACATGTTAGACTAGGGATCCCCAACCTTTTGAACCCGTGAGCAACATTCAGAAGTAAAAGGAGGTAGGGCATGAAAAATGTTCTTGGGGTGCCAAATAAGTGCTGTGATTGGCCATTTGGTAGCCCCTGAGGCTCTATTTGGCAGTAAACCTGGTTTTTACACAACAAAAACTTGCCTCCAAGCCTGGAATTCAAAAATAAGCATCTGCTTTGAGGCCACTGGGAGCAACATCCAAGGGGTTGGAGATAGTGATGGGCGAAACGGCCGCGTTTCGCTTCGCCGAAAAATTAGCGAATTTCCAGAGAAATTCGCGAATTTTTCGCAGATTCGCGAAACGAGTCGCGCGTCGTTTTTGACGCGCGTCGCGTCGTTTTTGACCGCGTCATTTCCGACGCGTCGCGTAATTTTCGGCGCGCGTCGCGTTTTTGCGCGGCGAATTTTTTTTGGCGAATTTTTTTCCCAGTTTCGCGAATTTATTCGCCAGCAGCGAATCGCGGGAATTCGCCGCGAATTCGCCCCTGGCGAATAAATTCGCCCATCACTAGTTGGAGAGCAACATGTTGCTCACAAGCTACTGGTTGACGATTACAGTGTTAGACTATAGAATAAAGTTGTACAACATGTGATTATCTGAAATGAGGGCAATCCCCCAAAAATGCATTAATATAGAAAAATTATAGTCGAAAAGCTTATTTCTCTGATATGTTTTTGTGAATTTGCATTTCCTCAGTCTGGGTGCAGCTTACAGTTGAAGAAATAAAGCTGACATTTCCATTTTAAATGGATCATTGTATAAATATTGGCGATTATATGGTGACTGAAGATCTATAGTTTGCAGTCATACAAACCAGTCTTGGAAAAACAAAGGCTCTCTTCATTTTTAACTTACTTTTTTAAGTTGCCTTGAAATCTTGTCCATGCATTTCCATTAATCCTATTAGCTCCCAGTGTATCTTTGTGAAAACTGCTGATGTAAAACGTTAGAAAGAATTTCAATACGTGTTTCAATAGGCAAGGGGAAAAAACTGAAGATATATGAATGTGTCAGTGTGGAAATGATCAAACACAGAAACGGTGAATTAACTTCCGTCTCAGATTAATACAGTATAAGTTCCTTGCATTCTTTATCTACCTGCAATGCTGAGGTTTCAAGCATGAATTTGTAATGTGGTTTGGTAATGCGGATACATAAAAATATGACGTCCAAGTGAATCCAATGTGATTAATCCTTTATTAACTATCTGTCAGTTGTTTACCATGGAACTGCTTATTGGAAATGAACTCAGCATGGAATGGTAGTCCAATCAGATCCACTGGGCTAAATTTGTCTGTAAGAAGCAAAAGGTTTTAATTTTTTCCACCTCTGTAGACTTTAGTATTGATACCTGTGAGGTTTTTCACTCAAGGGGCATATTTATTAAGCAGGTTGGGTTTACCTTTTGTACCCATATCTTCTATTTCATAGCAGTGACCTTCATCTGAGTTAAATATAAAGGATGGCAAAGCTAAAGCGATCAATGCTTCCTTTATTAGCACTGGGCAAATCTACTGTAACCTATAGCAACTGATTTGCTTTCGTAATTCTATGTGCAGTAGACTAAAGAAAGCTAATTTCAAATTGATTGCTGTAGATAAATTATTACATTTGCACAGTGTTAGTAAATAAGGCCAAATGATTATGGAGTTATTGATTTTTTTGCCACACATTTCAGAATTACAAGAAGAT
The DNA here is from genome assembly GCA_024363595.1 of Xenopus borealis. Taxonomy (NCBI): domain Eukaryota; kingdom Metazoa; phylum Chordata; class Amphibia; order Anura; family Pipidae; genus Xenopus; species Xenopus borealis. The sequence goes on along the minus strand of CM044435.1, from coordinate 75,398,169 downwards.
ATGAAAAAACATCCTTCATAAAACTCAATATCAATGCAATGTGACCAACATTTTAAGATACAGTTATGGTATTCCTTATCTAGAAACTTGTTATCCAGAAAACGTTAAATTACGGGAAGACTATCTCCCATTTTGAAGCAATTGTTCAGTATAAAAGTGAACACTGGATAAATAGGCTGTACAAAATAAAAAAATGTTTGTAATATAGTTAGTTAGGCAAAAATATAATGTATAAAGGCTGGAGTGACTGGATGTCTAACATAAAAGCCAGAACATTACTTCCTGCTTTGATTTACACAGATTGGTTACCAAGCAGTAACCAATCAGTGACTTGAAAGAGGGCCACATTGATCATTACTATTTGCTTTTGAATATGAGCTGAATGCTGAGGATCAATTACAAACTCACTGAACAGTTATGTCCCACGCGGCCCCCCCTTCAAGTCGCTTGTTTTCTGTTCTATTATGTTAGACATCCAGTCACTCCAGCCTTTATAAATTATATTTTTGCATAACAATATTAAAAACATTTTATATTTTGTACAGCCTATCTATTTACCCAGTTTTACCCAGTTTTTATTTTTAAACTGAACTGTTTCTTTAAGTCACCAGCCAGCACAGGACAAATATTTCATTGGTGGCCTCCCACTGTACAAAGATGTCTGTGATAAAATGAACTTCTCGCAGATGGATGCAATGACAGTAATGTCATGATCTTAGCTTGCTGGAGTAGACATGATCCATCCTGCTGTGTTTATCAAAAGTCCAGTGTTAGAGGTGTGTGAGGTTTTTTATACCTCGAGTGAACTCACAATTCCTAAACTTTCTAATTTGTGAAAAAACATGAATGTAAAAAAAACTCAGTGTTGTAAGGGTGAAAAAACTGAAATACTCAAATTGATTGAGTTTTCTGCAAAATAAAACTTGAATCATTCATATTAATTGAGTTTTTGAATGGAACTCACAGAAAAAAAATTGAACATCATGAAGGCTACAGACATCTTCAAAATTATTTCCTTTTTCTCTGTAACAATAAATCAGTACAGTGTACTTAATTCCAACTAATATACAATTAATCCCAGCTGCCCCAAGTCATGTGACTTGTGCTTTGATTAACTTCAGTCACTCTGTACTGCTGTACTGCATGTTAAAGTAATATCACCCCCTCCCTCCCACCCTCCCCACCCCCCAGCAGCCTAAGAACAGAACAATGGGAAAGTAACCTGATAACAACTCCCTAACACAAGATAACAGCTGCCTGGTAGCTCTAAGAACAGCCCCCAATGTCCCCAAGCAACCCATGTCCCACTGCGTTCTATTCAGTTACATTGAGAAGAAAAAACAACAGCCTGCCAGAACGCAGTTCCCTCCTAAAGTGCTGGCACAAGTCACATGACCAAGGGCAGTTGGAAAATTAACAAAATGTCTAGCCCCAAAGTTGACGCGACGTGCGTCAAAAGCGTCCCGCGACTCGTTTCGCAAATTTTTCGGCGAAGCGAATCTCGGGAGATTCGTCCATCACTAAAGATTATATATAAGAAGATTATGTCATAAGTGAAATACTCACCTCCAGCAGCTACTGAGCCAGTCTTTCAACTGTTATGGGGGGGGGGCTCCAAAACCCTTTATGCCAAGTCCAAATAACTCAAAGCCAGTAAATAAGAGCTAGGACTATTGAGGGAGCCAAGTAGTATCACCATCCCTTTCCCTTCAGATATTATGAGCATTGGAAATGACAAGATTTAAAGGAAAACTATACCCCCTGAACAATGTAGGTCTCTATAAACAGATATTGCATAAATGTAAAAAATGAGTAAAAACTCATATGTAAAACCCTGCTTCATGTAAATAAACCATTTTCATAATAATACACTTTTTTAGTAGCAAGTGCCATTGGGTAATCATAAATAGGAAATATCCATTTTAAAAAATAAGGACAGCCTCCTGGGATCCTAGGATCCAACGGTGCACACAAACATACCAAACAAACTATAAAGTTAGGTCACACGAGCCAATTAACAGACAGAGTTGTGTCTTTTGCTTCAACACTTCTTCCTGTTACAGTTAGAGTAGAAATATTTCTGGTCAGGTGATCTCTGAGGCAGCACACAGACCATAACGAAATGGTGGTTCAAGGCAAGAGATGTAAAAGGGCAATATTTACTTAAATATATATACCAGGTAGGCAAGATTCTTTAATATGTCGCTTGATTTGATATAAACTATCTGTTGCTCAAAAATTCATTTTCGGGGTATAGTTTTCCTTTAAGTGATTTTAACATACCCTTCTAGACCACCAGGAATTGAGTAGGAGGTGTTCCACCTAACCTTCTAGGTAGACCTTGTTACCTAGAGTAACAGTGTTGGTTATGCAACTGCCCATATTTAAAGATTAAAGAGATACTGACACCTGAAATGAAACTCTTTTTTACATCTATTATAATATTGGCTTTGAAAGCTACTTCTAACTTTGCCATAAAGTATTTGCATGATGCTTTTACATTACCTGTCTGATCCCCCATGTTCCTGTATGAGGGGGCTGCCATATTTGTGCAGCAGGAGTCCGTTATCATTACAAACTGTAACTAACAGACTGAGATGGGACAGTCAGGTTGGCAAAGTCAGAGTGTCAGAGAGTCAGGCTTAGGAACTTCAACTAACAATTATATACAAAAACAAACCACTCAGCAAAAAAATGATCAACAAGACCTATAGGTAACATTTAGGGGCACATTTACTAAATTTGTGTGAAAGATTCGAAATTCGATCGAATTTTCAAAAAGATTTGAATTCGAATTTTCAAATACCTTTTTTGGGCACTTCGACCATCGAATTCAAACAGTTTGATCGATTCAAATAAAAATCTATTCGATCATTCAACCATTCGATGGTCGAAGTACTTGCCCTTTAAAAAAAAAAAACTGAATCCCTAGTTCGCCAGATTAAACCTACCGAATTGCTTTATAACCCCATGGGAAGCTCCCATAGGGTTATTTCAGCATTTTTAGATTGAATTTAAAAAAATTTGATTGAATGGTTAAAATCGTTTGATTTTTTTTATTCGATCGTTCGATCAATCGTATTTCGCAAAAACCCTTCTAATTCGATATTCGAATTTGAAGGGTTAAAATTCGATTGGTCGAATTCGAGGGTTAATTAACCCTCAAATTCGACCGATAGTAAATCTGCAGCCTAATGTATATTCATATGTTAAAATGTAATTTTTTAGTGTCAGTATCAATTTAATGAGGCTACCCATGTATTGGCTATAATGAACTGATTCAGTTTTTTTTTTCTAGAATTGTCCCCCATTCCAGTATGGGAAAAATGTGGAAATCAAATGTATCCACATGTATAAAAAGCTTTACAGGTTTAATTTTAGTTTACCACTAACCAGAATGTGTGAAATACAACATATATATAAGAGGGTTTATAAAATGAATATATGAATGTGAAGAATTAAATATTTGGTCACAGCACTAGTAAATGTCTTGACCAATGGCATATGCATATTCAACTGAATCCGTTAAAAAAGTTCATATATTATTTTGAATCAGTATTCTATATGATAATGTTTTTCATCAATTTGCATTAAAAGCATTTGCCCCCAAACTTTTACAATGGTGGTAATACAAACACAGTTCTCTTACCATGTATGTAATAAAAGGCACTAAGTTTGTCCAGTTGCAAGCAATAATACTATGTCAGACTTTAAACAGATGACCAGCAAATACTACCTACTGATTGGTTGGTATGGGTTATTGCTCCTGGGCAAACGTAGTGCTTTTTATTATATAAAAAAAATGACATAATCTCTAAATAACTTGTTTCCTTTTCAGTTTAGCAACCTCACAGCTACATGGTTGCATTTTTACAAGTGCACCACACAATACACAAATAAAAACATCCTAAATGCACTGTGCTTTTGTTTGCTTTAAGCTAGAGCCATATGATAAGTCTGCTATATATCTCTGGTCAGGAGCAAGTTAGCATTACTGGAGAAGCACTCATTGGAGGTTTCCCAAACTAGTGTTTCTACTGCAGTCAGGGGGCTGTGTAATGCATATTCTGAAACTCTCTCACACTGTTTGAATTTCATGAGAAAGTGAACCATATGGCCACGGCCTTAGATAACATTTCCTATGTATCCCACATTGGACCACTGCAGTTTTCCTTTGGGAAAAGCAAAGTTTCAAGGTGGCACTGCCAAATGGTTCTCATTGTTACGGCTTTAGTCATTGTCCCACATTTTTAATAGGTTAGATTGCTGTTAAATCTATATGGAGCTTATGTCAACAGTCAGACTTAAAAATGTAAGTCAGCGAGTTATAATACCTGATTTAACCACTCAATTCTAAGCACTAAACAAGTGAATATGGAACATTAAGTCTAACGTTTTCAGTGATAGTTACTCAGTCATAAGATGAGGTTCTTTTGCTGCTCTAAGGCTCAAGCGAGACGGGAAGATTCGGGGAGATTCCTCGCCTGGCGACTAATCGCATGGCGACAAATCTCCTCGAATCGCTTCCCCTGCTTTCCAGCAACTTAAATGAGTAATTGCAGTAAGCAGGCAACTTCAAGCAACTTCGGAAAAGCCAGCGCCACGTATGAATAGGCGCAGGCGATTATTCATTAAAGACGCTGGAAGGCAGGGGAAGCGGTTTGGGGAGATTTGTCGAATCTTCCCATCTTGCACTGTGGGCTTTGTAACTAATTGACCGCAGCAACTAGAAGATAATGCTACTGAATTTGAATTTTATGGGCAGATTTATTTATTAATTGAGTTCAAGGCAAAAGCATGATTATAGAAAAAAACAATAACATTTGTGTACATTTTAAATTTTAAATTCTTGAGCACTAGAATATAGACCCAAAAAAAACAGAACTGTTCTAGTTGTGTTTTGCTGTGGAAAAAAGTGACAAATAAAAGTCAAATTCTTCCATTCATTTTTAATGAGGCTGAAAATCTCCACTGATCTGTTAATGACAAATATAAAATAAAGTTGCTTGAAATCTCCAGGGACAATTCCCACTGACTTCTGTTGAAACTCGCCAGCTTTAATTTCCAAGCTTTTTCAAACAAATGTTTTTTGTTTTTTTTCATAAATCACAATTATTTAAACTTTTAAAAATATTCTCAAGAACATTCATGTTTGTATTTTCTCCATGTTTATTTTTATAGAAAGTACCAATCAGACTATTGCCTGGTTCCAAAAGCCAGAAACACGGCCCTACTGTATATAAGCTTACCGCTTACCGATATTTAAGATTTAAGTCCAGGATTTCTTTACACTTACTAGAGCCACCCCTTCATTTATCAGCTACAAAAAAAATCCTTAATATTGAGCAGCTGGGTTTGATACTACCTCTGGATGTGTGGCCACGTTCCCCTCCCTCATGTCTGCACTGAGGCTGCTCCCAGAAGTCATGTATATATTATATATATATATGTATTATAAACCATAGTAGAGAGACTGTGTGAAGATTGACAGGCGAAAGGACTGTGAAAGCTAATTGATCCCATTTTTGGCTACTTGAAAGACACAGCTTTGCCTATTGGTTGATAAAAGCACCTAGCATGTATTAATGCCCTTGGTTTTAGCGTGAGCATAGTGCTTAATATGAGCCACATCAAACTTTAGAGTTAAAAGTGGCAGTGTCTCCATATGGGAATATATTTTTCATAAAAATGCTTCTTTTTTTTTTAAAAAGATTGTTTTATGCAATATATTTTTTTATAAATGCCTGTACTGTTCAGTTATATGGTTTACCTTCAAAACAAACATGAATTATCAAGGAAACCTTTTCCCTCTTGTTTTAACTGTTAACTCCCAATGTCCACTCTTTATTTACAGTTTATTCTTGTAAATAAATGTGTGTGAGCAATGGTGATACCCAGGCAATGTATATGCTGCTAGTGAAATATTTTGTTTGCCCTATTAGTTGAAAAAGGCAGCCAGTAGAAATTGGGAAACTGGGGAAATCTGTCCAGAACAACAGACATTGAGATCCGAAGCTGACAGAAACCTGTCTACAAATCAGGATCTAGTGATGTGCAGAAAATTTCCATCAACTGGTCCTAACAGACAAATCAACACGCTGGTTGAGAAGTCAATTTACCTGGAACTAAAGCACTTGTCAGACTGCACCCTTTCTGTCAGGAAGAATTAAGGATGACATGCATAGCTATCCATTTGAAGGATGACACTGGGTGCCTTTATAGAATGGCCATGGTCTGGACTATATAAGAGAAATGATATATATGTGGTTGCACAGCAATTGATACCATTTATTAGACATCACTGCCAGGGTTTCAGAAATTTTCTGCTAATGATTTGCAATGTGATACAGTATATATCTGCAAAGCCAGTGTAGCTTTTTTCCATGTGCTGAATTATAATATGGATTTACAGAATTTCAGATGTTTAAAATAATCCAACTTTCATTTATTCATTTATGATTTTTGGTTTATGAACTGAATTTTATTATACCCGATTTGCATTTTTGATTGCTGGATGTACCAAAGATCCTTGTGCATTCTCTGTACAAAGTACAATTCAAATGAATAGACATGGCTTAGGTTTAAAAATGGCTGCAGCCACAGAAGAATGCACTTTTAAAGGGAAACTGTCATGGGAAAACATGTTTTTTTTTTAAACGCATCAGTTAAGTGCTGCTCCAGTAGACTTCTGCACTGAAATCCATTTCTCAAAAGAGCAAACAGATTTTTTTATATTCAGTTTTGAAATCTGACATGGGGCTAGCCATTTTGTCAATTTCCCAGCTGCCCCTGGTCATATGACTTGTGCCAGCAAATTAGGAGGGAGCTGCTTTCTGGCAGGCTGTTGTTTTTCCTTCAAAAATATCAGATACCAGAATTCCCCTTGACAAAGGCTTTACGCCAAAACGTTGGGGTAATTCTCATTTTTTGGGCAAGTGTATCCGCTACTTGTAAGTAATTTCCTCCTTCAATGTTTTGAAATATATGAGGTGGTATGTATATGCTATTTGATTATATCTGTATGATTATAAGTGGAACATTGTCACATTTTGTATGTTGTTCTTTAAATTGAGTAAAAGACTTTTTTCGCATACCACTGTATTCTATGTCTATTTGTAGTGTGCAGGCCCTCTTTGGATAAAGTACTTGTTGTTTTTCCTTTTCAATGTAACTGAATAGTACACAGTGGGACATGGGTTTTACTACTGAGTGCTGTTCTTAGATCTACCAGGCAGCTGTTATCTTGTGTTAGGGAGCTGTTAATTGGTTACTTCCCATTGTTCTTTTGTTAGACTGCTGGGTGGGGGAAAGGGAGGGGGTGATATCACTCCAACTTGCAGTACAGCAGTAAAGAGTGACTGAAGTTTATCAGAGCACAAGTCACATGACTTGGGGCAGCTGGGAAATTGACAAAATGTCTAGCCCCATGTCAGATTTCAAAATGAAATATAAAAAAATCTGTTTGCTCTTTTGAGAAATGGATTTCAGTGCAGAATTCTTCTGAAGCAGCACAATTAACTGATGTGTTTTGAAATGTTTTTTTTTCCCCATGACAGGTTCCCTTTAAGAGTTTCAGGTCTGTGAGTGAGGGCTGCCATAATTTTAGTTGTAGGGCTCCTGTCCATGTAAAATAACGAAGCAGTGCTATGCCTGAACTCAGATAAAATAAACATTACATGATCAATTAGATTAGATATACAATGTTACAATATTTTATATTAATTTAGAGCAGTGATCCCCAACCAGTAGCTTGTGAGCAACATGTTGCTCTCCAACCCCTTGGATGTTGCTCCCAGTGGCCTCAAAGCAGGTGCTTATTTTTGAATTTCGGGCTTGGAGGCAAGTGTTGGCTGCAGAAACTCAGATGTACTGCCAAACAGAGCCTCAATGCAGGTTGACAATCCACATAGGGGATACTAAATGGTCAATCACAGCACTTATTTGGCACCCCAAGAACATTTTTCAGGCATGTGTTGCTCCCCAACTCCTTTTACTTCTGAATGTTGCTCACGGGTTCAAAAGGTTGGGGATCCCTGATTTAGAAAGTAGTATGCAAATACAGGTACACTAGACTTATTTGTCCACCTTAATAATGTAGTATGTAATAATGCAGATTTCCCAAATTGTGACAACAATATCCCAAGCTGGATGCTCTGAAGAGCAGTGTTCCCTCATTTCTTTTTGACTGTGTATGCATACATTATCTGTTGTGCACACTTTTTAAAAAACAAAGTGCCCAGAGAAGTGAATTGGCTAAAATATGTTCAAAATGATCTGAGCGCACCCACTTGCTATTTATTCCTATGGGGTTTTTAGAAGTGTATTTATCAATTGATGAAATCTAACTCTCACCTATTGATTAAACAGGCTTCTAAAAATATCATATGAATGGATAGTGATAAACAGGCCTGGACTGAGAATCAAAATAGGCCCTGGAATTTCAGGTACCCAGAGGCCCAAACTGCCACCAGGGCCGCCATCAGGGGGGGACAGGGGCAACAAGTGTCCCGGGCCCAGGTCTGAAGGGGGGCCCGGCATTGCTGCACTTCTCCAAGAGCCGGGCCCCCCTCCGAGTGCCTCCGAAGCCATCCTGCTGCTTTCTAAGCTGAATGCGGAAGTGCCGAAGACAGTCAAAGTCCTGAAGCTACGGAAAGACTCGGTATCACGAAGGAGCCAACACTGAAATCCTGAAGCTGCGAAAATACCCGATGTTACAAAAACAGCTATAATGGAAGTCCTGAAGCTGTTAGTTCAATCCCACTGACACCAATGTGGGATTTTTTCTTTTAATCCCCTGGCCACCAATGTTTAATTTTAATACTTTATTGCCCCCTGCTACCAATTAAAAAAAAAATTATGGGGCCCCAATTTTTTTTACTTCTATGGGGGGCCCTGCCACCAATGATTTTTAAAAAAAAAAAATTCTGTGGCCCCAATTTTTTTTTCTAGCTTGTAAGGGGGCCCTGCCACCAATGATTTTTTTTTTTTAATCTGGGGCCCCAATTTTGTTTTTTAACTTGTAAGGGAGGCCCTGGCGCCAAGTTTTTTTTAAAAATAATATTATCTCGGGCCCCAATTTTTTTTTTTTAGTTCTAAGGGGGGCCCTGGTGCAAAGGTTTTTTTTAAAAAAAATATTCTTTGGGGCCCCGATTTTTATGTGTGGGGGGTTACGTTTTTAGCACTGATGTCTGTGTCATCTGTTAACTTTTATACGGAGTGGGCAGGATCAGGGGTGGGGCTAGGATGCCAGGGCGGGCGCGGCCCAGGGGGCCCTGAAAATTTTGTTGTGCGGGGCCCGTGATTTCTAATGGCAGCCCTCACTGCCACACAGAGGCCCAACAGCCCCACCAGCCGACTAAATAGTGAGTGTCTATGACATCTTACAGCAGCCCCTCTGGCATTTGCCAGAACCCACAGATTGCCAGTCCGGGTCTGGTGATAAATCTGTGTCTATAGTGTTTGGGTCTATGTTTTAACAAACGGCTATATCAGTGATAGCAAACAACAGATTCTAGAACTACAGTCAAACTAAAGGTCTGAAGAAGTAAACAGGGATTTGGTTCGGGATTCGGTCCTTTTCAGCAGGATTCGGATTCGGTGAAATCCTTGTGTCTGGCCGTACTGAATGTGAATCCTAATTTGTATATGCTGATTATAAGTAGGGTGGGATTTCAGGAAACTTTTCATCACAAAATATGTGCAATAAAACACCTCCAATATGCCATTTATTGCACATGTACCAATCTTATGGATCAGGGGTCCATAGAATAAACAGCTGCCTATTGTTCCTATAGTAAAAACCTGCTTATGAGATTGCTCTGGTTCAATGTTGTTTATCTCTCTGGTAGTTTTCACCTGACCTCTGCCAATGCAGATTTCCACTTTAGCACTTTGAGTTTGACAAGAGCAGAAGTTGCCTAAATCTTCCAGGCAACCTGATCAATGCACTATAGCAGCACAAGCATAAGGGCCCTTACACACAGGCGTTTTTGACCTGCGCTCCCCTGCGTTGCGTTTGGCTGCGTTCAGCCGCAGGGGAGCGCAGGTCTAGACGCACCTCATTTTGTTCAATGAGGTTGTACCCACGAGACGCGTGTAAGCGCCGAACGCAGATTCAGACGCAACATGCTGCATTTTTCCTGCGTTTGGCGCCTACATGCGTGAGTACAGCCCCATTGAAAATAATTGAGTGCGTCTATACCTGCACTCGCCTGCGTTTGAACGCAGCGAAACACAACGCTGGGGAGCGCAGGTAAAAATGCCCGTGTGTAGGAGCCCTAAAGGTGAGGGTAGTCTTGTATGTACAATATCTTACGTCATCTGAGATCAGAGAACAACAAAAGTGTCTTGAGTGGATCAGTTGTGCAACCCCACACATTCAACCTGATATTCATTTTTAGGTATGAGACCACCAAAATGCTACACTGAATCATTCCATAGAGAAAAAATATTCAGTAAATGTTATCTAAAGAAAATAATATGATATGCAAAATGTTACTCATAACAAAGCACACAGCTACACAGACATTTGAGTATAGAGGACATAAATGTGATAAAAGCCCAGAATTATCTATCGCTCTGAAGTTATGTAAACAGCAACATTTTATTTGAAATTGCATCTCAAAATGACGACAGTAATTAGAATCTAAGTGAATGTGCATGTATATGTGTAACTAGAAATATATTTTTCTTTTAAAACATCATATGAAATAAACCTCAGTCAGACTCCTGTGGCCTCCCGTGACAAGAGTCTCAAATATGACACCTGGAAATGAAAGCAACAGAGCAAGCGTGGGGCCTGATTTTGTGTTGAAGAAGGGAAAGTTTGTGAAAGGCGTGCTGTGTTGTCGATGACTTTGTGTCGACCTTTGTTGGAAATGGCCTATGCATGCAGAATAATGGTCTCCTTGCAGAGAGGGAAATGGCTTAGTGCTATCACTGTCACCATAGCAACCATCGGAGTCCCCATCTAGCAGAGAGAAATGAGTTATGAAAAGGCTTGAGTGAAGAAGGGATTAAAACATGATCCCAGGGACAGCATGTCAATCAAAATCAGCCTAGAAATTACACTTCTCCAGGTTAGAATTTCTCTGCTGTTTATTTAGTATTTTACCAGAAAGTGATCAAATTAGAAAGGTTGTTTTAATTCACGGCTCCCTCTTTTCTCTCCTTGCATGTCAGCTGTACACACAAACTGTGTCTCCTATAATTATGATGCCATTCTAATAAATGCACCTTTGTAAGTTAAAAGAAATGTAAACATGATTATCTAGCTCACTCCTTTACTGCAACAAATATACCTTACAATATATCTTACAATATACTAGAAAGAAGGAGAGGGGCAACATTTACCAAAGAAGGGCAAAAGTGCCTTAGTACAATAATCTGTAGGAAGCAATCAGAGATTTGTTTTATTGTATTTTACATGCAGCTGAGTGTTCACAGCTAACTGCTGATTGGTTGCTAAGGGTAACAGCACTGAGGCAAAGTTGGCGAATGTAAATAAAAGAACCCCAGCCAGTCAGGAATGACTATATGTTTGCCTTTTTTGTTCAATCTACTTGAAAACTTGCATGTTAGTTATATACAAACTCACAAGCACATTCACCAAACTCTGTGTGGATATACAGGTATGGACCCGTTATCCAGAATACTTGAGACCTGAGGTCTTCTGTAATTATGATCTCCATACTTTATCTCTACTAAAATATAATTTAAACAATAACATATTTATCATTTAACTCAATAACATTGGTTTTTTTTTCCTCCTATAAGGATTCATTAATGTACTGTTTTTTATTAGAGACAAAAAGAAAATAATTTCTAAAAATTAGAATTATTTATTTAGTCTATGGGAGATGGTCCTCCCTTAATTTGGAACTTTCTGGATAACGGGTTTCCATATAACAAAATACTCTCATACACTATGCAAGGCACACAAACAAACATTATACTTGTATACACTTATACCATAGGACTAGTATCTACCCATCATTACAAGTTTTACACTCCAATATAAAGGCAGGTTAGTTAGCCTGATATAATAACCTGGAGAGAGAGAGAGAGAGAGAGAGAGTGTGTGTGTGTGTGAGTGAATGTGTGTTAGTGAACCCAGACTGTAAGTAGGTAAAACACCCGCCAAGGCCGGGGCCGGTATTACAAATTTACCGGCAATGTAGCTGCCGGTAAATTTGTAATACCCTTAAAAAGACCCATCAGCCAGCCCCCAATCCCCTATATACTTACCTTTCCTCCTCTTGTTCTACACGCGGCGTCCTGATCACGCCCCCAAACGTCACAGGCACGCCCCCAAACGTCACAGGCACGCCCCCAAACGTCACAGGCACGCCCCTCTGACGTCATGCACCGCCCCTTTTTTGGTCCCGGCCCCCAGCCAGCCGGTAAAAATTTTTTGAAAAGGTGGCAACCCTAACTGTAAGTGAGGGGTGCTGCTAACATGAGGCAAGGTGAGAAACTCAGGCAGCAGTGCCCCTCAAGCAACCACAAAAAAATGTGTTTCTGGTAACTTAAAGGGATACTGTCATTCAGGGCGGAACAAGGGGTAGGCAGAGTAGGCACATGCTTAGGGCGCAATGCTGGGGGGCGCCAGGCACATACCTTCTCTTTCGCCTACCCCCTATCCAGTCCCCTCTCTCCAGCTGTCTCTGACTTTCTTCTGCGCATGCGCGCACCAGTTCACAGCAGTTGTCACGTCGCACCAGTCCACACATGCGCACGCATACATGCTCAGCCAGCACCGCAACCAGCCAAGTTGCCTAGGGTGCCTAACTGGCTTGGCCCGACTCTGCTGTCATTTAAAGGGATACTGTCTCTGTTAAGACTCTATGTATGTTTTAGGCAGTGGCATAACTACTAGGGGTGCAGAGGGTGCAATTGCACCAGGGCCCCCACCCATTGGGGCCCATCAGAGAGATGAAAATGGTTATGGAAGTTATCTATGGGGAAATTTTACAGCACACATGCCATCAACACTCCAGCCTTGGATTTATAGAGGTAGGGGCCTGACAGGGAGGCCCACCTGCCCATCCTGTACTGGGGCCCCCTAGGGCATAGTTACGCCACTGGTTTTAGCAGAGACAATTCTCAGTATTTTCTATGGCAGGGTATTTTCTTGCTTTTTGTAGCCATACCACGTACCTGTCTACACAAAGCACTGTTTATCATAGCCCTTTAAAGGATACTGTCATGGGAATTTTTCAAAACTCATCAGTTAATAGTGCTGCTCCAGCAGAAATCTGCGCTGAAGTCCAAAGAGCAAACAGATTTTGTAATATTTAATTTTGAAATCTGACATGGGGCTAGACATATTGTCAGTTTCCCAGCTGCCCCGAGTCATGTTACTTGTGCTCTGATAAACTTCAGTCACTCTTTACTGCTGTACTGCAAATTGGAGCGATATCACCCCCCCCCCCCAGCAGTCTAACAACAGAACAATGGGAAGGTAACCAGATAGCAGCTCCCTAACACAACATAACAGCTGCCTGGTAGATTTAAGAACAGCATGCAATAGTAAAATCCTGGTCCCACTTCGACACATTCAGTAACATTGAGTAGGAGAAAACTACAGCCTACTATAAAGTGCTGTTTTTTTCTGAAAGCACATGACCAGGCAAAATGACCAGAGATGGCTACCTACACACCAATATTACAACTAAATAAATACACTTGCTGGTTCAGGAATTTAATTTTCTATTGTAGAGTGAATTATTTGCAGTGTAAACAGTGAATACAAGTCCAAAATAAAGAATTGGTCTATGGAAACTCACAGCAGCTCCACTGGTATTTGCCAGAGTTTCATGATAGGCACTTGGAACCTGGATGTATTTTGATATTACATGCACACATCACATCATGGAGAATATATATGCACACAATATACTATTTCCGCATTCATATACTAAGAACACAGTAGGATTTCTTAATGTTTTCAATAATAAAAGCTCATGTGCTATGGTGCACAATCACACTTAAAGGGGTTGAGCCATACATCTTTTCAATTCAATGTCTTTATGGGTCACCATACCTCCCAACTCTACCTTTTTTGGAGGGACAGTCCCTCTTTTGACAGCTCAACCTGCAGTCCCTCTTTTGTACAGGAAAGTCCCGCTTTTCTCTGCACTGAACAGCCAGAAAAAGAAACAAAGTTTCTAACTTAACCGGCTTTTGGCAGACAGCCCAGAACAGCTAACAGGTGCAAATAAGATACTTTGTAACAATTTGGAGATAAGAAAATAAGTAATTGTAACAGTTTAGATAAGGATAAATATTTTCAAACTTTCATAAGCTGATAAATTTTGTCAAATGAACATGGTAATTAGGGGGTGTGGTCACAAAAAGGGGTGTATTCAAAAGATTTGGCCACCCTACGTGCAAAAATTGTTTTTGTCCCTGTTTTTACTTCCAAAATGTTGGGAGGTATGGGTCACCCATGGGCCCCAGATATTGTCAGACTTTTGCAGGCAGCCTCAGGTGAGATACTGTTCTTGTTTTTTAAATAGCTTTTGAATCACATGGCTTCTTCATCTGCGTTTTTCCCCCAGCATTCAGATGGCAGTGAAAAACTATTTATTATTCCATGAGGCTACAATTGTACTTTTACTTTTTTATCATTTCCAGCCTTTCCCCTAATCATCCTACAGTCTCTCATTCAAACTGTTTCCTGGTTGCTATAGGGTAAACAAGACCATAGCAAACAGATAGCTTCAAAAACCACAATAAATTGAAAAAAATGGAAACAAGTTCAAATAGTCTGAAAATATGAATGTCAAGTTAATTTAAAGGTAGACCACCCCTCTAAATATGTCAACATCCATCATACCAACCTTGTATGCACAGACCATATATAGACCACTTCACCTACACAATTCTATAGACCTCACATATAGGAACACACATACCACAAATAAAAAACACATACTATCTACAGAAAAACTCTAAATGACTTCTAGCACCCCCAGGCCCTTTCTATGCAGATACAATGTTTTCACTTTACAGAGTGTGGCTGGCAGTCCTACTGTATGTTATTACTCCAGTTTCAGGTTAATATGCAACATATTTATGAGTTCAGACCTTCCTTCTGGGCAAATCCCATCAGCATTAGCGTGGATCTAATATTCTTAGGAACTTCGGGTAGCCTTTCTCGTGTCTCCTCGCCTTGTTTAACACTTATTTTAAAAAACAAAGAACAAAAATCTCTTCCTCTTTCAGAGTTCAGCTTCCTGCAGCCCCACACAGGCTCAATGTAATAGGCACACAGAATAGTTAACCAAATTGCCTTGACCCCTGTGCTATTTGATATTTGCCTCTTTGACACTCATTTAAGAAGTTCGCAGCAGTAGAGCAGACACGGGCCAAGTCCAGGCTGAAACTAAAGCCCTGTGAAAGGAGGAGATCAGGAGAAACTGATAGCTCCAGACTTGCTCTCTCCAAAGGCTTTCTGGACATTTTAGCTCTGCTCAGGAGTTCTGTGAGCGCCAGTAAGTCTCCAGTCATGGTGTAAACCTTAAATGTTAGCTATTTGTTCCAGAGATTGCAATAAAAATCCAATCTTTCTTCTGTTACTTGTGTCCCTCTCCGATTTTCTTGAGCAGACATTCCTTGGGCAGCCTAATATCCTACTTTAATAGAGATCCCCCCCCAAACGCAAAGTAATGTTTGCAGAAAAGGCTTTATATGAAGGGGGTTGTTTAACTAATGCTCAATCCACACACCAGGGGATTATTAGAGAGCCAGGCTCAAGCCATTGTCCCTCTGGTAAGTGATAAACGGGTTCTGTAGCACATAAGGCACCACATTGTCCCAAGTTGGCATCAATAATAATTCTCTGCTATCTGCATGGCGCTAGCGATGGGATTAATAACACACCTTGATTGGTTACCCCCGTGTATTACAGTCTGGTGGATTGACGTCACGCTAAATTATTATACAGTAACTAACCAGCAACACGACGTTATTGACAAACAATGTGCTGTTTGCATCAGTAACAAGAAAGTCGAGTGAGATACATCAAATATGCTATCGCATTCTGATGGGGCAAATAGAAAAGTGCTACTGTAAAAGGCACAAAAACATCGGGGATCAGTGAGGACAGTAGAGCTTTCTGTGTTTGTGATCTTTTGTAAAATACTAGGGGCTATTTTAATCCCAGAAAAAGCATATCACTGGAGAACGTATGAAACAAACACTGAATCGACATTACATATACCTTATACTACAATAACTATATTTTAATATTACTTAGTTATAATAGTTAATTGTAGTTATCTACCTTTGTAGCCGTATACATCTATCTATCTATCTCTCTCTCTCTCTCTCTCTCTATCTATCTATATCGTCTGTCTGTCTATTTATCTATTATCTGTCATCAATTTACTTATATCATATATCATTACTTGTGATGTATTTATATATCGTTATAAAGTGACTGCAAACACAACAATACATGAAGGGGATAAACTCCATGCAGGGGAAAGCAAACACTCACAAAAGGGTTCATGTACCGACCAGTCTCCCAGTTTCTCTCAGTTCCTATCTATCTATCTGTCTGTCTGTCTGTCTGTCTGTCTGTCTGTCTGTCTGTCTGTCTATCTATCTGTCTGTCTGTCTGTCTGTCTATCTATCTATCCATCTATCTATTTATCTATCTATCTATCTATCTATTATCTATCTATCTGTCTGTCTGTCTGTCTGTCTATCTATCTATCTATCTATCTATCTATTATCTATCTATCTATCTATCTATCTGTCTGTCTGTCTGTCTGTCTATCTATCTATCATCTATCATCTATCTATCTATCTATCTATCTATTATCTATCTATCTATCTATCTATCTATCTATTATCTATCTATCTATCTATCTATCTATCTATCTATCTATCTATCTATCATCTATCTACAGTATCTATCTATTTGAAAACTGATAGTTTATCTATCCAGTTTGATTTATGAGTAAATAGAACTATCTCTTTATCCATATATCAAAAACATGTATGAATGTATCTACCAATTTCAATTCATATCTATGCCACTTTAGACATTCTTAAATAAAAAATAAAATAAAAAAGGAATATAAATATAATATATGCAAATATGCATATCAATCAGTAGCTCTATCTATATCCATTATCTGTACCCCGGTCTCTCTCTTGTAGTACAAATGTCTCGTGCTATTGTCCAGTGGGTAGGGAATTTCATCAGAAAACATGTACATACCGGTAATCTGTAACGGATAAGTACCCACTGTTTGTGAATACTGAAGGAACTGCCATAGGAACCTATTTCGTTTACCAAATTTGTTTGCTAGTACCTTCAGTAAGAATCATATAGAAATCAATTTGCAATTCGATACAGTGCTTTTACTTGGAACACATTCTGGCCAAATAAAATCTAAAACAAAATATATAAGATACGAAGTTTAGAAGGTGGTGGATTATAGATCAAATGCGACATCCGTGCCAGAAGGAGACAAAACAAAGAAGTTTTGGGAGATGCTGATCTGCTAATTATAGCTGCAAATATTATGCAAATACATCCTGGCACAGAAATGCGCAAAGCCAGTTTGAGTAGGGTGTTAATTCTGCGAAATTAAACGTTCAGCTGTGAATGGGAAATTCTCCAAGTCTTGTGGAGCGAAGATTCCTCTCTATCAGCTGTAGATCGAGATCTCTCTTTACTGGACTGGATGTAACAAATAAACTGCATTTATCTTCAGCACTACTAAATACCTGTTCTTGTGTGTGTATGTGTGTAAATATATATCCACATTATATTATTATGAAAAAAAATGCCATTGGTTCTAGAAGTGTGTATAGACTGAGATGCTACAGTACTACCCTGGTAAGCTAATAATGCCATTGGGTAGATGAGATGAAGGATAAGGTTGGACTGTCCTAGCCACAAAGTCATTTGGGTATTGGCCTCTCCAGAAAGACAACACTGAAGGTAAATGGAACCAGATCAAGATTAAATGGCACGTGGTATAAAGTGATCATCTTAAATGTACTGAAAAGCAAGAAAAGTGCATTACAGAAAATTATAATTATTCAGGCACCAGAAGTACCAACCCCCCTCCCCCCTTCCACACACAAACACACACACACACCTCCTGTCTCCAAATCCATTCCCTAAAACTATCCAGGTTTCCGGTTACCTACTGTATAAAATATACTAATCTCCACTGGAAATAAAGAGGGAGGGATATATTTTGATGCCTAGATATTTGAATTCAGAGGGATATGGACAGGTGAAATGTGAGCACTAAATTAACAGTGTTTCCACATCAGGTTTGAATATGGTTGAAGATGTGGTCGCTCAGTGTATAATGATGTGCTGGACTGGATATCTGGATCTCTCAGATCTGAACAGATCTCTTTGCAAGGACAAATGATGACATCATCAGCTGTTAAAAGCACGAAACAGAATTAAACAGTAGATTGCTTAATAAAAGAAAAACACACACCACAAGCTAAGAGAACCCTTTATATTTGAAATATGATTATATGATTTATCTGCTGGCAGGAGCATGTAGCGTGTCCCAGGGTTACTGCCACAAACGGGGGGGGGGGGG
>CM044435.1:75359536-75379361 GCA_024363595.1 Xenopus borealis | reverse complement strand
CATTGTGATGTATTAGATGCAATAAATTATCCCATGTAACAAAACACTGGGTGCTGAAAGGCTGATAATCTGGAAAGCACAGATAAGAATTCATTATTCCAAATCATTATGAATCCGACGTTGCCTGTGACTCTTCCCTTAATCAGCTCGTCTGATCCCGGTTCTGTGAGCAGCGCAGATAAGGGCGCACTCATTTAGCATTCTCCTCCTCGCCTAATATTTTCATATAAACTCACAGGCAAGGAAATGCCATAAAACAGCAGCAAGCTGAAAGGAGACGAATGAAAAATCACTTCCATGTTATTGTAGCCGCTGGAAGATTTAATTAAAATAAAAATCCTGCGCCACGTGTTTTATTATTTTTTATGCACTTTGCATTATGCATAATTGATATAAATGTGCAGACAGGAGCTGGATCAGACATGTTAGTTAAAGCTTTGCTCTGCAGGCTGGACTAGACTTGCCAATATCAGGAATGGCACGGGCCCAGGGAGAGAGACAGGGGCCACACGAGGAGACTCACCTTACCTTTCTCTTATACAGTTTACGCATGTCTTCCTACTTACAAGATTGATAGGGATATGTAGAGGTCGGAAACGAGAAATACATAGTAACATAGTAACAAAGTTAGGCTGAAACAAGACTCACGTCCATCAAGTTCAACCTTTTTTTTATTTTAACTGCCTAACTGCTAGTTGATCCAGAGGAAGGCAAAAAACCCAATCCTAAGCCTCTCCAATTTGCCTCAGAGGGGGAAAAAATTCCTTCCTGACTCCAAAAAGGCAATCGGACTAGTCCCTGGATCAACTTGTATAATGAACTATCTTCCATAACCCTGTATTCCCTCACTAGCTAAAAAGCCATCCAACCCCTTCTTAAATCTATCTAATGTATCAGCCAGTACAACTGATTCAGGGAGAGAACTCCACATCTGCACTGCTCTCACTGTAAAAAACCCCTTCCGAATATTTAGGTGGAAATAAATATATGTAGACAGATGAATAGATGAGAGAAAAATCACTTTAAATAAACTGTGGATATCGATAGATAGATAGATAGATAGATAGATAGATAGATTAGATAGATAGATAGATAGATAGATAGTCTTGTCTGGTCTCATGAGAGGAACTGGGAGACTGGTCGGTCCATGAACCCTTATGTGAGTGTTTGCTTTCCCCTCCATGGAGTTTATCCCCTTCATGTATTGTTGTGTTTGCAGTCACTTTATAACGATATATATGAGGATAATATTATAGATGATATTATATAAACAAATACATAAAGGATACACGTAATTATATATGATATAAGTAAATTGATGACAGATAATAGACAGACTAGATAGATAGATAGATAGATAGATAGATACATGATAGATAGATAGATAGATAGATAGATAGATAGATAGATAGATAGATACATGATAGATAGATAGATAGATAGATAGATAGATAGATAGATAGATGTAATCTCTCTCTCTATATATATAAATATAGAGATAGATAGATAGATAGATAGATAGATAGATAGATATAATCTCTCTCTCTCTCTCTCTCTCTCTCTCTATATAAATATAGATGGATAGATAGATAGATAGATAGATAGATAGACAGACCGACGGACAGATATCACTTAAAATAACAGATCACAGATATGTACAGATATTTTAGTTATGAATAGACAGATTATATCACATCGGATATTCGGATAAATAATGGGTTATAGAGATCAGCATATCGAAAAACAGAGATCTTGGTAACTAATCTATCTATCTATCTATCTATCTATCTATCTAGAGTGAGAGAGAGAACGAGAGAGATTACAATAATTAATCAAATGGTTTGCTGTTTATAGAAAATCTGAGCACTGAAACGATCCCATATAATTACCCCGTTGTTTTCCTGTGAATGGCAAAATATGAAACTGTAAAAAAAAGGCAACTATGATGCTGAAAAACTGTATTTAAATACAGACCAAACGGGGAATTATGTGTTTAATGTAAGCACAACGGTGCCTTATATTCTGTTCTTTTTTACTGTATCTGTGCACTGTGACTGGAACATTGAAGTTCAAAATTTTATTTGCCAGGGCCTTTCCATAGTACAGGGCCAGTTAGCCAGAAGAGCTTATGTACCATTTTGCTGTTATAGAACTGAAGCTATATATCTATATATATATATATAGATATATATCTATATATAGCGACTAAAGTAAGTCGGTATGGCAGCATATTGTGGGATCATAGTAAAGCAGCAGCCAGTTTTCAGTACAACAGACCCACAGTGCGTTCCCTATGGAAGATGAGGGCGTTGGGCTAAACCACCAACTTCTGCTAAATAGACCTGCCCACGTGCCCAATTTCCCTGCAAGCCAATTAGCGTTCAGCATCATTCAGTGATCTCCACTGCTAAAAATAAAGATTTGTTTCATTCTGAGCCTTATTGTACAGAGAGTGGCAGATAGTCCCCGGGGGCAGCAACCTCCATCCCAGCCATTATCCCTGGCACTCTCCTCACCCGCATGCCCCCAGTCCCTAGGCAAGGTGTACATTTTCATGCACTTGCTATCTTGGCATCGACAAAAACGCACTCTGCGTCTGGGTTGTGTGTATGTTTTTTTTTCTATATAGACTAGTTTGCAGTCTAATTATCTTTAATTTATTACCTTAATTGAATTTGTTTTCTAAAGATGGAATTGGAGTGATCAGATTACATTACCCTACACAAAAGAGCCCTATTAGAAAGTGAGAGACGTGTTCCCAAACGTCAGCAGAAAGCAAGCGCTCATGGTGCCTCATACCGATCCATTACACTGATTTATTAAACACCCAAGGACCGACACCCTCTCACTGGTTCTACCGTGTGAGTCACGACAGCAATAGCAATGGGCAATTCTGCAGTGGGAATTTATTGGATTCCTGCATTTAACTGGTCATAGGAAGTTGATGGTTGTGATGACCTCAGCTCTTATAATAATGGCTATATGCTTTATTGCTCACGTCAGAATTCCAATAAGGAAGCACAATCAATGGCTGATGAATTGCTGCGCGCCACGTTATACATATAAATTCTTCTGATATATATATATATATATAGAGATAGATAGATAGATAGATAGATAGATAGATAGATAGATAGATAGATAGATATGTATGTGTGTGATTGCAGTATGACCTTGGGCGAGCAAGTCCCTTTCCATTTTTCAGTATTTGTACCTGCAAAATGCTTGCCCTGTTCTGAAGCAAAATGCAGCTGCTTCAATCACTTGTGAGAGCCGTTTTTCTAGGTCACTTATTTTAAAAAGGGGATTCTGTGCCTCTCAGCCATGCTGGTATATCCCCAGGGTGAGATTCCTTTGATGTGGAAGAACAGGGTATGCCTGTATTGGAGCTTTGCTAGGGTACCCAATGCAGCTCTTGTGTGTGTATATATATGTTTGCTTGGATTTAATAACGGTTCTACTTGTGGGTTATTAGTCGCTCCTACCCATCCGCGGGCATGTCATTTCTGTGGGCTGGATTATTACTGTAACAAATAAACAGAAAAAAAGCCCGGATAAATACAATGAAGGAATATCCTTGTTTCTGCCTCTGAAATGAGTATGTGCATATTTGTTATGCTGATCCGCACCCTGCTAGGCGGAGAGCGCCATTTCTATGTATTTCTCAGAAAACTCTTAGTAATCTCCTGAAGGTGGGGGTATTGTTATGTGTTTTGTAATAAGGCAACTAAACAGAATTCTCTCTCTTATTCAGTAAGAACCCCTCCACTATCCTTTGGGCTTGAACTTCACAACCTCAGCACCAGGACCATCATTCTCCCCGCGTTGCTGTCCTTGTGCACTGGCAGTCAGCAGGGAATATACTGAATTCTGGAGCTCAAGCGGCACAAATGGCAGCAGCAGGTACTTGTTCTTTTCCTTGTTTTCTACAAATGACTAGCCCTGCAGCTATACTTCTTCCAGCATCCTCTAACTGCCGGATGGTGGGAGCTGTTGTCTCAGAACTGCTGGATGGCTGCAGGTTGTGTAGACATGATGATAATCCATCTATACATTATTTTAATTCATCCCTTACTTAGATTTTATATCTCTAAATCTTGCCTTATTTGTGGGTTTATTTATTGCCCCCATACTATTGCTCCCGCCCCCACCCCATTTTTAACCCATAATTGTACTAGTAAGACACCAGTGGTCATCTATAAACCCATCTTACAGGGGGCTTCTGTTTACTTGCTATAATGCCTGCTCGCACCTTCTCTTCGGCATCATTTGGACTCTTCTTCATATATTTAACTTTCCTATTGTTTGTTTGTGTGTGTGTGTGTGTGTGTGTATATATATATATATTAATGTTATACCCATATACAATTTGCACGAAATATACATATATGTGGCAGTTCATTGTATTTAGACCTTGTTTATCATGTATAAACAGAAAGTACCTCATCTTAAATAGGAGTGTAGATCTCGATGTCTCATAATTTGACCTCTCTTGTCAGCCAACTGCAAGGTATGGTTAAGGGCCAAATATGCCCAAAGTTATTGTGCTATACCAGCAGTCCCTATGGGTTGTATTTGTATAAAGGCCATAATGTAAGATGAGAAGCCTGCCGCCCTACAAATTATGTTGGAATACAGTTTTCAGCACCTTACCCAGGACTTGTGTGTACGTGAGTGTGAGGCGTAGTTTCACAACATCTGGCGGAGGGCCGCGGGTTCCTATTCAAGTGTACGATCCCGCAGTAGGCAGCCAGGTTGATACTCTTGAATACTGATTTGCAGCTGGTATTGCCATGTGATTTACCTTGGCACAACGTAGCCCATCATGCATCCCATTTGCTCACTGCCAGCCCTGGGTAGTTTGATTGAAGTGCAATGGAATGGGAGGACAGCGCGCTGACTGAGGGCGATTAGAGTGTAATTTGCCAAGCAGGGTCTAGTGATCATATTGCCACTAGCCATGTGCCGATGTGCCAGCACCATGACATATATTTCTTGGTGGGTAGGGGGTCAGATCTCCTAGGTTTTTAATTCGCGCTTGAATTGAGCTTTAAATCCATTAACCGGCACAATCAGTCATTTCTGCCTCAGATCCACAAGAGTTCTGGAGCTTCTGAGTTATGTGTGACTACAGATCTGCTATCCGGCTTTCGGTGTGGAGATAAATTGCTTCCTTAAAGGACCAGTTTTTAATTTTCATGTTTTTTTTTAGCCATTGGCTTTGTCTGATTTCCCCAGATCCAGAAAAGCAACAAAGGCGTGATGCCATCTCGTCTCCCCTCAGTGTCTCAGCTCTCTTTTATTATTGGCACACACAGTGGAGGCTGCTGTAGCACAGCATATATGCACTACTGCTTGGCAAATGTTAAATCTATCTGCCTTGGGTTTTGCTGTATGATCTAACATGAATTACTTTCTACCCAGGCTTTCTAGTTCTGTGCTCAGTGATAATGTGCTGGGGACACTGTATCATATATATATATATATATATATATATATATATATATATATATTTTTTTTTTTATATATATATATATATATATATATATATATATATATATATAGCATGCAGCATTGTATGCCCGGTTAATGCCTTCAAATAATTCATACCATTCATTCATTCATTCATTCCTTTCATTGCTTCGTACAAATACAAGTGTACATTCCATCATGATGATAGATCAGAAAGAAAAAAGAAAACAACCAATACACTTGTATGTATGTGGGTGCTGAGATATTACAGCCATTGAAATGGAATCAATGCAATCAGTATTTAGATAAAATAATGCTGACTGGTAGAACTCATTCATGAAATTTCGTTTGAAATATTGATTCACATTATCGTCCAAATTTGAGAGCTAAAATATGACCTCTATATATTTTAAATACCCTGAAATCGTTAACTTTTAGGAAATCATAAAAATGATGTTACTTGTTACCGAACTATTGATGTTTAAATCATTTATAGACTGCGAGCTGTGAAAGGAATGGGCTCCGTTTTAAACATTGCCCCTTCCTTTGGCAGCCATGAATGTATTTGCAAACAATATATCATTTTTTTTTAAATTGCATTGGTGTAATTCTGTCGATAGAAACACAAACCTTTCGTAGGGATACATTTTCGCCATGTTGGAATTTATAAAACAGTGCGGTAGTTTAACTATTGGTTTTATGAAATCAGACGATCTTTCATGGTTTCCAAACAGATTTTTTTATTATTCATTTGCTCTGCTGGTATTTTGTTAACCTTAGTCATTGTTTTTCTGCGGTGTTAGGGCATATCGGTGTGAGCGATCTGCGGGGTACGGCGTGTAGGGTTTGAGTTTACAGTAAGTGCGTGGGACATGCTACCTTGCATGCTCTGATTAGCTAACCAACTTAACTGGAACAGATTGCTTTTATCTTTCTTGCTTAATCTGCCCAGTATCACTTCGCAGAGACACCAGAAAGGTCGACCTTGTCATTGTGAGAAATACCGGGGAGCATCAGCCATTAGAGTTTTCTGGGCAGAAAAAGTGAGAGACACGTGGAGGAAGGAATGGGACATTAGGTAACACAGAGAGGACTCTATATCGCTATATCACTTATCACTTTTCTCTATCAGGGCCTTCCTAGATATATCCTACACGACATCGTTCCTGTATCGCGCTAGTATTTTTTTATCTGATATGGGCTAGATGTTTATGCTAGAAGAAGACTACAACCTCAATACACGCCATCACGCACATTAAACTCATCTGAACCCACAACATGATGGCTTCATAAGAGACTTTAGATCTTATTCATTTCTCATTATTTGTATTCATTATGTTCAAGCTCACACTGGCTGCGTTTAGTAACACTTGTGTGACAGAAGCATCATGCGCACCGGGACATTCTCCAGAGCCACAGTCTCTCTCTCTCCTACACACATACACACTCACACAACACATACCACTTCACTACACACATACACACTCACACTACACATACCACTTCACTATACACATACACACTCACACAACACATACCACTTCACTATACACATACACACTCACACAACACATACCACTTCACTATACACATACACACTCACACAACACATACCACTTCACTATACACATACACACTCACACAACACATACCACTTCACTATACACATACACACTCACACAACACATACCACTTCACTATACACATACACACTCACACAACACATACCACTTCACTATACACATACACACTCACACAACACATACCACTTCACTATACACATACACACTCACACAACACATACCACTTCACTATACACATACACACTCACACAACACATATCACTTCACTATACACATACTGCATATACACACTCACACAACTCATATCACTTCACTCTACACATACTACACATACACACTCACACAACACATATTACTTCACTCTACATACACATACGCACTCACACAACACATATCACTCTGCTCTGCCCAACACATACACACACTTTAACACAAACGCACATACTATCTTTGCAACACACACAGACTCACTTATAATACACATGCTATATATTTATTCCCTCATATAGAGACGAATACATTCACTCAAATAAATGTACACATATATTCTATCTGACACAAGCAAAGACCTCTAGTCTATTTAATGCAATCATGCTTATTTTGCATGGCTTTCCACCCTTTCCCACAGATTATAAAGCCACATGCCCAAAATGCCAGCGCTAATGAGACCAGTGCTCCAGGCTTCTGGACAAAATTCCTGGAGTAGCTGCCTGACTACCATTAGCCAATAGAGAGTGGCTGGAGGTTGCGCTGCGAGATAGGGATCAATTGCACAGCGCCCCACATCTCGCTCTGCGCTGCTGCTCAAGGACTTGCATGTTAAATGTTTAGATTGGGGCTGAAGAAATGTGTCAGCTGAACTGCTCTCAATGGCCTCTGGAGACATCTAACTAAAACACATCTATTCTGAGCGAGAGGCAGACAAAATACCTGTAATCCATTTTCCATCTCAATGATAAATAATCTGTTATAGTGAGTTTGAAGAGCGGATCACACAGAACTCCAAGCCCATTGCCATAATAATTATTTCGTATCACATGCCGAAAGGCTGAGATTCCATGCCAAATGTGCAGTTGGGCAGTTTAAATAACGCCTAACCCTAGAAACAGGTTCTTATTGCAATGCACCTTGTAACGCCCTGTTTACCTCCGCCGCTTCTCAGAAAGATGCCCCCCCCCAGACGCTTTCACCTTCCAAGACTCCCAAACACACTGAAGCCAGATTATTTTCCAAATTCAGTGACACAAGGGAGAGCCACTGGGACTGTCTTACACACGATCCTCCATTCAGTCAGCTCACTGGTTGTCTCTTCTTGAAAGCTCACCAAAAAGGAATAAAACCTCTCCCTGCACCCCCTTTCTGAGCGCTTTATCCACATGTTCAATTATCTTCTATTTTCTCTTCTAGGCTGAACAGAAGTTGTTTTACATAGTAAAGTATTGTGAGCTGTGCCCTGGGCCGTGTCCTCTCTATAACCCTGGGATATTCAGCCTCAGGCTGTTTATACAGCTTTACCTGTACTGCTATAGGACCCTGTTAAATCAAACCCCAAGCAAACGTAACCTAATCCTACCACCATAGCTCCAGCTCTGTGCTATTCAGGGGGCTTCTTCTCCGGCCCCCAACACAGGACACAGAGAAATTCGGACCAGGTGCAGGCAGCCCCTTTAGTTCAAGCGAGTCAGTCACTTCAAAAGAGAAGGAAAGCAAAACAATTCGCTCAGGATCTGGGGGGCTCTATTGTTTCCCATTAGCATCTCTGCTGATTTCCTGGTGCCCGGTGCTCCTGACCCTGGATATGTAACCTCCTCTGATCCCACTACTGCACTTCATTATTACCATATCGTGTCGAGTTTAGGGCCCTGGGAGCCAGCCGGATGACGTTCTTGTGTATACACTGAATGGAAGACATTTCACTATGGTTTGCTTACGGGCTAACCCTTTGGCTGCTTTTGGGAGGAACGAGGTTATAGAAAAATATCTGTGATTTTAGGCACCGTGAGCAGTCGTCTTAATCCTAGGATTATTTATTATAAATAGTATCTGTCCCTTTATCTAGTGTCATTTGTGATGGCTCGGTTGT
This sequence comes from Xenopus borealis, assembly GCA_024363595.1. Lineage (NCBI taxonomy): Eukaryota > Metazoa > Chordata > Amphibia > Anura > Pipidae > Xenopus > Xenopus borealis. The sequence continues at coordinate 75,370,223 of CM044435.1, read as the reverse complement.
TATACAGCCCATCCGAGTATGAGTCGTATAGTGCAGGAATTAGCTATAGCAATAATATAAGAAGATGGGTGTGTGGTGTACTTAGAAGCTAAGCAACCACAACCTCATCCACCCGCTATAAACTGCCCTGGTGGTCTTTGACCCACCCTGCGTGTTTGCCCGTGCAGCCCCCTAGGCCTTTTAGCCAGTCCCGGTCTTGTTTCTAACTCTCAGCTTGAAAAGATACACAATCTGCAAGGATCTCACTGCCAAGTCTCTTGACTTCAAACCAAATTATACGCTTTTTTTCCCACTATTGTTTTTGCTAATTGAACTAACAAAGGCGCCTATTAGTCGTGAGCTGTCAATTAGGAATGGGTGGGGTGGCTTTAGTGGTCATATTGCCCAGCAGGTAAATGCCACACAGTCTCCAAACAGGACTTGTTCATTTGTGTAAGACCCCCACTCACCCCCGGCTATCTCTCACCTCTCCAGGCTCCTGCCCTGTCTGTGCTTCTGACAGCAATTTATACAGTCCTGCCCAAATCACTTGCACCGGTACCGTCTCGTGTGGCCTCTGTCACCTCTCATTGCACATATCCCCGTTTGCTTAAGTCTGGAACCTTTTCTAAGATCTTGGCCCTTGAGTGATTTTTCACATCTCTAATAGCTGTTAATCGATTAAACCTTTATTGATGATTGGATTGGATCTTACAAGAACAGCCATTGAGCGATGTCTATTTCAAAGTCCGATATCCGTTTCAAAGCTGACCTCTGTTCACATGATGTAAATGTGTGTAATTTATATAGAATAGTGACCCTTATGGAAGCACAGTGACAGAATGGGTTAATAATGGAAGGAGCCTTACAATTCTTCGTCTGTTGTTTGTAGCCGCTGCGCAAAAAAAATGCAGAGAAAGCTGTAGGCAGGTTTATGACTGATAAACTGATGGTCGCTGGGGTTCAAAGATCTTTGTGACTCGGGAATTAACACATCACAGCCGCTGTGACTCACAATTAGTAGGCAGCACATTGTAGGAGCTGATGTTGAGTTGGCTACACGTTATACTTGGGGAGCGAGAGAATCGCAGATACTCGTATTTAGTCGGTTCTTTTGCATATGACGTTGTGCTCCCCGGGTCCCAGGGCCAGCTTCAGTCAGCTCAGGTGTCGCGTTCTAACTGACCCTTATTTCCTGGCTCTTTGGCTGGGGGCGTGACGTCACCGATCCAGGCGTCAGTCAGGCTGGCCATAGGGGGCAATGTAAAGCATCAAAGACTCGGACTCTCCCAGTGACATACAGTTAGTCTGGAACTGGCACTTAGGGATACAGGGTACTGACTGTAGCATCTCACATTATTTCCCTATCGTTTCTTATAGAATATTTATGATATGATTGATTCTTATCTATTTATATAGTGGGAACCTTTACCGCATGCTGATGGTTTTCAGAGAAGATGCGTCATTCCTATCAGAATAGATAGATGATATATGATAGATAGATACATGATGATAGATAGATAGATAGATAGATAGATTAGATAGATAGATAGATAGATAGATAGATAGATAGAGAGAGCGACAGATACATGATTGAGATAGATAGATGATAGAGATAGATAGATAGTTAATAGATAGATGATAGATAAATAAATACATGATTAATAGATGGATAGCTGATTGAGAGAGATATATAGATGATATATAGAGAGATAGATACATGATATATAGAGAGAGAGAGAGAGAGAGAGAGCGCGACAGATACATGATCGATACATAGATGATAGAGAGATAGAGAGAGAGATAGAAGACATAGATGGAGATACATAGATACATGATCGATAGATAGATAGATAGATAGATGGATCGCTAGATAGATAGATAGATAGATAGAGAGAGCGACCGACAGATACATGATTGAAACATAGATGATAGAGAGATAGATAGATGCTAGAGATAGATAGATAGTTAATAGATAGATGATAGATAAATAAATAAATACATGATGAATAGATAGATAGCTGATTGAGAGAGATATATAGATGATATATAGAGAGATAGATACATGATATAGAGAGAGAGAGAGGGGGAGAGAGAGCGCGACAGATACATGATTGATACATAGATGATAGAGAGATAGAGAGAGAGATAGATAGAAGATAAAGATGGAGATAGATAGATACATGATCGATAGATAGATAGTTGATAGATCGATGATATCAATCTATCTTGTCTGGTCTCACGAGAGAAGCTGAGAGACTGAGCCACGAACCCTTATGTGAGTGTTTGCTTTCCTTGCTTAAGAGCTTATCCCCTTCATGTATTGTTGTGTTTGCAGTGAGTGTGACGCGCTCTATACAAGACTGTCAGTGGAGCAGCACTTGCTTAGGATAATGTTCATGTGTCCGGGGGTGACTGTTTTCAGCTGCCTTCTCTCCAGGCCAAGTCTAGCAGATGAACTGGGACGCCACACGTTAGTCTTACATGGAATTTAAGGACCTAGGGAGTACTGATGTGATGTATCATTATACAGTATCTTCTAGACTCATATTATGTATCATGTATAGATCAAACCATCGATCCTTATATCTTCCCGCCTACCTACTAACAACCATCCTCTGTCTATACCTGCTGGGAGAATCGATTATAAATGTGATATAATGTAAACTAGATTTGTATCCCTTTCTATCCATGAAAAAGTACTTTTAACGATAAAAACGAAATATTCAAATTAAACAGTGTGCAAGTATCGGCCCAGTCCTGCAGACAGTCCTTTGCCCTTCCGACAAATAAGAGTAAATCGTAACTGATTAGCTGTGATTCTCTTGTATTCCAACAACATCCCCATGTACGACACAATACTGTAACACAGGAGTTTTTCTCAGTCACTGGCAGGTTAGTATTGCGAATGAGAAAGAGAACAAATGGACACCCCTTTTCTACTTCATTAGAACCCTGATTAGAGAATAGCTGTAATATTCCAGATATAAGGCACATTTTCCCAGTAGCTGCCTGTTGGCTCAGGCTGCACACCTTTATTGCATGGAGCGGGCGTTACAGGTTACCTGCAGAGGGAGGTGCCAGCAGGTCGCCCCTGCACCACTAGGGGATGCAGTCACTCAATTCTCAAAGCAACAGGAGCTCTATAGAACTTCTCTCGCTTCTCACCAATAGTACTGAGGTTGCTAAAACGAATTTACTTAGCCCCAAACTTCTCACTTTTCCATCTCATCCAGCCCGCAACCCCCCAAATGCAACAGTAACTTCATCTGCAGCTTGTTTTTCTTGCACAACCAACACAACAGCCCTGGCCAGTTGTACTGTATATGGCAAGTCCGAACAAGCATAGCACCTGTATGGAAAGTAATGCTGTACATCCATGTATTTCATGTTTATCCTTATTTATTCCTATCTATCTATCTAACTATTTTTACCTTTCTTTCTTTCTTTCTTTTTCTTTCTTTCGTTCTTTCTTTTCGTCTAACTAGGAAAGTATAAATCTATATCAATCTGTCTCACCAGCTATTATCTATCTATCTATCTATCTATCTATCTATCTATCTATCTATCTATCTATCTATCATGTATCTATCTATCTATCTATCTATCTATCTATCTATCTATCTATCTATCAATCTATCATGTATCTATCTATCAATCTATCTATCTATCTATCTATCTATCTATCTATCTATCTATCTATCAATCTATCATGTATCTATCTATCTATCAATCAATCAATCTATCTATCTATCTATCTATCTATCTATCTATCTATCTATCTCAATCTCTCTCTCTCTCTAATCTGTGAATCTGTCGTTTTCTTTATCTTATAAAATTTAAGAAATTAAGTCAGATATTTAATATTTTCCAATCTCAGTGGACTAGTAGCACCCACATATAAGTTCAAGAGTAGGAGTGGGTGCTCCAGGAGTGATGGCACGGCAGTAGCACAGAATGTAGTGGAGTAGCTGGCAGGCACATTGTGGGCGGGTAAAAGAATGAAGAGGGGAGGGGCTGAAGTAGTTTGTTGAGTTTGGGTGCCCCGTTCCCTCCCTGCTTGGTGACAGTCCCCTCCCCTCAGCCCTGATGACAGTAGAACCTCCTTAAGTTGCGTCTCGCCACAGCTGTCTGCGAGCATTGAGCCGCCTGGCGCCATCCTGCTCCTCTCAGAAAGAATGCCTGCACTGTAACAAAACTAGGGAGAGAGACAGGGAGAGAGCAGCAGATCTGATCAGCAACTTTCTGCTTCTTCTTCTGGGATCACACACCTCCTTCCCATATAACTTTGTATTTTGTGCAGCAGCAGGCAGCTCACTGGGGGAGGACCCCTACGCCCCAGGTGGCACAGCATAGTTGGCTCCTTCTCATTCCCTGGAGAACTTTTTGGGACTTAACATCAGTGCAGAAGCTTAGAGCCTGGCACGGCTTACTATTACTATTTATCTTGCAGGCTTTAAAGAATCATCTTTAGCTTGAGTCTTAAATTGTTTTCTCTTTCCGTTGTAGGTCATAAATAGATCTGGATTTTTCTTTTTTTCTTTTTAAATACTTGTTCTGCACATTTTGGACCTTTCCCTTGCGTTGTGACTATTGAGTTAGGTCCGTCTCTCTAGGCTAGTGCTTTTGGTGCTGCTGGCCATGGAGGTCTCTGCCGAGCAGCCTCGTTGGGTCAGTCACCCTCACCACCTATTAAATGGACAGCACACAGACTCCCACCATCCGGTCCACAACTATATGGACCCCACACAGTACCCTCCGCCAGACGACATGGATGTACTCTTCAATATCGATGGACAAGGAAACCACGTCCCTTCCTACTATAGCAACTCTGTCCGGACGGTGCCCAGATACCCCCCGCCACACCACGGTAAGTAGTGCATTCAACTTGCCTTACTAAGAGCTAATTAAGCTAATTAACAAACGTGCCTTTGGCTGCCTACTCATCCCACTTGCACTTTTTTGTTGTGCCCATTACATACAACTCCAAGGTACCTCAGATCTCCAGGTATCAACATATTGCAAGTTTATAAAATATATATATCTCTGTCATTTCTGATAAAAAATGGGTAAACGGGTGACTGGGATTTTACATCCATTTGAACATCATAAGTACACAGACATCCCATTTTTGTACCAACCTCATAGATATTCAGACTCTTTCCTCACTGGCCTGTGGCCCTCAATGATGTTCAGTGGGGTCAAACTTCATCGAGTTGCTGTGCTCTGGAGGTTGATGCAAAACAAACCCAGTTGTAGTAATTTTTACATTCTGACAACTTCCTGCACTAGCCTGTTTGTCACCTAACTTCCATCCTCTTCCTTTAGCGTGTTTTATACCTGTAAATGAATAGTCTTTGGGGTAGCCCACTGAATAGAATCCTCTCATACATGTAGTTATTTAATAAGCACATTGTAACGGAGGTGACCGAACTATAATCACCGAATTTACTCTGCTGCCTGAATTGTATATTCTTAAGAAAATTATTCTTTCATTAAGAAAAACTCATTTTTTAAAGAAGAAAACATTCATTTTGTTGCTATTTGTTTGGGAGAAATCACCAATACAGTAAACACAATAGAGTAAAACCAGCGTGAATCATGAACACGGCTTTGCAACATAATTTAAAACTCTGCAGGAATTTCAATGTAGCAAATAAATCGCAACATTATAATCTAGTAAATAGGCATTCCGTAATCGAAGAAACGCAGTGCGGACATTTCCAAGTATACCCTACGAAATTCGGTTAAATATCTAACAGGTATCAAACAATTATTTATTGATTACTTTTAATAACTATAAACATATTAGGGCCTTGCAAGTGGTTACTTCCAAGAGTGTAATCCTGGATGTGTCGCTTTTGTATAAAAATAATTTTTTGCTTTACAATTTACGGTTATCTATCTATCTATCTATCTATCTATCTATCTATCTATCTATCTATCTATCTATCTATCTATCTAGCTATTTATCTATCAATCAAGCATATATCTTATTATTTATTGTCTACTGTTAGTATAATCATCCGTCTATCTAGGGTAAAACTACATTATTTACTGGTAATTACTTTAAATGGGAATTGACCATCAATAAAAATTGGAGTTTTGAAGGGCACACCTGAAGACATTACCAAAAGGTTATCCATGTATCTTCCTTGGTATCTCTCTCTCTCTCTCTCTCTCTCTCTCTCTCGTCTCTCTCTCTCTCTCTCTCTCTCTCTATCTATCATCAATTGTCTATTAATAATCTATCCATCGATCATCTGTCATTACTTCTTGCTATCTATCTATCTATCTATCTATCTATCTATCTATCTATCTATCATGTATCTATCTATCTATCTATCTATCTATCTATCTATCTATCTATCTATCTATCATGTATCTATCTATCTATCTATCTATCTATCTATCTATCTATCTATCTATCAATCTATCAATCCAGCATATATCTTATTATTTATTGTCTACTGTTAGTATAATGTTAGAAATGATGACCTTTCTGTATATTCCCAGGAAGCCTAGTATGCCACCCCTCTCTCCTACAAAGTTGGACAGATGGGCGCAAGACTTTGGGAGGACCCCACGCCGCCTCAGCCTGGAATCTGCCCTTCGCCAAGCCTTCCATTCATCACAACTCCCCCGGAGGACTTTCTGTCTATCCCCCTGCCTCCTCGGCATCCCTGGCTACAGGACATTCCAGCCCCCACCTCTTCACCTTTCCCCCCACTCCACCAAAAGATGTCTCCCCGGACCCTTCTATTTCCACCTCTGGTTCCACATCCTCCAGCAGACACGAGGAGAAGGAATGTGTAGTGTCCAAGTATCAAGTGTCCCTGGCCGAACCTGGCATGAAACTGGAATCGTCACACCCCAGGAACAGCATGTCAGGAATTGGGGGAGTCTCCTCTGCCCACCACCCCATTACCGCTTACCCTGACTATTACGGGACAGGGCTTTTTCAGCCTGGTAGCATTTTGGATGGTTCCCCAACTCACTTTTCCAGTAAGCCAAGGCCCAAAACTCGCTCAAGCACAGGTAGGATTCATCTACAGTTCTATTTTTTTTATACTTCCTTTCCTTACTTGTCATTATTTAGGGAACCTAACAATAATATAACTGATGCGATTACAATAATTATTTATGGTATAACCCAAAAACAAGAAAAAAAACAGACAGGGGTGTTTGTACTAGGAATGACAAAACTATTGTCCCTCCATCTGTTGTGGAAGCCGGACTCCAGTTGTTCTTGGTGATGATAAAATCTCTTCCTTTTTTAACATTGTTGGACTCGATCGAGAGCTGTCAGTAAAGGTGATTGGTGTGTATATGGTTCTGGGCACGACAGACATATATGGGCCATTACGGTTAAAAATCCACATGCTGAATGAACAACATATCAACTCAACGGTTTCTACCATGTTGGTATATGACATTGCCCAGTTGCTACATACAGAAACAAAATAACACCACTTTAAAACACTACAATGTAATACGATGATTTTTTACAAAGTCTTGAAACTATAAGAAGAGAAGTGATTTAAGAGTGAATGGGCGTATAAGCGGGCCTGATGTCCCCAGATGGAAACATTCCTTTGAGCTCAGAGAAATCCTTTGGGCACAGATTTGATTTCAGGGTTTTTTTTTCCAGGGTTACATTTTCTTTGCCTGTCTGAGCTGGGACTGTCTCTGTTTAGCTGATATGTTTGAGTTAATCCAATTATTTTCAGACTGCTGCACGCGACAGTTTCATTGTTTACCTAGCGCCAAGGAGTTTAATAGAGTCCGGATGTGGCCAGGCTGGGCAGCAGAATAAAGGCAGAGCTGACCCTCACTATAAATACATAGAGAAGTGCTATATCTGCTCTGCTAGTGGCATCTGTGTAGCACAAGCTATGTTAGCTGCGGATTCCATACAGGAGCTGCTTAACCCCCGTTTTTGCACTTATTGACCTGCTGTAGGCAAATATGAAACCAATGGTTTAGCTGTTAGTTCAAGTACAAAGTAGTTCCAGTTTGACAGCATGCCATCCGCAGTGAAACGCTGACATACATTTATAACAACGACAGCCACACTCTTGCACTCTTTTTAGTCACGACTGATGCACTTGGCCATTATTCGTCTACTTGTGTCCCAGCAGCATCCTGTGAGTAAAACTGCTACAGCAGCTCTGTACACTAAAGGCCAGCATGCAACCGAGGAAAACAGGCCAATGTTAGCGTTTATTTCAATTCACATAGGCTGTGGTTATCAAACACCAAACAGCGGTAAACTCTCGAGCAAGTGACTTGATGATGATGTGTGTGTGTGTGTGTGTGTGTGGGGGCTCTTGTTAGGATGGCTGCGCTGGATTAAAGCGTTCACAGGACTCAATCTTTGGAAAAAGAATAGTTGCATGAGATCGGATCGGGATTGTGGTAATTGCAATAGTCGGGGAATCGTGCAGCTAAAAAAAACTGTAAGAAAACAGTAAATGTGTATGTGTGAGTGAAAGAAGGGGGGGGGGGCGCAAAGAGGGCATGGTGCACTGGGTTTACTAACAGATAGCTGCGGGGACGGACAGAAAGAAAATATGACAAATACAAAGAGGATGAGATGCGCTTCTCTGCCACAATTGAGCTGCTGTCACACACTCGGTGACAGAGCCACACTTGCTGTAAAAGCAGTTAAGACTTGTGGTTGTGGTACAGAAGTCTCTTTTGTGTGTAGACTTCACACCATAGCGGCTGATGAGCCAGCAGAGACCCCCAGGCTTTTCTAATCTAAACGCTGCAAACTGTTTCAGTTCAAGTGCACAATTCATCTCTCTTTTATTATTCACCACGTGTACTCCTAATTATTTCTGCTTTTTCAGTTCTTTCCACTCATTTCTGCAAACATCAATTTCTTTCTTATTATATTATCTATGTTATCCCCCCTTGGCTTTCTCCTTTTCTCACCATCTCTCTCTCTCTCTTTATCATCCTATCTCTCAACTTCTCTCTACATTCAGCCATTTCCATATATGCATTCCTTTATACACACAGCACAGGGTTAATGCTGTGCAGCTGTCAGAATGAATTTCCATCATGTGTGAATGACAGATAACCTGGGGCTAGTTAGGCCTCGATTTTACTCTCTGCCCCACACCTACATTCTTTATAGCAACTGACAAAAACAAAAAACAAAAACAAATGATACCAATTTATTGATGATGTCCCCCTAGGTCATGTACACAACAAGCAGGGAAGCTGAAGCAATACACAACACTCTTACAAGAATTAACTAAATAGAAACTCATTTATTTATCTTATGTATTTAATTTCTAGTGATGGGCAAATCTGGGGCATATCGCCGAAACCGAAACTGAGAAAAATTTGCGAAACACCCCCAGTGTCTTGGTTTGAAGGGTGGCTGTCCATTTATGGATGTGGGCGTCCGTTTTTGGACGCTGGCGTTTGAAAAATTGACGCCAGCATCCAAAAATGGACGCCCGCGTCCAAAACGAGAAACCTGTGAATTCACGCCAGGCGAATAAATTCGCTCATCACTTTGAAGTTCACTTTATATTGAATACATTCAAACTTTTTATCAACTCCACTTATTGGTGTCTATTGCAGCTGATCAATTTATTTGTGATGTCTGTTTGCAATAAAAAAATGCTAATGAGTGGAGGGTCATATTATCAGATGCAATCCCAACATTCAGTTAGGAGAACCAGGGAAAATGTCCATTGCCCAATATACCTTCAGTGTATTACTAGCTGAGAAGAAATACATTAGGGGAATTAAATCATTGAAATGTATAAAGATGGCCTCCCACAAATTATAATATAGGGAAACGCTGTATAGCTCTAGACTCTTCTACTGCTTGTCAGATGTAATTCCTATTGACTGGCTGAGGTTGCTGGTAGCTGTAGTTTACTCAAGGTGGTTTTACATCTCTCAACTAAAATGGCTCTGTTTATATAGCAAATGAATAGTACAACTTTCCCCCAATAGTAAGCCTTTGCCTGAGGTCTTTGGTTAGCCTCTCTAGGGCAACCACAGCTTATGTGATTTAGATTCATTCCTTATGAAAGCTGAATCCCTTCAGAAGCACTTATTCTCTGCAAAGAATGAACGCTAAAGACATGGTTGTGCAAATCAATATTTGTGTCACACTTTGCTTAGCAAGAATGCATGTGTTTCAGATAGGGAACAAAAGAGCTTGCAACATTACCTAAACAAGGACTCCAAGTTGCCTGTTGTAATTCAATGAAACCTTTAAGAGCATCCTCTTCAAAACTATGTGTTCAATAAACAATTAAGGATTTAGATGATGCTTATGGCTCATATGTATAGAATATCTGTGTATATATATATATATATATATATATATATATATATATTGGATTATTTGTAATACTCATGGCTTCAAGTTTTCCCTTTCTGGTAGATAACACTTAATCATAAAAAATAGGATTTGCCACTAATACGGATTTATGAAGTTTAGTTACCATCAAGTACAAGGTTATTGTCTTATTATAACAGAGAAAAAAAATCTTTAAAAAAGTAATTGTTTGCATTTAAAGCTTAAAATAGAATTCCTGTATTTCTGAGCTTTCTAGTTCATGGCCTTTCAGATAATGGATCCCAGTATGAGTGTATGTGATATAAAAATATATAAATATATATATATATATATATATATATACTTTCTGTTATGAGATGTAGCTATAAAGTGCCC
>CM044435.1:75307739-75357115 GCA_024363595.1 Xenopus borealis | reverse complement strand
ATATATATATATATATATATATATATATATATATATATATATATAATGAAAAGTAATGTCAGTTTGTTTTTTTAATAAAAAGTATTCAGTTAATGCCAACCTATTTTATGGGCCGCTCAGTTAAGAGTGGGCTGTATAGGAATAATATGTAATATACAGGGTCCGCCTATTATAACTATGTAACATACACATTAGTGTAATTAACTGCTTGAACCATTGTTCATATTTCTGTTGTTACTGAAGAGAAAAAGGCCTAGATTAAGCATAGATTTTTAGTTTTACATGTGTTTAATGGTCTCCATGCTTTCCATCTATTTTAAACCCCCCACAAAAAGCATGATGTAAAGCAATGATTGCTGTGCAGACACCCTTGTGAATAAGTTCTTACAAAAATATAAGTAAGATTTGGGTCCCCTAAGTAAAAGCACATGGGCAATGGATGCCTAAACTCTTAAGGTCATTTTTGGCCTTTACATTTTACACTTATTTTAGTCATATTTTAACCAATTAACGGACATATTTGGACTTCGAAATTCGACCATTAGTAAATCTGTCCCTTGATGTCCCTGTTATATGCAGCACCACAAAAATGCACAGAGTTGGTATAGTTGATTCTTTTAATTGTTACATATGCAAATGTCCTATAGGCAAAATCTGTTCTACTTTATGCTAAACTGATGGGAGAATGCAGGAAGTTGTAGTTCTCCATTGAGTGAGTTTTGCAGCCACGGTGGACTCCCAGGGCTCCCGTCCGACCCTGACCTCATGAAAATATACTTTTAAGTGGCCCATGGGAATAGCGCATCCTAATTGGCCAATAAACACCTCGCCAGGCTGCAATTATTGACTGGTCAAATTTGCAAATCAAATCAGCAATTTGCCCCATTTGTAGTTACCCTCTGTCTATATTGCAATACATGCATCTACATGCAGAACAGCTCTTGTTATCACTGACTGAAACATGAAAGGTTTTCCTTTTTAATATTCATATTATGCCGCCCTTACCACAGGAAGGCACAGTCAGCATATTGCACTTTCACTTCTGAAATAACAGGTATATAAAGTAGTTAAACTCTTGGGGAGAGGGTATAGATCATTTGATTTATTGCCAGCAAGATGAAACCGAAACCTCCTCCCTATAAAGACCATGATTGGGTGAAACTCTGAGAAGTCACGGCAGCACAGAATAAAAGTGAAAAATCTCTCGAACACACACACACACACACACGTCCTCTCCTGAAAAGAGCAGAGAACCCTCTATACTAGTCTTATTAGATGACCAAGCTGAGAATGAGCGTTGATACCTAAAGACACTCTTAATATTCTTCTAGGCCCGAATATGCTCACTGTGGAATACGTTGGTGCTTTATATACATGGTAATAATTATTTGCTCACTGTAACCTATATATTTTTTGCTGTTATTTACAGTCAGTTCTGAAGTCATCCACAGATGAATATAAAATGTAAAACACGTCCTGGTGTGTGTGATCCCTGTGCTGTTTTAGGGGTTACAAATCCATTGAAGTTAAATTAAGAGCAATCAGTTCAGTGCTAGTGCTAGGCCTGCTTTATCACTGCAATGTCTCTGTTGTACATTTTAATCTATGTTCCCCACATGATCAGATCAGGACAAATGTGGTGTTTCATTTGCCCCTCCACTGCAGTGAATTACTGGTGCCACAATTTTATTTCTTTACCTTAAACACCTGGCATCACCATTTATATATATGCAGTCAAATAGGTATATACCACACAATAGGGTTTTGTTGTATACACTGTTTCACTCTTTGATTCCATTTTAAAATATTACGTTTTTTATCTTTGGTAGCAACCTATCCTACTATCCAGTGGGGTAACTACTCCCTGGCAGGCCCCGGTACAGGATGGGCACCTGGGCCCCTTTGTTGGGCCCTTACCTCTATAAATCCCATGCTGGAGTGTTGATAGGATGTGTGCTGTAAAATCTCTAACCCCTAGATAACCGCCTGCCATAACCATTATCGAGGCTCCAATGGGCCCCAAGGGGGTTGGGGCCCTGGTGCAATTGCAACCTTTGCACCCCTGGTAGTTACGCCACTGCTACTATCCTACAAAAGGTAGTGCTCAAAGGACTGGTGTAGTTGCAAATGGAGCAACAATATTACTGGTATAATTGCAACCTTATTTTTCCCATTGTCCTATTTAAGGGATTATCTTGAAAGCTGAAACCCTAGCCAATTTGCAATTTGTACGCCTTGCCTTTTCGGGTGCAACAAAGGTATTAGGCCCCAGTAGTCACTTTATGCATTTATTTAACCTTATCTTCCACTATGACCCAGTTTAAAAAAAAAAAAAAAAAAACTAAACTGGTGAACTAAAACAGACTGCTATTGATTGACATTATGATTGTACCTAAATAGAGCTGACAGTGTAAACAGGAGTGGACGCTGAGTGTGTCATATACTATTAGGAAGTCTATAGTAATCATTATGGCCTGGTTGATATGTCACCTTATTATTTCCTTTTCAGCATCACTTCCTTAGAATACAATACAAAGCATAGTCATCTTCTGTATTTTAGCAATCATTTATAGCAGTGTGTTTTATTTCTCATACTGCAGATTTTTTCTTAGCCTAGATTAATGCTGCCTGGGTTTAGCACGTTAAAACCGAATGCAATTAATTACTAAAGAAGGAAATGAAATAAATATAATAAAGATACATTCATTATTTTAACTGATACAATACAATGCAATAACAAAAGACAATATATTCTGGTTGCACAATTGCTTTTTAGTACATATTATTATGATCTTTTATAGAATACAAACATACATTAAAAACATTTCATAAATTACATTTCAGATCAACCCTGTTCTTCACATATACAGGAAATATTTATCTGCCATATTATCTTACACAACCATTCCTGTTTACAATAAGGGGTTGAACAACAAATGTCATATGAAATCTTTCTTTTGAAAAAAACTGGTTATTGCTACTGAGTATGTAATGGCAAAATGTGTTGGAATGTAGTTTTAATATCAAATCACACCATAAAGCCTTGTCCTACATAATGTCAGGGGTTATCTGTATGTCCTTATCAATGTAACCAATATGTGAACAGAAAAGTCCTAAAATAACAATACATTTACCTGTCCTCTCTCCTTTCAGTACATATAAAAAATACTCATAACTTGTCTGCTAGTCCATATGTACTCAACAATATCCTTAATGTATTGCATGGTACAGTGATTCCTTGGTGGAACTGCTGCTTATATTTTCTGTTTGTTTTCATTGTCTCTGTTTGTTCTTTCTATCATTATTTTACAAAAGAATTCCCCGGCAGGCCCCAAATTATCTTGACCAGTAACCGTATAAACAGAGTGCTTTTAGTACCTGAGGGGTTTTCAGTCTCATCAAAGCCCTACAGAGCTCAAACCAACAGCCCTCCATTTGCTGTGATATGTGCCAAACGATGGTGGTGTAGTTAAAGGCAGCAATTTTGGTGTCCTTGCTTTGCACCTCACTATTTAATTATTTGATTATACTCCCCATTACATTGACCAGGGCTGCCCACCAGCATGTGACTCTCCAGATGTAAATTCACTTTATCTTCCAGTATCCCTTTAGTTAAAGCACTGAGCCAGGCCCAGATTTGTGTAGAGGCCACCTAGGCCCAGGCCTAGGGCAGCAGGATTTTAGGGGGCAGCATGCTGCCCAGCCACAACCACATTGGTTCAGAAATTTAAATCTCCTGTGTTCCAATTCCCATTGCTCTGTCCCGATGAAAATGTAAGCAAATAAAATGAAGGGGACAGGGGCGACAAACGACAGAGGGCCTAGGGGTGCCCGCTATGTAAATCCGGCCCTGCACTGAGCTAGAACTAGAGCATTGTAGTCCACCTAAACCTGCAGTAGGGCACAGATTGAGCTTCTCTGTTATTGCCATTGGGACATATCTATTAACTATGGAATTCAGTCACTTTGCACAAGTCAACCATATGTAATCTTGTTTTCAGAAGGCAGGGAGTGTGTAAACTGTGGGGCAACTTCAACCCCCCTCTGGAGGAGAGATGGCACTGGACATTATCTATGCAATGCATGCGGACTCTATCATAAAATGAACGGCCAGAATCGACCCCTCATTAAACCCAAAAGAAGGCTGGTAAGTGGTGCTCACTATTCAAACACCAATCCTCTTTCTTTCTCTAATTTCCCCAGCTCAGGAAGGGAAGCTTTCAACAGGAAATTGGCATCCAAACGAAAGGAATTGTTATAGTGACCAGAAGGAATGTTCTCAAGTAAGGAGGATTAGACACTATTGGTCCCATATTACCCATTGTATTTCCATCTGCCAGGGTTTGAGAGGGCTCACTTTTCCATATGGGGGGGAGGGGGTTGGGGGTGGTGGTGGTAGAACATATTAGATTCCCACAAGACTTGGGCCCTATTAGTCTCAGTAGTCACTCCTATTAAAATGTTATAATAGGAACAAATCACATAAAAACTGTATTAAAACTTCAAATAAGATTAGTTAGTTCACACTAATGGCAGAGCCTGAGATGGTTCTAGAGTTGCAGCATACTGCAAGTTCTTATGGGCCATGGGTATTTGCTGTGATAAATGTATCTCTTTGATTCTTTACAGTGTCACAAGCAAATATCAAATTACATATATGACTTATTATGCATACAATTCCACCAACCAGAGAAACTGCAATTCAGACTAACATATTTTATTTAGTTTTAATCAAAATGAACCAAAGGGGCCACCGAAACCAATGTTTCCAGAACATTCCTCTCTAGGGCCTCCAGTGCACCTGGATTTCCCCCCCCCCATTACTTCCCATGATTCCTCTACATTCCTATATCTGATGTCATGTGCAGATGGGGGTGTAAATGTTGGCTTTGATCATTTCACAGATTAGTTTTAATGATCGTGGGTCAGTCACAACTTGCTTTTCATCACCCCTTCACAAAGACAGGAGCCCTTACAGATGCCAGGGGAATCATGGGAATGGAGGAGGAGTCAGCCTAGAGGTAGAGATAAGAAATACAAAACACACATTTTCCCCCCTTTTGTTTAAACACAAACAAGAGCTTTTAAAACCTTGTGGCTTTGCAAAACTGTCAGCCACAAGGTTAACACGCAGGTGTAAGAGGGATGTTGTATTCATTCTAACTAGTTTCTGAGGTAACAGTGGCCCTTTAATGTGTTTCAATCAGCTGGAGGGATCTGAATCTAAAAGACGTATGCAGTAGGCACTTGACTGATATGCTGTCACTTTATAACCCTTTTTTTTATATGTATTTGTACATGGAATTAGTAATTCTTGTCAGTGTGGCTCTTTAAGCACAATGAGTTTCTTTGAGGTAGCCAGACATTTAGTTACTTGTCAAAAGTCTCAAGGGGAAATTAAAGATCCTATACATTTCTAGGAATCATTTCTTAGGTTATATAATAACAACACTATTCCTTTGTTTGCCTAATTTCTAATAAAAGACAAATTCTCATTCCTTAATTTTCAAAATATTGCTAATAAAAACTAGCGTCTTAGAAAACCTTTAAGGGTGAGTAAAAAGTAATCTTTCTGAAGGGCCTGTTGATGTTAGTGACCACATTCTAATGGAATTTCTATTTCTCATGTCCTATGTCGAAAAAGGGGAAGCACTTTCCAAGAGGAGGAAATACTCAAAGCTTTAATTGTTGGCAGCTAAACCTCCATCTCGACTCTCTCCTTGTATGAGAAGTCGACTTCCCAGGAAATATCTGCCGGAAATCTGATCTCTGCAGATAACTCCTGAACAACAATCATTTTCATAAACTACATCATTAAAGTAGTTGGAGAGCAAAGCAAAAACTGGAGACATTGAAGTGGGATTCATGCCATCACCTGTAAAAAAATGGTCTACATACCGCTGAGCTTTAAAAGGGAGGTTGCCAGGAACTCAGCTTCTGTAATATTTGTGGAAACAGCTTGCAAGTCTTTAATCTGTATTATTGAAAACCTGCTTCGTTATTAACCATGAAGCCAAGAACAGAATGTAGACAGTACAGCAAATAAAGTCAGATAAAAGTGCCTCCTAAACACTGATACTATTTTAACGTAGGGACTGCAAAACATCATGGTGTTTCTTAATATTTGTATCACTTCCCTCTGTATCTTATTTCTGTTTGCTTACATTTAAATGCCTTTATCATTCCTGAATGTTTGTGCCGTGATAGTAAAGGTTTTTTTTTGTCTCTTTCAGTCTGCAGCTAGGAGGGCAGGTACATCCTGTGCAAACTGTCAAACCACCACCACGACACTGTGGAGGAGAAATGCCAATGGAGATCCTGTGTGTAATGCCTGTGGGCTGTATTACAAGCTGCACAATGTAAGTGCAAAGCCATGTTCCAAGAAAGCTTCTATTTGTACTTGACAGATGTTTGTCTGTGTCATGAAAAATGTGCTTCAACCAGTTCAGCTCAGTGTAGGAAAGTAATTGGTGATTAATTGTCAGGGTTTCAGCTGAAGAGTTCCTCAGAAACTTGTAGTGACGAATGTTTTCCATTCGCTCTTTCTTCTCCATCACACTGTTGTTAGCTCTCAAAAAATTCTCATTATCCTGGAAGCTAAGATTCTTTTTCTTCCTACCTCACTTGTATGTATGTATATAAACCTATTCCTTTCTAACCCTTTAACTGAAGCCAGGAACTCCTACTGTCATCCTCACAGTGAAAAATAAGTGTAGCAGTTTTTCCAGATGTTGGGGCAGGACAATTCAGGACACAAATTGATATACAAACTCTTTTGGATTCAAATTCAAAACAGCTGGAGGGCAAGAATTTGCTATTACTTCTTGGAAGCAAAGCAAATATACATATATATGCACGTACATAATTGTACAGACTATGTATATTGTATGGCTTGTTTTAATGCAAGTTGAGGAAAAGTTGTCCTTTATTCTGACTTTTGGCTGTCAGTAGATTTTGGGATATGTAGTGCAACCATTTGATTGAGATTCTTTTATTAGGAGATACAGTTTCTTAACTTATTCTTGTCTACACTGCTGGCCTGTATTAGTGGTCAAAGGTCGAAGAAACCCAATGTTAAATTTTAGCCTTGGACAAGCTGTTTAGCGAGTTTGTGCATACTTTCACCGTTACTAATGGTGTGAGCCTAAATGTCTGTGCATCATTCTAATAAAGCAATTTCTCTACAAAAAGTCGCCCCTGCTATACTGTTTAATAAATTTTTTGATCCAGTTTTTTTCCTATATAGAATATGCTTCTCTACAGAACTTCATCCAAAATAATACTTTCACTTTTACCACTCTCTAGAGTAAAATATAATGTATCATTTAGTATGAACATAAGAATTTACATTACAGTATATATTTTCAGAGACAGTGACCCTAATAAAAAAATTACTTGCACACAGCAGTGCAGTAGCTCATAGCAACCAATTCAACATTTTCTTTCTTTAAGTAGGCCATCCAATACAATTGCCGACTGTTGTTGGGTTCAAATCTGCTGCAATTTTGTTATAAAAAAAGATGAACTAAGTAGCATGTGAGTTATAAAACTTTCTTGTATCACCTATGCAGAAAACAAATTCTTATGTAGAGAAGAAAGACAGTTTTTTCAGTGATACTTGGGTTTATCTTTATTAAATGCAGTTTTAATCTAAAATAAAATTTATTATGGGCCCTTTACGTATTAATACATGAAAATTTCTTGAATACATGATACATTTTCAGACAACAAAGATAAAATTGCATGCCTTTTGTAAATTTAAAAATAACAAATAAAAAACAAACAAATGCAAAAAGTATTGTAGAAATGATACCTATATTGGCTAACAATAAAAATATGTTGCAAGCTTTTGGAGTTAGTCAATATAGGTATCACCTCTACAATACTTTTTGTATTTCTTTTTTTATTTGTTATTTTTATTACTGGCTACCACTTTACCACAGTTTTTTTTTTTTGTAATAAATAAAAACTGTGCCTAAATCGAGAGCACATTTGTCACAGTAAAGAACCAGTGGTTGCCTTTAAATTGTGTTATATAACATCTATCTCTCAAATGCGCCCAATTAACAACTATGACTTTTCATATTAATTGTAGACCAGTTACTCTGGGTCTACAACTTCTGACAACCCTTAACATCATTTTTGTGTACCAAAGGACAATTATCCAGAAAAGAAAATACAGAGAAAATTAAACATAAAATGGAC
Source organism: Xenopus borealis (assembly GCA_024363595.1). Taxonomy (NCBI): domain Eukaryota; kingdom Metazoa; phylum Chordata; class Amphibia; order Anura; family Pipidae; genus Xenopus; species Xenopus borealis. The sequence goes on along the minus strand of CM044435.1, from coordinate 75,348,910 downwards.
TAATTAAAAAAAAGGAAAAAAAGCATATTTATTTGGGAAGCTGCTGGCTAGAAATTGTGCATTAAGTGTTTTGGGACAAAAAAAAAAAGTTATTTTTCATTAAGGTTTTAAAATAAATTTGACTGATGACTATAGTCTCATCAACTTAAAAATTACATTTCACTTATATGACACAATAACCAACGTTATATTTTAGAATAAATAAAATATGTTGACTTGTCTAGACAGATATCACTCACAGACACAGAAACACATACCCTGGTGAGAAGTCTGTTAAACCATTTACATTCTAGGTTGGTCATCACCAACATCTATTGACTGCCTTGGTAATCAAGGAGTTATAAAAAGAAAAAAAAAGTGACAATAAAAAAAAGAAGGACAAAATCTTTTGCATCTTGTTTGTGGTTATTTAAAGGAAGAAAAGTGGTCATTTATAGAATCACTCACTTGTAGTAGAATAAGGCAGTTTATTTTTTTTATCTTCTGAGATACAGACCCTACATTCAGTTTTGGCAATCTTGAAATAAAAAAAAAAAAAATGTATGCTTTTGTTTTTCAGTCAGTTAACTATATTCCTTAGAGTTGTAATATAGAGTTTCAAGAAAAAATATAGTTAATCTTTTCCCATGATAAGAATTTTCTAATGTTCCCAGAAAATCAATATATTCCTCGAATGTAAAATGTTCCTTGTAGTGGAGACAAAAAGATGTTTTTTAAATTGTTTCTAATATATATATATATACACACACACATGGTTAGCATCTTGGATTTGTTTCATATCTGAGTCACTGAGATATATTTTTCTGTTATTAGCCTTGGTCACGGACATTCCCAGCTAGCTAATATAAATGGCACTGGATTCAAACTGTTGAGATAATGGTTCAATAGCTCATAACATTTTAGCTCCATATACACACCTTTTAGTACAAAATGGCTTCAAATACCTGAAATATTAGTAGTCTCACTACAGACGTACGTAATAGGTCTAATACCATATTAATAAAACATGTATGAACCCATAGGATCTCATTCATCAGAAAATAATAAAGATTTTATAGTATGAACCAGTGAGCAGTGTGCATAAATAATAATACAACTCCTTTTGGAAACCTTTAAAATACTACGTTGCCAATGCCAATTGTTTCCTTTAAGTCTGCAATTTTTTCCTTTATAACTTTTATTACACGATTTGGTTGATTTTTCCCAGATTGAAGACATGCACTATTTCTTTGAAAATGAATTGCAGTAATTAAAATTGACTTGTTGGTAACTGCATACATTGTATTAGAATATGTGTTATACACATATCAGTGGTAGTCTGCTTTGATTTCTAAACAGGTCTGTTTAAATATATAGTAAATACACAGTTGGATTTATAGATGAAGGGCAGGAGTAAATATATTATTGTTTCATTTTCAAATACAATAACAAATTCAGAAAGTGAACAGTATACGTGGGTCATTTTTTTCATCCACTGACTGGTCAGGCATCAATTTACTAGCTGTCATGCAAAACCTAGGACTGACCACTTTTAGCAACATGCGTAGCTAATTACTTAGATAATAGGGACTTGCCACAATCTGAAAGGCTCATGCACAGCAGGTTGTTAATGCGACACACTGCTGTTTTATTAGATGACCTCACAATGTTACGGTCACCCTTTATAAAAAAGGGCAATTTGGAAAGAATGTGTTAATTGTTTTCTGAACGGCTCCAGCCAAATTCAATCTATCTGTTGCTTCAATGGCAGCATGTGCAATCTGACAGGACCCATGTGCACTGCTTTCTTGCTGAAACATACAGCCATCTGTATAACAGAATCCCAGTCCAGGAGTGTGTGGGCTTTTTGTGTTAATTCTAGTTCACAGCACTAAGCTGGGAAGTGCTGTATGTGCACTTCAGAAGTCACAGTACATGGATAATGAGATAGCTAAAATTAGGTTCTAGTTATACAGAGGTCTTTTTTTCTTTTATTTAATCAGGCTAAGTGAAATAAAGCAATGATACTTGGAAGCATATACATTCGATGTATTATCAATTATCAATCTGTCCTTCAACATCATACTCACATTATTGTTTTGTTAGTCTCTTCCATCTTCAGAGCATTTGATATGCTTTAGATCTGTTCAGTCCTCACCTACCAATAACTGATGCTCTTTGTGACTATAGATCGCATCTTAGATTCTCCGTATCTTGTGTCTGCTCTTGATGTCAATGTCTTGAATTTAACATATGACTTCCAACTATCCTACCAAAGTTATGCATGCATACAGTTACACTGCAATGACAGCTAACAAGAAACAAAAACAAATAATTGATTTTTGTTTAGATTAACAGACCACTGACGATGAAGAAGGAAGGAATTCAGACCAGAAACCGAAAAATGTCTAGCAAGTCAAAAAAGAGTAAAAAGATCCATGACAGCCTGGAGGACTACCCAAAGTGCAGCTCATACAGTCCTGCTGCCCTCTCGAGACACATGTCTTCACTCAGCCACATTTCACCCTTTAGCCACTCTGGTCATATGCTAACCACACCGACACCAATGCACCCTCCGTCCAGTCTTTCCTTTGGACCTCATCATCCATCCAGTATGGTCACTGCAATGGGTTAGTCTTTGTACCTTCCAAAAAAGGACCTCATCTCTATTTGCATTTTTGCTGGAGGTTGATGATCTTTAGGATGGAAACAAATTTTATTTAATTGCTTACACAATGTTGTGTTTGCCACTTTTATAGGAACTCACTATGGCATCTACGCATTCTCAACTACTGAATCTGGATTCCATTTGTGAATAAGCCATTTAACCTTCCATTCCCTGTTGATAAGGGTTTCTAGTGCTGTGAACAACAACAACAACAAAAACAAATAATAACAACGATGATCACTATATCTTAACTATTCTATTATAAGAAATACTGTATATATGAAGACTTTTGCTGCTGCTTGGCAGCTATAAAAAGATGCATGAAGGACTAAAGGAACTATTACTGATAAGTCAAGGAGAACTATAACTTGAACATTGCCAGTCTTTTAACTAAATAAACAAACAAACTGCCGGCATTGTTTGCCTTTTCTGGTGGGTGGAAGCAGTTGTAGAGAGTTCTTCCATTCAGACTGTTGGGCCTCTCCTTAGGAAGTGCTATCAGTCCCAGGCAATCAGTGTTAACATGCGGATATTGCCAATAAGGATTTTCAGATGGTCATTCTTCAGGCCTATATGCATTGTGAATAAGTTCCTGTAATTGTTGTTTGTATGTATAATTCAAATACACCAAATAAATGATGTAGATTTATTTCATCATATTATACAGACTGAATGGTTGTATAAATTTATTTACTACTAGTGTAAAGAACTGCTTTTATTGTTTTCATATTATTTTTCTTTCTTCAAAAATAAAATAGACTAAATCCTGTTGAAACGATGTTGATGGTTTCTTATTTGTTGTACTTATTGTTCCAACCAACAGGGAAGGCGTTTAGTGTCTCACTTACTTAAAAGTGCTTGGTTAAAGGGTCACTGTCATTATTAAATAAGGTTGATTTTTTAACTACAAACAATTTGCAGTGTTTAGTGATGCAGAGTAGCTTTGGAAAATATGGAAAAATTTAATTTAGTGCTTTAATGCTTTATATCATGGCATTCAGACCACATTAGTCAATGGTCATTTTCTGTTATCTACTCTTTAGCATTAATTCAGTAGAGCCCAGTAGAGTCATAATTTTTTGTCACAAAATTATTTTTTTTCCACTTTTTCCTTTCCTGCCCCTAATTTGCCTATTCAAATTAGGATTTGGATTCGTCTTGGTATTTGGCTGAATCTTTCACGAAGGACTAAGGGCCAGATAGGACTTCTTATTTAGTCCTAGATATGCTACAAATTATTGAAATATTACAACCGTGTTATATATTAGGGGTGGGAAGAGACATTGTGACCTTTTTATCACAAAAAAAAGAAGTAAAAATGTTTTTCCACTTTTTCATTTCCTGCTCCTAATTTTACCTATTCAAATTAGGATTTGGATTTGGCTTGGTATTCAGAAAAATCTTTCACAAAGGATTCGGGGATTTGGCTGGATTCGGTGCATCCCTAATTTTATACTTTTATTATTAAGTGGGGTTGCTGAATTTTGCCTACACCAAGGCGAGGCATTGAGAAAAAGTTCCTTGAAAGTTTATACAAAGATTCAAGTTACATATAAATACTGTCTGATACAGGAGATAAAGAGGGTCCTGCTCATTAGAGCCTTATTTATTTAAAAAGCTTTATTATACAGATTCATGTTAAATACCTAGCACTAATTAGAAAAGCATAAAAAGTGGAATAAAAATATAAAAAAAAGCACATTTTGAGATGATAGTATGAATTTAAACATGGATTAATATTCCAAATATACCTGTGGATTATCTCCTTCTTTTATAAAAAGTTCCTAGCATTCAATGTTTCCTATAAATATGTTTGGGCTGTGTGGACAATTAAATGCTCTTATGCAACTAATTGTATGTATAACACAGTGAAAACTCCTATGAGCAAGTATTAAAAGAAAATCCCTTACCACATGCCTTACGAGAGTCAATCCTTAACATATGATATACATAGGAAGTATTTCTAATAAAAACATGTATTTTGCATAAAGTAATTACATCAAAATAGCATTAAGTTAGTTTGCCTTTACCAGTTGTATATTACGACTCAACAACATTTATGTATCACATGTAAAAACGTAGGCTCGCGTTTAGAGCACGGTGGCATTTTGTCATCATGTCACTTAAATTAAATATGATGATTCCATCCCATGCTGATTCCTTGTGGCATTGGATATTGCAAGCTAGAGATGCAGATGATATTTTCTGTGGGCAATGGAGGCTACATTCTTTTTGTGTCTGGGAAGTAAGTCTGCAGTTAGCCTCCTTGCCTACAAATCTTTCAGATGCCATATGTGTGTGCCATAAGTAAGCAGAAGCCCACATCTGAAGAAACATTGCGGTAGAATTTGCCTCAACCAAATTCCCATGCCCAATTTTAGTTTATTCATTAAAAAAAACTTGATTTTATCGGATCACAGAAAGATCATGAGAAACTTTTCAGCCTTTTTCCCAAATTGCTCAAATTTTTTGAGGATTTTTTTCCCAAATTGCTGATGAAACTTGAAAAGAGGCAGGCACCACTCTGGAACTCCAAAGTCAGTAAAATCAGTTGAATCCAGGAGCAAAAAGTATTTTCAAAAATGCAAAAATCTTTACTTTACATCATGCAGAAAAAGCCTGATGCGTTTCATGTCCTAAGACACTTAATCATAGGCTATGTAAGTCAAGTGTATGGGTTTTCTCTTCTTTAATTATAATTTTTTGCTTTATTTTGGTTCCAGGCAGGGCCAGATTATGCTTTCTGGCTTCCTAGTCCAGTAATAGACCTCACACGCTTACCCTGTCCCTATCTGCACCGAGGACTGCATGTGCCTGAAAAGTAGGAAATTTGCCAGGCACGCAGTGCTTTGGTAGATAGCGCGCCTGTGCGGTATGCCAACTGCCTCACCACAAATCCAGGCCTAGTTCCAGTAACATCTTGAGTCAGATTAAACAGTTGCCTAGTACCTATGGTCTGAATGTGCTAAAGGCAAAGTATGGCAGGAAAAACTTGTGTTTTGTAAAACATTTTGTAGTTTCAAAGATGAGCGGGATCCGGTATGCTACATTCAGTCTATTTTCTAGTTAGACAGGAAAGCCACTAGGTATATTGCACTGGAAGGAAATGACCATTAATCCACACCCCTCTACCCTGCTCAAGCATTCTTTTAAAAAATGCATGAAATGTACAAAATGTTGTATCCCAAAATCAACAGAAACAAGCCTCCTCCTTCCATTCCATTGGCTCATTCTAAACACCTGTTTTATAATATTTGCTAAGAAAGCATGGATACATTACCATTTATGAATTGCTGTATACCTAATGGCCAATGTTTGGGTGCCTTCAATGGCACCCGATCAAAATTTTCCTTCCATCCCAATCGGCAAGCCAACAGATATTTAGGTTTTCTGCTGATATTGGTCGGCTCGTTTCCCACCATACACGCAACAAATATCATATGAAAATTCTTTTGACGGCCACCTTTAGAGTAATGTTACACATTTGGCAATAAAGCTATGCTGCAACATGGGTTAAATAACTGTACTCTAAAAATCCATGGCAACTGATCACCAGTAACCCTTTATTGGCCTAGGGCATCTAGAATTATAAAAGCAAATGTGATCACTATGGGTTTATGTTTGATCAGAATTTGCCATGTTAATAAATAACTTTATATGAATATAATCCGAGCCATGCTGTTGTCTTACCTCAAAATTCAGTTTATTTGTTTGTAATTGGTTAAATACCACTGCGTCTTTTTGCAGAGATTTAAAGGAGACTTTTATTAAAGAGGCAATACACCTTAAAATGTCATGTCATTTGTACTGTAATGTTATTTGCAAATAATTTAATTTGTTGATTTTTTTCATGGTGTTTGAAATATTTACCCATTTCTTCCTGCATTTTAATGGAATGGAATTTCAACTGTTTCAATTACCATGATGCAAGATAAATAATGAAGATGAACTAAAAATTGATAAGAATTTCTATCCTTATACAGTATAACACACGAAATAATTAATTGAAAGGTGAACTTTACCTTTTAGGTGCTGATCATTTTGAGAGCTGGAATTACTTCTGGTGCAAGAGAAATTATACTTGAAAAATGGTGTTTGCAGTTGTATTTCCCAAACCTATTAACTAGAAACATAGATGCCAGCTGAGTGCAGGAAGAAATGCTTCATAAGGGAATCAGTGTTTAGGGAAAGTAAATGTCCATGCACTGCCGTATCTATACAGAAATGTAAAAATAAAAATGTATATTTGAGTGAGGAGGGCTAATCTTGTTGTTTGGTTAGGCTTTAGGCTTGAGAAGGCCTTGCCTAAATCTTACCTGTTCTCCACCTATGGTAAATGTTCTCTGGTGTTACAATATTTTAATTAAGATAAGTTTAATGAAGTTTTGAAAACAATACCTGAAGTGTTTTAATGGCTTGAAGGTATAGAAAGTCTAGCACTCTGGTACTTTGTAAATAATTTATTGCCAGAGGATGGTTCTTTGTGTTCATGGGGATTCCACTGTGGTCAAATCTTATTATATGTCTGGGAGTGGCTTTGTCTCCCTGTGACATAGTAAATAAAAAATTGCTTATAGCAAATGCTTCAAAATTGAAGCAGCACAGAGTTGTGGCCTATGACGTTTCACAATTGGGACATGGTCCTGGCATAAAACAATAGCATTTAAAGAATATTTAAATCATCCAAATGGAGAAGGCTAACCCTCTGGGTGGCAGGGGAAGAAGGACTTTGGTATTTTTATAATAATTTCAGTGGCCTTGTAGATATATAGTAAAAAGGAGTGGACTAGAAAAATTGCAGGTATGCAATGAGAAAAAATGTCCACCACAGCATAAAATCACATTTAGGGGGTAATTTATCAGAATCCAATTTTTCCTCAGTTATTAAAAATAAGTCTGACAAAACTAGAATCCACAATTTGACCTTATTTATTATTTAAAAAAATCTCAATTCAATCAGATTGGGGGGAAAACTCAATAAAACTGAGCGAAAGCCCGAATCTTATGAATTTTCTGAGTTTATCCAGAATAGTACTATTTTAAATAGCCGGATTTGTGTCCACAGAAAATTTGCGTATTGACTCTCCCATCGACTTATATACAACCTCAGTAGATCTGAGATGGCAGATTTTTGGATTCAGAGTTTTTGGATCCTCTGGGTATAAAAAATCTCGAACAATTTAACAGTTCTAATCAAGCTCTGAGATTAAAATTAATTTGACATATTATTAATGTGGTATATATTTAATAATTTAATACTACTAGATTAATAATAATTATTTGAAATCATTTAGATAACGCTAAGGTAAATGTATGATTTAAAAACATAAATAAAAGTGATCCTGATGTCTGTAAACATTTAGCACTATCACATAGATCTGCATACATACATAGATACATACACAGAGCTTTAATTTATAGTTGCCTATAAATATTCTCCCTCCAGTTTTTTTTACTGGCTTTAGAGTGTTAACAGTGAATCCTGATGCCATTTTTATTCAGTAACCCTTGTTTGTTAAATTATTGTAATCCCCGGTTTGTTGAAGTGCTGTGCAACTTGCTGTAGCTATATAAATAAATGACAATTCTATAAAACAGTGCTTTTCCTTACCTCTCAGAACTGAGGACCTAATTATTTCTGGTTTCAGTCAGACCAGTGCCAGAGAAGAAACGTTCTTCAGAATAGGGAATTCTGGGGAATGTAGTCTGTCTTGCATCTTGATGGAATCTTGAGGTGGGGGAGGGCTGTTAGAGCAATAATATAAACGCTTTACTAATGTGGGGTCTACTATTTGTGATGTTGTGCCATTATGATCTACAGTCATAAAAGCATGGTTAGCATTCTGTTCTACAGAATTTATTATGTATCTTAATTAATAAACTGTAATAAAAATCTTAATGAGAAGAATTAAACAGGATGGTAATTTACTGTAGTTGACCTGTTTGCAGACAGTGTCTTGAAATCTACTGATTACCAGCTAAAGGCCTATTGGTAGGTCTCGATCTACTTTTTGGGTACCCCTGATATAGCTGTTGATGATTAATTGAAAAAAAATACCTTTAAATACTTTTCTGAGCTTTGACCTCTCGCCAACCACAACAAACTGTAGGCCAGTCCAAACAAATTGCATGGAAAAAGTATACTGTTTATATATATCCCTGCACTGTACATTTGCCATAAAAAAGAATACTAGCTTGTAAATGCTGTTAGATCTTCCCCTTTAATTTAAGCTACATGTAAAACAAACATTCTGAGTGGCTATTGAGCAATTATTTAGATGTGTACTTTACAGTGTTATTTGTTGTTGCTATGCAGTTTGTATCCATAAAACACTTTGGGGCAGATTTACTAAGGGTCAAAGTGAAAATTTAAATAGCAGAACTTCGAATTTTGAAGTAATTTTGGGTACTTCAACTGTTTTATGGATACAAAATAGGCCAAATTTCGATTTGAATTGTAAAAAAAAATTCGAATTCGACCCTTCACCACTTTAAACCTGCCTTAAAACCTGAATTGCTATTTTAGCCTATTGGGGACCTCCTGGAACCTTTAAGGAGTGTTTTTGGAATTTTTTAGGCCAAAATTGTTGGAAGCGTTTAAATCAAACGATAGATTCGAACAATTCAAATTATTTTTATTCGATCGAAAATGGACCTATTCAATTGACCCTTAGTAAATCTGCCCATAGCAGTTCATACATTTAAGGGCTTATTTATCAAAAATCGAATTTAGTGAGAGCGGGTTGAATTCCCCTTTAAACCTTGAATTTGCGAGTTTCCAAACCCAAAAAAAATCTTGAATCAATTTGCCTAGGACAATTGGCATTGACTTCTACATGACCTCGACAGTTTTTAGATGCCAATTTCTTACACTCAAGTTTTCGGGGTTCTTTTTGCTTAATAAATACCAGACCTTCAAGTTTTTTAAAATATAATTCAAATTTTTTGTTTTTGTGCAAAAGTATTTGAATTGTGACAAAAATTCAAATTTGATCCTTTAATTACTAATGTTCAAAAAATTAACCCAACACAGATATGCATAATTAAACAGTCCTGCAATTTAGTGCTGTTTTGCATGACTCATGCTAGGAAAGGAAACACAGGGTCCAAATTATGGTTAGAATTTACTGCTTTACAATGCATTGCTCTGTGTATTCATTGGCTTTCATTTACAAAACAGTGAAAAGAATCAAACTTTCAGGTTTTTCTGGTGTTTTATTCGTGAAATAACATTCACGGTCCGTCATTTGTTATGTAAACACACACACACATGCAGAATGAGTTATAACAGTGATTTGTTTTTGAGGGTGTGTAACATTGGTGTAAATTAACATGGGAAGGCACATAAGTACATTTGAAATTCATGCTTTTTCAAAAAGTCATTAAATAGGATCATGGTTTTTTTTTGCCAAAATCTTACGTGCCAAAAATTGCTATGAAAATTGTATTGCTCCTTCAATTATAATAAATCTCAATGTTTATAAAACTAAAAAAAAAAAAGCATGAATGTTAGAATACATCTTCAACTGGCAAATATAGCAGCTGACCAGATTTTAAGATTTTTTTGATTGATAAATGTAAAATCTGAGTTCAGAAAACTTGATTTTCAAAGGAATTCAAGATCATGTTTGATTGATAAATATTACCCCAGACTAATTTTGTTATGAAGATTTAGAGATGATGTACTTTGATTTACTTGATTTGCTAATTTTTGGGCCACTTTTTTTTTATATATAGCCTACATAAAAATGTATCATTGCCTGCTATTGGCCAGCAATTAAAATCCATTTAGCATGGGCTAAAACAGAAAGAGATGATCATTACATCTCGGATTCATGTAAGATCTTTGAGCACATAGGTCGTCTGCAAAAATATAAATCCACAAGGCACTTTCCCCAACCTTAAAGATGTTAACCAGGTTATTTTTCTTTGCTCATTTTTTCCTGTGTCTCTGTTGAAACATGAAAAAAGTGTTTATGATAAGGGCTGCTTGGGAATATGCATCTCACCTTTGGGACCCGCAGTCAAACAAATGTCTTACTCATGTGTTTAAACCCCCACCATTGTGACCTGTTCACCCCTTTAAGTTCTTCCTGTACCAAAGTACACCTCTTTGTAAAAGCCCTCATGAAGACAGTGTTTCGAAAACCACATGAAAGTATGTAAATGCTTTGCAGATTGGCTTCCTCTTTGGGCAGTTGCAACCTTTACTGTGACCCACAGTACTGTGCTTCCACCTCTATTAGCTCTTTTTAGTTATTAACCATTCATCTCTCATTCTTCCTTTGCCTATGTAACTCTCAGTATTTGTTGTTTTTTTTGCGCAAAAACAAAGTTTAGCTTCCATGTAAAATTTGTTATGCATTACAGACATGATTAATGATCTGATCTGCATGGACTCAGCAGAATTTTATATGATTTCCCACGGGCATTCTCTATCAGTTCAGCGTTAATATGCAGAGTTAGGGCATTTCAAAATATCTTCTCGACTTTAGTTTTGTTAACTCTTGGAGAACCACAGACAGCTCAGGATTTAATGACTGAGATTTGTCTTCAATGTATAGCAGAATCAGTCTTTGTGCATCTCCCAAGATGACAAGGTTTTAGTTCCTCTAAAATGAAGAGCCACAGAATAATGTAGGAGAGACTTCTCAGAACCTAGCAATTATGCACTCAGGTTTCTGACAAGTTAAAAGGGATCTATTTGTTCAGGAACAATTAAGAGCCAAAATTCCTTTGATGCTTCATTCTTCCCTGTCTATAGTATCATTTCTTCTCCGTGGCCTGTCGATGGTCCCCCTCAATAACAATCACAGTCTCTAGACACAGGAGGGCATTGGGAAGATTCTCATTCTAACTTCTGTAAATCTACTGCATACTGGGAAAAACACAAAGAGCTAGAGGCAATAAGAAAAAGGTAAATAGAGGACCTAGGCTAAGGGAAATTAGATGACAGCTTACATCTGGTGATTAATAACGTTTGTAGAAAATGAAGATCTTTGGATAAGAGATGCAAATGTCATATATATCCCTGACCTTTTAGACAGTAGTCTTGGTTGAAGGGGCACTGTATATGAATTGAACACTGATGTAGTCATGAGCTGCAGCAGGATATTGATCTGAATTTGTCATTTTTATAAAATGTCGCCACCGTCAGTATAGCTTTGCTTTAATAGAGAGTCACAGAATAATGCAGAAACACGAGACATTTTAGCAAATTAGTTTCATCTGTCAGATGCAGATTACAAAATATTTAATTTGTTTCTTGGGTAACCGAATTGGTGTAAATGTGCCCAGTACTTGTAAATGAACCATATGATGTCTATTTGAGTGAGCTTTATATAACTGTATGATTGTGATTCAGGAAACGCTAGCCAACAGAATTTGATGACTTATTTTATCCTCCCTGTTCTTTTTTATTCATTTGTGTTCTTAGTTGCCCATTGTTTAATCTAAGCCTTGGAAGGTGCGTGATTTTGACTTCCAGAATTTCCAGAATTTCTGATGAATTTTTTGAATTCCATTACATCCTCATTTTCCATGACCTTTTAGGCTAAGGCCAGACGGGGAGATTCGGGGGCATTTTGTCTCCTGGCGACTTCTCGCCGCGACTTGTAGCCCCCGAACCTCCCCGAATAGCCACGTACCCAAGCGCACCGGCGTTGCTTGAAAACGGAGCGGCGCGCTTTTTGAAATTGCTCCAAATTGCCTGGGCGAGGCAATTTGGAGCGATTTCAAAAAGCGTGCCGCTCCGTGTGGATACGCGCCGGCGTTTTCAAGCAACGCCGGTGCGCTTGGGTACGTGGCTATTCGGGGAGGTTCGGGGGCTACAAGTCGCGGCGAGAAGTCGCCAGGAGACAAAATGCCCCCGAATCTCCCCGTCTGGCCTAGCCTTTATACTTTTTTTTTTTTAAAAAGCCTTGTTCTTAAAAGCCATATCATGCACTGGTTTTGCCTACAAATATGTTTGTTTGACGCAAACTAAGAGGCAGATTTATTTTTTCCCTGAATGAATTTGTTTATTTTTTATTTAGGCATACTGTACATGTTGTCATAGGTTTACAAGTCTGCACAGAACCCTCAACCTCCCCCTCAAAAAAAATTGTGGCCAGATTCTAGGATTGAAGAAGTGAAAGGCATGTTCAGAAATTGGCATATTGTACTGCTTACATACTGAATTTCTATAAGAGCTGCACTACCATATTCACATCAGAAATACAATGTACACACAAAACAAACAATACTATGATTGGGAAAACAAGATTTTCTGTAAGACTAGGCCTCTGTGGGTGACTGAGTTGCCCATTATTTTTCTAAATTATGTAGCCAGTTCCCCGAAAAAAAACTGCTTATGCTGGAGAAATGTTGGTTTGATTCGCCTGTGGAGGGAGAAATGGAGGCGTGCCATATGAGAACCCCTCATGTTGCTGACTTTGCAGGAAGGAGCAATAGGCTGCAATACTAAGGGGCACATTTATAAAAGGACAAAGATGTAGTTCTCCACAGTTTACAGAAGGAGGAACTTGTATTACTTGTAAACAAGTAAAATGAGTTCTGTGTTGTTCCTCACTGGTAAACGTGGCAAACTTTAATCTCGCCCATTGGTAATATGCTCCTATGCAGTACTGTTGCTTTGTGAGATTTTCATCCGCAGATCACCAATGGACACCAACACTTGTTTCCTGAACAGTGACCTATAAGGGACCCCAAATCCTTCCAAAATAAAGTCTTAGCAGACACAAGCTCATGTAGCTGCAGGAAAAGATAATCCTGCAGTGGACATTTGGGAACTTTGGCCCTTGTAGCAAATAGTTAGAGTTGAGAATATTTTTAGCCTCCAACTGTATAATATTCTATAACCCAACTAAGCAGCCAAGTAGCAAAAAGTAGATCAGAATTTTTATATTTTCTACTGGTGGTTAAAATAAACCACATACTGAAAAAACAGTTAAGAAAAGTGACAAATCCTAACAGGGACATGTATTTACCTTTAGGTGTTTTTCTGCAGCAGCTCAGATATTTGTTTTTCTCACCATTAAATTTTTTGTGATATTATCTTTATTATTATTATATACAGAAGAATACATATTGTCATGTATATAAAGCATTTTAGCAGTACTTTGTAAAAAATGTGTATTTGTAAGAATGATTTTTGTGCTAGCGTAATTTACTTTATTCCCAAGACCTGTCTGTAAGTACAACCAATGGAAGAAATTGTTGCTTGATACCACAATTGCTTTTATTCTGGACTGGGTTTCAGTAACTGCTTCCTGTACTGGGAACCCCTACTAATCAAAATGAAATTCACTGAATGATGTGTACTAAACCAATACAATAACGCCAATAGAGAACCCTAATGAAAGAATCTGCTTCCAATGAACTGGGCCATATACATGACTTAGATTAGTCCATTGTATTAGCATTATGGAGTGATGTACACTTTCATTCTGTGGCATATTTCTATTATGTGTGTGATCAAATTAGTCCATTGAAATCAATATTACTTTTAACAGGGGACCTGTAACTCAAACATAAAAAGCTGTATAATAAAAGTAATTTTCAAATTGAACATTGAGTCCAATTTATTTTTTAATTAAAACAGCCATACCTGTTCTCATCTAAATGTGTCAGCTGTCAATCATATATTACATAGAGGTGGGGCAGGCAATTGCATTTATATTTCCATTCTGCACTTCCTAGTTTTTACTAGACTCTCACACCCCCCCCACCCCATAAAATTGTGTAGCCAGTGCATGGTTATCAGGTGACCCATTCTGGAACATAAACAAGATTTTGGTGTGATGCAAAGTTTGCCTTTATAACGTTGCCCACAAAGTGGCTGCAGTCTGCTTGATGTGATTCTGAATTCCAAGACTGAAAGCAATAAGATTCAAATAATTTAGTGTAAGTAAAGTAAAGTGACATCATAAAATAGGAGTTGGAATTACTTTTAGGGTGACAGTTATCCTTTAATTGGGTAGAATTTATGTTGTTCCAGATTGACTGCAGTTATTCAGGAGTACTTAAACAATTTCATTTATGTATCTATAGGACTGAGAAGATCATACATCATTTTTAATATATCAATAATTTTGGGCTACTAGTCTCATTAAAATAAAAGGAAAGGGTACTTGGAATGAAGCAGTGGGGTTGGCCTCTACAAGGATCTTTAAGGAAATGAGAAACACAGCTCTAAAATTGATGACATTTAAAATGGCAAGGTGAAGAGGAAAAAAAAAAATGCTTTGTTTGGGAAGCAGTTCTATAAAAGTCCCTTTAAATGTCATAGTGTGAAACACCTTGATATTACAATATAGTAGAAATATGTGTTTTTTATCCTGGGACAAAGCCTTTCACCTTTGTACATTAATCTGCTGACTTGTTCTTCTTTCATCGCTATGTACCTGCAGGTAAAAAAAGGGAAACAGCTAAGTAAAAGAGTGTTTAGCTATGATAAAACATGTTGATACCGGGTAGTTACAGCAGGAATAAACAAGGAGCATTTATAACATGGGTTCAAGTACATTTGGTCTTATAGTAGATAATAGCATTGTCCTGCATAGTAAAGTGAGTGCTTACTAATTTTAATGGATGTCTTTGAAACTATAGCAGGGTGCTTTACAGTGGCGTAACTAGATGTTACTGGGCCCCACAGCAAATTAAGTTCAGGGCCCCAAACATATCCACAGACTGTCCTGTTCTACCAATAGATATTGAAATTGCACATTATTTGGGTTTGATGGGGCCCCCTAAACCCACTGGGCCCCCCTGCAATCGCAGGGTCTGCTTCCTCTGTAGTTACGCCCCTGGTGCTTTATATGGCTGTAAAGCTGATACAAACTATGGAGCTCCAAATCAATATTGGCCCTAAGTGGGCACAACCCAAAACAAAACTGAAAACTTCTGACCCAAAGTTCTACTTTTGGAATGGTGGGATGCCTTAAAGTCTGCGACTACCCACTGAGAAAAAGGATGGTTTTATTGTGATCAACAAGCAAACACAAGAGCTTAGCTGACATCCGATGAATCCATTTAAAATATCAATTGGATTGTACCATTTATTGTATAATAAAATAAGAGCTATTTTTTCAGCAAACATCAGTAGCAGATCAGTTTGACAGTTTATACATCATAGTTATATCAGCACCAAAGGAAGGCCAAGGTGGGCTGTATGATTTTTACAATACCAAATAGTAGCTACAGGGGGACAAATCATTGCTAGTAACTATACATATATTAAGTGGCATGTATGCTTACAGTCTAAGTCTAATGCTGCCTGTTAACAGACAATCATAATTAGGAAATACTTTACTTCTCACTATTCTTATCTCTGTCTTTTTAATTCTAAGGGGGTTGTTTAGTATTTTTCTGTATAGTTCTGCAATTCAAATTCTTTGGCACTAAAAACTGTGAATGTAGGCAATGGGTTAGAAAACAAGACTTGAATGTAAAACTTGGTCATCTAAAAGCTTGCAAGGTCATGTAGAAGTTAAAGGAACAGTAACACCAAAAACTGAATTTGTATGAAAGTATGTTTATCTGCAATGGTAAAACTGGCATGTTTGCTTCAGAATGACTACAGTAGTTTATATAAACATGTGGGGCAGAAATTCAAGCACATTCCAGATAAAACACCAATGAATTGGACACTGGACAGGGCTTATCTGTTATCTTCTATGTAATCTGTGCCTTTTTTTCCATCTTGAATGGCTACCCCATGGCTACACAGCAGCTTGTTTATGAACTATATTAGACCTTCTCAAGCAAACACACAGCTTTTTCTAGTACAGGTATGGGACCTGTTATACAGAATGCTTGGGACCTGGGGTTTTCCAGGTAATCGATCTTTCCGTAATTTGGATCTTCATACCTTAAGTGCACTAGAAATTCATGTAAACAATAAAAAAAAACAATAGACTGGTTTTGATTCCAATAGATATTAATTATATCATAGTATGGATCAAGTACACAGTACTGTTTTATTACTACAAAAAGGAAATCATTTAAAATGTTTTAATTAATTATAATGGAGTCTATTGGAGATGGACATTCTGTAATTCAGAACTTTCTGGATAATGGGTTTCTGGATAATGGATCCCATACCTATACATGCTAACAGTACTGTACATTATACTGTATGTTAATTACTTTTTTAAGTTGTTACTGTTACTTTAAAAACATTAATACAATTCAAGGTTTTTCAAGGTTTCTGAAAAATGTTTTTGCTTGTGAACAGCTAGGCGCCGGCATAGCTTGAAAACACCGGCGCGTTTTTAAGCTATGCCAGTGCCTAGCTATTCGGGGAGATTCGGGGGCGATCCATCGCGGCGAGAAGTTGCCAGGCGACGGATCGCCCCCGAATCTCCCCATCTGGACTAAGCCTAAAACACAAATTAGAGGTATGAGTTTTTTCATTTAATTTAATTTTATCCATTTCAGTTTTTTATTTCAGATTTTCTAATAAATTAATAATGCTTGAAGGTGTCGTAATCTTTTGGAGCAAACATAACAATTTTTTCAGTGAGAAGTTTTATAACATTCACTGAGTATTTGTACAAACTTTCGCTTAACGGTTTCTGGGTCCGCAAAAGCTATATTAAATTTGCTTAAAGAACAATTTGTTCGCACAAAGGCATACGTTTTTACATTGCAAATAGTTTTTCTTTTACCAACTTTTATTACATTCCCCAAATAATGTCAAATTGCTGCTAGTTATTTACATATATCTTATGATCTGTATACCATACCATTGACCGCACTCCAAGGAGGATTCCAGTAAGGTAAATGGTTAAAGCAAATAAAGGATTATTGTTTCTATGTTTAAATGTATGTAGACACATTAATATGGAGTGTACAGAGTTAAACTAAAGAGAACCTATGATTGTGTTAATTAAATTGTGCAAATGACAAATCCATATAGGGGCTCCAGCACCATCCAAGTTCCTTGTGTTGCACGTGGGAAGTATAATCTCTCTATGATTTTTGAAACTCTGAACAAAAAAAACGCTGAGGACATTAAAATGCCAAAAACTAATCCGAGCACAAAATGTTTTCCTTTTTCAGCTCAAATAGAAAAACAAATTAAGACTAAAACAAATTTCCTTTGGAAACTATACCTAATTAACCATAATATACTTTATTTATAAATCACCAACATATTACATGGCTCTTTACAGAGACTATTCATTATTCTCATGAATCCCTGCCCCTGTAAACCTCTAAGGTATATGTAATGTGCAACTATTTCTTTTTTAAAGTTGTTGTAGTTCAGATCGCTTAAGTAACTTCTTTCCTCTTTTCTTTTTGGAAAATGGAACAGGCCCCCTGGGAGAAAACTGCCACTGAATTAAGCACTGAGATCAATAGAGATTTGTTACACCTGCTATTTAGCGCCGTCCTCAACCTACAGCGAAGTTTGTCTTGTAATTATAAAATAGCTTGCAGGAACCAAACCATATAAATCTTGCAGCAAACTACAATAGCATGACATGAAGTCCAAGTTTCCATTCAATTTTTTTTTTTTTGACTGGTGTTAATAAACCATTCTGCAAAAACGAACATGAGAACTACTTTAGGCTCACTGTTTTCATTTTATTTTGTCTCCGGCAGACTTGCATTAACTTCAGTTAGCATGTCAGTCTTGTTTCAACATGTCCAAATTTGGAATAGAGAAAAGAGTTTGTAAATTAAAAAAATTAAAACTAACATTGAAGTTGTGGTACAGCTCAGTTGGAATGAATATTCAGCTCCACAAAAATATATGCACTCTTCCATACTGAGAATAATTGATGCTAAGCTAAGTGCACAATTTTCCCACTAATTTAAGCATGACTTGTTAGACCAGCTATACAGTAAAGGCTTTAGGCCAAGCCGAAGGTGATTAACAGTCTAGCATGTCTTTGCTTGACTGTTTAAGACAGACACACATGTAATTACAGAGTGCAGTCAGAATTTTGAAATAATGGAGAAATAAGCTGTAAATAAATATGAAGTGTCAGAAATGGATTACAAACAAGGAAATGTATCTAATCATATAGAACATTGACTATATACATAACAAATATAAAGCAAATAAACCAATAAAAACACAATATAAAAAAAGAAATAGGAGCAGTTTCTGCATTTTGTAATTTTAAAAACAATCATTTTATTTGATACTACAGTGTTTTAGGTTGATTCAACAACTGACAGGTGTTAATGGTCACTAAACATGGGCAAACATTACTCTTGTGTACATGCTTTTTCTTTTTAGAAAAAAATGCCCAGCACAACTGATGCCAGTCTTCTACCATGGGGGTTATAGACTGCAACTTGAAAGTCTTTCCACCTAGTAAAAATAGTGTAAATAGTAGGCCTGCAAAACACAGCAATTTATTTACTTATTAAGGGGGTTGTTCATGGCTAATTCTAAGAAACTTTTCTAGTGGACCTTTTAAAATAGTTTTTCAATTATCTGACTTTTTCTTCTCTATCTAGTTTTCAGATGTTCACCCCATCTAAAATCAAATGCTTTGCAAGGCTACAAAAGTATTGTTAGTTATACTTTGTATTACTCATCTTTCTATTCAGGCCCTCTCCTATTCATATTCCAGGCACTATTCAAATCAGTGCAGGTTGCTAGGGGAATTTCAGATGGCTGAAATTGCAATATTGGAGATCTACTGAATAAAAATTAAAATAACTCAACATCATCAAATAATAGAACATGAAAACCAATTGCAAATTATATGAGAATTTCAGGATTTGCAGGTTAACTATTCCCATGATCGGTTCAACATTATTAAGGTTAAATGTCCAGAAGGACTTTACATATATGATAGGCACATTCACACATCAAATAAGTAGGAGTTGGGTTAGTGGAATCTGTTGAGTGATCTGCTGTTTGCTATTGCCTTAGGGCTATGGCATATGAGCTGTTTTGATTATTGGTAGTGACAATCAAAATGCAGTGTAAAAATATCTTTTTTTTGTTAAATATTTTGGCTAAGATAAAGGTATAGTTCTGTAAATTGCATTTTATATTAATAAAAATGTTTTCAATAAACAGAACTCTTTAAGGTATTTTTGCTTAAATGTTGATTAAAGTGGGCATAGCAAAATTATACAAAATAAGACATGACTTTTACAATAAATGTGACGATAATAATGTTTTATGAAGTATGTTACATCCAGACAGTGGCAAAGGATGAAGGGGACTTCAGCTACAGGATATATGCATGTGATCAATTTGTGAAACTAATAACTATATGGATTAAAGTTAAGCCTGTATATTATCAATAAAACAAAGTAGTTCTTCAGATTAGCGGTTGCAATTAATAATAGTGAATAGCACTGCATTAGTTAGCTTGTAAGGTTTGCTATAATACTGGAGCAAACAAATATACCAAATACTAAAATAAAGCAGAGCACTTTGAGAACTTCACTTTGACCAGCCAAACTGATGTGCTTTATGTTGTTGAAGAATATAAACAAGCATGGTAAACACAGTTCTACCACCATAATGCACATTGTTGTTGGGCTTGATGAACAAAGCTCCTATAGCTCCTGAGTACAAAGGCTAAGTGAACACAGTTCTACCACCCAACCAATAACTTAAATAAGTTATAGTATGTCTTTATTCAAATTGGAAATAATCTACAGCATTGTGTTCTATAGTAAAATTACTCAATTTTATGGAAGTTGGTGAAAGTTTGTATTGTAGACATGCACTAAACATGAATTAATTGCAATATGCATCAGAAGAAAGCTGTCATGAAACATCAGACACCCACACACATATAGTCATTACTGTGATGAAAGAATAATATGTAACTGAAAAATTGGGACAGTGTAATCTTACACTGTAAGACTGTTGGAATGAGGATGTTCTTATTCTTTTTTCTTGAAACGGTCCTTGACCCTGACTCATAGATACTGAACAGTTTAAAATACTATTATAACTTAATGTTTTATTTCTCCAAATAGGGTTGGACTGAGCCAGCGGGACAGTGGGAAAAACCAGTTGGGCCCCTGCTCTCAGGGCCCCCCAGTCCAGACCCACTTCCTGCCCTCGCTGCCTCTCTAGCCCCAGTTGAAGCAAAAGAAGAAACGCACATGCACTTATGGGCTAAAAGGGGGTTGCAGCAGTAATGGGGGTCCAGATTGGGGCTGCACCAGGGGCCCCACACCTTCTCAGGGCCCCCTCACGTAACAACTAGACTTAAAAACTAGAAGAGTCTGGCCTGACAGTTAATAGGAGTTGTGTGATATCTATGGGGTTGTGGTTAGATGTACAAGGTTGTAAATCTCACCTTGGGACAACACTTTTTTGACAGCCATTACAGAACAATGCCTATAACATACAAGGGAAAGTTGTGCTCACCACTAATTTTTAAACCATTAAATAGGGGACCATGCATTGATACAATCTATCCCATCTATTTGATTTTCATAAAGCTACATATTCCAGTCCAGCTAGCTAAAATTAAAATTGCCTGTGGAAATTCACACGTGGTGCTTCGTTTTCTGAAATCGCCTGAAGTTTCCTTCCGAAAACTAAGGGCTGCGTGTGAATTACCGCACGCAATTTTAATTTTAACTTCCGCAAGACACGGGGAAGCAGTTCAGGGAAATTATTCCCCCAAAAGAAGAGGCTATTTGTCGCTGGGGCGACTAATCTCCCCGAATCTCCTCGTGTAGACCTTCCTTAAGAAAATCACACTTGAGAGTTTTGCTTAGACACCTCATTTCCAATGTTTGTTTTCTAAAACAAACATTAGACCTAAGTCTTGACTTATAAAGGTGTTACAGCAGGTGCACAGGAAGCAAAGGTCCTACAGATAACCCACAAACCTACTCCCTCTCTTTACCACACCATCCATATGCCTTAGACAGTTTTAAAATTCTTTTCACTTTTAGTTTGTCTATAACCTGAAAGCATAGAGCATATGCTTCTGAAGAATTTCTTGCTATATATCCATTACTTGTTTTAGTTCATTAAGATGTTCATTTTGTCCATCATAATGACAAAAATAGCTTACAAATCGAATGTGTTTTCTGGAAAATTCTTGCTTTTGAAGGACTTCATACAATTTCCCTTAAAACCTGTAAGGTTTTCATTAATCTAGCTCATGATCAGGGTCGGACTGGGCCGGCGGGACACTGGGAAAAAAACGTGGTGGGCCCTTGCCCAAACCCTCTTTCCCGATCTGCTTCTGCCAGCCCCACAAAATAAAACTATTTGCAGGGCACACCACTGCCCGCACATGCATGCCGCCATTCGTGCAAGCACGGGGGTGCCCCAGAGGCTTGTGACCCAGTGGTCCCCAACGTCCAATCCGATCCTGGTCATGATGTACAGTAGGGATCATTTCAAATACCCCATGCAAATGTAGGGACCCATAGATTCTATACAACATACAGCTGGGAAATTGACAATATGTCTAGCCCCATGTCAGATTTCAAAACTGAATATAGAAAAATCTGTTTGCTCTTTTGAGAAATGGATTTCAGTGCAGAAGTCTACTGGAGCAGCACTATTAGCCAATGCGTTTTGAAAAAAAACATGTTTTCCCATCACAGGATCCCTTTAAGTAATTTTCCCACAGTGTGGGGCAGACTGTTCCATGAATGGAACACTACCTCCTTTAGGCAGTCTTTCCTATAAGCCTCCTGACACTGCACCCTTCACTGAAGGGAGCACAAGAGGTCCCAGCACTTGCTTGTACCCCTGCGGTCATGAATGATCCCCAGTATCTATGCTAAATCCCCTTACAAATAGTAAAGGCAAACTGGTCATGTTGCATGCAGTTACATTTGATTACTTATTTTCTGGTATTTATATAGTACCCAAACATATATGCAGCACTTTACAAAAATGAAACTGCATTCGCTGCCCAAGTAGAGCTTAAACTCTAAAGGCGCCCATACACGGGCCGATAAAAGCTGCTGACAGACCAAGTCGGCAGCTTATTGGCCCGTGTGTGGGGCCATCCAACGGGCTTCCCCAATCGATATCTGGCTGAAAGACTACTGCATGTATTTATTTTTATACCTTCCATTTGTAAAATGACTGCTGTAAGTGATATTTCCTCTTAGGTGGACTCTAAAAACTGCAGGCCACCACAATTGCCACCTGCTTAGACCAAGGCATTTTAGTGCTTCTGAATGTTAGCTGACTTGCCTGCCACATGAGTCACCTCTTACCAATATTGTGCATTTCCTGTTGCTCTCCCTTTATGAAGATCACTGACCATACTGTGGGCAGAAAGGCAACTGTGAAGTCTTGCAGTGTGTGTCTTATGACTCTGAGGTATACATTTTTATCTAAAACTACCACACCATCTAGACCTCACCATTTTTTTTTTCACAATTTCTTTCTTGAGGTCTTGCAAGAAATCCCAGAATAAGTTATTATATTTTTGATCTTCCTCATTGCTTTGATTTATTTAATGTCACATAAAGTCACTGATACAAATGTCTGCCATTTCCAACAAAGCATTATTGTCCTACATTATATCCAGGGAAAAATATAAAAAAGGACAAATGGTACCTTCAAATTAACAAATCCTAAAGTCTTTAGCCTAAAAAACCCAGAGTAAACTGATAATTTATAAATAATTTATATTCTTGTATCTGTCTTAAAGATTAAATTGAAAATGAATGTGATTTTTTCCCATCTAGAAGGTAATGCAATTACTTTGGTTTTTCAATGACAAATACTGTCCTTAATTAGCTTTAGGCCGTAAATGATCTAAAAATATAAAAGATGTTGAACAAACTACAGAGAAAATGCTCTTTTCCCCAGGTACTGGAGATAAAACAATGGGCACATTCCTGGACTTTTAGTGGGCAGAGAGATACACATGATTCCTTGGGGCTTTGCTTTATTAAACATATGAATTAAGGGGTATGTACAGAGCCATTTCTCCTTCCAATTACACTTGTTATCAATGACTACCTTTTGTTTGCAGATTGGATAACTGACGGCATGTTAGCAAAGACATGAGATATTTGAGATCTCAAATGTCTGTTCTTCAGATCTAATCTTAAGCTGTACTTCCTTTCCTTGCATCAGGCTGACATTCCAAGATAAACAGAGAAGCACTACGATTTTACAGTGCAAGTTTTTAATAACTTTGTAACTAGCATATAGGTGGACATATGCAGCAAACATGAATGCCTCTGCCAACCAATGCTATCTAGACATGTGCCAGTATCCATTTCATTGAAGAACTGTTAAGATTCATTGGTAAGAATGTCTAATTTGCAAAGAAGGCAAATTTAAATATTTACATGTACCATGTAATACATGTAGTAAATTCATGCATTCACAATGAAAGGGGGGGCATTTTATTTTTATGTGCACAGTGACTATGCATATTGACTATTTGCAGAAGAAAGTTTTACATCTTAAATTGTACTACTGCTGCTTATTAGAGCACTATGTGAAGCAATGTGTATTCTAAGAAATAATTATTTTCTCAGTATGAATTTCAGGTATACTATAGACAACACACCTTATATAAAGTCACTTATGCAAGTGTGAATAGAAAATATAATAATATTTCTGTCAAAAGAAATCCTTTGTACACTCTAGCTGGTCAAGAAAAGTCTTGTTGAGATCAGCTCCACTATTCCGTTTAAGGCATTAAATTCATAGAAGAGCCTTGATTATTATGCCTATTTGCCTATTATGACAAAAACATTCTTGGAAAACTGTCTCATCACCTATAGGGCAGAAAAACTTGTTTGAGTAAACAGAACTATTCCTCAAAGCTAAATGCAAGTGTACAATTATAAACACGTGGGATTGGAATACGAAAAAAGGACACAGGGGTGCTAAAACTGAAAGAAGAAGGAGCTGAGAAATTTATATTTGCAGGTCAATCTGGAAAAAAAATATACAGTATTCTCTTAACTAGATCATTTCATTCAATATGTAGTAGATAGAAACTCCCAGCCAATTATGTCACTGCGAGAGCTGAGAACTGGAGCAAGTTTGTATTGCACATAGGTAAAAACCCAAACATTGCTAATGAACATCTGAAGGAATGATATCACTTAAACAAAGGATTGTCAAGGTGTGTCCCACCAGCTATTGTTCTTTTACCACCCCCAACATTTACTAACAAACATCAGATGTTATAGGAGTAGTTTACAAGTGGATGGATGAGTTTTGGGCATCGATGATGTATTAGTGACCCTAACCTAGGTCAAAGGTAAATTATTTGGATATTACATGCAGCTTTAGTTAAACTGAAAATGTGTTTATAATAGGAGATGTAGTTTCTGTTGCATTAACATATTTTATGTAGGAGTGTGTGAATGTGTGATAAAAGTGACTATTAATATAGTACTTTTCCTTCCGGCCATTTCCTGGTAGCACTAATTTCCCACACAGGGTAGTTAGCACCTTCTATTGTGCAACCATAATCATTATTACCACCACTGAAAATGACAGATGGGGTAAATTTGCTAAAGAGTGTTAATGCTGCAGTGAAGGCTTCACAGCCATTGCAACACTTTGCAGGACGAAAATTCGCTCATACCACACTAATTTAAGTAGCAAAGTTATGTCCCGGGTGACGAACGCTGGCGAATTTCATTAGAGTTACTTCGGCAGGGCAAGCAAATCAAAGCGAAGATGTGCTAGTGTTCAATTCTGGCTAGTGCAACTTCGCTAGAGTTCTTGCGCTTTTCATACGGTGGGAAATTTAAAGTGGAATGGAGCTATTTATGTTACATGGTGCATCTAATACATTAAATTTACACTGATAACTAGACATGCCAAGGGAACTTTAATAAAGTCAATAGAGCTGTTTTAATGCCCGACACATAAGCCCACTGTTAAATAATGGTCCATATCGTAGAAAATGTATGGGGAAACGGAGTACCTGAAAAAAAATGTAATGCCTTTTTCAGCCTAACACCCTGAAAAAATAAAAACACGCCAGCGCTATTTGGATTTATAAGATATTCCACTTACAAATTATGATGTAAGTCAGTAAGGTCAGATCTGATGAAGTCAAGTCTAGACGTAACATTCAGTAAAATCCGAGAATCAGCGCTAGCGTCTAGTTCCTTCGCTACCAAAGTGACACCTGTGCCCTGAAAAAGTTAGCGCTGGTGGATCATCGCTAGCGTTAGTCACTTCGACCTTTAGTAATTTACCCCATAGTATCTATCTGTTTAGGGCTCACATTTCTTAGAGAACAGAATGATATTTCCTCATTTTTAGTAAAGGTTAAATTGAATGCTTGACAGTGTTATCTGAGTGTATGTGGAACCTAAAAACAACCAGCAGACAGTTTAAATATTGCCTGAAAAGACAGTAGCAAGTAATGTTTAATCTGTTACCTTCCGCTGGTAGAAGTGTATGCTTTGTTCAGAATCTCTGATACAGTTTAGTTTATAAGTTCTAGTTGGGACCACATTTGCATAGCAGATTTAAAATTATTTTAGTACTTAAGTGGAGATCAATGGAGATTGAAACAATATTCATGGTTCTTTATACACCTATAGGACTGTTGCTGTCAAGAATTATTTTATACATTTTATATGTAAATAAAATATTGTCACTTTAACTGAAAACTGCTTCTCCGTAGCTGAGATACTGGTACCTGTCTTTGCTATCACACCACCTTGCTGCCACTGGCATTATTCAGGGTCAATAACATCAGTAGCCAATTAACCTGCCTGCATTTTATTACAACAGATATTGTTCCAGGGCTGTGTGCTTATAAAGAGGATATGAGAGAAGGAGAATGTAAATCTAAGGCATAGTTTGTTTTCCTTTCTCCCTGCAACTTGTTAGTAAAATTACTCTCTTTATTCAACCATGTCCATCCCTAAAGCTGGCCATAGACGCAACGACTTGGTCGTACGAATCCTCGATTCGTACGACTATCGTACGACTTTCGGATCGTGTGTGGAGTGCTCCGACATTTGTCGTGCCATGCCGATCGGTCGTTTGGTCGATCGGCCAGGTTAGAAAATTTTTGTCGGCTGGCGATAATATCTTTGCGTCTATTGCAGATCGTACCATTTTCAGTGGGAGACCATCACTAGGTTTTTAATCGTACAACTTTAGTACGATCCTTGTCAGGGGCAGAACATCAGCTGTCTGTGCTTTTTACTACTTTAGTTGATCTGAAGGTTAGTGACAGGTCGGGAGCAGGTCGGGAGATGCAAAGATCCGATCGTGGAATCATCTTACGATCGGATCTTTGCGTCTATGGCCAGCTTAAGTAATAATCTCTTGTCTCAGAAATGAAAGCAAAGTCCAAGCTCAGAATTTAACATTTCTGAAAGAAAGAAATAACCAGTATTGACCACAATCATGTTGACATTTCCATTCCAGAGTGATTTGTGGAGGCACAAAATTGTACAGCAAATATTATAAGAATTATAGAATTTTAATACAGGTTGGATGAACTATAACATTTATCAAGCAATAAATATTTACAGTATTTTAAGGATTTCTTCACTTTGAAATTTAAAATGTGGAATCCTCAAGTTTAGATCCAGCAGCTTTTCCTACTAGAACAGGGGTGTCCAAACTGTGGCCCGAGGGCCGCATGCGGCCCAGGATGGATATGAATGCGGCCCAGCTTGAAACACTTGGTTCCCAAGGAAATGTCAAAATAATATAAAAATATGTCTATTTACTGTAATATCCAGGTGTCCCATATTCCAGTGTATAGCTCCATTTGGTTATACAACTGGTATTGTAATTTGTTTATGTGCATTTTCTATACTTTTACAAAAGTGTTTGTGTGTCTCATGTGTGGCCCCAGACAATTAACATTTTTCCAATGTTGCCCAGGGAAGCCAAAAGGTTGGACACCTCTGTACTAGAATTTGGAAGTGTGCTAACAAACACAAGTTCCTCCAACTATTTGACTGGTTTCAAAGAAACTTTTTTGTTACCTTTTTGTGACCCTGTAGAACACGGGCAGCAGGTATGGTGAGCTAGATAGTAGATGACTTTCCTACCACCGTTGAAAGACAGGGGTCATAAATTTTATTGTTCTCCTTCCCTCTAGGCAGAATTTAAGAATCTCAGGTACGTGGCATTGAGGAATGATGATTCACAAGGCCTCCCACAGCACACTCTTTGTCGTATAAATAAAAC
The DNA here is from genome assembly GCA_024363595.1 of Xenopus borealis. NCBI lineage: Eukaryota > Metazoa > Chordata > Amphibia > Anura > Pipidae > Xenopus > Xenopus borealis. The sequence continues at coordinate 75,321,149 of CM044435.1, read as the reverse complement.
TGACAGGTTTCACACAATGACCTCAAGAATACGCTGAGGAAATTTAAAGGGGAACTGTCATTTTTGTAAGCATGCCAGTACACTGTTTTGGTAGTTTCTCATTTAAAGTCATCATTATTTTTTCTTACATTTATGTTGGTATTTAATGATTTATGTGTGAGTTTCTCAAAAATACTTTTAAGCTGCAAACTGCACGCTCATGCTATGATGTGCTGACAGATTGCACCTGGTCTAACTGGCTAATACCAGCACAAGTGTTTAAGGCCTAGTTTTTCATAGCTTTGTATATATAAAGGCCTGTAAGAAAAAAAAATTTCCATTTGTGATATAATAAAAAGTCCAACTTCGGATATCTTATAGACAGACTAATTCTATAAAATTTGTTGTTTTTTTTTAACTTTGTAGGGGTTTTGATTTTTAACCCTTTCTTTCTTTTTCTTTCCAGCATGTTACTAAACTTGTAATCTTGTTATTGGGGATCTCATATGCATCTCAAAATTTACATTTTTATTGTCATTCTTAAGGAAAAACTGGGGAAGACTGAGGGGTTATTTGCTCCATTTATCAAAACCTTCCTGTTCATGGTTCATCAGAATGTGTTTGACTGGCTTAATCAAATGGATGAACACCACCAATCTGTTTAATATAGTGTCAGTGCTCAGTGTAGCTCAGAAGCAGTGCTGAACACTAACATGCATCAAGTTTTTTCTAGATCAAGCAGGTCTGAATAACTGGTTGAAATCTGTATCATTCAAATCTGTGAAACAAGGATCGTAGGATCAGATCTGATTCCCAGGGTTTTAGGTTGCACAGTGCTGTTGGAGCTGAGTACAGAAAACAGCATGAAGTTCTGTACTGCAAAAGCGCTTTCCCTGGGTAAACCAGGGATTGTCTAAGAAACCAGAACAATAATGTGGTATGGTGTTCACTGGAAAATAATCCCTGGGTGGTACAAGAAAAAGTAAGTAAGTAAGCATCTGGAATCACTAGGTGCCTTACAAATTGGTGCCACTCAGTGGGGCAAATTCACTAATATCCGAAAAGTCTCTAGCTTTAGCTTCACTAGCGTTCACCGCACTTCGCCAGGCGAATTTTTGCCAGCGCTACGCAAATTCACTAAAGTGCGAATTTACGCTCAGGTCGTCGAACGGTAGCATAGTTGCGCTAGTGTTACTTCCCTAGGCAGAGCGCTGTTACACTAGTGAAGCCTAATTTGCATACGGCGGGAACTTTAAGTTATAATAGAAGTATATGTTGCAGCCACTACATTCCACTACACAAGCCCAGGAAACCTTTAATAAATTAAATAAAGTTGACCTTTTGCCCTACATGTGCCCCCTGTATAGTTGAGTTGCCATATGTTAGGAAATGTAGGGGGGTAGGAGGGTAAACCCCCCAAAAAAATCTATCTTTTTCAGACTATCTCCCTCCTATGCTAAAATACGCCAGTGTTTTTTTGGGACTTAGAAAAAATGTTAAATTTTTTTTCAACCTCCTATCTATTGTATTGAACTTCGCATGGTCTGACCAGGCAAAGTAACGTCTAGCGTAAGTGCTAACATTCAGGAAAATGTTCATCTTAGTGAATTTGCTAATTTACGATCCTTCGTCAGTGTGCAACTTCGCCTGGCATAAGGGTGCGAAGTTGCGCAAGTCTATCTACTTTGCTAGCGAAAATTCGCCAGAGCCAGTGCATCTCGTTTTGGACGGGGGCGTCCATTGCCGACGTAAAAAAAAACCCAGACATAACCATGAAGTGATGGCAAGCTGACTTAGTCCAAAACACACACATACATTTATATATAAAATGTTAATGTCACAACCATAAAGTGATGGCATGCTAACTTACCCACAACAGATGACCTGATTATCCATGTCTAGAGCACTTAGGGTAAGGCCACACGGGGAGTTTTCGGGGAGAACTGTCACCTGGCGACTTATCGCCGTGATGAATCTCCCCGAATAGCTTGCTCACGCTGCGCACCCGCAACACGTAAAGTCACCTGCGCTTATTCACACGCAGAGGCACGATTTTAAAAGTCGCTCAAAATTGCCTCACCGCTGCATGTGAATAAGCGCAGGCGACTTTATGTGTCACGGGTGCGCAGCGCGACCAAGATATTCGGGGAGATAAGTCGCGGCGATAAGTCGCCAGGCGACAGATCTCCCCGAAAACTCCCCGTGTCGCCTTACCCTTACAGTTTGGTTAAGGGTTAAATAATAAAACACCGTTAGATGTGAAGTAGGTTTGCTTATCTTAATTAATGAGGATCACATTCAGATTTTCTCTTTCATGTAATGATTGCTATGTTAATGTTATACCAATAAAGTGATGGCAAGCTAACTTAGCCCAAAACAGATGACCTTGTCATCCATGTCTAGTGCACTTACCATCAAGAAAGTAGTCAAAAATTGTTTACTAGAATGAGCATGCTATAGGCATCTGGAAGAGTTACCATTTGCATAGAGAGGGGGGAATGGGAATGTTGGAAAATTTGTAATGGAGGTACTAGACTACCTGAAGATAATCAAGTCATTCTCCAAAAAGAGAATTTAGAAAGGTTGTTAGCAATATCTAGCACTGACCAGGACTGTATTCACCCCAGGGCTGTTTTCAAGAACGGAAGGTACCTCTGGAAGCTGTATATTCATATGAAATATCTCTGCAGGCAAAGATATAGAAGGCACAAGTGACTGTTTGCTATAGTTGCCTGAATTAATGTTCCCGTATCATTTAAAATAGCTGGTTTATAGTGTGTTAGTATTATTATACAAAAAGGGTTAAGAACATTGTTGCTCACCAGGTGAGAGCGCTGCCTGTGTTATCTCAGGTGCATTTTTTTATTTATTACTCTTCTGTGAGACACTGTGAAGAAGGATCCACTCAGCAGCAGCTGTGATGTGGTCAAAACATTACAATTTGATTCCATTTATCTTTTACATTTCAGCAATGTATCTTTGTTTTTTTTTCATTTTACAAGTTGTAACTAGTCACTGTATAAGGGGTGTGTGAGATATTACCTACTCAATCATGTTGCCCTTTCAGTGATATACTGCTCAGGACACAGATGTAAATATGTCTGCTCTGTTGAAAAAAGGCTGGATCCAAAGAGACTGTAAGACAAAAAGGTGCATTGTCTTTGAAAAATCATTTATATAATCATGTCAGTTTAAATAACACACCTAAAATGGGTGTTCTAATCAAGTCAGGCACACTTCTTGTTTCTGATTAAATATTCTGATTTACAGAAAGAGCTTTGATATTCAGTAACTGAATTAGGTGGTAAAGTTGACACAGTTTTGACCAGGGCCGGAACTAAATAAATATTGCCCTTTTACATCTCTTGCCTTGAACCGCCATTTCATGAAGGTCTGTGTGCTGCCTCAGAGATCACCAAACCAGAAATATTTCAACTGTAACAGGAAGAAGTGTTGAAGCAAAAGACACAACTCTGTCTGTTAATTGGCTCATGTGACCTAACTTTATAGTTTGTTTGGTATGTTTGTGTGCACCGTTGAATCATATGATCCCAGGAGGCTGTCCTTATGCCCATTTTCTATTTATGATTACCCAATGGCACTTGCTACTAAAAAAGTATATTAATATGAAAATGGTTTATTTACATGAAGCAAGGTTTTACATATGAGCTGTTTTATGCAATAACTTTTTATAGAGACCTACATTGTCCAGGGGGGCGGGGTTATAGTTTTCCTTTAAGTTACGTTTTAGTATGTTATAGAATGGACAATTCTAAGCAACTTTTTAATTGGTTTTCATTATTTATTTTTTAAAATTCTTGAATTATTTGCCTTCTTCTTCTAACTCTTTCTAGCTTTTAAATGGGGGTTAAAAACAAATGCTATGTAAAGCTAGACATTTATTGTTATTGCTACTTTTTTCCCATTCTATTCAGGCCCTCTCTCTATTCATATCTACACCTTACTGAAAGGTAATTTGAAGGTGAACAACCCCTCAAAGTTAATGTCACATGGGATATTGACATAAAGGGGCACATTCACTAAGCTCGGCTGAAGGATTCATATGCAACTAAGAATTTCCAAAAATTTTTTTTTGGCTATTTCGACCATAGAATTTGCTAAATTCGATCGAATCGCATGATTTGAACAATTCAAATAAAAAAACGTTTGATCATTCGACCATTCAGTGGTGGAAGTCCTTGCCCTTTAAAAATTCCTTTGATTGCCTACTTAGCCAGATTAAACCTACCAAGTTGCTATATTTGCCTATGGGAAGCTCCCATAGGCTTTTTCTAAGTTTTGTGATCGAATAGAAATCATTCGATCGAACGCTTAAAATCGATTTTTTCCAAGAATTTGTATGATTTCTATTTGTATTTTTAACCCTTGAAATTCGACCCTTGATAAATTTGCCCCATAATGTCATATGAGATATTTTGACCACCTTGGCTTTCAGATGGAAAACAGCATCCTTCCAATGCCCCACTCCATCTGCCACTGCTGTGAATAGCAGTCTATGGTAAAATATATTGACTGAAGCAATAGCCTTATAGTAAGCATTTTTTGTAAGCATTCAGTGTTATTCTTGCCATAGAAATATGTAGCTGAATTTGGACCACCGTCCAAACAATCTTCAATTTCTGCACATTCATTTTCATAGACAGTTACTGTCTGCAGACTTAGACTCATAACACTAGCACAGGCTAATTTATGGTAACACATAGAATAAGGTTTATCATTGCTAGTTTGTTTTCATCCTTGCTAATGTATATAATAAGCAATAAGGCAGGCTGTAAATTTGTGTAGTTACATCCATTTTAGAACTATGCACATCAGCTATGAATAACCATGCCATTGGGCAGGTACTTGTCATTACAAGTCCTGATTTTTTGGTAAAACTTGCCTGCTGTTTTGATCTGCAAGTGTCTTTGAAAAAACAGTAGTTGAAAAAGTACAGATGAGGTAAGAGGCTAGTAGGTAGAAGAGTTTAAAGGAGACACGAGAGAGAGTGAGGATACACACAGGACTAGGAAGAAATTATATGGGACAAAAACAAAGGCAATAATAGTGCTGTATATTTGAGGCTACATGTACTCAAAGCTGTTGTCATTTTATACCATGGCTTGATACATTTGCATTATATTGAAACATATATTAGCTAGTTAAACAGTTATACATGTTTCCAGTAGAAAATGTGTAAAATTTTAATTATAAACATGCAATATTTGGTCATTTCTAAACTAGAATTACTTACTCAAAAAGGCAGCATAAAATAAGAGTGCAAACGATTTTGTAATCTTTCCAACATACTTATTAGCCACTGGTACTACAGTAAGCAAGCACAATAAATAAATTCCATATATTTCCAACAGTAGTGGCTGCATATTTTCCTATGCATGTACCTTGTTGGCCTGCCACAATTCTTCAACACACACTTATAAATGCCAAGCATGGATGAATATAGAGTCTCTGTGTATTGAAGGATTTGTTTGTCATTAATTGTTTTGCAGCTATCATCTTAACAACCCTCCATTGAATAACACCTTATTAATGTTATCACAAGGAACAGGAAGAAATCTTTTGATGTCGGAAATGCCTGAGGATTGCGAAGTGTGTATTAATTGATTACTAACAATCACAGGAAAGTAATATTTCCTATTAGGTCATACTACTGACACCATTTTCCAAAGATGATCACATGCCATATGCTGCATATAAGTAGAGACTCTTTACAGCGGATACACCATATGTTGTGATCATATCAAATGATGTACAACATGCATCACCACTATGAATGTACAATAATGTCCAGATGGGACAGCAGGGAACTAAGTGGGGTTAGGTAACTGCTAACAATGGCTTTAATGTTCATTGGGAAAGGCTTTTCCCCCCATGAAACATAATAGAAAACACCATTTCTCTCTTGGGAATAAAATCTAAGATAACCACTAATGATAAAACACCATAGTTCAAAGGACTGTTTGGGAAGTGGCAAAAAGGCAAAAATGAATAATAAATGAAAAATACAAACAATAATAAAATACATCAGGAGGTTGCAAAGCCATTTTGTGGTATCTCCAAAGCACACAAAATGTGTTTCTTGCTGAATTTCACTTTAGTAATTCTTCTCTTCTTTAATATACCTGAGTTCAGTTGCCTCTAAGCTAAGTCTGACATTCTGCGGCGGATGAGGTACATTAACAGTCAAATAGAAAAATAAATATATGTATCAGCTTTACTTAAATGCCATGGCGTAAACTTTCTGCAAGAATGTACCAGTAATGCTATAAAGGGGTTAAGCATATTGGCGTTACATGTCCTTTTTTGATCTTCTTGAGTCAGTAGTGGCTGTATCCTTGCTGTTTGACCACATGAATATTTCTCTGGAAGCTGTTTGCTTAGCAGGCGACTTAAATTGAAATGTGTTGACAGAAAGGGTCTTTCTGCTTATTTATAATTTAAATATATTTCTGGCGACTTAACCTGTTTGTTTCTGTGAGGGGAGTCGAACATGGAACCCGGTGATGTATAATATTGTTATTCGGCAACAAAGATGTTAAATAAGTGACTGGCGAATCCACATTCTTTTAGCTCTTTGTACAATGTGAACCTTTGGAGCTAAAATTAGTCAGAGTTAACATTATTCACTGTTATCCTTCCTGAAAATAAGATATAATACCAACACATTTTAATAAAGACATATATGTCTATTGTTCATTGTGTATTCTCTCTTCATTTATTAACCCTGTAAACAAAACTTTATATGAAGTGCTTTAAGACTAATAAGTGATTTCTAAAAACATATACTGTAGCTATGTACGTTGTATCCAGTCATGGACATTATTTGTATGCTAAAATCAGTAATTATATATAATATATATTTTTCTGTTTAACTATCTTTAAAAAACTATCTCCCATTATAAACATGAAATAATGTTCTGTAATTATGTCACATTAGTTCCTCAGATGTCATATATATTGCTTCAAGTGCAAGACACTTGTACTAGTGACGCAAAGGAAGCTGGGGTTGACAAACTGGCAAACTGTAGCCCAACAAATGGACTTTGACAGGGCTCACTTGTGAACTCCAAGACCCAGTCAGGGTTGTTAAGCTATTAATAATTGTATACACACTGTACCAAAGAATTGGAAGGAGTTTTGTTTAGAGTTTTAAAGTACACATTCTGGTTTTATCATCATGTGGATGTGATAAAAGTTTGTTTTAATTATTTTTCTGTTGTGTTACTATTACCTGTAGCGGCTTATATCTAGTTTTTACATGTATCCATGTGTTTTATTAGGGCTGTGGGGCTAATAAATCCCATTTTTAAGAGCAGTACATTTGTTTGTTCTTTAAGGGATACCACCATACCCAATGTATATAACTTCCCTCATATTTGGTGGGCTGTGCATGGGTCACTTTTATTAGTACTTTTTTGCAATTAGAGAAACAGGCTAATAGTCATTGTTACTATGTTTTGCTTGCCAAAGTTCCCTTGGTTTTCAGATGTAATAATGGTCAGGGACCAGAGTAGGTTGTGGTTTTACGGTGCAGCTCAAAAATATTTTTTTTGAGAGACATATGTTTCCCACTGCAAAAGTAGGCCAGGTAATATAAGTTTTTCAGGGACAGTGTTTGGGGTGTCTGACCTGGGAGACTGCAAATTGTGTAACATGGAAGTGGGGCACTGGGCTGAACATTCTCCTATTGTCAAAACTGTCTATAAAGCTTATAAGAAACACTTAGATGTTGATAGTATACTTAATAAATGCTGCACTTTGTTATCCTAATTAATGAGGGTACTGGAATCCCTTGTAATATTTGTACTCACTCATTTAAAACTGGTTCTAATAACACAAACAGTTCTTTCATATAGCAAGAGTCTATAGACAGCAGCATTAACTACTTTTATGGTAGTGTTGTATGCTAGACAAGGAACTATACAGCGTAAAAAGTAAAATTGATAAATGTCTGTTGCATTCCATCTCTGTGACACAGGAAGTCAAAGGGGGAGGTTGCAAACTCTGTATGTGGGAGGAAAGTCTAAAGGACAAGGAAAATGGTAAAAATAATATAAAGTTGCTAAAACTGTGGTTTTGCCCTTTTAGCTAGACCTAGTTTCCTGCTTTTAAAATTCAGATGGTGCTCCAAACTTTTGGTGTAAAATTAAGCTTGAAATAACTGACAAGCAGTCTAAAAGCCAAAATCCCAGTAAAATTGAAACACCAACCTGTTACAAAGTAAGGTGCCCCATACATTTTCTGTGATAATGATTAGTAATAACACTAATTATGTTGTTGGCAACTAAAATAGTTTTGCAGTATTTGGCATGGAACAAAGAGCAAGGGGATATTTGTATGAAAATACACGAAAATAGCATAGGATTTTTATTAAAAACAAACATAAAATAAAACTTGTACAGCTTGCCTGGAGGTTGCTCTTTCAAGTATGAGTAATTACATGACTCAAATAATCTCCTTCCTGATTAAAAATAGCTTGGCAGCCATTTCTCCATATCACGATTTCAACTTTTAATTAACCTCTTTAAATGAATAGAAATAACATAATCAATGCATGTTCAGGCAGTTTCTTTCTTATTGTGCCCATTATTTTCTTTCTGTTTGTATTGGTGTAAGGGAAAAGGAAATCTTCCATTTCACTCCATAAAAGTTGTCACAAAACAAAACCCGAATCAGTATTTGGAGAAGAAGGCCTTTGTAGTGCATAAGAGATTTGGGGAGCCCTATCATGCACAAATGCTCCATATGTAGTTCCCTGTATGGCAGAAGAGAACAAGGGGAGAGAATTTATGCACTGCAGATTTAGATGGAAAACTTCCATGGGGGACCATCTGCTAACATCTCACAGTGCGTCAACAGCTGCATGATGGTAACATATTGGGTTTATTCTAAAATACATGGTGCAATTTAAGCACAAAAATTGCAAAGATTTTGCCTTGGGCTGGTGCATCTCTTCTATTTGAATAAAATATACTTTCCCATGCTACGTTGCTTGTGCATGATTGGGCAAAGTGCATATGCAGTGAGTTATTTAATTATAAGAATTACTACACAGTGCATGAGTCTAGGCCAGTCGTGCTTGAGGAATGCCTGGGAATAGCAGAAACCATTGGACACTGTGGTCCCCAAAAAATACTCAATTGTAAAATTAGCACTATGTCTCATTGGGCAGCAGGCTGGGACCCACAACTTTAACCTTCCCTCACCTCTTTTCTGCTTCCAGGCAAAATGCAGTGCCTTCTAATAATTTAGTTTGCACTGGCAAAGTTAAACTAAATAGTGCCACAGCATGTGGGCATTATTGCCCAAAGGGGTTGTCACTAACACCGATCATTTTATCTTTCAAATTTAAAAATGTATTAAAAAAATTGCAATCACTTAGGGGCTGATTTACTAAGGGTTGAAGTGAAAATTCTAATAAAATTCGAATTTCGATGTAATTTTGGGCTACTTTGACTATCAAATAGCCCAAAATTCAATTTGAATTGAAAAAATTTGAATATTCGCATTTCAAAGTACTGGCCCTTTAAAAATCCTTTGATGTTGACTATTCGCCAGCTTAAAGAAGCCAAATTGCCATTTTATCCTATGAAGGACCTCACAGAACTTGTCCTGAAATTCTTTCTAAGTTCTGAGAAACTGATGGATTTTGGTGAAATTGTTCGAATCGTAGTTTTTTCACTTCGAAATTCAACCATTAGTAAATCTGCCCCTTAAAACTGGTAATTTGATCTCTCTTCTCTAATTCTTGCAAGACTTGTAGACAATGTTAATGGGTGGCATAAACAGATATATGTAACCTCTGTGGGGACCATCTTGAAATGTGGTGGCCAAAGACATACATCAGGATGTGGTATCATCTGTCCCCTATATTACTAAAAAGTCTTGAAACAATATATGATGGTCTTTATGGAGAACAAGCCACTGCATGCAAACCATAGAAACAATAGGTAATAAGGAAATAAAGTAAATATATTGATCTAGGAATGAACACAGTTTACAAGTTAATGTCAAATAACTATTTTCCATTTGAAGTGCAGAGAGAAGCTTAAAACCAGCTGAGCCAGGTAATTTTTTAAATGTTCCACGATGCTGCTAACTTTAAATTTATGCAAAAAAGAAACAGTGAGTTTCCAGTGAAAATATAAGTATGGACTTTATATTTAATATTATTTTTAGCAAACGACCTGGTGTAAGAGTTGAAATATACTTGTTACTTATAGGCCAAAGGATGTGGGCGATAAATCTCCTAGGGAAGTGGTATGATATGAAACTTCTGTGTTTTACACCTAAGGTTAACTAAATTCTTTCAAGGTGAAAACACGTCAAAGGATGCTTCTGTCATCTAACAGAAACCTTTCAAAATGACTCAAGCTAAAACACATACGTACATATTATGGGGCATATTTATCATGCTGTGTAAACCAATGGCGAAAAACATCAGTGATACCTGCTGGTCGTAACCAATCAGATCTTTGCTTTTGTTTCCTAACTTGTTAGTGACCGTTGAAATTGAATTGATGATTGTTTGCTATGGAAAACATCATTGGTGATTTTTCTAAATTTTTTACTTAGCATGATAAATAGGCCTCTAGATGTCTATCTATGGTCACAAGGCTACGATATGGAAGAGGGCCAGCTGGAATTGCTGTTGGGGGCCCATGCCATATTTGGTCTACAGAAGGTGGAACTCAGATAGACTACTTTTTCTTGTTTTATAGAGCAATATATGGGCCCCTGCTTCCAAATCAAGGAAGACAAAATCTGGGCTCGGAGTATACTTACTTACAAAACACTTCCTGTGCTGGTTATTGATGGCGGTGTAGGGAGTACTGTAGGTTGCCATGACCATTCAGTGTTGCGCAGCAGTATTTCTCAAGGCAGATTTGAAATTTCATATATCGTAGATCTTAAAATATATTAGGTTACAGGGGTCCCCAACCTTTTGAACCTTTTGAGCAACATTCAGAAGTAAAATGAGTTGGGGAGCAACACTAGCATGAAAAATGTTCCTGGGGTGCCAAATGAGGGCTGTGATTGGCCGTTTAGTAGCCCCTATGTGAATTGTCAACCTACATTGAGGCTCTGTTTGGCAATTCCCCTGGTATTTATGCAGCTAAAACTTGCCTGGGATTCAAAAATAAGCATTTGCTTTGAGGCCACTAGGAGCAACATCCAAGGGGTTGGAGAGCAACATGTTGCTCACAAGCTACTGTTGGGGGTCACTGCTTTAAAACTAAGAAGCAGTTCTAAAGCTCCTTTAAAAAAAATCCCCACAGGCCAGTTTGAAAATGTTGTTTCTAAAAGGTTTTTCAAATAGGCAGTAGTGATCCAACCATAAACTACCTTCATTATCTGATATTTATGACCAATATCAGTCTGACCTCAGAAACAGCTTTGACTAATATAGGGACTGCCTCAATTGTGTACTACTAATTTGACAAATAACATTGCCTGAGCTTTCAGAGGCATTAGTAACGGTAATCATAAAACAACGAGCATGATTTTCTCTTATTGGTCACACATTTTAGCAAACTGAATATCATAAAAAAAAAAAATCTTTAAAAAGTTACAGTATATTTTATGTGTTTATTATAAACAGTAACATGGTCTTAATTTAAAGTATAAATCACTTTACAGGTCACTTTGGAGAATTACAGGATGCTACTCAGCCTGTGCTTTTTTATGGTCACAACAATCCCTCCAAACACTGATAATTAAAACTGCCAGTGTCATGATACCAGCCATCCTATCCACCCATAATCCTCAACCAGGACATTTGGATTGTGATTTGAGTTTTCTTTGTGAAATAACCTGGTTCTTGCCATGGCTAAGGGTCTCTGATTTCCTGGGCTTGGGGGAAACCACTACCTGTTCACCTTCTTTAGTTTTGTCCCAGTGATAACCCTGAATGTTCAGATCACTTGAAAAATCAGGGACATTTCTAATACATGTATTTTGCAAGGCATGCAGTAATTGTATTTACATAGAACTGCAATCAGTGCAGCTTTTCTCGTTGGATTTTGTAGACATGCCCCTTACTTATCAAGCAACCTGGTAACACTACCCAATGGGGGACTTGAAATTTAGTTATATACATTATATGGAGATCTGTGGGGCTGGGGCAGACGGAGCTGTGGTCCCCAGCAGGCATATGACTCCATGATTTCCTTTTATATATAACATCTTGGAATATTAGTTTGGTAATCTAGTTGTAGTACACATGTGACAGCCAGTTTAGGTATGACTTTGCATACACTTTCCTTTTCTTCTTTTCCTAAGAATAAATATGCGCATCCTTGTCATACAGTTAATTATAAATGATTGCACTTTTACTTAATGGAAACTGATGAAAGGCTTTCTCTCCAACAGATACCAGAAAAAAGCATTTTTCAACCTCTTGATGCAACATTTCCAGAAAGACTGTTAATCAGAAAAAAAGTACATGCAATACCAGCACAACTAGATTGCTTGCAAGTTTCTTCTGTTCAAGACTAAAACATTTTCCGATTGTTGTACAAGCAGATAGTTCAGTGGCAGTCTAATCATTGTCTAATCATTTCTTTGTATTTCATAATTTTTATTTTCAGTACATTTCTTAAAAAATTATGTCAACACAACAGGGAAATGCATCTTGATATTACTAGATAAAAATGAGTAACAATGAAAATGATTTCACAATTTCCAGCTATAAGTAGGATTTAATGTAAAACATATTTTTTTTTATACCTATGCAAACCACTTGCATTTGTAAGTGAGTCTATGTTCATTTTGTCTGCATTATGGCTAACTGGCACACGCTTTAAAATTTCTACAAATCATAATGTATTTCTTTGAGAACAATTGTAGATCTTCTGCTAGGGCTGTTGGAGGCACTTCATGAATATGTATAATTTAAGGCTATAACGAACATAAAAACTGTTGGAGTTTTGTTTAGACAACAGATAAGAGACAATTAAGCACATACAGCTGCATTGAAAACAAGGACTTGTGCCTTCCATATAAATAATTTAAGCATTTTTCCACTAGACCCTCAAGTTGGAATATAAACTGCTATATGGTTACTAGGGTCACTCACAAACTGGCAGTTCTAGTATAGAACAACTTGGAAGGTGCCTGTTTAAAAGAAAATTAAAATAACAAGAATTTAGCTTTGCATTCCATATTCTTGTTGACTTATGTTAAAGGGATACTGTCATGTCATTTTTCAAAATGCTTCAGTTAATAGTGCTGTTCCAGTAGACTTCTGCACTGAAAACCATTTCTCAAAAGAGCAAACAGATTTTTTTATATTCAGTTTTGAAATCTGACACGATGCTAGAAATGTTGTCATTTTCCCAGCTGCCCCTGGTCATGTAACTTGTGCCAGCACTTTAGGAGGGAATTGCTTTCTGGCAGGCTGTTGTTTTT
>CM044435.1:75250311-75288172 GCA_024363595.1 Xenopus borealis | reverse complement strand
AATGAAAACTAATTGCAAATTGTCTCAGAATATCACTCTCTACATTATACTAGAAGTTAATTCAAAGATGAACAACCCCTTTAAGAATGCTCAAGATTTCTGGCTTGAACATTTAGGGTACTAAACTCTTGCTTGGTTTCTTCCTTTGAATGCCTTAGTTTCCTGCTGAGCTTTTTTCCCCAGCAGTTTTTAAAAAACAACAAAAAGTGGACACCTAAAAAAAGAAGGTGAAGAAACCACACAATAGTTTATGATCACTAGCATGTTTGAGCATTCTAAAATGGACCCCTTAGATATAAAATGCTAAGCTCAGTGTTGTAACAAGCCCTGCACCTCAAGAAAAATGAACTTATGACTGAGCATGAAGTGCCAGAGTGCTCAGGGGTACAAAATCATTCCCTTTAAAGGGAAACTGTCATGGGAAAACATGTTTTTTTTTTAAAGGCAGCTTTTATCTTGTGTTAGGGAGCTGTTATCTGGTTACCTTCCCATTGTTCTGTTGTTAGACTGCTGGGTGGGGGAAAGGTTGGGGTTGATATCACTCCAACTTGCAGTACAGCAGTAAAGAGTGATTGAAGTTTATCAGAGCTCAAGTCACATGACTTGGGGCACCTGGGAAATTGACAATATGTCTAGCCCCATGTCAGATTTCAAAATGAAATATAAAAAAATCTGTTTGCTTTTGAGAAATGAATTTCAATGCAGAATTCTTCAGGAACAGCACTATTAACTGATGCATTTTGAATTTTTTTTCCCATGACAGGATTCCTTTAATGATTAGTTACTCCGCACTTGAACCTGGGGCAACACCATAAAGGATTGAAAATTTAGCTCATGTAAAAGTGCAAAACATAGGGCAATTTCCACCTGTTTTAGCCCACATGTGTCTCCTGCCCCCATCTCCTTTTAGATTGCAAATTCTAATGATAAGAGCTCTCTTAACCTCCATTCTAAGACAACATACCAAATTCCTAGTACATTATAGCTTGTGGTCTGTTGGTTGTCTGTTCTTTCTTTTTCACATGAAAAGTTCCTTTGTTTTCCCATCTGTATTTCAAGAAGTGCTATTCTGTATTGTTTTCTTAAAGATGGTTGCTCTATAGTAGCAGTGTGAGTTAATGCAAAAAAAGATTTTTACTTATTTACTTGAAAAAAGTAGTAATAGTCAAACGAACGATTTTTTAACAGATTAACATGATATGCATAAGTAAAAAAAAAAGCTAGTTTTATATATCTTTTGTGAACCAAAGAAATTATGGGTATGGGTTTCTCTTATCTAGAATGCTTAGGACCTGGAGTTTTCCAGATTATGGATTTCTGTAATTGGAATCTCTGTACCTTACTTCAACTAAAAAAATAATTAAAACACTAATTAAACATATATTTTTTAAAAAATATTACATTGTTTTGCCTCCAGTAAGATTAATTATATCTCAGTTCGAAGTAAGTACAAGGTTCAGTTTTATTACAGAGCAACAGGAAATGCATTTGAAAATTTTTAATTATTTGATTTAAATGGAGGCTGTGGGAGATGGCCTTCCTGTAATTCAGAGCTTTCTGATAACTGGGTTTCCAGATAATGGATCCAATACCTAATAAAATATGTGATTTACTGTATAATATTTGTAAAATGCAAACATCTGTCCTTATTTATGCAATTTTATTACATTTTTGTATTTGATTTCTCCCAAAATGGTAAAACTTAGCATACAGTCAGCAATGAATTTTCTAACGCAGTTCAAGCAGTCACAGAAGCAGTCTGCTAGCAGTGGTTTTATTGAATTTGGCAAATGTGCACCCCTTTTTTAAAGTAATGGCAAATATTATCTTCATTGACTTTGTAGCGTCCACAATCATACTGACAAAGGACAATGGAAACAGTTGTCCATTAGATTATTTTACTTGAAAGTCACAATTAGCACACCTCATGCATCCACTCAGTTCTGCCAGGTAAGAGATCTGTCATAAAAATCAAACTATACTTTAGACTGCACTATATAATAAATCATTCGACTGAACGAATAAATCATTCGGTCATTCGAATGATTCGTACGATTCGAACGATCGAAGACTTCGATCGTACGAATCCTATTCTTTCAGGACTTAGCCTCAGAAGTCTATGGGAGTGGTCACATAGGCTTCTATTGCAATTCAGTAGGTCCAATCTGGCGAAGTAGGCAATCAAATAAACTTTAAAAATAAAATCCTTCGCTGGTCGAATGATCGAATATTCGTTCATTCGACTCTATTCGAATTTATTCGATTGTTCGACTATTCCCTATTCAATGATCGAATATGCCAAAATTCACATATTCGACCAAACGAATAAATCCTACGTTCGAAATTCGATCGAATTCGATTGAACTTCGGTCTATTCACGTGAATTTTGTAAATTGGCCCCTAGGTGTTCTTTTAGTTGATGTTACAGATTGTAGAAAGGTGAAAGACAATTCAAGATATTCTCTATAGTTCCTTATGAAATCAATAAGGCATATAGAAAATATAATTGTTGGTGTGGAATGAGTGCAAATATTATGCTTCGACTAAATCATGTGATACGCCCATCTGTCATAAAGAAGGAGAGGCTGTGTATAAACATAACAGGGGAGCTGTCAGCAAGGTTTTTCCTAGTTATGAAATCAAATACTGGTAATATGGGCAAATAAACAGAACTGAAATAGTCAGACTGAAGAATTGAAAGGAAGAATTAGACCTGGAGAAAAACTGTTGTTTCTGATTATGCCTTTCTGGCCCTCAAGTTCCTTTTAGCACATCCTTTGCTTTCTGATTTTATAACAACACTGGTGTTATGAATACATTGTATTTTTACAATACAGAATCATTATATATATTTATATTTCTTAACTGTTCCTACTGTCTGTAGAATTAGTGTACAGCAAAAATGTACAGCAATATACAAGTAGCTCTATGTAAATATACCTGGGATTGCCATAAACACTGGTTTACAGTTACAGTTAATACAGTGGTAAAAGCTTTCAGGCTATAGAACACTGGGAATGTTGATAGTGCTGCTACTGCGTTATTTCATATGCTATGCCTCATGGGATCTGTCATCTTTGGGCCACCATTATCCTCTTCTGGTAAACTGTTCAAACTGGTCAAAATGCAATTTCTAATTAGCAGCCGCTTCCCAATCATTTAAATGCAAATGTGCTGCCTTTGATCACTGCAGCATTTCAAAGATGCATCACCATCTTTCAGAGACAAAATGATTCCCATTCAAATGAATGGGAAGTGGCTGTTGTTAGGAAGGACAATTTGACAACTGCAGTCCCTGAGAGTGCAATAGGAGGTCAAAATGTGGCAAAAGGTTAAAGAATATATGCCAATCTTTTTTTAGCACATATTTCAAATAATAATATTTACCTTCCTCTGAATCAATTTTGTATTTATTATAGTCAAAGAAGGTCATTATGTGATTACAGTATCCTTTTAAGCCTCAAGCACTATAAGATATAGGAAAATAATTGAATACTTTTCATAAATGGAGGTTTGCCTGCAACTCTTTAAACATTGCTCTGCTTCACTTTACAGTATTTTGAGTAAATGAATCTCACTCTTAGTTTATGCAATTAATATTTAAAAATGTACAATAGAAATATGTGACTGATAAAAGTGCTCAAGATTTTAGACTTAGATATATTCTCAGAGATATTATTTTCCTTTACTAAATGTTTCAAATTGCATGTAGCACCGTTTTCAAACAACAACAAAAGAGGCACGAAAATTACCATTTAATACCATATACTGTGCTAATCATGAAGGAATCTCAGATTCTTGTGACATTGCTCACACACATGCAAAACCATCTTTTTTATCTATATGTTAATGTCTCAGTAACAAGATAAATTCTGTTTCAAAGAATACAGATTGCAGGTGCGATATCATAGTCATGCAGTACTATCATGCCATTACTATTGTTTATAATTCACTAATGTTTAGCTATATGACTAATCCTGGCCGTTTTATTAAGTGAATAATTATGAGGTGTACATAAAACTGAAAAAGAAGGTGCTTCGCAGGTAATATAAATGTTTTCTGAAGTTTTATAACCCATAGCAATCAAACCCCTCTTTGCTTCTTAATAGCAGAGAATTGCTAACTTCTGATCAGTAGTGAAGGGTTGTGTAAACTGGAGAAAACATCTTCAGTACCTTACCCCTTATTTGTGGAGACCTCTAAAATTAACATAACATTTAACAAATGTGTTAAAGGCAAAGGTATGTGCAAGAGTTCATGTCAAAAAGAATTTATGGAGTATCACATACAGTATATTAATAATCACAAAGCAATGAGAAGATTTGGATATGGAGAATTTAATGTAGACCATAGTGTCATTTTATACTCAAATAGTATTTAGAGTTATTGTGCCATTTACTTTGTAGAATATACCACAGACAGAAAAAGTAATGTACATAATGTTAAAAATTAAAGAAATTTGCCATTTCATCAAATTCTTTGAATTCTCAAAAACCCTTAAAGGAAAACTATACCCCCCGAACAATGTAGGTCTCTATAAACAGATATTGCATAAAACAACTCATATGTAAAACCCTGCTTCATGTAAATAAACCATTTTCATAATAATACACTTTTTTAGTAGCATGTGCCATTGGGTAATCATAAATAGAAAATAGCCATTTTAAAAAATAAGGACTGCCTCCTGGGATCCTAGGATCCAACGGTGCACACAAACATACCAAACAAACTATGAAGTTAGGTTACATGAGCCAATTAACAGACAGAGTTCTGTCTTTTGCTTCAACACTTCTTCCCTTTACAGTTAGAGTTGAAATATTTCTGGTCAGGTGATCTCTGAGGCAACACACACACATCACGAAATGGTGGTTCAAGGCAAGAGATATAAAAGGGCAATATTTACTTAAATATATATACCAGGTAGGTAAGATTCTTTAATATGTCACTTGATTTGATACAAACTATCTGTTGCTCAAAAATTCATTTTCGGGGTATAGTTTTCCTTTAAGTAAAATCAAGAGAAAGCCAATATTTTAGCCAACCTGTATAATTTGTAGTGAAACAGGAGTAACCTGCTACATTGTATTTTTATCTGTGTGAATAGTGGGTGGTTCTATTTCTCTTTTCAGGGTTTTAAAATGCTGCAGGAGAGGCTCAGTAGGAATGTGGTCATGTGAGCTGTCTATTGTACATGCTGAGTGGGGGAATTCTGCCTAGCATGGACTTCGGCATGGACTCTAGGTTGTCACTAGATAGTCATAAATAGATTAAAAATCCTCTTGGGAGGTAGATTAAGTAGCACCATTTCTTAGAAGATTTTTATTTTTGCTTGTATATACAGTAGTTCTGTATCTCAGTTGCATCTATTATCTCATTAGATGAAAGTTCTCTAAAGAGAAGAAAAGGTTCAATTAACGGGGGGTGCCAAATGTTAGGGAATGCTTCTGTTAGCAGAAAACTGCACTAGCCCGGGGTACTAGCAAGTGAGTGATTCTTTTCCTCCCTTCTCCTTTCTTCTAATTCCCACGATCAGTGGTTGTAAAGGTTTTTAACTCTACTTCACATGTGCACCCAAGTAAATAAAAAAGGGAGGAAGTGGATTACTTGCTCCCGTGTACCCAGGGCTAGTTCAGTGTTTGCTAACAGGGGTACCGGCCTGGAGTATCAGTTACATGATTACAATCCTTTGGGGTGCCCTAACATTTGGCACCACCATCAGTTGGACCTTTCCTTCTCCTTTTAACACAATCTGATTTCAAGAAACCCTGACAGCCAGGTTTATTTGTGGAAGCCTGTAATTTGCTTAACCCAATTGGTGGAGGTCCACTTGAAAATCTGGAGCTTGTTGTAACTATATGCTCTATGCCCGACAGGAATGTAAGTTTAAATTCTCTACAGTCACATTATATAACAAAAGATACTCTGTTTTTTATTAATCACAGGCATTTTGGTGCAATATGCAACATATAGGTGTTAAATATTTTTATAAACAAAAATGATAGAAAAATTCTCTTTTAGATAGATTATAACAATGCAATATACATTCGATAAACCAAAATATTATCCAAGACCGTTTATACACAGTAATATTGACATATCCCCCTTGACAAAGGCTAGAGTGCCAAAATGTTGGAGTATTCTCATCTTTGGCAAGTGTATCCGTTCCTTATGGTTTGTTTCTTTTTTTGCCTTGAACTTACAATTAAGTGGTAGGTATATATCTGTCAATATAAATGTGTATAAACTATCTTGGATAAGATATTGGTTTATCTGATGTATATTTTATTGATATAATCTATATAAAAGAGATTTTTTTTCTATCACTTTTTGTGATAATATATACTATTCAACTACAAGGTGTGCAAAGTATAAAAAAAACTTGGAAAGAGACTGCAGGTAACATTATAAGAAACCCTCTCAGCATTCTATTAATTTCCTTCTAGATAAACTATAGTACCTTAGATCTTCATATAGTACCTTAAGTTTTCAATCACTTCTTTAGGGTAATGACACATGGACTGTTTCTGGCACTTAAATTCAGCATTTAATCTGAGGTTGACTATTTCAGATAAGGCTGTAATTTGTAGGGTATTTAAAATGGTGACAGCTGATTTAAGGGATACTGTCATGGGAATTTTTTTTTTTTCCAAAATGCATCAGTTAACAGTGCTGCTGCAGCAGGATTCTGCATTGAAATCCATTACTCAAAAGAGCAAACAGATTTTTTTATATTTCATTTTGAAATCTGACATGGGGCTAGACATATTGTTAATTTACCAGCTGCCCCAAGTCATGTGACTTGTGCTCTGATAAACTTCAATCCCTCTTTACTGCTGTACTACAAGTTAGAGTGATATCACCCCTTCCCTTTCCCCCACAGCAGCCTAATAACAGAGCAATGGGAAAGTAACCAGATAACAGCTCCCTAACACAAAATAACAGCTGCCTCAAGAAAACGCTGTGGGTGCGGACCTGGGCCAGCTGGGGGCCTACAAAGGTCGGGGGCCCACCAGGTTTTTTCCCGGTGCCCCGCCAGCCCAGTCCAGCACTCAATAGTAAGAACCCATGTCCCACCACGTTCCATTCAGTTACATTGAGAAGGAAAAACAACAGCCTACCAGAAAGCAGTTCCCTCGTAAAGTGCTGGCACATGTCACATGACCGGGGCAGTTGGGAAATTGTCAAAATGGCTAGCCAATGTCAGATTCCAAAACTGAATATAACAAAATACGTTTGCTATTTTGAGAAATGGATTTCAGTGCGGAAGTCTACTGGAGCAGCACTATAAACTGATATGTTTTAAAAAAACATGTTTTCCTTTAACCAAAAACCCCAAGCCCAATTTTATGCTAACCTGGCACATAATTAGCACACTGTAAATAAAAAAGACAGTATTGGTGGACTAATATTCAATAATACATATAACTATCAGGCCACTTTAATAAATGGGCATAAGGGATATTTTCCCAGAACCACCCAGGATGGGGAATTAGCTGGAGCACTTTCATCTTTAATAACTTAAATTGCAATTTTTATAACTTACATGCCACAAAGGTAAGCTGTCCCTCTCTATGTTTCCATTGCCCCATCAGACAATGTAAATGGGTTATCAGCATCTTCAGGAATTTCAACAAAAAATAACATATTTTTTAGCTAAAAATGAGCAGACCTTAGCATTACTTAATAGAAATCAGATACAATATGAACAATGCAATCTGTATGATATTTGGAGAGTTAATAATCCGACATTAAAGGGTTTTATGTACTAAACCTTGTACTAATACAAGTCACAAACAAGAACAGACCTCTTTTTGACTCACCCACAAAAGCTGAATTTGTCCTCACAGTGTAACATTAGGAATACAACTTGAACAGACCACGCACTAATAGAATTCTCACTCTAAGAACATATCAATTTACTACAAGACCTCTGTGGAGGCTCAACAATGCTCTTTTATTAGACAAGAACATACATAAACAGCTAGAGATGACTATAATAGATCTTTTTCTCCCTAAATAATAGTGTGGACACTATAGATCTAAATTTCTGGTGTACCCTAAGAGGGCAACTAGTATAGCATCACACAAAGCCAAGCTGGCAAGGTAAAAACAAGAACAGTTACTAATGTGAATTAATAACCTAGAAAAACAAAAACACATGGACCCCTCACCTAAAATACTAGAGGAACTAAATAAGCTCAAAGAAGAAGTAAACCTTCTTATCCTAGGTAGATGCCAAACTCATCTTACAAAGCTTAAAAGTATGATGTATGTCATGGGGAACAGGGCCTCAGCCATCATTAAAAACAACTTGTTCAACAAACCCTGCAATATAGAATTGGGAAAATATAAAGAAGTCAAAATTAGCCCTAAAGATATAGCAGATGCGTTTGCTAGCAACTTATATAACCTCAAGGATAACCCCTCTACAATTCTGCCCTTAGAAAAAGATATAAGTACATTTTTAGAACAGCTACAGTTGCCAACCCTATTCAGCACAGCAATGTCCACTCTAACTAGAGGAAGTCTTGAGCATGATGAAAACTATGCAGAAAAACAAAGCCCCGGGTCCAGATGCATATAAAAACATATACTATATAACTTTTAGTAGCGTATTATCTCCCTACCTCACAAGAGCCCTTACTGCAGCAGCCACTCATGGGAAGTTCCCCCAAGAGATGATAAAGCAAATATCTCGAGAATTGTTAAACCAGGCAAAGATGACACAGTTCCAACTATCAACCCATATCCCTACTCAAGGAGGACCTTAAAATATATATGCATCTATAATATCAAAAAGACTGCAATCGTTATTACCACAACTTATTAACAATGACAAAACAGGTATTTATAAAAGGCTGCCACCTTCATGACAATACAAGAAGACTCTTTACTTTGATACAGCAATTACATAAAGCGAATACACCATCTTCAGTATTAACACTGGAAATCGTTTGATCAAGTGAATTGGACATATCTTAGACTAGTATTGGAAGAATTCAAAATACCCACCTCACTAATCACTGCTATTATGACCTTATTCTCCGACCCAGCAGCCCAAGTAAATGTGAATGGATTCTTGTAGGACACCTTCCCTCTAACATGAGGTCCTCGGGCCACAGTTTGGACACCCCTGCTGTAAGGCAAATACAATAGGACCCCAAGAACATAAGATACTACTGTTAGCTGATGTTATTGCATTAACAAAAACTAACCCTGAAATTGCTTTGCAGAAAATATTTGACTCAATTGGACAATTTGGTATCTTATATCATTACAAACTTAACATTAACAAAACACAGGCGATTCTAATCCTCATGCCAACTTTGGACATTAGCATGCTAAAAAGGAATTACAAATTAGACTGGCAAACAACAACATCAATTAGCTGTCTGGGATCAAAGCTAACAGCAAACCCTATGGGGCAAATTCACTACAGTGTGAAGCGTCTAACGCTAGCGCTAATTCGCCAGCATGACGTCAATTCGTAACTTTGCAAATTCTCTAACACCAACTCTGGTGAATTTTCGCTAGCGAAGTAGATAGACTAGCGCAACTTTTCACCCTAACGCCAGACGAAGTTGCACACTGAGGAAGGATCGTAATTATGCTGTATGTTACCACTTACGCTTTTTGCCAGGTCAGACCTGGCTAAGTTCAATACAATAGATAGGAGGTTGAAAAAAAAAACTTGAAATTTTTTCTAAGTCCAAAAAAACGCTGGTGTCTTTTACCTTTTGTATGATGATAATCTGAAAAATAGCGAAAATTTTTTTGGGGTTACCCTCCTCCCCCACTACACTTCATAACATATGGCAACACATCTATACAGGGGGCACATGTTTAGGGCAATAGGACAACTTTATTTTATTTATTAAAGGAGTCCTGGGCTTGTGTAGTGTAATGTAGTGGCTGTAACATATAGTTCTATTATACTTTGAAATTCGCGCTGTACGCAAATTAGGCATCGCTAGTGTAAATGCCTGGCTAAGTAACACTAGCGCAACTACACTACCATTTGCCTGGCGAAGTGCGGCGAATGTTAGCGAAGGCAACGCTAGCGCTTTTTCGCTGCTTAGTGAATTTGCCCCTTTGCATCTCTACCAACAGAATTATGAGGAAATACTGAAAGACAATCAAACAACCCTTCAAAAGTGGAAAACTACCTACATATCTTGGCTTGGCAGAATTAATGCCATGAAAATGCTGATTGTACCAAAAATTCTGTATACCCATTCCGTTATATACTGTAATTCTTTTTTCAACAGATCCAAAGAATACTACTAATTTTCATATGGGACCAAACAGGGCAGTTCCTGCCATGAGCAAGCGGCAGTGAACGACCAGTTAGAAGGGGTGGCAAAAAGCCCCCTCCTGTAACTTTAAGAGCAGCATTTCTGGTTTTATAATTTTCATTGAACTTTACAAAAACTGTCTAAAAAAAGTCTAACAACCATATTCCTTTCCCATGTGCAGTAAAACATATTTTTTTATTTGATTGGAATATACTCTAGGGCAGGGGTCCCCAACGTTTTTTAACCGTGAGCCACATTCAATATTAAAAATAGTTGGGGAGCAACACAAGCATGAAAAAGTCCCTTGGGTTGCCAAATAAGGGCTGTGATTGGTCATTTGGTGGCCCCTATGTGGACTGGCAGCCTACAAGAGGCTCTAATTGACACTATACTTTGTTTTTATGCAATTAAAACTTGCTTTCAAGCTTGGAATTCAAAAATAAGCACCTGCATTGAAGGCCCTGAGAGCAACATCCAAGGGGTTGGAGAGCAACATGTTGCTCACGAGCTACTGGTTGGGGATCACTGCTCTAGGGTATTCCTGCTATATTTTCCATTTACAAAAGACATTACAATTTAAGGTGTTAATACATTATGCTCCATTTCAAGAAAGCACCTGTTACTCCTATTTGACAGGTTTCTATTTTATTGTAACATTGCACAAGTTACCTCTGGCAGCTGCAATTAACCTGTATTATATTTTTAGCAATATCCAGACAAGCAACATACATGTTGAATTATTTAGTTATAGTCAAATGCTCTGCTATTCATAATGAGTAGGTGTTCATGCGCATGATGTTACAAAACCCTTATTAGGAATTTTCTTCATGAGGTTGGAACATATTTGACAGTAGAGTACAGTATTGCATTTCTAAGTCCAGTCCCTCAGTATACATGCATTGGACAGAAATGAAAAAAAAAAAGTATTTTTTTCAATCTGAGTTTTATTACACTTGACACTCTGAAGGGGGACCCCCAACCTGCCCTATATGGCTCATACAATTCAGTTGGGCTTGAGGAGGGGCAAGGAAATGGCTATAGACATGATGCTAGCTAAAAGTGTATATATATATATATATATATATATATATACACTATAAAAATACATTTTGTGCTAATTAAAAGGGAAGTCTTTTTTGGTTCACTGATATTGTAAGATGTGTAAAGAAGGTCTGTATTTACATTACTATTGTTATTATTCTGTTATATGTTTTCAAAATATTTTTACATGAAATATATAACAAAATCAAAATGTCAGAGACCTTGCTAAAGTAATGCAGTGAAAACCTCTCTCCGTAGCAGTAGCTGCTTTATGAATAAATTTGAGATAAAAGTTTGTTATCATAGCAGGCGTGCATGCATGTAGCCACACACACTCTAAGGCTGTCCTGAGCACACATAAACAAAAGGCTGTGGTTTGATGATTAGCATGCAAACATTTGGATAAACGTTCAAAATAAACCCCTAAGGACCCTAAATAGACCCAGGACTTGGTGGTGGTGCATGTTTGTGAACTGAGAACTGCCATGGTTGAAAAAACATTTGACTAATCTAATTTACACATCAGTTTTGATTTACAAGTCTGTTGTTACTGAACCAGCCTCTGTGATACTATTAAATAACAGAAAGAAAGGATGAAAGATTGAAAAAGTTATTTTACTTTGTAAATAGTTTTAAGTCTATTTGTTATCATATAGTTGTGAAATATAGCATGATGATTAAGTACATACACCATATATACACCATACATACATCTATCTCAACCTCCTCAAGCTGATTTATATGATGTTTTGGCCATGCCCCTTGAATACCACAAACATACTAAGTTATGTCCTTGAAACACAGATCAAGGTGATATCTTTCTCCTTGCAAGTATATATATAAAAAAATAATAATAAAGAAATGCAAGCACTGCTGTTCAACTTTTCCCATGAAGGGCTCTGATTCTACAGCATGTGACATCTGGACTATATAAAGTAATAAGTAATGATGTCATACAAGTATGGCTATGGAGTCCTTGAGCAAGCTGAAGCCCACGGGCTTCTCTGTTCCATAGGAGCCATATGAAACAGTGAAGTGGAGTGAAAGGCAGATCATACTGCCAAAGGTATATTTCATCTCGGTTGTGTAGCTATAATATAATACAGCACAAAAGAATAATTCTGTTTAACTTAAAAATTTATTTTTGCAATGGTGGTTGTAGTTCATCTTATAGACTGACTGTTTACAGAGAATCTTTTAACAAAATGATCTGGAAAACTGGCATAATCCATGTAGCATGCACATAGTGTGGCCTAGGGAGCACCTATTATTTTACCTTTTATGTATTTACTTGTATTAAGAAGAATCAGTAAATGTCTTTACGCACAATTACCAGACTAATTCATGTAATCCAGGTTTTCTTTTTAATTATAGCTTTGCATTTTTGTCATGTTGCTCATAAGTTCTACAGTACTAAAACCTGACGAAAATTTGTAGGGAGTGTTTACATGAAATCACTTAATTGTATGTTTTGGCAGTGCATTCTTTCTGGCAGCAACATTATCAGCTCTTAATCCACTAAATAGATGTACTTTCATTAACACTCATCAATATTTGTGCATTATATTCCTGATCTTCTTTTCACTAAAAATAATATTACCAGAAATTGTGACATTGCAGTAGAGGGTAAAGGTAATTTTTACAATTACATTTTGAAAACTAGGTATTTGCTGCAATCATTCAAAGAAATGTATTTAAGGATAATTATTCCAACACATGAATAGACCAGAAATAACTTATTGGACTGAATAAAAGAATTGGGTGAAGCTCTGCCTACTACTGTGCACAGAAGCAGCGGAACTTGCTTATTTCCAACTGGCATCTGGATGCAACATTGGTGAATTAAGGACAATCTGGTTGAGTAGCCAAATCCAAACTGCTTCATAGAAAATGACTAGGTAGCTCGCTCTTGTGTAAACTTACTGTTCGCCTTTTTGTTGACTTTGGTGACATCATTATGACTGTCTGCTCTCAGTACCCATGAATTGCAGGTAATCAGCATCATTCAATTTACCACTAATATTATTATCATGCAATACATGAAGGTTCTGTTTCACCAGGACCTAACCTGACTGGTGCCTGACTGGTGCCCTTATCACAAAGTGGCCTGGGTTTTAAACTGAATGAAGTTTTTTAGCTTTAGGGGTTTATAAACTGCTTAGATGTTTAATTGTGTGTAAACTGAGATTTTATTTAGTTGCTGTTGTCAGTTTATTTTGTTAAATATTGAGGCATAAAATATTATCTTGCCTTTCCACCTTACGTTTAAGTGCAGTGGATCAAATTTTGAATATGTTACAATGACAACATATTACATACATCACAGAGATCTCTATAATAGTTCTGATAATTTGGTGCAGATAGAAGCAACTCAAGTCAAAGAAATAAACAGGCAGCTTTATCAGTAAATCATTCATCCTTATGTTGTCATGCAAGAACTCATCTGACTGGTATAGGCATTAACTATAGTTTCACCAATACACTGCATGGAGGATTCTGAGAGCTGTAGTTGTACAATATCTAGAGAAAAAATTAGTTTTTAGACAGCAGAATCTCAAAAGTAGATGATCATACAGCAAGTCTATAACTGCACCCCCCTCCCTCCTCAGTCCATCAGAAAACACAGCTTTCTGCCAGACTATTCAAGCTTCTGGGATTTTGTTATTGCAATGGCTGTACTGTGAATCGTTCTGCCCTTGGCGCACTTTAATAAAATGTATCCCATATTCCAGAAGCCCAAGGATTTCTATTTCTGCTCTTCAGTTACTTATAATAATTGCTGGTGGAAAGATGTGCATTTTAATAAATATTAATGATAAAGATATCATCAAGCAAAACCAAAACTTATAGACTTTATGCCGTTTTTTTCACCTCCCCACCATTCTTTGCAGTTTTGGAGTTCACCTATAAATGACTATACCATTTGTATTTATCTGAGTGCCCGAAGTATAGTAACAGGTCATATTCTCAGGATAGAGAGATGAATGCAAATGACTTATATTCTTATTTAGATCAGAAAGATTGTATGCCTTCATGCATATACAAGTAGAATTCTGAAAAAATCATGCATGCTCACTTTAAGTACATTCAAAAAAGCCTCTTAGAATCTGAGTTGAAAACTGTAATTAATGTGAGCAGATTAACAGCCCAACAAGGCAGATACTTGCAATTATTATGCTCACCTATAGTTATTGTGACAGTTGCATGGAAACTTTGACTGTTTGGCCTGAAACTATACAGCAATATGTGATTTTCTGGTATGTCAGAAAGTCTATAGAGATTTGCCTGCTGGAAAGGGGGTTAAGGGTTTACTCCTAGGGGGTTATTTACTAAAATCTGAATTTTATCTAATTTGTTTAATTAAAAAAAAAAAAAGCTTGACCAAAATCCATCCTTGTTTTTGCTTTATTTATCATTAAATAATTTGAAAAAATCGGATTGGGGAAAAAACTTGATAAAATTGAGCTGAAAACCCAAATCGTACACATTTTTCAGTCTTTTCTCCCAAATCACTTTGATTTTTTTCATGTTATTGCCAGAAAACCCAAATTTTTAAACCTAGCGCAAACCTTGATATCTTCAAATTGGTATTGGGACATCTACCATTGAGTTATACATGAACAGGTTTCAGATGGATTTTGGACTTGGGCTTTTTGCAGCATATAGTAAATGTAAAACCAAATCTTAATAAAAAAATTTGAGTTTTTGCCACAAAAAAGCACAACCAGAAAAAATCGAGTTTTAGTAAATAACCTCCCTAGTGTATGCAGAACTGCTTTAGGTTAAAGGCTCTTACACATGGGTGTTTCTTCATGCAGTTCCTTGTGGTGGGTTTTCAGGCATTCCACTGCAGGGAATCACAGCCTGTGCTTTTTAGTTTAGGTGGGACACAATTGGATACATTTAGAGTTTTTCTGGGACAGACAGGGAATCAATGATTACATCAGGATCTGCCTTCATAATTCTTTTTACACTCAAAAAATAGACATGCACATTTTAAACCTGTGCCAAAAATAAGACCTTTGCTATACTATTGTATTACATATGTAAAGAATTCAAATTAATAAGAGCTAATAGAAGTTATTAAAACATCTTAAATATTATGAACCAGTTCTAAAGAGGTTCCATTTCCAAACAAGACCTCATAACTCCTTTTAACCCTACATTTCAGCCTATCCCCATAACCATTACAGCGCTGCACAATACGTTGGTGCTCTAAAAATAAATTAAAGAGATATGCATCAATGTGGGGTGGGCGGGATCAGGGGTGGGGCTTGGGTGTCAGGATGTTTCTAATGGTGGCCCTGGCTATACATATTGTCAGTTTCACAGTTGCCCCAGTCATGTGACTTGTGCTCTGATAAACTGCAGTCACTCTGATGCTGTACTGCTGCACTACAAGTCGGAGTTATATCACCCCCTCCATTCCCCCCAGCAGCCTAACAACAGAACAATGGGAAGGTAACCAGATAGCAGCTCCCTAATACAAGATAACAGCTGACTGGTAGATCTAAGAACAACGATCGATAGTAAACTCCAGGCCCCACTGTGACACATTCAGTTATGTTGAGGAGGAGAAACAACAGCCTGACAGTTTCATCCTAAAATGCTGGCTCATTCTGAAAGCACATGACCAAGCAAAATGACCTGAGATATCTCCTTAAGAGAAACATTTTAGTGACAAAATCTTGTGAAATAGCAAAACAAAAAAAAATGACATAAGAACAAAGAAAAATACATGAAATAAAAGCGTCAAAGCACTTATAGATTGGATAATTGCAGATTAAATTGATCATTTAAATAACTCAAACACCATTTCCATAATAGGAAAAGTTACCATTTTAAACTACAACAAATAAAGGAAGATGAACAAATTTAATGTGACCTTTTTTTTTGTTTTTCCAACCCTAGAAAAAAAAAAACCAGACAATATTATCATGCTGAATAGTGATGGTCACAATACCTACTTTAATGCTTTCTAGTTCATGACCTTAAAAACGTAAAGGGACATTTCTGTTCTGAGACAGCCATTATATCTGTCCACTCATCAGAATCATGATGACCAGGTGGTTGGGTAGAGGATGACAATCAAACAATCACATCTTTCTTTGCTCTCTGAGTTTTCTCACACCATTTTGTTCCTACAGAGTGACCAAAGAAATACAATAAGGTTCAGGTCTTGATTTAAAACAAATAAATAACTATATCAAATGAGGCAATATATGACTCAAAACCTGGCCATGATTTAAGACCCTTATTGTTTAATGCTCCCTTTTAGTAAAGGCAATTACAATTATCTAAACAAACACTACAAAGATATGGCTGACCAGGTGTAAACTAAATAGACCTGGGCTCCGAGCACAGTGCATGCAGGTAAATTGATTACATTGATAAGTAGTACATCCTTTACTTTCTTACCTGTATAGTGAATGCAGATTTTTGTGCATAAAAAAATAACCCAACACCAACAGTAATACCTTATATATAGTGATCAGTCTAATGCTTCTGTTTAGCACAAAACTTGCTGAATCTATAAAAGTAAAACATTACTTCATTACACTCCAGAAATTTAGATCTATGTTTTAGTAAATTAGTAAGATTAATATGCTGTATTGCTCTGGTAATTTGGGGATTTATCATTTTTCAGTTGCCAATATTTTGGTCCTTTATTTAAATAGAAAGCCAAACTACAACAGTTTTTAATGTTATTTGTTAACTAAAACCAGAGAACTAGTATTATTCAAATATAAAAGCTTGAGAATTATTTTTGCCAGCTTTAGTCATCCCACCATGTCCATGGATTATACGATGGAAAGAATCTAAGATGAAGGGTAGTTTCACCTGAAAAATAACCGTAACTAATATGTAGACTGTAATAGACAGTTTGCAATAGGTTTTGTGAGTGACCTTAAACAACCAGATAGCCTTTTAAACTACCAACTACCTCATGTATTGGTTATTAGTTATAGTTAATCTGTATTTCACGGTAATCATTCATCTATTGTACAGCTCTGCAGAATATGTTGGTGCTTTATGAATACATTATAAATAATTTATATTTAATTTATAATAATTATAATAATTAATAATAATTTCAAAACTATAAACATAAATTAAATGAAGATTGGTTGGAAAGTTGCTAAGAATAGGCGTCTTAAATATATTAAAATATAATTTAAATAATCCTGACTGTAAGTAAAGAAAATATTAAAAAGGAAAGTGAAGTTATTTTCTATGAGAGGCATTAGTTACTGCATTAAAACATTCTGATGCTGCATACATCTGCCTTGGAGGTTTTTATGCAAACTGGAATCCAAGCGGAACAGAGCTGTGCCTGTTGTATTTGAGACTATAATTAAAGGTAAATAAGATCAGAACATAGGTTATCATTCAAGCAAAGCCATACTGGTGCAATTGTAGTGAGTAATATGGATTTTTCCATATACACTATTAAAATCATCTCACAATTTCTTATGTTGTGTGTGAAGCATTGTGTATTCATATTATAAAATCCATTGGTTTATTATTTTGTATCACATTTCCTTTTTGAGATGTTTTTAAATAGGTTTATGCTGAAAGCTATGGAAAACTAACTGGTGAATAAGAAGTGGTTGTAAATATATTTGTTCTGTGGGATTAAAATAGTGACCATGCTACACTTACACTTGATTCCACTTTATGATGCATTGTGTGCAAAGCTGTGATCACTTCTGTAGGGTATACTGTATAGAAATGGGCGAATTTGACCCATTTTTCCAAAAATTTGCAGACGGCAAATTGTCGGTGATGCTCATTAATGTCTAAAAAACATTTTGAGGAGCAGCAAAATTTGTTTTGACGCAAGTAATTTTTTTTATGCACAACGCCAATTAAGTCTATGGGGGTTATTTCTTCTGCAAAACAAGGCTAAAAAATTCACCCATCCCTAATACTGAACAATGAACTACGTCTATGTGTCCCAATACAAAGTGTCCATGAGACAGCTGAGATCCATCAAAATTGATTGAGACAAATTCATTGTACTGTTAAAAATCGCATTAGTCAACTCATATCTTTTTGCTCAGCACCTCGGCCTGAACCAGGACCCCTAGCAATTCCCAGGACATGAGCAGTTGCATGACAAGTTGCAAGGACAGACACCTGTCCTGCTTCCACTCTCTTTACCCTTCCTAAGGCCTAGAAATATGTAACTATGTAACTATGTAACTATGTAATGCCCCCCCGAACTGCCTTCCCAACTTTGGGCAACTTCAGAAAATTAAGGCAGTTTGGGGAGATTAGTCACCCCGAAGAAGAGGAGATTTGTCTCCGGGCACTAGTCTCCCCGAATCTAAGTGTATGTCTCTGCCCTAAGGGTGGTGGCAGATTGAAGAGGTTAGTCAAAGCGATCCCACCATCGTTTCGTATTCTTGCCAGTGGGAAGAAGTACTGGGAGATTAGTCACCCGCTGTAGAGGAGATTTGTTGCTCTGCAACGTCACCTTTTGTGCCTGCAACATATAACCAAATTCAACAGATTGGCATCTTTTCCCCTGGATAGCCTACACTACATGGCCTAAAAGTATATTTTTATCCACAAGAATTTTAGTGTACTTGCAGGGCCTTCTGTCTTCTCTGCAGTGACCAGTACCCCTAAACAAGCAAAGACTGATAATAGAACCTAGAGTATGACTAGGCACTCATTGGAATTGGCACTTCCTACACAAAACACGACTTGTTTCGCTGGAAATTCGCAAATTTTTTGGCAAAGCGAAACGGAATAGATTCGCTCATCACTACTTATGACCCATTACAGAAATGTGCTAAATGCCTCAAATTGAGCACATGAGTGACCCAAGGTTAAACTCATATCTATGTAACCCTATTCTCAAATTTGCATCCAGCTGATGTAAGCAGTCAAAGTGCACTGGCAGCATGCAAAACACAGACACACTTTTGCCACCCCTGAGCTGTATTTCTGTACCAGTCAAATGGATTAATCAAAAGAGACGTAGCATACCTTTGACAGTTCCTGCTCTATTCCAAGGAGCCCTTCGGATGGAAGAAATTATGTATGAGTCAGCGTTCTTCTTGGGAACCACCCCTAAGGGGGATAACCACAAATCTGGCAATGGTGGAAACAAAAATGGGCTTGCCATTCTCCACAGGTGTACCTCTTTGTTTTTCCTTCACAATGTCTGGGTGTTCATATGCTGACCTTAGATTCTTGGAAACCACCCCCAGAGCCCTCAACCTGGAACAGAAATCTAACCCTGTGAAAACATAGATAATATTGAAACATTCCAGAGGTAGCAGGGTGAAAATGTCAATATTCTCCCTCTTCAAAAATTTCTCCCCCACGTCCTCCTTCAGATGCACCCTCAAAGTCGATATGCCCTTTTGCTGTATCAGAGACCAGCAATGTTTTTGTAACATCATCTTTCTTTTCCCCATCATATTTTTTTGTGTTTCACCATCTCCACATTACCTGTGCCATGCTTTTTTTTAACCCTGTAAAAATAAATACCATTAAATTATTTGTATTCAACCATATTAAGCATAAATTAGCAGTAAAATGTCAGGGTTCAGTTGGCCTTTCATTAGATTATTGAGGACATTGGAATTGATGATTTTTGATCACAATACAAAACCATTGAGCTTTAACTTTAAGGAACAGTAACACCAACAAATTAAAGTCTTTTAAATTAATGAAAATATAATGTAGTCATACTGCACTGGTAAAACTAGTGTGATGCATCAGAAACTCAAAAGTAGTTCTGAAAAGGGACAAAAAGGCACACAACTGATAACAGATAAGCTCTGTGGTATATAAAGGGATCCTTCAGACCCTATCTGTTATCTATTGTGAATCCTGTGCTTCAATTACTGCCCCCATGGCAACATGGCAGTTTGTTTATATAAACTATAGCAGTTTTTCTGAAGCAAACACTCTAGATTTACCAATGCAGGGCAACAGTGCATTATATTGTCATTCCTTTAAAACACTTGAATTTTTTGGTGTTACTGTTCCTTTAAAAGCACAGGACAATCAACAACAACCCATTTTTTTAAAAAGGTGTTATTGTTTTTAGATTTGTCTCACAAAAATATATACATTTGTCCTAATTGCTATGCAATTCACCTTATCTTTTAATATTCACATCATGAAGGTTTTACATACAGTTTCTTTTTCTTATTCCATTCACGCTTAAGGCAAAGTTTCTCCCCATTTCTTCATCTCTTTCTAATTACAGAAAGCTGACTTATCTTATAAAAGCAATGGCCCCTGGTTTGCATTACTTCTCTGCACATTTATTCATTAATCATCAAATATAATTAGGCTATCTTGCAATTAACTTTGAAAGAATAATTGTGTCAGGTAATGACTCTGTGAGGACAAATAGAAAAGACATAAGCAGAGGAATAACAGGCTCAAAAACATACATCACAACAAAGACTACAACCAGAATTTGTTCTAGTTTGCAAGCAGCATACCCCACATTTCAACCACTATTATTATTCAATGACCAATAGTAAATATTTATAATGGTGTTCAGCCTTTTGGTGTTAGGGAATGTATTAGGACATTCTCTGTGTACTTATAATAGTACCTACAAGGCAGAAAGTGGCTTGTACATTTCTGTTACATAAAATGCCTATACAAAATTGGACAGAAAACATAAAAATAGAACAAGCCATCAGCTATTCTTCAGCATATTCTTTCATTTCAGTTACTACAAATTAGTGATGGGCGAATTTATTCGCCAGGGGCAAATTTGCTGCGAATTCCCACGATTCGCCGCTGGCGAATAAATTCGTGAAACACTAACCAAATTTCGCCGCCAAAAATTTGCCGGCAAAAACGAGTCGCGCGTTGTTTTTGACGCGACGCGCCAAAAACGACGCGACGCGCGTCGCAAACGACGCGCGACTCGTTTTGCAAATTTTTCGCCAATTCGCGAATTTCTCTGGAAATTCGAGAATTTTTTGGCGAAGCGAAACGCGGTCATTTCGCCCATCACTACTACAAATACAACAAATGACATTATTTCAAATACAGCTATGTAGCAATTCAGTTCAAGGTCAACACTTGGCAGATGTATTAAGTATCAGTAGATTTGGTAAATTTTACTTAGTAAGGCCTTATACACATACTTGTCCTGAGCAACATGTGAAAATGGAAAATGAATTCGACAATGGTTCTCTGCCTTTTGCTAATGCCACCAGCAACAAATAACTTTTTTTAAGGTTTGTAAAGGAATTTCCAATCTTTTTTAATTCTAGAGATCAATGAATATTATGATTATCACTTCCTTAGCAAGAAACTATTTTTCTCTTCAATAACTGCATGTATCATTTCCTGTGTTTCTTTTTTACTTAGAAATGTCATCACACATAAGCAAAGGGATTAGAAGTCAGTTCTTCACAGCAAGTGTTTGAATAAAATGCATTCCTTAAGAACTATTTACCATATCATCTAGAAAACAGTTGCAACTGACTGTTAAATGTTTGCTTAATTCGAGACTATAGTTTCTGCTTTGTTGGCTTTATTAATTCACTAAGCAAGATGAAAAGCAAAGCTGAAACCCTTAGAAGCATTGTTTTTACCTCTTGTTTTCTCACCAAATCACTTGGCTATTTTTTTTTATATCAAAAAGGAGTTACAGCAACAGGAAAAATAAGCACAGAGCAATACCCTCCAGGGTCTATCTGATAATGTAGAAGTGTCATAGGTTAATAGTCTGTGCAGACAACCAAGGACTTGGGACAAGCAAGTTGTAAAAAAGAACATTCAAATTGTAGAACAATATAGATGAATGTGACCATATTATCTCCTTACTTGTTGCTTTAATGCTCAAGTACTCACCAGTGTTACCGTACAAAGGTATATGCCTATCACAGCAAAAAGCTGTAAAAACATGAGGGCTTTTTTAGCAGGCAATAAAATGGGGAATTTATATTCAAATTAAGATATCCAGGGGTTTTCCACAAATTGACAGGCAATAGATTATAATCCTCCTGTGAGAAATGATTCTATCCACAAGGAAAGGAATGTAAAAGCTCAACACATATTGTACATTTTTTAAAATCATCATGATACAGTATGATTTGGTGGGTTTATTGTTTTGAGCACCCAATTTACACCTGTAAAACAAAGTTCTAGATTGTAGGCTTCCTGCCAAATTGAACATGTTTTTTAAAGGAACAGTAACACCAAAAAATATTAGTGTTTTAAATTAAAGATAATGTAATGTAATGTTGTGTTGCACTGGCACAACTGGTGTGCTTGCTTTAGAAATTCTACTATAGTTTATATAAACAAACTGCTTTGTAGCCATGGGGCAGCCATTCAAAGCTGAAAAAGGAGAAAAGGCACAGGATACACTGCAGATAACAGATAAGCTCTTTAGTATACAATGGGATTCTTCAGAACGTATCTGTTATCATCTGTGTATCCTGTGCTTGAATGGCTGCCCCCATGGCCACGCAACAGCTTGTTTATATACACTATAGTTGGGTTTCTATAGCAGAGTAGTTTTATGAGTGGAGGACAACAGTACACTATATTGTCATTCTTTGAATTTTTTGGTGTTACTGATCTTTTAAGAACAACACTGGGATTTGGGTCAGAAATGCTGGGTAATTTGAAAGCTAAAATTAAGCCCTGGGATTTATAAAAAAAATTATTAGCGACTGGCAATCTGGGCAGCTAAGTGGCAAATGAGATTCAATATTGATAAATGTAAAGTCATGCACCTGGGATGTAAAAATATTCAAGCCACTTATACCCTTAATGGGACTGCACTAGGCAAATCCATTATGGAAAAGGACCTTGGAGTCCTTGTAGATGATAAACTTGGCTGTAGCAAGCAATGCCAGTCAGCAGCATCAAGGGCCAATAAGGTCTTGAGCTGTATTAAAAGGGGCATAGAGTCACGGGAGGAGGGGGTCATTCTTCCACTTTATAGAGCACTTGTAAGGCCACTTCTAGAATATGCTGTACAGTTTTGGTCTCCATCACTCAAACAGGACATTATTGTATTAGAGAGGGCTCAGAGAAGGGCAGCTAAGCTGGTAAAAGGTATGGAAAATCTTAGCTATGAGGAAAGACTGGCCAAATTGGGGATGTTCACGCTGGAGAAGAGGCGCTTAAGGGGTGATATGATAACTATGTATAAATATATAAGGGGGTCATATAATAATCTCTCTAATGTTTTATTCACCAGTAGGTCTTTCCAGCTGACACAAGATCACCCATTCCGTTTAGAAGAAAAGAGGTTCCGACTAAATATTTGGAAGGGGTTTTTTACAGTGAGAGCTGTGAAGATGTGGAATTCTTTCCCTGAAAATTTTGTACAGGCTGATAGCTTTAAGAAGGGGTTGGATGGCTTTTTAGCAAGTAAGGGAATACAGGGTTATGGAAGATAGCTCATTATACAAGTTGATCCAGGGACTAGTCTGATTTTTTCCCCCTCTGAGGTAAATTGGAGAGGCTTCAGATGGGGTTTTTTGCCTTCCTCTGGATCAACTAGCAGTTAGGCAGTTAAAATAAAAAAAAGAAAAAAAGTTAAAAAGGTTGAACTTGATGGACGTGAGTACTATGTTACTATGTTCTTACATCCCTTTAATGAGTGAAGGTTGGTTATAACATGGTTAGTTGCCTATTCAGTTGCTGTACCAAATGAAAGTAAGAACACACACCCACTAGAACAGGAGTTTACTTTGTCCCATGATGCTCTACATCCATAACAACATTGTTAGCATTCTGTTCCATGGAAAATATTATGTGAAAAATACATGAAATTAGAGGGTGGGTTAGACAATCTGTTTGTTGACAGTGTCTTGAGATCTACTGATCACCAGCTTAAGGTCTACTGGTAGATCCCCCCCTTTGGGCACTCCTGTACAAGAATTACGGATGTACCAAATCCAGGATTCGGATTGGTATTCGGCGGGATTCGGCTATTTTCAGCAGGAATCGGATTGGACCGAATCCTTGTGCCTGGCCAAACCGAATCTGAAATACTTAAAAGCATGTGACTTTTCATTACAAAACATGGAAGTAAAACATTTTGGTTTTTGCCCATCCTCTCACTAATTTGTATATGCAAAATAGGGTTTGGATTCTGTTCAGTATTCAGCAAAATCTTTTGCAATGGATTTGGGGGCTCGGCCAAATCCAAAATAGTGGATTCAGTGCATTCCTAACAGTCAGCTGGAAGAACTTTATTTGAATGTTTTTCTGTTCCATTCTTAAAATGAAGGTTTAACCACAAAAACACAATGGAAATACCAAAAATGAAAGAGGGTACATTCAGTTCTAAGTAAATCTGACAATGAAACTGTAAAGCAAAGGATGGAAAGGAGATGGTTGAAACAATGTTATTAGGAATTTCCACTACCCTTTAAGCCTTGATACACTATAAACAGAATTATGCTGCTGCTCTATAGTTGTGTACAATACCTTTCAGTTCTTCTGAAACAATATGAATTTTACATTGGACAGTGGTACTCAACCATTTCCAGTGCAAGCTGCATTTGAAGGCCCAGCTATTATTCAGGACCCCTTTAGCTAATGAAAAGGAAACAGATAAAAAAAAAAGAAAATATCTGCCTAATCAGTCATAATTTCTAGCACAGCACAATACATATTCACCCCAAATCTCACCCTAACTGATATTCAAGATGAGCTTTCAGATGTATTCATTCAGTAAATGCCCCTATTTCTCTCCAGTTTTCACCCTAACTGCACCCCCTTCCCCTGCCACTGTGCCACAGTTTAGGAGCTATTAGATGGCTATTTAAGCTATTATACTGTACATTACAAATATACCAAATATGAAAAAATGTGGAGTAGGGAGGTTATTTGCTAAAATCTGAATTTAATTCATTGTCCCAATAAAAAAAAGCTTGACCAAACTCCCAAGCCCCGATTTTGCCATATTTATTAACAAATTAAGTTGATTTAATCAGATCAGTAAGAAACTGAAAAAAATAAATAAAGAGAAAACCTGAATTGTATGATTTTTTTTCAGGCTTTTCTCCTGAAATGCTAGTTTTTTTTCGGGTTTTGGATACAACTAACGCAGACCATGATAACTTCAAATTGTGATTGGTGCCACTCCTATTGACTTAGGACCACAACAGGTGGATTTTTGAAGTATCTGGGGTATAATAAATCTCTAAAAATACAAGCTTTTTTTCCCCCACAAAAAAGCTCGATAAAAAAATGACGTTCAGTAAAGAAACAGTTCAGTGTAAAAATAAAAACTGGATAAATAGTTAGCCCGTGCAAAACCCCCAAAATTAATACTTGAGCAACAGATAGTTTATATCAAATTAAGTGGCATATTAAAGAATGTTACCAAACTGGAATATATATTTAAGTAAATATTGCACTTTTACATCTCTTGTCTTGAACCACCATTTTACGATGGTCTGTGTGCTGCCTCAGAGAACACTTGACCAGAAATATTTCAACTTTAAGGGGCAGATTTACTAAGGGTCAAATTAAGTTGAAGTGAAAATTTTAATTAAATTTGAATTTTAAAAGTTCAAAATTCGAAGTAATTTTGGGCTACTTCGAATATCGAATAGCCCAAAATTTGATTTGAATTGTTAAAATTCTAATTGTTTTAATTCAAAGTACTGGACCTTTAAAAAAAACAAAAACAAAAAACAATTCGATAGCCTACTTTGCCAGTTTCAAGCTACTGTGTTGCTATATAATCCAATGGGAAGCTCCCATAGGATTTCCCAAACCTATTTTGTTCGATTCAAGCGATTTTAGCGATTGATCGAATGATAATCCCTCAAATTCGAATATCGATTTTAATTCGACCAAAATTCGAGGGTTTTTAACCCTCGAAATTCTACCCTTGATAAATCTGCCCCTAACTGTAACAGGAAGAAGTGTGGAAGCAAAAGACAGAACTGTTAATTTGCTCATGAGACCTAACTTTATAGTTTGGTATGTTTGTGTGCACCGTTGAATCATACGAGCCCAGGAGGCTGTCCTTGTTTTTTAAAATGGCCAATTTCTATTTATGATTTCCCAATGGTACGTGCTGTTAAAAAAGTATATTATTATGAAAATGGTTTATTTACATGAAGCAGAGTTTTTCATATGAGTTGTTTAATGCAATATCTTTTTATAGAGACCTACATTGTTCGGGGGTATAGTTTTCCTTTAACTCTGAGTTAGTCGGTGACTTGAAGGGGGGCCACATGGGACATAACTGTTCAGTGAGTTTGCAATTGATCCTCAGCATTCAGCTCAGATTCAAAAGCAACAGTTATGACCCATGTGCCCCCCCCCTCAAGTCACTGGTTGGTTACTGCCTGGTCACCAATCAGTGGAAAACAAAAGAGCTGAAAAGCAGGAAGTTGGAATCTGGCTATTATGTGAGACACCTAGTCACTCCAGCCTTTATACATTACATTTTAGGCTAACTAACTATATTAGAAACATTTTTTTATTTTGCACAGCCTATCTATTTACTCAGTTTTTATTTTTATACTGGATTATTCCTTTTCTGTTTCTCTCTTGGCAACTTTGAAAGTAGCCTGTAGATATTTTGTAGACCCTCTTCCTGCCTACAAAAAGGTAATCATTTTTGTTAGTATTGTTTTCCTGCATTTGATTGGAAGCATACACAGTGTAAAGTTTTCCTTAGTTTTACAAATACTGCCAAGTTCTGAATTGATTTTCTATAGTTCTGAAGGTAAGTTGAATGAAAATATCTATGCAAATGCTAAAAGTCTAATGGGGTTATGTAATAAAAGGCACTAAGTATGCCCAAGGGCAGTGACCTATAGCAACCAATCAGCAAGTAGCATTCACTAGTCACCTGTTTAAATGCAAGCATCTAATTGGTTGCCATGTGTTACTGCCCCTGGGCAAACTTAGTTCCTTATATTACATATAGGGGCAAGATGTCTAAAATTTGGATAATACAGCGATAACTACAACAAGGATAAAGAAAAACAAAAGAAATGATTCAAGGTGAATAAAATCATGACTATAAAGTTGTAAATTACTTTTTAGGTAGTCGTTACATGGACTGTGACCTATGCTACTAAAGAAAAAATATAGCTCCTTGCTAAGCACCAACTCAATTATTTATGCATGCATGTACTGCACATACGTGAGCCACCATGTTTTTTTCTTACAATGGAAGATGAGAATTCTGAGAATTATAGCATGACTGTTTCCATCATTATCTTATAGCAGATATCTGGAATATAAGATTAGCTCCAGTTATTCATTTCATTCGAATAAATGTTGTTATGGACAACATTTTTTTTTGCATTTTTGCACCTACCATTATGTTTGGTGATTATAAATAACTAATCATGTAACAATACAGTACCCTTATATTGCAAATAAAGATTAATCAGCAAAATGTACAAAGTAATATTGTCTGATGATTGTAATTGTTCTTTTTATTTATTTTTGAAGATTGCAGTTTGCATTATGTATGCATTTTCCAATATCTAGCCCCCATACACATCGAGAGAGACCCTAAAAGTTACATTATAACATTTTCTATAATCTAAGAAAATAATGAATTTTAATTATATGTCTTATAGTCTAAATCTTCTTTCCATAGATTGATGATATAAAATAAGTTTGGCCTTTTTAATCTGGGGGATATTTCCTTTAGTATAACCAATAATTATAATTGTCACCAAAAATCAGATATGAATCTACACAATAAGAATCATCTGAACTTTTTATTGGTGTAGATGGAAGGTGTTATATGCAGTGATTAACATTGTTAATAGCGTTAGAACTAGAAACTTTATTTCAAGTGGGATATTAATAGTTATTTTTATTACACACACCAACACATACATATACACATAGTTTTATTTATAATGTTCTATCTGACTTGGCATTGGGTTTTTATCACTTAATTACGCCAGTCCTACACACAAAGTTAATTTCATACATTAAGGGGCACATTTATAAAAAATCAAATTCATTTAATTTGTTTTATGAAAACAAATCTGACCATACTACCTTCCTCAATCTTAACTAATTTATCCATAAATCCTTTAGAAAAAAGTAGAGAAACAATACGTCACAAAAAAAGTGTCAATTTCGAATTGTACAATTGCAGCTCTGAAAACTCGACTTATTTATTTTCTGATTTTTTTTACAAATTTAGTCCTCTACCATAACAACTGAAAGTATGTGAATAGTTCCATGGGGTGGCTGATAACAGGCTGATCCCATCATTTGGCCCTCGGAGCAAAGGCTAGGTGGTTCAGTATAAGTGCTGTGACTGGCCAGTTTGCAGGCCTACAGGTGGCTCTGTTTAGCAGCGAACCAGTTTTTAATGCAACCAAAACTTGCCTCCAAGCCAGAAATAAAAAAATAAGCACCTGTTTTGAGTCTGCTGGGAGCTGGGGCTGAAGAGCTACATGTTGCTCACATGCTGCTGATTGGTGATCACTTGTTTATACCCTATTGTTATGTTTGGTAGCCAAGGATGAGGAGAGTATAACAGTGCTTTATTAACAGGTTCAGGCAGCCATTTCCCAACAGCAGTAACTTCTTACTTTCACTTTCAAGATGTACAGAAAGTCCTGTGTATGCACAGAGATACCAGTAGGCCATTTGTATAAACACCACACCTATGCCATTCTGGAATCTGATTGGTCAGATAGAAAGGATAGCAATTGTAGGCAGGGGGTCTGATTCTTTCCAAATGAAAAACAGTCATTAAGAAGTCATTAAGGGGGTTATTTATCAAAGTCCGAATTTTTCTCAACATTTCCAACCACAAACTCCGATTTAATCCGCATGGGTTTTTTTACGATTATTTATTATTACATTTTCCCGAAAATTTGCTCTGCAGGAAAAAAAAAAATCTGATTTTCATGATTTTTTTGGATTTTTCACCCGAAAACTCTGATTTGTTATGCTTATTATTCCCAAAACACAGATGAAAATGTTGGGGTATTGCACAAAAAATCA
Source organism: Xenopus borealis (assembly GCA_024363595.1). Lineage (NCBI taxonomy): Eukaryota > Metazoa > Chordata > Amphibia > Anura > Pipidae > Xenopus > Xenopus borealis. The sequence continues at coordinate 75,258,872 of CM044435.1, read as the reverse complement.
TCGAAAAATCATTGGGATGTCTCCAACTGACTTCAGGAAAACAAAAAGAAGAATAGCGCTCGTACTCCCTGGCCGTCCAATATCGTGAGTCCTGGTGCTCGATGAACGGAAGTGAAGGCAGCCTCCAAATCGGTCAGAAAGGGAAAAATTCACCAGCACAACAGGATATTTCAAGTAGGGCAAACGTTTCGGGGCGTGACAAAGGGGTCACGCCCCGAAAGTTGCATCCGCAAATAAAAGGGTTTGCCCTACTTGAAATATCCTGTTGTGCCAGTGAATTTTTCCCTTTCCAACTGACTTCAGACCTTGACAGGTCTGAGATGCCGTATTTTCAGATTCTGACTTTTCCATCCTCGGGGTTTAATAAATTCCGGAGAAAAAATCGAGATTTTTGCATTTGGACTTTAGTAAATAACTCCCTAAGTCATAAAAAATACCTAAATAATTAAACAAACTGCCAACCTTTATGTATATATAATATTAAAGCAAAATTTGTTGAAGTTTCTTTTAGAGTCTGCAACTCTGAAATTGCATGTGTATAATAGCTGTGGTCATGGATTCTTACCAGATTCAACTGGGTGTAGGTGACAGATGAATTGTGGGGGAATTAATTAGTTTGTGAACAGTTTTATTGCAGCTATTAAATGCAATAAAACTGTTTTCTTCTAATGTGCTAAGGGAGCCGTTAATGTAAGCATGTGTTCACTCTTTTTGTGTCCACAAAGGGGATGTTTATAAGGTCATGTTTACATTTTTTACTGTACCAGATGAGTGACAACAGAATGACAAATGTTACGACTACATACATATTGTTTAAAAGTGCTACTAGTGCAGATGTTGGTTTAACTTTGCAGCCTTCTGCTCTTCTTTCTTTCATCAATGTTGCCAGCTATCTCATAAATGGTCTGCAAAGCAATTTATTCTAAAAAACAATGGCTTGGTGGCAATGCTTAAACAGTACAGGGATATACTGTACAATTCCATGCGATATTGGGTGTTACAAAGTAAGATAACATCAAAATAATTCGGCATTCACCTAATAAATATTTTATAAGATAAATAAAAAGGAGAAGAGATATGGAAAAAGGAGATCTTGATATGGACATATGTTTAGGTATGGATTTTGTTATATCTTAGGTGACGAATGGTCAAATTTGAGGTCTTAAAAGGGCCAGACTATGATAAATCTTGAAAATCAAATTACATTTTTTTAAAAACTCGACCATAAAAAAACTTGAAAAATCTAAATTCGAATTTTCAAATTAATCCTTGATAAACCTGCCCCCTAATTCAGAAATTTTAGTAAACTTGAGTGCACTAAGCGCCTATATCTCTTAGTTTCCTAAATAAAGTAGTTACCTTTTGAAGACAAGTCCTGTGAGTGCGGCTTCTTCGGTGGAGAATTGTGTGCAAGATTTTTATGCATGCACCCAGGCAACATATACTTTTCATCATGAGTGCTGTGATTTTGGGGAAGTATATATATATATATATATATATATATATATATATTGATAATGACTATTGATAATGCACTGATCTGTTTCAGCAAATGCACTTAAATAGGTCAATATATCTACCTGGGCTACATGTTTTGCTGTGGATAATCAGTACTCAGAGCTCCAAGGTGCTTGGTACAAGGTATTTTATGGTATTTTAAAAATAAGTTGTTCCACCAAATATTTTTATCTAAGTAGCTTTGTAATTTTTTTGCATGGTCAGTGGGGAAATCAAGAAACTACATAATGTTTAGAATTAATTCTGCATCATACTTTCTGTATAACATTTAAGCATTGTGCAAGTTCCACAAATTTTCCTCGATTCTCTAATTGATATGTTGACCTAGTTGTGTCACTAACTTAATGCTCTAGGTCATTAGTTTCATGGGTTGTGTCATTAAGAGACATTAGTTGAGGACAGGTTATGTGTCAGTTGATGTTTATCTATAAGTAGCTACAAGATTTGTGAGGCTGATTTGCTAGGCCCATCCTCGACCCATGTTATTTTGTTGTTATTGGATATACTGCTTGTATCAATGTTTCCACAGTTGCATATATGCCAGTATGACATCTTCCCCAGTACTCATTTTATCATATTTACTAGTCCTTACCTGAAATTATGGATTAAAAGAAAACTTTGTCCATTTATCAAAGCATTTTCCCCTTTCACTCACCGGCTTTGTCATCAGAAAGTGTGCTTCAGCTTTGAGCAGTTGACTTTGAAAACGCAACAGATATGTTTAAAGGAACAGTAACACCAAAAAAATGAGTGTTTTAAAGTAAAGAAAATATCATGTAGTGTTGCCCTGCACTGCAAAAACTTTTGTGTTTGCTTCAGAAACACTACTATAGTTCATATAAATAAGCTGCTAGGTAGCAATGGTGGAAATTGAAAAATGGCTACTGTATATGGCACAGGATAAGTAATGGATAACAGATAACATTTTGTTCTACGGAGCTTATCTGCTATTTGCTGTGTTACTTGAGCCTTTTCTCATTTGAATGGCTGCCCCCATGACTACACAACAGCTTATTTATATAAACAATTGTAGTTCTTCTGAAGCAAACACTGCAGTTTTACCAGTGCAGGGCAACACTGCATTATATTTTTATTACTTTAAAACAATTACATTTTTTGATGTTACTGTTCCTTTAACTCACAGAAAAATAACGGCTGCTATGTTTAACATAATGCAGGTCTGTGAGGCACTAATATGAATGTGTAAAATCTTAAATGGGTGGTTCACCTTTAAGTTGACTTTTAGTTTGTCTTAAAATGTGCTATTCCTAGGAACTTTGCAGTAGGTCTTCTTTTGTATGTATTGTTTTTTTTTATTATTTGCCTTAGTCTTAAGCAACTTCCCAGCTTTCAAATGGGAGTCATTGGCCCCTACAGTGACAAAACTACTGCTCTGGGAGGCTACAATTTTATGTACTGCATGATCACCATTGTGCAAGATGCTGTTACACAATAACAGCATGCTGGAAGATTTCATTCATGTTCATGTTTAAACATTTCAATAATAATAAAAAAACATGTAAATAATAGCCTCTTGACTAACATACAAATGAAAAAGAAGAAATCTAGAAACATACATACATATGTCAGTTGTAATACATTTTCATGAAACTTTAAACCAATATTGTACAAGTTGAGTCTACTGTAATGTACCACTCCCTTTGTGTTTGTCACTCATAGCTTTTTACTTTTTTAGCTTCATGCATGCAAGTGCCAGAGAAACCAAAAATGTAACAAATGTAGGAAAGAAGTATGTAAGACAAGTTCCAAAAAAAAAACAAGTTTGTACTTCACAGATAGAATCATTAAGATCTAAGTGTTTTGTAGAGAATACTTCCTGGAAATTCAAATTGTGTCCCCTGCCCTCAGCTACCCACATTATTGCTGAGCTAAAGTTATTATGTTTGCTTTGCATGTATGTGAACAGAATCACTTATAAAGAATTGCTACATAAATGCTGTGAATACGTGTTATTACAAGTTTCTTGAACTCACTAAAGGAATTACAGATCGTTTATCTTACATAAATCTCTCATGACATTTACATCTACCTTCCTTTTCAGCTGCTGCTTTGACATCCATTAGCAGGAACATAATCATGGATAATCAAGTTTTAACATTTTCATTCTGACTAAGTGAGATATTGATGTTTTTTGCTTCTGGTCAGTATGTAATACATAAGGATCAACTAAGTCAGGAAATTTTTAATGGAATCTACTTGCAAAAAGTATTATTATTATTACTGTTTAGAAAGTGCCAACATATTCTGCAGTGCTGTACAATAAATGGGTGTAAGCGCTGAACATACAGATTACATACAAAAAGAGGACCCTGTCCAAATAACTTGGGCAATGTGGAGTCAGTGGGCTATTCTTCTGCTTATCTGATACAATGTAATTGGTTGTGGCTCTAATACAGTATATTACAGGTAGGGGGCTGTTATGCAGAATGCTCAGGACTTGGGGGTTTCCAGATAAGGGATCTTTCCATAATTTGTATCTTCAAACCTTAAGTTTGCAAAAAAAAAAGTCAACATTAAATAAACCCAATAGGGGTGCTTTGCTTCCAATAAGGATTAATTATATCTTAGTTTGAATCAAGTATAAGGTAATGTTTTATTACTACAGAGAAAAAGGAAATGATTGTGGATTATTTGGATAAAATTGAGTCTATGAGAGATGGTTTTCCAGTTATTAGGAGCTTTTTGGATAACGGTTTTCTGAATAATGGATTCCATACCTGTACTATAATGTAATGAAGTAAGTGTTTTCCCAAGTGTTTACCCAATCCTCCTGGGTTGGAAAGTGCCAAATACTAAGTCAAAGTATTTTATGTACATTAATTTTTGGCTATGTAAAACAAGTTCAAGAGTTTAGGTGTGTCATAAATCATGTCATAAATCATAACTAAAAGTAGACCTCGCATTAGTAAATTATGAGCACTCCTGGTATATATAAACAGGCTGCTGTGCAGCTATGGGGGCAGCCATTTAAACACAGGATACACAGTAGATAACAGATAAGTATAGAAGAATCCCATTGTATAATACAGAGTTTATATGTTGTCTCCTGTGTATCATTTGCCTTGTCTCCTTTTTCAGTTTTGAATATTTGCCCCCATGGCTAAACAGCAGCTTGTTTATATAAATTATAATTATGTTTCTGAAGCAAACACCCTGGTTGTACCAGTGCAGCGTAACAGTACATATGTTCATAACTTTAAAACACTTCCATTTTTTGGTGTTACTGTTTATTTAGGCCATAGAACCATCATTTCATAAATTAAAATTTATGGACATCAAATTATAACACCTTTGTGTAAAAAAAACCTGGAAGGTCTTAGCAATACAATTTAAGTGAGAATGAATGATTTCTGTATCTATTAGGATTAAATATAGAGGTTTTGACTTTTAATGTGAACAACATTATCATTTGCAAATCAATTAACTCCCAACTGTTTAGCAAGAAATAACAATTCCTTAGATACAATTGTGAACATGAGTTATTTGCATTCATTGAAAAGAGACAAAGTGGATTTTGTCTCCAGTCAGAAGCTGGATGACTGAGAAAATTACTCTCTGTTCTGCTACAAAACAAAACAAGATTCAAGTGTGAGCCAGGCTTGCTTTGAATGAAATTGTCATTTGCTGTTTTAAAGGGACAGATCAGTGTAAAAATAAAAATTGGGTAAATAAATAGGCTGTGCAAAATAAAAAAAATGTTTATCATATAGTTAGCTATTCAAAAATGTAATCTGTGAAGGATGGAGTGAGCAGATGTCTCACATAACAGAACAGAACACAGCTTCCTGCTTTTGAGCTCTCAAACTCTGATTTAGTCAGCAGACTTGAAGGAGGGCCACATGGGACATAACTGTTCAATAAGCTTGCAACTGATTCTTAGCATACAGCTCAGATTCAAAAGCAAATAGTTATGGCCCATGTGGCCTTGCATCAAGTCATTGATTGGTTACTGCCTGGTAACAAATCAGAGGAACTCAAGAGAGATGGAAAGCAGGAACTAGTGTTCTGGCTATTATGTTAGACATCCAGTCACTCCAGCCTTTACACATTACATTTTTGACTAACTAACAATGGGGCATGTTTACAGACATTGGAGATAAATATCTGAAGAGATTTCTGGAGATGTTGCCCATAGCAACCAATGATATCTTTGCTTTTGTTTTCTAACTTATAGGGGGCTGTTTAAATCTAATTGCTGATTGGTTGTCATGGGCACGATCTCCAGAAATCTCTCCAGATATTTATCTCCAATGTTAGTAAACATGCCCGTATATTTGAATTTTTTTTTTTATTTTGCACAGCCTATCTATTTAGCCAGTTTTTATTTTTAAACTGAACAATTCCTTTAAGAAACACAATAGACATGAAATAAATTTATTGAGTGATATTGTGATGCATAAGGACCCAACGCTCAGGTACTGTATGTCTCAGAATTTAAATATCATGAATGGAAATGCTTTAATTGTGTTTTTTAAGTGCAAGTTATAAAAGAAATGTTTCTATAAGCAGTTTGCTCTGTTTCTCTGCTTGTCTGAAACATTCACTATGTAACTCACGTGTCATATCCCTTGTCCTCACTCCTGTGCACACCTTCTGCTGTTGTTTCCTCCCCCACACGCTTTTCTCCAGTCCAGCCAAATACACATGCAACAAAATTTTGTTAGGGAGAAGGTCCATGCAGCAATTCCTTAAAATTCTAAAAGCTTTATTCCAGGTTACGTTTAAAATCATGAACAGGGATTTCACAAGACTCTTCTGGCACTTCATCAGAGGTGATGTCACTAGTTGTTCTAGCCTTATATAGCCATATTCATTAAAAACATCATTGTGTATGTGTAATGATGGTTTTAATGAATATGGCTATATAAGGCTAGAGCAACTAGTGACATCACCTCTAATGAAGTGCCATTACGAGGCGTGAAACACGTCAGGTGACCACCATGTCATAGATAGGATGTGTGAATCTTGTGAAATCCCTGTTGATGATTTTAAATGTAACCTGGAATAAAGCTTTTTGAATTTTAAGGAATTGCTGCATGGACCTCCTCCCTAACAAAATTTTGTTGTCTGAAACATACCATATTTTGTATAGGTGCTGTTCTCTATACTACTGCACTGTTTTTTTTTACTAGTTATACCATCCTGGAAATGTTGCACACAAGTGCAAAATGCTGCATTCTTTGTGTTGCACTTACTATGGTCACTGGATTCTCTTGTAGCCATGCTACCAGTGTTAACCTTAGAGATAATGCTACACAGTGGAATGGTCATGCATTGTTGCTAGATTCAGTTCACTTAAGGCAGTGGTATAGCCTAGGCTAGTTACGGAAACATTTGTAAACAATGATTTATTTTCTCCTGGACAATCCTAGAAATTAATTTGTTGGTTGAATTACCGAAAGATTCTCTTTCATTTGTATTTTGCCTGACGAAGGGGCCTGTGTGCTCCGAAAACTTGCAATTGTTACTTATTCAGTTAGCCAATAAAAGGTATCACCAAACTTTACATTTTATACGAAAGATTCTGGGTAGACAATTATTCTCCAATTATTTGCTATTATGAAGCACTGATAGAATATTTTTTTCATTGAATTAGTTTCTTGTATTCTCTCAGGAGCTCTGAACAAAAAAACTTGAAGCTGGGAAGTTAAAGTTTTTTTTAATTTTCTTCATTAGTGGAAAGATTGGAATGCCAAAGGCTAAATAGACTGAAGAATGGAAAATATATGTAGCATAAGCTATAGAGAAGAGCAGAATATAAGAAGGGAAAAGAGCCAGAGAAAATTAACACAGAATAGAAAAGAATTTTAAAAGATGAAAAGTTGAAGATGAAAAGTGAGTAAAATGAAATAGGTAAGGAAGTGTAGCAGCGAAAAATTGAATATGGCTAAAATTTGTTGAAAAGAGCAAAATGGGGCTGGGGAGAGGTGGGGGCTTAGGACTTCGGAGGGAGAATGTGGAAAGCATAAAAAATTGGAAGTGGGAAAGATCCTGGATTTGTGAAAGAATAAAAAAAACATAATGTAGGAAAAGAACTGAAAAGGAAAGAAGGAGAAGAGAATTGGGAAAGGGAGAAAAAGGGGCAGCAGAAGGTGGAAGCATTCATGTGGAGAACAGAAAAACTACAAACTAGACATTACAAAGAATTAAATTAAACTGAGATAAAAGTAATGGGGCCCTATTATATATATATATATATATATTAAAAAAAAAAAAATATATATATATACATTGATAGAGAAAGTACCATTGATAGAGACAGTAGATCTCTCAGCTAAGTATTACAAAGTCAAATAAAGGGCATTTGGTTAATATTTTTCCAAACCACAATGCCAATATTTTGAATGTTTTTACCATGTTTGCTTAGGCAGGTATATTGTAATTTGCCTTGACTTATGTGGATTAGGAAAATCTTAGAATTCATACCAGTTTAACTGGTACATTTGCTATTCTTCCTCCTTCCTTAAAGGGAAACTTTTGTACAAACTTTTTTACAAATACAAGTGTAAAGTCCTAAAATACTGTAGATACTATGCACAAAGGAATGTTCTGTTGCAAATTAAGGCAAAGGTAAATACACCTGTTAACTTTCTCTGAAGGGTTGAGCACAGTTGTATGCATGGAAGCGAAGGAACCCTGAAATTACTGGCAGTCTGGACCTAGCAGTAATTTTAGGGTTACCTTAGCATGTAGCATCCATATCTGATCTAGTGAATTGGATAATATTGCCAGGGTGTAAATACTTCAGTACTGAGAAGAGAGGAGCTTTACTAGTTTTAGCACCTCAAGTGTGGAGAAGGAGAGGGATGTGATGTCAAGGGAAGAAGCACTTCCTAATCTTTTGAAAAGGTAGAAACAAGCCACACACCTTCCCCTTTTTTGCATATTTTGCAGGAGTTTTTTTTCTTTGTGTTCTCATATTATCTATTGATAACTGGATGTGTATGTTTTCCTGAATGCACTGTTATTGTCACGGTCGGCACCCTAAACTCAGAACCAGTGTCAAGCACCCTGGTCTCGGC
>CM044435.1:75220549-75247496 GCA_024363595.1 Xenopus borealis | reverse complement strand
CGGGAATTCGCCGCGAATTCGCCCCTGGCGAATAAATTCGCCCATCACTATTCAGGAAGTGTTGAGTTGCTACCCCAGGTTTTTTATTGGTACTTCCATATCCTAACTTGTATATTTGTATTTTTAAAATTGTCATGCCTTCCATTCTATCTCAAGATCCCTTAAATACAGAAAAACAACAGTAATGGCTGAATATATTTTAGTAAATTCTAAATTTCAAATGCTAGCCTGTGTGTAACTTATAATGTATTTACTATCCATTCATGGGTGGCTGTAATTATGTCTCATCATGTATTAGTCAGATTAAACACATTTGAAGCCATGTCACATTGGTAGATTTAATATGTTGAGCTGTAGCTATAACTTCTATTTGTTTTACATGATAGTCGGCATTCAGACACTAAATTATTGCCTCTGCCCCTTTATAAAGTGCTACTTTATTGTTTTCTACTGGGAAGCTTTGAAATCTGGCATTTCCCATACTTAAATTTGTCTCTGGAGACTCATAGAAAACTATCAACAGCTCTGCTGTAACAGATTGGTGGGTGTTTGCTAATTTGGCTTAAACAGAGAAAAAAGGATGCATTAGACATTGTATCACATGACAAAGGTTAGTGCTAGCCTACACAAGGCTGCCAGTGTGAGGTCCTAGGATTAATTCTGTTTGCACTTCCATATATAACTTTGACATGCAATCAGAACAGTGAAATATTCATTATTGCCTAGCTGTCTGCTGTGGACAATTTCATTTATATTGGCATTTGAATGACTGTAGAAACCCTTTAGGCTTGTTAACAAGATTAGATTTAAAGGCTGTGTAAATTAAGAAAGTTGCGAGCATTATATTATATGCCAAGCAAAAGAGACATGTGATAGGATAACAAAAAAGCAGAGAGAATTGTTAAAACCAGTTGGAAGGATTGATATTTTAATTTGCAGCATAAAATTACACAAAAATGTCTGGAATGTGACTTGTCTGTATCTGCAGCCTTTGTAAGTATGTATCTTTCTTTTATCTGTAATGAAATCTGTTGCGCTACAACTTTATTAGGTGATGTGCATTGTATATATATATATTTTTAATTTATATTTATCAGTCCTGCATGGCTTTTACATTTGATTTGTATATATAGTTTTAAATTTAAGATATTTGTAAAACAGAAACTTAGCTTGCATCAGGTCTGACAGCTACATATGTAGTTATATGTAGCTGTCAGACCTAATGCAAGCTAAGTTTCTGTTTTACAAATATCTTAAATTTTAAACTATATATACAAATCAAATGTAAAAGCCATGCAGGACTGATAAATATAAATAAAAAAAAAATATATATACAATGCACATCACCTAATAAAGTTGTAGCGCAACAGATTTCATTACAGATATATAAATATTTGTTGAACAGTAATTCACATAGGACTTTTTTTTTTTTTAAACTGGATTTTTTCAATGACCAAAAATGAAAATAATTAATTTGATTTACTATAGTATCTATCAGGTATCAGGTATATGATCTGTTATCCAGAAACCCTTTATCCAGAAAGCTCTGAATTACAGAAAGGCCATCTCCCATAAACTTATTATAATAAAATAATTCACATTTTTCATGTAATTCACCTTTTTCTCTGTAATAATAAAACAGTAACCTATTGGGGTTATTTAATGTTTAAATAATTTTTTCATACACTTAAAGCATGGAGATCAAATTACAAAAAAACACTTCAAACCCCAGGTCCCAAGCAATCTGGATAACAGGTCCGAAACTGAAGAATTGCAGTGTTCAACCAATGTTTGTCTCTTGTATATAGGGTTGGACTGGGGGGCCCAGGGCCCACCGGGACTGCTGTCCAGGGCCCCCTCTGGCCCCCACCCCCAACTTTGACGCACTGCATGCACTGATGGTGCCACTTGCTCACACGCGCTGATGGCGCCTGACACGCACGTGCTGCTGAGGAAAAAAATTCTTTTGTAGAGGGGTCTTCAGGAGAGGGGGTCTGGCCCACTTGGTTTTTTCCCTGTGCCCCGCGGGCCAGTCCAAACCTGCTTGTACAGATGAAGCCACTTTGGATTGTGTGTTTGACACAGAATAACTTAACTCAGATATTCCATTTTTCCCACTTAACACAGAATATTGTGTCACAGCATCCCATCCAATGAAAGAGTTCACCATTGAAAACAATGGTGCTTTGGTATGCTAATGAAAAAGTTAAATGCATTAAATGAGTTAAGATAACTTTAGATAACACAGTTTCGACGCATTTAACACACAAATCCAAGTGGCTGCATCTGTATAATCAACATCTACCCAGAAAATTCAGGATAATAAACAGTATAAATTAAAACAGAAAATCTGAATTTTCCAACAAAACTTAATGCTACTTTACTTCTACTTTTTTATATGAACTGCTTTAAAGGAACTGATCAGTATTATAATAAAAACTGGATAAATACATAGTCTGTGCAAAATAAAAAATGTTTCTAATATAGTTAGCTAGCCAAAACACTATACATAATAGCCAGAACACTACTTCCTGCTTTGGAGCTCTCTTGGTTTCCACTGATTGGTTACCAGTCATCAGTGACTTATGGGGGGGCACATGGGTCATAAGTGTTTGCTTTTGAATCTAAGCTGCATGCTAAGGATCGATTGCAAACTCCATGAACAGTTATGTCCCATGTGGGCCTCCATCGAATCACTGACCAACTCAGAGTTAGAGAGCTGAAAAGCAGGAAGTAGTGTTCTGGCTATTATGTTAGACATCCAGTCACTCCAGCCTTTATAGATGACATTTTTGCCTAACTAACTATACTGGAAACATTTCATACTTTGTACAGCTTATCTATTTACCCAGTTTTTATTTTTACATTTAACTGTTCCTTTAAGCTACCCGTTAGCACAGGACAAAGATTTCATTGGTGGCCTCCCACTGTACCAATAAGTTTGTGATAAAATTAACTTCTAGCAGATCAATGCAATGACGTTAATGAAGTAGGGGTTTTACCTTGCTGAAGTACATTAAGGGGTTAATTATTTATCAATGGTCGAGTTTTAGAGGTTTGTGAGGTTTTTTGTTTATACCTCGAGTGAACTCACAACTCCTAAACTTTCTAATTTGTGAAAAAACTCAAAAACCAGAAATACTCAAATTGAATGAGTTTTCGGCAAAAAAACTTGAATCATTCAAACGAATCGAGTTTTTGAGTGAAATGGTTCAAGAGACCTCTGCCATTGACTTTCCGGTTTTAGCTGGAGTATTTCAAGCTATTTCCAGCTTTGGGGTATAACAAATTGTGAAAAATTCGAGCTTTTTTTAAAAAAAAAAACCTTGAAGAAGTCAAATTTCCTTTAACCCAAAAATTCGTGTTATGACTGAAAAATACCCTTGAAAACTCAAAATTTCCAGGTAACTCAACTCAATCATTGATAAATAACCTCAGATGCTTCTGTCAAGAATAATACCAAATAAAAATCTCCTGGTATGACCAATGCTCTAATTCCCCCTTTGCCCATTTATTAAAACGTCTATTCTTCCTTTGTGGTTCCTTGTGTGAGACTCACATATTTTACTGTACACTCTGCCTGTGTATGAATGTTGGGACAGACAAAACTTCTTAATTCAAATTCATAACTAGAATGTCCAAATCATGTCACCCCCAGATGAAAAACTCTAAATTGTTTTGCTTATTTCAGTTTACACTTTAAGTGGATTAAAAGGCCTATAATAAATGGCAGTTTTAACTGTCCCCTCTGGCATTTTAAAAGGCGTTAATCAATAATAAAGAATGCTATTAAGCAGGAGTTAAGTTACCCACTAGGGACAGTTGTATGTCTTTTCTAATGCAAAGGTATACACTACTTTGCAAGTGCTGAGTGTGACTGCAGGCTTTCATAGGATGCTCAGCTCATATTTTCTCATGGGTTCCATTGGGCCAGTTCAGGCAAGCAAATGATGGCTTATTGGATAACTACTGGCATGAAGCTACGAAGACTCAGCTTTTTTTGTCAAAAGATCCCTGAGGCTAACATCTATACAGTTAACAAACTGAATGCATTACAGTGCAAAAACATTGACCCGCCAATACAAATCTCCCGCAGTTCATGTTATGGGTATATAAATATCCCACAGAAGTAGAATGTTAGCTATTGCATTTTTAGTTATCATTCTTAGTGAGATATTTTTACTAGGATAGATTAATTTAGGACAGATGTCCATAGCAACATATAAGACATCTGCTGACACACATACCGACACACAACCTGTGCACAAACATGCACACATCAACATATAAGCATGGGTACATTATAAAGCAACAGGGGATGTTAAGACACCATACAAAATGCCTTATTCCCTCTTTTTATCTTAATGACAGCTGCTTTCCAACATGTGTTTAATACCTGATCCTGACCTCAATGTGGCAAAAAGGGCAACAAAGAAGAAAGTTCAGATTGGCACCTCATTGGGCACACAACATACCACAGACACAGTAGCCTTGAGGTAGAGCTGCCGAGCCAGAAGTATAATATTAGCAGTATAAAACATCTTACTTTTGAAAAAAAAAATTCTAATGTCAAAATGCACATACAATAATGAGATCCTTTATCCAGAAACCCATTATTCAGAAAGATCTGAATAACGGGACAACCATCTCCTATAGATTCCATTTTAATGAAATAATTAAAATTTAAAAAAAAATTCCTTTTTCCCTATAATAATGAAACTGCACCCCATACTTACTCTTAGCTAAAGTATAATTAATCCTTCTTGATTCCAAAACAATATAACAAAGTTAAAAATGCAAAACATTTGCAATACAAAGAGATGGGTTGTGCTGGTATGTCGCTCTCCCATATGTTCCACCTGTACATCCACTCACTAATGCGACTGGAAGGGATGTCACACCTGATGCATTTCGCAGCTTCTCAGAAGCTGTTCAAAGTGAGTGAATGCACAGGTGGAAAACACGAGAGAGGGAGACACCAGCAAGACCCAACATTTATACAGTTAGGAAACTGAATGCATTACAGTGCAAAAACACTGGCCTGCCAAAACAAATCTCCCACAGTTCAAAGTGAAAGTAGAATGTTAGCTATTGCATTTTTAGTTATAATTCTTAGCAGGATTTTTTTTACTAGGATAGATTAATTTAGTACAGATGTCCATAGCAACATATAAGACAACTGCTGACACACATACCCACACACAACCTGTGAACAAACATGCACACATTAACATGTAAGCATGGGTACATTATAAAGATACATGGAATGTTAAGACACCATGCAAAATGCCTTGTTATTCCCTCTTTTGATCTTACTGACAGCTTATTGATGGCAAAACAATATAACAAAGTTAAAATTGCAAAACAAGCAGAATTTAAACTTTTGCACACCAAAACAAGATAAAATTGTAGATCAGCAGTACAGGCAATGGAGAAAACTACTAACAGAACATAGCCAAATATTGTTAATATTCAATGCAGTCACCAAGGTGTTGCAACACAAATCTGTGTGTGTCTTGAAGTACACATTTTTATTATGTGTTCTAAAGTGCTATTGTAATTTTTACAAAGACCTATCTCCAAAATAAAATTACAATTACATAAACAAGGTGCTTATAGTGCTTTCTTCAAAAGGTGGAAATGTGGAGGGGGGCTTTTGCAATAAAATAGAGATGGGTTCTGCTAGTGCCTCCTTCTCCAGTGTTATGGTGCAGATTGTGGAGGGGAATATTTGCAAAAGAAATGGGTTCTGCCGGTGTCTCGCTCTCCCATATGTTCCACCTGTACATCCACTCATACACACACATGTACATGTGACTGAAAGGGATGGCATACCTGATGCGTTTTGCAGCTTCTCAGAAGCTGTCCATAGAGAGTGAATGCATAGGTGGAAACACGGGAGAGGGAGACACAAAACCCATCCTTTTAAAAAAATAAAGGTGAATTACATTTGGGCACTGTCCCTGATTTTTAATGTCACAACCTTGTAAATTGCTAATCCCACCAGAGAGTGGGGAAGCCACATGCTGTGTTTTACTGTTTGAAGTAAAAAACATTGCACCTTGCTTTAATTTATTCTACCTTTTTTAAGGAAGCACTATAGCACCTTGTTTTGAGATGGCATTTTGCAAATAAAATTATAACACTTTCGCATGCATAGAAAAAAAACTGTACCTATACTTTTTAAGGTTCAAGACACACACAGATTTGTGTTGCAACACCCCGGTGGCTGCACTGAATTTAATAATAATAATAATAATAATAATAATAATAAAAAATTAATAATGAGCTGGGTTCTGTTAGTTGTTTTTTTCATAGCATATGGCAATGATCTATAATTTTATCTTGAAGGCAAAACAAGTCTATTTGGGTTTATTTCATGTTTAAATGCTTTTTAGTAGACTTAAGGCATGCAGATCCAAATTACGGAAAGACCCCCTTATCTGGAAAACTCTAGGCCCAGAGCATTCTGGACAACAGATCCTATTCCTATATATATTTATTTTTTCTATTCCTATATTTATAATCAGGATAAGGACAGTAGCTACGGCAATACCTTCTTATTAACCTTAACAGAAAACATAATATCTGTTTTTTTTTGTGGACATGAAATAAAAGCTTATTAGCAGTTATTCTGCCTGCTGTATGTTTCCCTATCTTCTTCGACACAGTTACATGTGTACTTATATCCTTTGGACTTTTTCTGAAGGTAAAACTACAATATACATTCAAGCATTCCTTTCAGTGCCAACTGTCCTCACCATGGCACTGAGGACTCCATGCCATCTGTTCTTTTTTCATAAACCTGCTTCTAAATGGTGGGACACTATGCTGTTACATTTCTTTCCATGAGCATCTTCAATCTGGACATCTGTTTAAAAGTCATTTAAACAAAAAGACAAATGTATTAAGGGAAATAAGAAAAATACAGATGTCTGAACTTTCTCTTTGTAACAGACTACTTTGTAACAACTGTAAGTTCAAATGTGAAAATAATTCCTATTCTCTATTGTAAGGAAAAATGCTAAATGCTCCTATTGTATAACTACTTTAAAAACCATACTGAGATTCATGCTCTAAATTATTTGAATTTGTTACAAAACACCAGCAGTTGTCAGGGGCATTAACTTTCGGTTGAACATTATTAGAATTATGAGCTATGAAAAAAGGACAGTGGTCATTAATTGGTTTTCCATCAAGTAGACAGGTCAGTGTTTGTATGTGTGCATTTATCATCTATTGTGGTCCCCCTGGGCCATCTACTGGGACCCCAGTAATTTCATGGTCTGTTTTGCCTTCTTACACTTCTTCCTTACACAATTTAAAATATGTTCTCCTTATTAAGTACTATTGAAACAGAAATCTGGACAACCCAATAAGTAACCCTTTTAACACTGATGCATGCATCCTTTAGTGGGAGCTTGATAAAAGTACAATTATGGCTGAGCAACCTGAGCCTTCTGAATTTTAAGTTAGTATTAAAATTATATTGCTGATTTTTTCAGCACGCAGTGATTTACATATTTATTTAAAAATACATTTTCTTGTTTCATTTTTCAGGCCACATTAAAAATGTCACATTGCAGAGGATTTCCTAATTGTTATGTCATGACAGTGCAGAAGACTGTATATATACACAGAGATCTGTGGTCTTAGTACACCAGGACTTTTTAATGTGTTAGTGTGCACTGGCTTTTTATACTGTTGCACCATGCTGGAACACATAGTAGGAGGCTCATATACAAAAGCCCTTATGATGTTTACCTGCATTTATATTGTACTTTAGTGTGAATTAACTCTTATCTGGCTGAATTGGTCCCAAATGCATCAAATTAGATTCTATGGCACAAGCACATATGAACAAGTTGAAAGTTTCAGCAAGCTAGCTATGCACAAGTTTATATTTGAGTGCAGTTTTAATATAATTTGCCTTGCTGCATTTATGTTACTGGGAGTAGAAAACCCCTGCTTTAAATTTACCACCAATCTGTACAGTTGAAGAACAGCCTATATTGATGGTTAGTGCTAGTAAACAGTATTCATTTAGTGGTCTGGACACCTGCTTGTTTGTAACAGACATGGGAATTCCAGTTCATTGCTTAATGGCTTTCAATTAGGAAATATATGATCCTTTCCCGAACCACTAACACTGCAATGCAAATCATGAGAAAAAGGAAGGTAGTTTAACCCTGGGTGTAAGATGTATTATAATTAATGTACTGGAACTGAACAGTACTACAGGGAATGGCATTATATGATTCACATAAGGGATATTGTTTAAGTGGCTATGCATTTCTCTGTAGACTTACAGTATAGCACATATTTAAATCCACCAAAGGACATTAATGCTAGGGCACAGTGGGCTTTAGGGAAGTTTCCTGTGCAGGACATCTTTTGTAGAGCAAAACAGTCCATGAAGGATCAGCATCTTTGAGAAATGTAGAGGAGCAGTAGTTTTTCATTTTCTGTATTTCCTTATTTAGGTTTTCACACAAACACATTTATTAAAAACAGCTGCTAATACATATAATAATAATTAAGGTGTGAACTTTGCAATTTGAAATATCTTTTAATATTCATATACTTGTTATTAACTATTGAATGAATGTGTTGCTACAATTTACACAAATGCAATTTTGTAATCACTTCCACTTACCTCTATTTTAAATACACACTCTTTTTTTTATTTCTGTATAACAGCCTTGGAATTCTTAAGCTGCCCTGCCCATACATGGACCAGTGAAAGCAGCCATCTTGGCACCTCCAGACTCGCAGCTTATTGGTTTATATAAGATGCATAACAATTGGCCTGTCTGACAGATATCTGGCAAAAAGCAGCCAAATCTGTCAAGCAGATTTGAAAAATGCAATCAGGTAAGGACTGCATTAGATTGTTGATCTCAGGGGCCAAACAATCAAATTATAGTGGTGGTTCACCTTTACGTTACCTTTTAGTATGTTAAAACATTGCAAATTGTCTCAGAATATCACTTTCTACAATACATGATACTAAAAGTGAACAACCAATTTAACCTCATGGGATCAGTTTGTTCCACCATCATAGTAGCTGTACAGCTTTAACACTTCCCTTCTGATTTCAGGGCCAAGGCAAATATTTGTGCATTGCCTACTGGTTGCTTATTATTAATACTATTTTGACCCTCTTGAACTGAAAACCTTCTGATTTTTGGAACGGAACCTATACACCTGAGGCGTATGGCACATAGGGAAAATTGGTACAGAGTTAATATTCCAATAGAGACAATGGAGCCCTTATCAGTGCCCAACATTTTGATCATTACTTTTAGTAGCAATCAAAACAATCATGTGCACTACAACTCTTTGGGGTCTATTTATCTTTGTAAAAAGTGAAGTGAAACATTACCAATGATGTTGTTCATTGTAACCAATCAGACCTTTGCTTTTGTTTTTTAACTGTTGAAATTACTCCAGTAATTCGTCATTCCACCTTCTACAGAGAATGATAAATAGGCCCCTTAGAGTTCTCTAAAGAAAATCTTCCCTACCTCCCTCTCCTATATACAGAGATTCAAAACTCAAACTCCCTGTTATACTCGAGCAAGATTGTAGAGTTAGTTAATTCTTATTGTCAGATAAAGCTGCTGTGCTTCTAGTGATTACATAAATATCTCAAACATAAAAAAAAATTAAAAATAAATATACCAAGATCGCGTATATTTTAAGTGTATCCTTATGCATTATGGTTAATTTTTCACTAGAGGGGTTAAAGAGGAGGCCAAATGATAAATCTGACAATTGTGACTAAAATGTACAAGAGTTCTATAGTCTCTTCTGTAGTTTCTATAGTTCTTCTTTCTGTTTACCCAGAACAGCAAAACATGTGGGTACATTTTACTTCTCAGAAATTATCTTTATGCCTAAAGGTAGAGAGCAGTGTTTTAAATAACTCTGAGGCATGACCCACTTCCTCCCGCCAAATACATAGAATCAAACAGAACAAAAATATTTTTGAGATTTAAACCAGAAGGGCACATGCTTCTTATAAGTGACAGTATCAAGTGCCCACAAACACCATTCTTCTAAAATGTGACCCTGGCCTGTTTATAGCGGTGATCCTTGCTGTCCTCATAATAAACTTTGAATTGTCTCTGGTTGTCAGGCCTTTCAGCCCTTCCTAATGACCCAGACTCTCTTACCTGCCCCAGGACTTTATTTCACTTTTCCCATCTCCAGGCTATGTAGGTCCACTAATAGTGATGGCCGAATAAATTTGATAGGCATGTATTGACGGCGAATATAAGCGTTTCGCCACACACAAATTCACAAAACCACAGCAAAAATTAGCGAGCGAAAAAAGTGCATAAAAATTGTCAGGTGTCAAAATTATTTAGATGCCCATTGACTTTAATGCATTTAGACAAAATAGTTGCACATACAAAACTTGTCGTTCTCGTCAAAATTAGAGCACATCAAAACTATTGACTTCAATGCATTTTGCAAATTTTTCCCCATTTTGCTAATTTTTTCACTTTTTCCTGAATTTTTCAGCAAAGCAAAACAGGACAGATTTGCCTCTATCCACTAATAGTTGATTTGCTTCCTGTCCACAGGTTTATGGCACACTAACCATTACACAGAGAATTATTTAACATGTTCCTGTTTACCTAACCTGAGTAAAGCAAATGAAGCAGAATCCCAAGAGAAAGAGACAGGGGCAAATTTATCATTATTCACAAATTCGATGGCTAAAACCCCTCGAATTCAACAGATATTCGATTATCGAATTAGAATTCGATAAAATCTAATGATTTTTGGACAATTTTCGAGCGCTATTTGATTTCTCGATCAGTTCATATGATCGAATGGCAATTCACCATCTGTTCATGAAATCGTTCGATTTCAGGAAAAAATCATGAAATTTCGTTCGATCGTATGAAAAATTTGTACAATTCGAACGATCGAGGCGTTCGATCGTACAAATGCTATTCGAGCAAGTAATAGAAAAAAAAGCCTATGGGGGGATTCCCTTAGGCTACTATTGCAATTTGGTAGTTTCAATCTGGCAAAGTAGACGGTCGAATAAAATTTTAAAGGGGAAGTACTTCGATCATCGAATGGTTGAATGATCGAATATTCAATCATTCGATCTATTCGATCTATTCGATACGATCAAATTTAGCATATTTGATTATTTGATAAAATCGTACAATCGGAGTTTGATCGAATTTTGAAACCTTCACACGAATTTATTAAATGGGCCCCACAGAGTCATGAACATACTGTATAGCAATAACATATAGGGGCAGATTTACAAAATTCATGTAAATAATTCAAAGTTCAATCAAATTTAATATAAATTTGAATTTGAATCTTCAAATATGCAAATTAGGCAAATTCGACCATCGAATGATTCGAATATTCGAATAAAACTTTATTCAAATATTCAATGATCGAATAACTTTCCCTTTAAACTTTTATTCAACCACCTACTTCGCCAGGATCAAGCTACCGAATTGGGAATCATTAGCTGAGATTGAATAAAATAAATTAGATCGATTGATTAAAATCGTTCGAATATTCGATCAATCGAATTGCAGTAAAATCCTTCGAATTCGATAGTCGAAGGATTTTACTCCCCCACTATTCCCATGGTCGAATTTTGAATTTTTTTTATTCAAAATTTGACCATTAGTAAATCTGCCCCTTAATCTGTTTACAATGAATGTAGATTACAACCCAGCATCTCATTGATGTGTCTGTGAACATTAGAAATACTGGTTTAGTATGAGGCTGGTATTTATTTACATACATTCAGTATCACTAAAAATATTTTTAAAATATAATTTCTGATCATATGTTCATGAAATGTGCTTGTTAGCGAGTATCCTGAAGTAATTTCACTATAAGTGACCATATATTAATTTATGTATCACTCATGGAGCATTTGTCTGTGCAGTATGAATTTGTTGCACAGAATTATTCTGATTGTCTAGTCATAATGTCTGCAAATTGGAAATCCAAGCCAAGTTTTTGCTTTCTACTTCTAATACCTTCACCAAAGTGTTTCATGCTTTGGTAAGCTCATAATTAGACCACATTTGTTTAGAGTAAGCTTATGCTATGTTTACTTTAAACAAACCTGCCTGTTTCCTTGTATGGAAGCCACAGAAGTTTTTTGTTTTTTTATTCTAACGTCTAAGTGATGTCTTGGCGCTGTGTGAAATGAAGCACGGATTTATGATTAAAAATGCTAGTTTATATTTTATCAGTTTGAAAGAGAAGGTAAATCAAACTTGTGTAGGAGACCTGTCTAGACCTAAATGTATTTGCCTATTTCTATTTTTAGTGGATGTGCTCATTAATAGGAGACTAAGTCACTAAATATTAAAGGCAATTGATTCAATGTCAAGCAAATTTGCACTGTCTCCTGAAAAGGTAAATGGATAAAAAAAAAGAACATGAGTAAGAAATGTTTAAGAGTGACAGATGAAGAATCAGGGATGTTATGATCTACAAAGCACTTCACAGAACACTGTGTGTGAAAATATGATTAACTGGAGGAACAGTGAGCGGGTAGTGACTTTTTGGGTAGTTTCACATTCTTTAAGCAGCTGATCCACACTGTTCCTTCCTTTACATGGACTGGGAGGCCCTGCATTTATATTATCCCTTAGTTTATCCATACAGCAACCGCAGGTGGAAAAAAATACAAACTGCTTCAGCATTTTGTAGTTGCATGAAGTTGGTATGCAAGGAAATGTCGAGCCACTTCATAAAATTAAGCATCACATATGTTTTCTCTTTGTAATTTACATTGGAAACGAGAAAGCATTTTCAGGAAACTTGTTGCCCACAGTTGAACATTTTTATTGTAGACCACAAATTTCCCCATGTGCCATTGTCCTAACAGGAGATAACTACTAAGAGTGTGCCATGTTGAGCAACTTATTTTTCTTCATGGTCCCAGCATTTTAAGCATAGACACGCATCAACCTTCTCTATGTAAAGCAGTATTGACAGAATAGTGACTCTAGTTAGAGGTGTAGTTAGAGGTGACAGTAGAAATGTCACCTTAAATGTGAATCTATCTATCTATCTATCTATCTATCTTTCTATCTATCTCTTTCTAGTGGAAATGGTATTGGCACATATACTATATATGTAATATAATCATATAATATATTGATAGACATGTTGAACTACTCCTAATATGAAAATGGTGATATTAGCAATTAATTAGGTACAGTCTTGTAAACCATAAACTATGTACATTTTGTTAGGGATGGATAGTATTTTTGTATAGAAGGATTCTGCCATAGAATTTCCATGGGCTGAAGTTACACTTGGGTTAACAGATGTTACTACTGTATATATGACTTGGCTTCATCACTACTTTCACAGAACTTGAGCCTGTTTCCAGAGTTTAAAAATTTGTTTTTGCTGAATCCACTGTTTTTTTCTCTTGACAGATAGAGATTTTGATGCAAAGACAATGATAGATATCAAATGCTTGGTAGAGATAAACATGGCATGTAACAATGTACCTTTGAACAAGTTAACCTATATAGGTTACAGCGCTACAAAATATGTTGGTGCTATAGAAATACATGCTAATAACCTGTCTTAACAGAAGCTGCTTCCACAAGATTGATCAAAGTCATGCATTATAGATAGCTGTCCATTTGATTTATCAAGATATAACTAAGTGACCTACCCAAGAAAAAGATCATCAAACTACATATTAGTTCTTTCATCTCAATAATTTTCCCATTCCCCACCACTTAAGCTTCTTTTACAGAGCATAATTCCAATAGCAAATAATAAATAAAACAATAACAAGGGTGATGAACCTAGGGCACAGATATCTGGGAATAACCTGCATCTTTACACTAGCAAAGGTAAGTGCAAGTACCAAATAGCATTTTAATAGTTGCCATTTTGCATTCTTTAACTTGCAGTCGTTACTCCTTGTCCTATAGATTTTTTAGACGTTCCCCAACTAGGCATCTAATGAAATAGCTCATCACTTCATCTTTTAACTCTTTAATAAAAGTAAGCATTGTTGCTGCCAAAATACAATTCTGACAAATTGAGTTCAGAAATAAATAACTCAGTTTTAAAAACATGGCATATTTTCTCATGTGGAAAATGTGTTGCTATTATGACATGTGACTGTTTATGTGGGCGTCGAGAGGAAAAGAACTGGAGTCTAAGGTGTGTTGTTTATACATAAAAAAAGAGACAGAAAGCCACAGAAACAAGTTCTATATATAGCTGTGTGGTGAAGAAAACTGCCACATATCTTGAACTTCAGTTGGGATCAGGTAGAAGATATGAGACCTCCTTTTGGTGGGTTGACTATGTAGTTATAACTGACAAAAGTAAAATGAATACATGAAATAAAAAATGATGACTTAGCTGCAACCTCAGAGACCCTCTTTCTCAGGTGAAGTAGACAGTTACATACGCATAAAAAGGAAATGTATCAAGAAGTCTGTTGCTTTTGTTACTATTTTTACCCTTTACACAGAGAGGACACTAACAGATGGGTCACCAAAAACATTCATTTAGCTTGTTTTTGGTGCTATTTAATGTCATTGAGTACATATAATAATCAAATACAAAATTGTATACTAAATAATCTAATATAAAACCCTAGGAAATTGTAGTATCAGCTCATATTGATAGTCAATGCCCTCTAGTAGGTTCTCTACTAGGCATTTCTCGCTGGAAGAAGTGTGTTATTAGAATGTATTAGAATCACCCATAAGGAAAATCAAGTCTATGACCAAAAAGGGGAAGTATAGTATTCCTTAATATATATATATATATATATATATATATATATATATATATATATATATATATATATATATATATATATATATATATGTGAAGAATGCTGGCACTCACAGGCTTTTCAGGCGAAATAAAGAAAAACTTTTTATTTAACTCGACGTTTCGATCCCTCACGGGGATCTTTCTCAAGAGTATACAAACATGCAACCAGAGACCCCAGCCCCCCACTGAAAGTTTTTCTTTATTTCACCTGAAAAGCCTGTGAGTGCCGCCATTCTTCACCTATACATTTACCCTGCTGGCTTGGGCACCCAGGTACTCTATCCTGTAAATGGTGTGCACCTTTGGGACTGTGTATACGTATATATATATATATATTTATATTTATACTGAAGATGATAGAATATAAGAAATTATCCTGTAAATGGTGTGCACCTTTGGGACTGTGTATACGTATATATATATATATTTATATTTATACTGAAGATGATAGAATATAAGAAATTATGCAATGTCACTATTAGTGATGGGCGAATCTCCCGCGTTTCGCTTCTCCGAAAAATTCACGGATTTCCAGAGAAATTCGCGAATTCGTTTTTTGGGCGAATTTTTCGGCGGCAAATTTTTGCTGGCGTTTCGCGAATCACGGGAATTCGCCACGAATTCGCCCCTGGTGAATAAATTCGCCCATCACTAGTCACTATGGCAGTGTAAACCAGAAATCCTTTTTCTCCAAGATCTGGTAAGAAACTAATCATGATTTACTTGCCATAATAATACTGCTTGAAGAGATTCTGTCACTTGAAAAAATTTTTTTTAAATGTATCAGTTAATAGTGCTTTTCCAGCAGACATCTGCAATTAAATCTCTTTATCAAAAGAGGAAACAGCTTTTTTAAAGTTTGAAATCTGACATGGCAATAGACCTGATGTCAGTTTCCCAGAAACCATCAGTCATGTGATTTGTGCTCTGATAAACTTCAATATCACCCTCCTTCCTTTCCCCAGCAGCCCATCAGCAGAACCATGGGAAGGTAACCAGATAATAGCTCCGTGGTGCAACTCCAACTCCGACTCCAACTGCAACTCCTTCATTTAGTAGGAGAAACAATAGCCTGTCTGAAAGCAGTTCCATCATGAGGTGCTGGCTCTTTCTGAAAGCATATGACAAGGCAAAATAACCTAAGATGGCTGCCTACACACCAATATCACAACTAACAAAAATGCACTTGTTGATTCATGAACACAATTGTATATGGTAGATTGCATTAGTTGCAATGTACATGTTTAATTTAGAAATATAACTACACCATAAAAATCATGACAGAATTCCTTTATGAGTTAAATTGCTCCTTGTGAAATTGACCCTAGAGCGCTGTGTGAATGTGATAGGGAACTTAGAATTAAGAAATTGAGATGATACTTAACAACCCTGCTGTGCTAGCCAGTTAAAAATAAAAACAGGGCATTAAAGGGTGGGCATACTGGGGGGATATGGAGGCCTCTGTTGGGATATTCCGCTTTATTTACATAGTTGTTATATCATTACATTTTACACGAAATAAGGGGTAATTTATTTACCACACCACAGTGGACTAAGTGCAATTTAAAGTGCAAGTGCTGGGAAATTTGTGGGCCTGCAACTGCGGGGGTGAGAAGTAAATGATCCCTAGCATCTTTAAACTTTGGTGTTTTGCTAAAATAGGTAAAAAAGCAATGCTAAAAATGAAAAAAAAAAAAAAAAACAGAATTATTGTTTCAAGGGCAAGAACTATAATTGGTTGTTATTACTTGGTATGATGTGCTCTGTACTGTACCTTTAACTTTTATAGATGTTATACACATTTTCTCTTTCTATAGACAGAGAACTATTCGAAAACATTTGTAAAAGGCAGGCAGTGTAAGTTGCATGACTCCTGCTAATTGCAGCTGGTAAGCTCAGAAGCAGGAAGCTGTGGTAAGCTGAAAAGCTAAAAAGCTGCTGGAACTAATATGCTGTGGTCTTGTGGAAAGGTAGCATCTTGGTGATGATGTGAACACTCAAAATCATATTCAGAACATCTGCTGAATTCTATGGTATACATGGAGCTCTATATTTGTATATGTGCTAAGTTTCAAATATACTTAACATTTTATGGCACTTTGAGCCAGGTTTATCACATGGTGATGTGGATGAGATTTAATTTGAGATGCAATTCAATTCAGAAAAACCTATGTTACGGTTTATCACATGAAAACTCTATGGGGTAGATTCATCAAAGAGTGAAGTTCCGCCACTAGAGGGAAATTCCACAGCTCTCAATTCATTTCTATGGGATTTTGCAAGGCATATTCATCAATGGGTGAAGTGAAAGTTCACCCTTTGATGAATACGCCTTTAAAAATCCCATAGAAATGAATTGAGAGCTGTGGAATTTCCCTGTAGTGGCGGAACTTCACTCTTAACTTCAATCTTTGATGAATCTACCCCTATGATCTATGGGACAAAACTGGAACTGAATTTGGAGAAAAGTTTTTCTCCTCAAATTGAATATCGTCCATGAATGTGATTTCTTGCCCTGGGGAGATTAAAAACTTCAAGAAATATATTAAGTGGAAGCCAGTTCAGGTATTGGAATACTCTGGTAAGAACACTGTAATTTAAAGAGAATAAATCATAAAGCATTTCAAAGCCCTATGTGTATTTAGCCTTTGGGAAATGGTGATCTACTAATTGCATGGGTATGTACATTACCTAGTCTTCATCATTATGTTTAATGGGTTCAGTATTTTGAGCAATGATGTTTTCTATCTATTCAGTTCAAACTGGTATGAAGCTACAGAGATAATTGGTGGTCTATACAGTAGATTGTGGTCTGAATCCATATTTGCACTGCACTTAGGAAATTGGGTGTGTGCTTGCTGGGGGTGTTAACCATAGGATTAAAAATGGAAGCCTGTGGACAAATAAGATCATTATATTATTAGGAGTATTCTGGACAGAAATATAGTAAAAGAAACATCTAGACATCTAGACAGATTGCAAATCTAAAAAAGCCCCACATGGACCCTCCAGGGACCTGGCTTGTAGATTGGTTATGTGATAAAGGCGCTGAAGGCCTAATCACCTGTAGTGACCATTCAGCATCTAGAGCTTACTCATTTCCTGTTTAAAAGAATTTTAATGGTTTATGCACTTAGGCAAATTTTGTGCCTTTTGTTACGTATGGGGTTTTGTGTACCTTGCAGCTATAAGAATCTAAATGTGTGTTCACATTAAACCTTTTTAAAGTTAATATTTATTATAGTGTAATTGTGTGTTTTTTTTCTACTATGACTAAGCTCATTTTTATAAAAAACCATGAATGTTGCCTCATTATTTAAAAAAATCTGATTACTTAGTAACATAGTAAATTAGGTTGAAAAAAAGACACGCGTCCATCAAGTTCAACCTCTTTTTTTTTTTAACCTGCCTAACTGCTAGATGATCCAGAGGAAGGCAAAAAAAAACCCATCTGAAGCCTCTCCAATTTGCCTCAGAGGGGGAAAAAATTCCTTCCTGACTCCAAGATAGCAATTGGACTAGACCCTAGATCAACTTTGATGTACTATGAGCTATCTTCCATAACCCTGTATTGACTCACTTGCTAAAAAGCCATCAAACTCCTTCTTAAAGCTATCTAATGTATCAGCCTGTACAACTGATTCAGGGAGAGAATTCCACATCTTCACAGCTCTCACTGTAAAAAACCCCTTCCAAATATTTAGGTGGAACCTTGCATAAATGGGTGACCTTGCTTCAGCTGGTAAGACCTACTGGTAAATAAAACATTAGAGAGATTATTATATGATCCCCTTATATATTTATACATAGTAATCATGTCACCCCTTAAGCCCCTCTTCTCCAGTCGTTCCTCATAGCTAAGATTTTCCATACCTTTTAAAAACTTAGTTGCCCTTCTCTGTACCCTCTCTAATACAAAAATATGTGTGATGGAGACCAAAACTTTACGGCATATTCTAGATGGGGCTTACAAGTGTTCTATAAAGTGGAAGAATTACCCTCTCCTCCTGTGACTCTATGCCCCTTTTAATAAAGCTCAAGACCTTATTCGCCGTTGATGCTGCTGACATGGCTTGCTACAGCCAAGTTTATAATCTACAAGGACTCCAAGGTCCTTCTCCATAATGGATTTGCCTAGTGCAGTCCCATTAAGGGTATAAGTGGCTTGGGTATTTTTACATCCCAGGTGCATGACTTTACATTTATCAACATTGAATCTCATTTGCATCTTAGCTGTACAGATTGCCAGTTTGTCAAGATCCTGTTGCAAGGATGCCACATCCTGGATGGAATTAATTGGGCTGGATAGTTTTGTGACGTCTGCAAAAACTGATACATTACTAACAATACCCTCCCCTAATGAATGAACAAATTAAATAAAAGTAGACCCTGAGGGACCCCGCTAAGAATCTTACTCCAAGCAGAGAATGCACCATTAACAACCACCTTCTGTACTCAATCATGTAGCCAGTGTCCTATCCATGTGCAAACGACTTCATTAAGCACAACAGACCTTAGTTTAGAAAGCAGTCATTTCTGGGGCATGGTATCAAACGCTTTGGCAAAATCCAAATAGATCACATCTACTGCCCCCCCATAGTCCAGCATGTTACTTACCTCCTCATAAAAAGCAATCAGATTTGTCTGACATGACCTATCCTATATAAAGCCATGCTGACTGCTGATCATAATGCAATTCTTTAGGACAAACTTTTGAATGTGATCTTTTAACAAGCCTTCAAATAATTTGCCCACCATAGATGTCAAACTTACTGGCCTATAATTGCCAGGCTGTGATCGCAATCCATTTTTAAATATTGGAATGACATCAACTTTTCTCCAGTCCATATGCACCATACCAGATGAAAGAGAAATAGGGGCTGGTCTAAAACTGAACCAAGCTCTCTTAGAACCTGGGGGTGTATGCCATCAGACCCTGGATCTTGTTTGCATTCATTTTTACTGAAGCTTTTTGAATCATATCCTGAGTCAGCCACTGAATAGATTGAGCTGAGCCATCAGTGCAATTATGAAGTGAGCCTGGGAACTCAGACTCCTCTATTGTATACACTGAAGAAAAGAACTGATTTAGCACATTTGCCTTTTCTGTATCTGGTACAACTATACTGGTATCGTTATTTAATGGAGAAACACTCTCAACCTGCATCTTTTTACTATTTATATATTTAAAAAACTTTTTAGGATTAGTTTATTAACTCTTCATTTGCTTTCTTTGCCTTCAGGATTGATGATTTACAACATTTATTATATTATTTATATTCATTAAATGCAACTTCTGTCCTAACAGATTTGTAGTTTTTAAATGCCTTTCTCTTTGCTCCTATTAACTTCTTTACTTCTGTATTAAGCCACATAGGATGATTCTTAAGCTTCTACATTTACTCCTTAAGGGAATAAATTGAGAACAGTAATGATTTAATATCATTTTAAATGACAACCATTTCTGTGTTTTAGCTGCAAGTCAGTACTCTGAAGGGCAGCCCTCAATGCGCTAAAATTAGCTTTTCTGAAATTCATGTTTTTTGTGCCCCAGTATATATTTGTTTTTTGCTATTATGTCACTATTACCCAGGGGTTCAATGACTTGCACATTTGCTATAAGTTCTGGGTCATTTCAGATCACTAGATCCATAATAGCATTTTTCTGGCAGGCTCCTCAACAACCTGTGCCATAAAATTATCATGCAACAAGTTTATAAACTTGTTCCCATTAACTGATCTGGCAGTAATCCTCCATTATCTTTACTTTACCCAAACTAGAAGCCTTTTCTATTTGCATCAGGAGCTTAGCCTCCTCCTCCTCACTTACATCAGGGGGTCTATAGCATAACCTTACAATTAATTTGCTGGACTCTTTAGAATTGGTGATGAACTCCACCCATAAGCCTACTGCCCCCTCATTTTCTAACATAACCTCCTGCTTTATATAAGCTTTTAAATCCTGCCTAACAAACAGACATACCCCTCCTCCTTTTCTATTGCCTCTGTCCCTCAAAAACAAGGTATAGCTGCTGATATGAATTTCCGAGTCATGCGACTCATTCAGCCATGTTTCGGCCACACCAATCACATCATATTTACCCTCCAGTGCCAGCACCTCCAGCTCTCCCATTTTACCAGTCAGACTCCTTGCATTTGCAAACTTACATTTAATGCTGGTACCATATTGAACAAATGACATGTGGTCCTCACTATCCTTAACAGTACCCCCGACCAAATCTCCTCCCCCATTTTCCCTTGCTTTGCCCACTATCTCATTTAACCTATCTTCCACTGAATCTTTTAATGAACTCTCCCCCCCCAATGCCTAGTTTAACATCTCCTCCAACCGTCTAGCCATCTTGTCTCCCAAAACAGCTGCACCATCATCATTGATAAAAAGTATGAATGAAGAAAATTGTTGAAGAAATACAAATACCTTGAAAATGTCATTTGTGCAATTTTTTTTGTGCTATTACAAGTGAAAAAATGCTAAGATCACAAAGCAAATAAATATTTTACAATACATAATTTGCAAAGTACAAATCCCGTCGACTTTTGTATGGCCTCACCAGCTTTTAGATGGTGTAGTGTTATAATAGAGTTATGTTGTGGTTTTAAAATACACTATTTTTGATTCATGGAAAAATATGTGAATGCTAAATATGTGAATGTTAAAGGAGAAATAACTCCCCACCCTACAGGTAAAGCCCATTTGCCATCCTCCATTGCCCCCCCTTCCCCTCCATATATTGTTCAACTAGAATAGGTGTCCTGTAACTGACCTATTTGTGGAGAGTAGTGCAGCTGTGGTCAGGGAGGCCATATTCAGTCTCTTTGGTATCTTTGGATCTTTTTGGGAATCGGGATTGTATTTTTCTCTTTTAGGTGATTAACTAAGCTTTCCTGCTCCAACTGTGCTTGTGCTAAAAGCTGCCATGCCGTTGCTCACTCACGAAGATATTGAAGCTACCCACCATGGCACCCCTGAGCTCCGCTGTGCTACTCTGCACACATATGTCAGTTGGCTGAATGGGACACATACACAATGCAGGGAGAATGCAGGGAGGGGGTGCAGTGGAGGGTGGCAAATGGGGGCTTTTACCTGTAGGGAGGTTTATATCTCATTTAATAAAACAGTCTCTTAGAGTATCTGAATATAAATGTGGAACTGTGTAAAAAAGTTTTCCGTCTTCAATGTCATTTCTAATGCACACAGGCAAACTTAGCCACAAATGTTAAAAACATTGTTAAAAAGTAATGGAATGGTTGTTATTTTATTCATAAGATACTATCTTGAAAGTTAGAGCCATTAATCTGCATATGGGGATTTGCTCTGTATTAGCTAAATAACATGCCATAAGTGTAGGAATATGTCTGGCTTCTTTTTAAAAGCTGATCTGTTAAATATGTGTCCCTAGGGTGAATCTAATTGATGGAGTAGTCACTGCCAGAAGACCTACTTCATATTTTAGATAACTGATTCTTTTGCAAGATAAATAAGAGATACGCAAGATATTTATTCTGTAGATGAACATAGAAAAATATGGGGGACCTCAATTACAATTAAAAATTTAACAGAGAATGCCCCCCCATACTTTTAACTGTTCACAGTCACAGAAGTCCCCATGTTCTAATTAAAGGCCAACCTCATTTTCTGCTGGATAATTAGTGACAACCTCTAAGCTTAGCTTCTCAACAGCTGCTCAGAGCCCACTGAGCATGTGAGTGTCGCAGACACTTTCTGTGATGGTGAACCCCTGTGACAAGTTTGAAGTCCTGTATAGTGATGGGCGAATTCGCAGTGAATTCCCAGGATTTGCCTCAGGCGAATAAATTCACAAAATGCCAGAAAATTTTCGCCTGCCGAAAATTCACAGGCGTCTCGTTTTGGATCTGAGGCCCATTGCCAGTGTTAAAAAGACTGACTCCTGCGTCCAAAAATGAATGCCTGTGTCTGAAATGGGACACAGCAAAATGCCCCAGATTCGCCCATCACTAGTCCTGGATCATTGCTGCTATTGAGAAGCTGAAAATTTAGGCTGGTGGAATAAGTTCAGTATATGAAACATGGCATTTTTAGTCCTATTCATTTTTAGGGGTTCCTTTTACTTTAAAATACACTGTTGCCTGCTCTTAAAAGTTCTTGGGACCCCCTATACTCATGCTGTAACTGGATTCGGTTGGAGTTTTCGGATCGTTTAAATTCATCCGAGTTTTAATAATCCAATAATATATTTCGCCAGGTCAATTTTCATTTTTAATACCTTAATTTAATGAAGTTTAAAAAACACATGAATTCGAAATTCGACCCTTGATAAATCAAGTGATTTTATTAACTAGCAGGTGCCTAACAGGATGGCACCTGCAACTGAATTACACTTTCATTGTTCTTTAAAGCATTTGTGTACATAACCTATGAAAAAGTGAAGACTGTATTACTTTTTCCATATAGGTAATTTGCTATACCATTATTTGGGGGCCAGACTTCAACAAAATAATAATAATATCAACCACAGAACTTAATTGAGTTGATGTAGCTTGTGGGCAGTCTGGGAGGTACATAAATTTCTTGGAGGCTCATATCCAGCATGTGAGTCTCAGACTACCACTTCCCAGTGCATTGAAATTAAAAATCGATATCTTTTATTCCTTCTAGGAATAAAATCTGAACATCTATGACCAGCTTTAGTCTCTTTAGGTAGGGCTTCTTGGAACAGCTGATACACTGTATAAGATGCCTTGAAATAATTACAGATGTAATTATATTAATCCACTGGGTTTATGAAAGTGGCAATGTTTGTCCCAGTCAGAAATTCCAAATAGATAGCTTTACTTGTGTAGTGCATAAAATATTGAACGCTAACATAAAAGTGGTTCCTACTATTACTGAATGTTTACCAATTATAAATATGTATGTTGCCATTTTCAGTAAACACAATGTGGCATTTTTTATCCATTCCCCTTATCTGTTAGCTTTCGGCTATTTCTTTCTATTTAAGTGGGGAAGGGTAAGTAATCTACTTATTAAGGAAGGAGGAAATGTTACTGTCAATCACAACTGTTACATCCCTGGGCATGCAGTCTGCAGGTATCCATGGAAGGCATGTAGTGAGAGAGAATAATTATTGTTTTAGCACCATATATGATTGCAAGGCATTGGAATTCATTTACACATTAAATAAAAACCCAAGATAAGGGACTAGAAAACCTGAGCTAAAGGGCCCACTAATCCAGTACATGTACACGTATATTTAGGGTAATTTTTCTCTAATCAATAACTTTATACACAGCCAACATGACTTGGATCTTGGAATTGTTTAAACAAACAATTCTTTTTTTGATTTCCATTTTCTCTGTAATAATAGATAATATATTTTGATTGTTGTTGAATAAATTCATAAAGCCAGATAATCCAATCAGGTTCTTTTAATATTTATTTGTCTTCTATAGGCAACCTATGTATATTACCTGCCACATGACGATCGGTAGTGGAACCCATACATCGCACTCTGACCACAATGGTCAGCACTTATAGGTCACTGTAATAAAATTTGCATAAATAATATTAAGTATCTGATTTTTGTATAAATTAAATTTGCACACAATTTTGCACACAGATCAGGAGAACTTCTGCACAAATTCAAAAATTTGTTCTTCTCAAGTCAAGCTGGATAGTTAGAATATATCAAAGTCTATGTGATAGTGGTATATGACATTATTTGCATTAAGCAGCTAGCTTAAATGGCATGTTTTATCACCATTACAACTATAAAACTATTGTTGTTTTTCCAGATTTTTTGCAATCCTTGAAATTACCTTTTTATCCTTTTCTTTCTGCCTTACAATAATATTTTGAAATTAGGAAATTTAGAATTTGGTGCACACGTGAATATTTTTCTCATATTTTACCAGAAACAAACTCAGCTTAACTCCCATCCACAAATCTGGCTAATTTACTGAAAATTAAAATTCGACAAATTAGAATTAAAAAAAAACTATACCCTTTCGGTTTATAGGTTTGAAAATGTAACTGTCTAATCTTTAATATAATTTGGTGGAGCCAGGGCATATTTTCTCTTGATGATTTCAAATTTTCTTGCTCTTTTTAGTTTTCATTGGATACATGAAAGTGTAGAACTCAAAACTCCAGCAAAATCACACATTGATGTCCAGAAGACCACTCTCCCACAGGGTTGTCAAACAGTCAATGCAGAAAAATCAAGTAAAACATCAATTAAGTTGCAAAAGTGCAGAATTCAGCCCATAGACACATATAGAGAAGGCAACATTTCGGGCCCACCTGGGCCCTTTTTCAAGCCTAGTGAATTACATCAAGAACACTGCATTTATAGTGTAAGTGAAAGAAGTAGTCACAAAACATGAACCCTTTCCAAAGTGATATCATCAAAAGTCTCATGAATAATGATATTATTGGCCCACTGAAGTATATCAAGTAGCTGCTTTGAACATGGTATATGTCCACTGTGTCCAGAGAAATATCTAATATTTACTGTTTGAGGTCTACATATTTACAAGAGAATATGTTTTTAGTTGATGCTTCAGTAAACATTACTTTTCATGTAAGTTTGCTTTTCTTTGATAATATAGTCATACAGGATACAATTCTTTAGAAAATATAGCAGCTTTTACATGAGATGGATACATTTAAATATATATTAATGAATAACACCTGTTCATAATAACCTATGGCATGTATTTTACTGTGCATGTATAAAAATTTAGTAGTCAATTGAGGAAAATTATTTTCTCTAATCTTTTGTGCTGAAAGCTCTTTGTGCCCTTGGGGTCCTTTAAGTAAAATTGGACCTCTGCAATTCCTGTCGTTCATCTCTATGTGAAACTTAGAGATGCATAAAAACATTCATTACAATTCAATATAAAATCTTCTGAAAAGTCTTCAAATTATTGTTAATTAAAATTTAAATTGATGCACTGTGCCAAATATAAAAAGCCATCTTTACCTGAATTGTAAAAGTTGTGTTCTGCTCACTGTCAAGGTGTCACAATGTTTACGAATTTGCATTCTTATACATTATTGTTTTTAGAAGTGTGCAGCTATATAAAACAGTGTCAACTGAAAGCACAAAGTTGCCAAAACAGAAACTATTTATTAATCATTGAACAAAACAAGACTGGTTTAACAAGTTGAATTCAACTTACAGAGGCATACTCTGCCCCATGGAAACAGCTGTCTCTCTTAGTAAGTCAATTCTCCCTATATATTTTCACTGCCATTGCTCCCCCTCCCATGACCACATTTCAAAAACTTTATAGATTATAAAAAAGGCAAGATTGGTAGGACAGCATTACCATGCATCTAATATATGTGATACAGTATAGGTATATGATCTATTATTCAGAATGCCATGGACCTGGGGTTTTCTAGATTAAAGAGAAAAACCTGTCATGGAAAAACATGTTTTTTTCAAAATGCATAAGTGAATAGTGCTGCTCCAGCAGACTTCTGCACTGAAATACATTTCTCAAAAGAGCAAACAGATTTTTTATATTCAATTTTAAAATCTGCCATGGGGCTAGACATTTTGTCAATTGTTATCTTGTGTTAGGGAGTTGTTATCTGGTTACCTTCCAATTGTTCTGTTGTTAGGCTGCTGGGGGGTGGTATCACTCCAACTTGCAGTAAAGGGTGATTGAAGTTTATCAGAGCACAAG
The DNA here is from genome assembly GCA_024363595.1 of Xenopus borealis. Taxonomy (NCBI): domain Eukaryota; kingdom Metazoa; phylum Chordata; class Amphibia; order Anura; family Pipidae; genus Xenopus; species Xenopus borealis. Next base: position 75,220,976 of record CM044435.1, on the reverse strand, counting down.
TCACATGACTTGGGGCAGCTGGGAAACTGACAATAGGAAATATAAAAAAATCTGTTTGCGCTTTTGAGAAATGGATTTCAGTGTGGAATTCTGCTGAAGCAGCACTATTAACTAATGCATTTTGAAAAATTTTTTTCCATGACAGTATCCCTTTAAGGATCTTTCTTTAATCTCCATACCTTACGTTTTATTGAAATTATTTGAAATAAACCCAAAAGGATTGTTTTGCCACCAATATAGATTCAAGTAGAATGTCCATTTATTAACATTCTCATTTTAGTGGTTTTAGAGGTTTTTGAAACCATGAAAAAACTCATTTACTGTAAAACCATGAATTAATATATTAATAATCTGCTAAAAATACTAAAACCTCTAAAAATACCTTACAATAAAATACTTTTTATCTAAAAAAAAAAAAAAAAAAAAA
>CM044435.1:75196564-75220531 GCA_024363595.1 Xenopus borealis | reverse complement strand
AAAAAAAAAAAAAAAGGAAAATCTTGAAAAAGGGTTGAATGGCTAAAAAAAAGGTCCAAAATGTTCATCACAGCAATACTTACTAACATTGGTTGTTACACTTCATAAATATACATTTAGAGTTAAAAAAATGTTGATTTGTGAAAAAATAGAAACAGGCAAATGTTACTAAATCATCCCCGTAGTTACCATCAAGTACAAGGTACTGTTTTACTTTTACAGAGAAAAATATTACTTATAAATAGTATAGAAGTTTTAACTTAAACTGTAGACTATGGAAGATGACTTTCCTGTAATTTGGAGCTTTCTGGATATCCAGTTTCTGGATACTAGAACAATACTTAATAACTTTAATTAGTATCAAATTTTTATTTTGATAGGACACAATGGGTTTTTGAATAATAGATTTCATACTTGTAATTTTTAACATAAGATCTTTAACTTACTAAAAGAACTGAAGAGGAGAGAATATTTTATTCAACAAAATTTATTCTGCTGAATAAAGGAGCATGAAAAAAGTTAGGAAGGTAATATGTCAAGGACTGTGAAAAAAAGCTTATTAGTAGTTCTAGTGATAACTGCTGTAGGAGGGATTCTACATTAGACATACTCCACTATTTCAATTTCCAAGCCATAATTAAATAATTAAACAAATAGGAGCTCGAGGCCACATGTTCCACTAACTTCCCCAGCTAAACCTTTGATAACAAGTATCATTATTCATTTTCAAAATCATTTCAAGGAGAATTGGACCTACAAAAATGTATTATATTGTCCAGCCAATGTAGACTTTAATGAAATTCCATGTTTAACCTTAAATTCTGTACTGAAAATTCAAGGTGTCTGACATTACAAGTTAGACAGTATAAGGAAGTTTAGTTAAAAATAAAGTATTTTGCAACAGGCCAATGGATAGTTCAGAACTTCTAAATTAGATAGGAACAGAAACCCTGCACTGGTAAAACTACTATTGTTTATATAAATAGGCTGCTGTGTAGCAATGGGGCAGCCATTAAAGGAAAACTATACCCCCTGAACAATGTAGGTCTCTATAAAAAGATATTGCATAAAACAACTCATGTAAAACCCTGCTTCATGTAAATAAACCATTTTCATAAAAATATATTTTTTAGTAGCATGTGCCATTGGGTCATCCTAAATAGAAAATTGCCATTTTAAAAAATAAGGACAGCCTCCTGGGATCGTAGGATTCAATGGTGCACACAAACATACCAAACAAACTATAAAGTTAGGTCACACAAGACAATTAACAGACAAAGTTCTGTCTTTTGCTTCCACATTTCTTCATTTCCTGTTACAGTTAGAGCTGAAATATTTCTGGTCAGGTGATCTCTGAGGCAGCACACAGACTATCATGAAATGGTGGTTCAAGGCAAGAGATGTAAAAGTTCAATATTTACTTGAATATATACCAGTTTGGCAAGATTCTTTAATACGTCACTTAGTTTGACAATGTTGCTCAAGTATTTATTTTCGGTGTATAGTTTTCCTTTAAAAGGAGAAAAGGCTCAAGTTAAACAGCAGATAGGAGATAAACTGTGTAGATCATAATGGCATTATCTGTTATCCACTATTTAACCTGTGCCATATAACCTTTTTTCAATTTCCGACTTTGCTACACATTAGCTTGTTCATTTGAACTATAGTAGTGTTTCTGAAGCAAACAGATCAGTTTTATCAGTGCAGGGCAACAATAGATGATATTTTCAGTACTTTAAAACAATAAAATTTTCTCCTTTAACCTGTAATTTGAATCCTTAAAATCATGGGACTTTTGGTCACATATCAAGGACGTAAACATTTTTTTAACTGTGTGCTAAGTGCAAGGTATTGTCCTTTTCTGGCCCTAATTTGCATATATATAGATATATTTATATATATATATATATATATATATATATAGTATATATTCACATTGTTAGGTTCCTATTCTATAGCTACATTTAATTGTGCAATTGTCTTGCCTGTTTACTAGAAGTGTTCTTTGTCCTTTTCTGGCCCTAATTTGCACTTATATATTTATATATATAGTATATATTCATATTGTTAGGTTCCTATTCTATAGCTACATTTAATTGTGCAATTTTCTTGCCTATTTACTAGAAGTGTTCCCCTATGGATGAAGATTCGGGGATTTCTGTCGAGCCAAGTAATGTAGAAGACCTAGTGATATAACTGTGTGAAATAGATACTTTTCATTAAGCTTTGGTTGTTCCTATAAAATATTCTGCTGTGGGGTCCAGAATGCGCTATGTATGCAAATGCACAATGGTGGATTAATGACAAATGGGGCCCATAGGCTACATCCAAGCTCTCTATGCTGGGTTGGGTTGAGTTGGCCTTTCTTGGCTTCTTCTCCCAGCAGGTGCACCGGCCATACTAAGCAGTGCAAATAAAAAAAAAATAGTCTTTTTTGTGCCATGGACAGAATTAGCCCCTAGGCTATAGCCTAGGGTAGCCTATGCATTAATCCGCCCCTGCCAAAACAGGTACTTGTTAATACTTATTAGGTCCCCAGCCCTAAGAAGCAACATGAATAATATGTTGACAACAACCATAAATTATTAATTAGGAATTAAGTACTAAGTGAGTACAATTTTGTAACACACTGAAATGACAAGAATCCAGAAAAAAAATAATATAAAATATATAATTGTTCCATCTCATTTTACACAAAAACAAGAGGAGCTACTATGTAAATTCTTGTAAGCTGTCTCAAAAAAAAGAACATTTTTGAAATCAGCAGGGACTTCCCCAAGTGTCATTAAAAGGAGGAACTATTACATTTTTTAAAGGTTAAGTTTTTATACAGTAATATTTGACATACCTCTCAATTTCCGTGTTGCATATTCTCCATTTTTTTTAATAAATGCAAATGATATGCTATACTGTATGTGTTGTATCAGATTTAATGATATGGAAAGTATTCTTTATGCAGTACAACCAGTGACAGTGACATGTATGTGTATGTTTGTGTCTGTATATATTTATATATTAGTAATTGCATACATAGCACTGTATATGTTAACAATACATTTTAAGAAACAGGGAACAAAGTTTTCAATAAACAAAAAATGAATATATACTGTTACAAGGATTAAAGGGAACCTGTCATGGGGAAAAAAATGTTTTTTTTCAAAACACAGTTAATAGTGCTGCTTCAGAAGAATTAAGCACCAGGGCAGCCGGGAAATTGACAAAATGGCTTGCCCCATGTCAGATTTCAAAACTGAACATAAAAAAAATCTGTTTGCTCTTTTGAGAAATGGATTTCAGTGCAGAAGTCCACTGGAGCAGAACGTTTAACTGATGCGTTTAAAAAAAAACATGTTTTCCCATGACAGTTTCCCTTTAAGGACTAGATTTCACTCAGAGTGGTAACACTAAATAGGACACAAAAGACAAAATTGCTCTATTAATATGTCTTTATGTTTGTATTGCCTGTTTTCTGTACTCTTGAGCCCCAAATGAAACAATTGCACCCAAAGATTTCTCCATGTAGGTTTCAGTGTTGATTAAAGATCAAACACTTAAAGAAAAAGTCCCAATGTTAAAACCTAAAAAAAAGTTATCTCACCAGTAATATGCCCACATATGCTCATGCCCCAGACCTACAGCTCAAGGTGGAGGTATTCAACCAAAGAAGAATATGGCAGCACTCACAGATCCATCAAACAGGCTTGTAAAAGAACTAAGAACTTTATTTAGACCACAAAGTCAATGAATACATACATAACCTTATGCTTTTTGTGCCAGTAGGCACTTAATCATAGGCTGTACCATGTATTCATTTGTGGCCTAAATAAAGTTCTCAGTTCTTTTACAAGCCTGTTTGTGGGATCTGTGAGTGCCTGCCATTTTCTTCTTTGGTTTGATTCAAGATCAGCCTTGCTGGGATCACAAACAAAACACAGGAGAGATGTATTGTGACTGCATTCAAGTGCATTAGGGGTGTACAAAGTGTAAAGCATCGCCACAGTTTTGTAAATTCATAAAGTGACTTAACTTTCATGCAATTATATTTGTGATGACTTCACAAAGGACTTTTGTGGATTAAACCACTTCTGCTACTTTTCTAGAAAATAACCTAGTTTGATCAATTTTACATTTAAGTTCAGCTTACATGCAGCTTACATTCTTTGATTTCTAAACATAAAAAATTGCTGATATGGCCACACACTGAGACATGGAACATTTTAATCATGGTCTACACTTGTAGTGATGGGCGAATCTGACTTGCTTCGTTCCCTGAAAATGTGGAAACTGCGAAAATTCACCAAAATGCAATTTAGTCTATGGGCCACAAAATATATTTTTTTTCACAACAATTTTTTCACCAATTTTTTTTTACACTGTGTAGCAACTTTTCTTGTCAATGTAAAGCAATCCCTGCCTTATGGCACTAACATCATGGATATATTGTTGATGGGTTGGCACTCTTCTTGAGGTTTACATTGTAAATGTTGTTGCTATTCTTGCTGATGTTTGTAAGTCATGCAAAATAATATTTTTCATGCAGGATTCTTCAATTTTGCAGAGTGATTTGAATACATTGGAGGACAATACATACTATTCAGAAAATAAACAAATAAGTTCCAATGTAGATGCAAGGTAATGCACAAAGCCTGCAAGCAAATTGCAGAAATCCACTTTTATAAAAAGAACTTTGGCTTGAGGGATGAAAGCTAATTTCGCCTATTTTTATGTCTGGTAAAATTTATTGCGATTTTGATCACCACTCTGTAGGCAGTATATTGATGAACTGATAAAACAATGCAGAGTTGTGCAACTAAATTACCAAAAGGTATAGAAAGATTAAACTACCAGAAAAGGTGGATTTGTTTGATAGTAACTCTTAAACACCACAAAATAGTGCCACCTCTCCCATCTCGCAGGCTCCCCCTACAGAACAACTTACTTCTTCCACATTTCCACCATCTCCAAGAAATGTTCAAGGTCTAAAATACCCGAGTGACCTTCTTCCATACTTACATACCACTCTCTCTTATGAACAACTGTGCTTAAAGTGTAAAACAAACCATGATTATACAGATAAATCAAGCTCAAGCACTATCTGATCTTAACCATGGATCAACTTGTGCAATACAACATAATGTACCAGTTGTACATAACTCCAATTAGACTCCATGCTATGGATAGGCCACCTGGCCACTTCTGCCCCTGTTGTAACACCTCTCAGACACTTTCTATTATATGATGTGGTCTTGCCCTGCTATAACCAGATATCGATCCAAGCTTCTTACCAAACTGGTAGATAACTTAGACTTTCCCAGTATTGACCCTGCACTCATTTGTTTCATAGGAGTACTAGACAAGCTTACAATGTCCAAAAATGTTAGAAACATATTCCATTTACTACTGTTCTATGCAAGAAAAAATGTTGCCATACTCTTGAAGGGTCTTCACACACCATTTGTTAAAATATGGAAACAACAGGTCAATAAAGCAATTCAATAAATCAAAATTATCTCAAAGGCAAGAGGGACTCAATTAACATTCAACAAAATCAAAGCAAGATTAGAGTAGTCTATTACATAGCTATGTTGGTATACCACCTTGTAACTATCACTCTACCATGCTTTACTGTTAAATGTTTACTTATGATATATTGATACTTCACACAATCTACCCATTTATATTACACAAATTGTTTTAATGATAGTCTTGGCATAATGTCATACCTTTGTTTATTAAAATAAATAAGAATTGTGTGTGTAGACCATACCCTGCTTTCTTTCATTTGTCCTGCCCTACACTTCATTTTCCATATCTCTACTGTTTTGTTTGGTGCAAATAAAGACATTTAAAAAAAGTAAAAATAAAATAAATAAGAATTGGGATTGTTTTCTTTGGAAAAGAGGCAAGGTGATGTGATAATCCTAAACAAATAAGTTTAAGTACATTATAGATAGGTAATGGTGGATCTGTCTGCAGTGGGATATAAACAACACTGCACTTGGATAATCAATGGTGTTGCATCCTTTTGCCCTCTGTTTCAGGATTGATGTCTTCCTTTGCACTTTTATAAAATAGTTGATAATTTACTAGTAAAATACAGGCCCTGGATCAATTCTATTGTTTGAGAGGTAAGATAAAAAAATCACCATATACCATATCAGTAGTTATGCACAGATGCAAATATTGAAATGGGGCTAGATAAAAAAATCTAAAATGTGACTATCCCACCAAATGAAATATAGGGTTTTAGATGACCTTAAATGTATCGTAACATTTGTGTCGCCAAACTTGCCACAAATAGTGATGGGTGAATTTTTTCGACTGCGGCGAATTTGCTGTGAATTTGCGCGATTCGCAGCAGGCAAATGAATTCACGAAACGCAGACGAATTTTCGCCCTGGTCAAAATTTGCTGGCGTCTCGTTTTGGACGGGCAAGTCAGTTTTTGGACACCGGCGCCCGCACGTCCAAAATGAGACACAGCAGCATTTAGTGAATTTTTCACATTTAAATTTGCAAAAATTTGTGAAATGCCGCCGATTCGTCCATCAATAGCCAAAAATTCACTAATATGAAAATCAGGGAAAATGAGAGGTATCTTTCTACCTTACTTTCACTTAGCTCTTGGCTTATGGACATGATACCTGTTATTTTGATGTCTGATGCCTTTGGTATTACTTTCTTTCATTGTTACATTATATTATATTGTCATAAAGTGGACCCGTCACCCCAAAAAAAAATTCAAAATCCTATTTTATAACATTAGTTAAGCTAAATGAACATTAATTACACTATATAAATTATTTTAATCTTGTTTTCTTCAGTCTGGGAATTCATAATTATAGCAAACAGGCAGGAGCCATTTTGTGGACACTGTTATTAAGACAAGCCTTGTATCATCTCAGAATCTTGTTTGTGCACCAGAATGGGGGACCCAATGTCCATCCCCATGTCCTGGCTACATAATTAAATGGTAAAGAGAATGGGGGAATGTGTGGGGAGCAGTGGCATCTAGGAAGTGCTGAATGGAAAGTGAAAGTAATTATCTGCTCCGCCTCTATGCCTAAGGCATAGAGGAGTAGCAGACAATATTTGATTGACAGCTGAGATTTTTAAATGAGCTTAAAACAGCTATGAATGCTTTAATAAAAATTTAAAATTGGATTTCATGTTTAATTTGAAAAGGACTTTTATTATACAGATTTTTGTGTCTGGGTGACGGGTCCACTTTAAATAGTTTTTAAATTCCCCTCTAACTTTTACTAAGTCACTGAACTCTACAAACCATATTAAATATTTCTTACTTCTTTGAATAGGAGAAGATTTTCTAGAAGACAGACGGTTTTTGATCGAATAGGTCCATTTACAATTAAATTAAAATTGTTCGAATCATTCAATTTAATCGTTTGATTTGAGCGATTTCCTCCAAAACAAATTTGAATGCTCAAACTTTTCCAAAAGCCTATTATAAAGGTTATAGGCAAAAACAGCAATTCGGCGAAGGGTTTAATTCAAATTTTTTAAAGAGACAGTACTTTTTCGAATTTCAAATGGTCGAATTTTTCAATTCAAATAGATTTTTTCAATTCAAATTGAATTTTGGCCTATTCGATAGTTGAAATACACAAAAATTAATTTGGAATTAAAATTTTTTTAATTAGAATTTTCACTTCAACCCTTGATAATTCTGCCTCTTAAAAACCCTTGAATTCGACCCTCGTATTTTTCACGAAGTAAAATCAGACAAAATCTAATTCGTAGGATTTTACCGCTATTTGATCTATTGAATGATCGAATAGCTATCATCCGATTTCTCGAAAAAATTGTACTAAACATCCGATTTCACAAAAAAATAATATGAATCATGCAATATGATTTCTATTCGATCAAAAAACTTAGAAAAAGCCTATGGGAGCTTCCCATAGGCAAATATAGAAACTCGTCAGGTTTAATCTGGCGAAGTAGGCAATTTCGTTAAAGGACATGTGAAGCCCCTCCACAAAATTATCAGTGAACAGCTTCTTTGAAATCTTTAGATAAATGCCACTCTGGTTGTTAAAGGAAAACTATACCCCCAAAATAATACTTAAGCAGCAGTTTATATCAAATTAAGTGGCATATTATAGAATCTTACAAAAATGTATTTAAGTAAATATTGCCCTTTTACATCTCTTGTCTTGAGCTACCATTTTGTGATGGCCTGTGTGCTGCCTCAGAGATCACCTGAACAGAAATACTACAACTCTAACTGTAACAGGAAGAATTGTGGGAGAAAAAGACAGAACTATGTCTGTCAATTGACTCCTGAGACCTAACATGTATTGTGTGGTTTATTTGTATGCACTGTGAATCATAGGAACCCAGGGGGCAGTTTTCTATTTATGATTACCCAATGGCACATACTACAAAAAAGAATATTATTATGAAAGTGGTTTATTTACATGAAGCAGGGTTTTACATGTGAGCTGTTTTATGCAACATATTTGTAGAGATACCTACATTGTTTGGGAGTATAGTTTTCCTAAAAGGCTAACAGTTAGCCTGCAGCATCCCCTAAATCACTTAGAAATCCTTCTCCACCTCTAACTCACTCACCCCCCTTTCCTAAGGAATTTCGTTTGGTTGTTGTCTTATGAGCATACTCAGTTCTTCTCAACTCAGATTAATAAACACAACCTCGAATATAACAGACAATGAGGAGATAGCTCTGCTCTAGCTGTCTGATCCTATTTATTTCTCCCAAACACCTCTCCTCATCTCAGCTTAACCATTATAGCTCAATTCCAGCAGAACTTTTTATCAAAGTATATTCTGCCTGTGTAACTCTGCATTCTGCATTGCATGAACTTTATAACATACAAGTACTGTTTGCAGTTGGCAGTGTTACTGAAAATGTGACAGAGGAAAAAGGGCCACCTGGTGAAATTTGATATTTGTTTTAGGAAAATGTTATGGTGTTCACAAATGGAGGGGGTATATGCAGTACAAATGATGTGGCTTGGGTGGGGAAGATATGCCCAACTTATATACATGGTAGGAAAATAAGGCTTTACATGTCATGTAATATTAAGATATAACCTCTTATAGCAAATAGGTGCATTTAAAGCATTTAAAGCTTGCCTAAAAAATGACTGATATAAATTTGAACATGAATCTCAGACACTGTCATGCCCTATCAGACTTTCCTAAAATGCTTTATATTTAAAAACAAGATTTAAGATAGTTTTAAGTTCCTTTAAAATTACATGCCACTTTTATAAAATATGTTTTTTGCTACTGAAGGATGAGATATACTGTACAAATAAATTACTTCCTCCACCAAAATTATTATATGAAGAAAGACACCACACTAGAAATGTACTGTATAGACGCTATATTAAAACTGCATAATTAATAAATACAGAGATGAAGTATTAAACCCAGATCATTAAGTGTCTCCTAAAAATGGAAAATGAAATGATTGGGAATTAGATGCTTAAGTGTGTGCACAGAGGGAATGTCTCTAAGATCTTTGATTGGGAGAAATAGAAAATACAGTGAAAATTACATACAAAATGCATTGACCTTGTCTAAAATGGTGTTTCTTCAGCAAGCCTGTAAAGAGTATCCTTCACTTTCTATAAAATGAATGTAGAGATCAACATTCACCTGGTCAGGCACAGATAATGCTATGGTTATTAATATATTTTTATGTACATGATTTGACTGTGGGTGTTATGAAGATCTGAATGTCCACACCTGTGCATTACCAGGTTCATTAATTAACCACATTTTCTTTTATTTTAGTTAGTTTACTAAGATCATACAACATATGCTCACCTCAGTAGGTAGGGATACAGGGGCTCATCTCACAGTTTAAGGGTGTTCATTTGACACAGAGGCAACATTTTTTCATTAATGCCAAAAAATTGTAATTGCCTCAAGTTAATAGTGAGCACTGAACATGTGAATACATATTTTAGTCTGGTATTTTTTGTATGATATTCAAAAACTTGAACCATTATTAAATACTTCTCATAGATTACAGACTGTAGCCTTTTGAAGCGATTACGATTTGACGTCACGCTGGCGAATTTGCGCTAGCGTTAGACGCTTCGCGCTGGCTGTCCGTGGGGCACATGCGCAATCCCATGGACACAGGGACTGGACGCAGAGACACTTGAACTTTATTATATAGGATTCGCGCCATATGCAAATTAGGCTTCGCTAGCTAAATTGCGCTATGCCTAGCGAAGTAACACTAGCGTAAATACGTTACCGTTCTCCGACCAGAGCGTAAATTCGCACTTTAGTGAATTTGCGTAGCGCAGGTGAAAATTCGCCTGGCGAAGTGCGGCGCTCGCGATTTTTCAGATCTTAGTGAATGTCCCACTTGGAGCGCAGAGACTTCCGTTAGTGGTTTATAATCTGCTGCCTTCAATCTATGGAAAGACCGGCGCTACATAACGGTGTGCCGCTCCTCTGCTCACCGCTACACCGCCAGCTGTACACATGTCTAAGCACCATGTGACAGAGGAGCAGCTCAAGCTGTGGGATGTGTGACCCGGTAGAGAGAGACTTCCACCAGCTCCTCACAGAGCGTCTTGCCTCTTTATTTATTGCATAAAAGCCCCGCCCTCACGGGAGAGCCGCAGCCAATCCCAGTGCTCTGCCCCGCCCCTCTTTGTTGTGCTGCCCAATGGCAGAGGGATAGAGCGTTGCTGGCTGACGGGTGACAGAGAAGCAGCTACTGTCTGGCCTCCCATAGCTGTGAAAGTACCTCCCACTCTCTGACTCACTCAACTACATAAAAAATATGATTGGCGGAAAATGGGCATGCGCACGTGAAGCGCGAATGATCAAGAGGCTTGGGCGGTGCCAACTGTTTCTATCTTTAATCTCGCGTTGTTAGAAGCGAGACCTGCTCACCCAGCGCATATCCCCGACGTTGCTACGGCAACAGGGATGCTGAGCTGACAAAGTCAGGCGGCTCTTTTTCTAAAAGTAACATTGAGGCAGAGTTGAGTCAGAAATTCTGTAGGACAAACATTTTTTTGTGGAAAAAAAACACTGGTGTGATCTATACCATAAACAAACATTGCCTAAACTCTTTAGGAAGCAGTAGTATTTTTAAAACTACTGAGAAGCACTCTAGGTGTCCACCGTGGTTGTCCACTTTTTTTTGGACTGGAACAAGTCTGTTTTTATAAATGTTTGACTACATATGTTCTAGCACCCGTTAATTTAACGGGCTTAATGTCTAGTATTTAATAATGCTTTAATTAGTTTTTTACTTATTGTTGTATAAAACAGTAATGTTATTAATCAGGGAATTGTTGTGAGCTAGGAACACAATACCATAAAGAGTGACAGTCAGCTTGTTACCTATATATTCTCAAAAATAGAATTAACATTTTTCCTTTTGCCCTCACTCTAGTTATCTTAAGATTTTTGTGGTTGGGTTTCTTGGCAAACAAGCTTAGCCCTGATTACTCCCCACTCACTTTAAACTATTGATAAAGCTCTTGTTTCCTATGCTTCATGCAGTACCATTTTAGCATTCTCAGACCTATTACTGACAATGTGCTTTGCTCACTGAAGACAAACAGGTGACAGGTTCCTTCCTCAAAGTAAACAGACCTGATACTTAGCCACAGTTCAAAGAGCTTAACACCTCTACCTATTCAGTAAAGTAGGCAAGAGAGGTTTGTGTTTGCCATCCAATTATTTTATTACATATGCACACATTTTTATCAGCAGTACATGTGGTGTATTTTGTTAAGTTAGAATCTATTTGTATTTAATTTCAATGTAATATCTGACTCATATTTAGTACAACTCTTGGAGAGGACAAGGTCTTTTCTAAGGGTTGCACCCCAACAACTGGACTGACATTTACTTTCCAGTTTAATCAGTTTGCATTTGGTGAGTAATAAAAATTGCTTATTAAAACGTGTTATGATTGAAATGTTATAGTTTCCATATAAGATTAATTTTGAAGCTTCAAGTTATGGAAATTTGCTAACAATTACATGGGTGCTGTGGTATGTGAATCACTTACATCTCAGGGTAAAAAATGCTGCTGTTGGTGACATGGAATGAATTGCTGTTCTTTTGGACCATAAAGAACTCTGTAATATACCCTTAGAAATGTGCCAAATGCCAGTAGGCCCAATCAGGACATGTTTATTATACAGTATATAATCGCTCCCCTTTGGAGAAGATGAGAAAAACAAATTAAAAGGGTCATCTTCATGAGTGTATTCTAGTTCAAAATACAATATGAAATTCTTTTAAAACTGCAAACTTAAATTAGTTTCCTGATAAGAGGTAGGAGGCGGTTGTGTGTCCTTTCTATTACATTTGCATGGTACTGATAAACAAGTGTGCATATAATTATATTCCTTTAATTATAGATTTAGCTCCAGGATGGACACAGAGGATCCATCCAAATGGGTCAAAATCCCTTTTACAAGTTTTATGACATCTACTACAATACACTACAAGGGAAAGTTTACAAGTGAATCAGTTTATTGCTGCCCTCTAAGGGTAGTTATGAAAAAGAAAAACAAAAAATGTTGAGTATTTATTTTCCAGGACCTGCTGAAATGGGAAAATCTTTAGCATTTCTACTTTTTACTGACCTTTTACACAAGTAAATTCATGAGATATTTTGAAAGGGAAAATGTTTTTACTAATGTACAGCATTGCAGTGAACTTATTCAGGAAAAAGTCATGCTTTATTGCTTTACAATGGAACTATGCCACCTACTTGACGCCTCAGTCAAAGTTTTAAAAGTCAAAAAAGTTAAGCTTTTTGCCTCAGGGGTGTATGAAACATGAGCATGTAGTGTGCAAAAAAAATACAAACAAGACATTTTTGCTCCTTTTTACAGTAGGAAAGTGAATAGAAGCCAAAACAGTAGTATATGAGGAAAAGTTATTTCTTATATGCAGCATAAAGCAAACGTATAATCACTAGGGGGTGCCAAATGTGAGGCACCTCCCAGTGAATATGATCACTTACTTGAGATCCCACACCAGTGCTCATTTCAACTGAAGAATACCATTTCCTGGGATACTCTTGTAGGAGCCCCACATAGCTAGGGTTGCCACCTGGCTGGAATTTTACCGGCCTGGCCGGTATTTTTGTTGGTTGATCCCAATGTTATTAATAGGAAAAAAAAATATATAGGAAGGCCGGTATTTTTTTCAAGAAAAGGTGGCAACCCTAACCATAGCTTATGCATCTTATGCATCTTCTATCTTGTCTGTGGTCCAAAATCAGATGTGTATGCACAGTAGAGTGAAAAGACCAGAATGTAGAAATTGCCAAGAAGAGGAGGAGGAAGATGGTGGTGTAGCATTCAGACAGTAGGTCAGTGCAGTTTTCAGGTAAGATGAGTCTCAGGTATGCGATATGAACCTGTTGGAGGTTGTTAACGTCTTGGCACCTCCCAGTGATTATACATTTACTTTCAATCATTTATTAAGGAAAAACAAAGTTAAGGGAGCTGTCCTGGTTTTTATGAATCTTTTGGGTTTCCAACTGTGTTAAAAGCAAGAAAGTGATCCATGTGGCTTTTAGGGCTGGTGCAGACAGGGAGATTCGGGGAGTTTCTGTCACCTGGCGATTGTGCGAGGCGACAATCTCCTGAATTGCCTTCTCCTTGTCCACCGCCTGTTTAAGTCAAAAAGCACCAGTGCCAATGCACACGAGACGATTTCCGGAATCGCACGAAGTTGCTTCGTGAGGAAACTTCAGACGATTTTTGATTTAAACATGTGGCGGACAGGGAGAAGGCAGTTCGGGGAGATTGTTGCCTCGCAATAGAGGCGATTAATCGCCAGGCGACAGAATCTCCCCGAATCTCCCTTTCTGCACCAGCCCTAAGTATAGATATATAACTGGAGGAGGAATGAGAGGGTTCTAATCCCATCAGTTGATGTAGAAGGCAAGATATGGATCATTATTATGTCTCCTCTTTTTTTTGGAGCAATGGGCCAAGTTTTTTTTCCAGCAAAAAAATTCTCCACTGTTGAAACCATGAATTTAACCCTGAAACTGTATCTATGCTCATCTCTATTGACAAGCACAAAACATTAGCACAGTAGGCCTGACTTAATATGGAAGTACTAAATGCCTGGGCAGTGTCAGGGTTAAGATACAGAGTTCCCTCACATCTCTGCTGCTAGCACTCTGAGCTTATTCACACTAACGGGAACAGTAGGCACATTGGCGCTTGTACCAAGCCAATAGTAGTTATGTCAGGAACAGATCTCAATTCCTACTTTTATCTGATCAGCAACAAGCCTTTGTTTTGTAGTCAAGACATACAGAGGGGCACTTTCATTATACAGTATGATTTCACTTGTATTTTAAGATTTTAGTCCCACTGTGACACATTCAGTTACATTCGGGATAAAAAAAATTTGAATTTCATACCCCAAGCTGCTAAAAGCCTGAATCCGAAAATACCCCAGCTAAAACCTGTCAAGGTCAGGTAGAAGTCGATGGCAGAGCAAATATTCGAGATGTGTAATAAAATATGTTAATATTTGTAGGGACCTATAGTTTTTACAAATCCCTAAAGAGTTAAATCCCCTACCTTTCTTTATCCCTTTTGCTACTGGGTGTATGTCCCTGTAACATGTCACTATTACACCACTAGTTATTAGCCAAAGGGTGTAAGGACCACTTCCTGCCACTCATCTTTATAGTGTTAGACCGGTAGTGGCCTCTTCCTCTTTGGCTCCTGGTGTCCTTGCAGCTAGGTGTTTCCATTGAGACTGGGATCACCAAGGCCCCAGTAAAGCCATTGCCCTGAATGGTCCTGAACCTTCAGTGATTGAGTCAGGGACCAGGAAAACTCGTGAATCAGGTTAGCCATCACAGGAATAGATCTTGTTATAGACTCTCTAGGAGAGTGAGATAGTCAGATTATATAGCAAGAACAGCTGTATGCTCCATCAAGGATCAAGTAGCAGGGAGTAGCTTCCCACAAGGCTTCCCAATATGCCTTTGGTGAGAGACCACAGCAGATAGGGTGTTAGGCCTAACCACTCCACTGGCTGGGATCTGGACCCCTTAAAGGTGTATTCCCTTGGTACTTGATGTACACTTGCCTACTATGCCTTATGGGAGTAACAGTCATTTTGTTGTATCTGCCTTATCTATCTACTCCCTTCTGTGATATGCTAATGCTCATTATATGTGAGTAAACCTGTGTTATTGCCTTGTGCTAATAAACATCTGTTTTGTTGTCACTAGTGATGGGCGAATTTATTTGCCAGGGCCGAATTCGCGGCGAATTCCCGCGATTCGCTGCCTGCGAATAAATTCGCGAAGTGCCAGCGAAACTTCGGCCAAAAAAACGAGTCACGCATCGTTTTTGACGCGAAGCGACAGAAATGACGTGACGCGCGTCGAAAACGACACTACGCAACGAAAACGACGCTATGCGACGAAAACGACGTGACGCGTCAAAAATGTACCGCGACTCGTTTTGCAAACTTTTTCGCCAATTCGCGAATTTCGCAAATTTTTTGGTGAAGTGAAACTGGGTAGATTCGCCCATCACTAGTTGTCACCATAAGCACCTCCTGGCATCCAATGAATCTATTTTTATGTACAGTCACCTGTGTATTGTAGTTCAACTACCTCTTAAAGGGAAAGCTTACACCTGGCGAAGGCCCTGCCCTGCAGTGTAGTGTTGCAGTGTAACCCATGCTCATATCACTAGCTGGACACTTTAACCATTTGTGCTTGCCTAGCCCAAAAAAGCGTTACATACTCATTGTATGGAAACCGAAAAGAAAGAACCATTCTTATTGGTGGAAATAATTTCCCATTTTGAAGGGAAAATGTAAAATTTATTTATTTTATTTTATTTTTTTAAAACAAGCAAACATGAAATATAACATCATTCAGGGACTTGACTTCTTACTTCCTTCTATCTCAAACAGAATGCCCAGGGTGAGAAGGTTTCAATCATCTGTTAGGTTACAGAGCTTAGTTCAACCAACTGAGTGACACAGAACTGACCTTTAATTGAAAACGATTTGTTGACAGTGAACACTTCTGGATTCATTCTCAACTATGATAAGAAAAAGAAATACAAACAACAGAAACACCCTGTAGCATCACATGACCAGGTCAGAACAACAAGACTGGTTCATCCTCCTTCTAAGTTGCAGTCATCAAAGCACCCCAAAGCTCCTTAGCAATAAACCTAATATATGAACCCATGAATACACAATCATTTTGTAGTAGGATTGTCAGTAAAGAAATACAAACTATGATAGCACAAGTTAGAGGATTAAGGGCATGCAGAGTCCTAAACTTACTCAACTGTTTTTCACAACTCTCCAGCAAAAAATGAACATAGAACCAGAGAGATAAATGAAGGCCTACATCTGAATGCGGCTTTTGTAATTTTTCGAGTCCAACATATTTGTTGATATGGCATTGCTTTAAGAAACTCACAGTTTATATTAAATAATACTGTATTTTGCTCACTATTTAAACCCTTGAGTTCTTGCAATTTACACCCAGCCCCCTCCTTTAAACCAACATTACAATCACCTGACAAGGTCTAGTTTCCGAACAGAGTAAAATTGCATTTCATGCAGTCACTTTTTTTGGCTAATTAAAGAGACTAAGAGCCCAAAAACAGCCCCATGTGCCATTGCCTAAATTAAACCTGCAAACCTATATATTAAAACAGTGTAAAAAGCTACATTTTATATATATATATATATATATATATATATATATATATATATGTAAATATTAAGGGAGCCTATGGCACATCAGCAACACTGATACAAAATGTGATTAACAGTTTGGTAAACAAGAACAATGGCCATTTTTTTACCCTCAAACTTTCTCTAGGTTATGCACATAAAATTTGTTTTGTACATTCACAGAGAGATATGTGGGCCCAAACAATACTGAATTATGTATAGACACCCATAATTTGCTCTTTCAATCCTAAAAGGCTGTTTGGGTTGATATTTGACTAATAAAATTTTGATTTGAATTTGATTCATTTCTGTCTAACCTAAACAATTCAGAAGCCATACACCTATGAGCTTTAATAAATATAAATCCTTCTTAGTGATGGACGAATCTGTCCCGTTTTGCTGAAAAATCCGCGGATTTCCAGCGAAATTCGTGAATTGCCAAAAAAATTGCAAAACTAATCGCGTCTCGGTTTTTGACGCGTTGCGTCATTTTCGACGCGCTTTTTTTAACGTGCTTTTTTATTACGAACGTCTGGGGTTTTTTTACGCCAGCTAATTAATTCGCCGGCGGCGAATCGCAGAATAAGTTCACCCATCACTAGTGATGGGCGAATTTATACGCCAGGTGCAAATTCACTGCGAATTCCGGAGGTTTGGGTTTGCATATGTGCCAAACCTTTCCAATTGACTTTATGTTTTCTTGACCTTTAAATATTTGATTGAATAACATGCAAGTTTTTATGTTATCTTTGTGACAGAGTGAATTATATGCGGCTACTCTGGTTTCTACAAGCCTCCAAAACCATACAATAAGATTAACAGATTTATAACAATTATCCTACTATGTGAATGTAATAGAACCCTTAGATTGCAAGCTTTACTGCTGCAAAGGACCAATGTGAATGGTGAAAAATCTGTCTAATAGAATAATAACAAGCCTCCAAAACCATACAATAAGATTAACAGATTTATAACAAGTATCCTACTATGTGAATGTAATAGAACCCTTAGATTGCAAGCTTTACTGCTGCAAAGGACCAATGTGAATGATGAAAAATCTGTCTAATAGAATAATAACAATAATAATTTTTAGCAAAATACCTTGCTTGCTATATGATATAAAGTAGAATTCAACTGCATAGGTTGTTGTGTTCACAACCTTCCCTTTAATAGAATCTTTAGAGGACATACATAGAACACTATTTACAGCCTGTTTTGCAATATCATGCAATATCATAAGTCTAGTTTGACAAGCTCATTATGTTTTTTCCTGGGTTAGCTGGAGACTTTGTAACCTTAAGGAAACTAAGGTGCTTTATATGATCCATTTGATTTTATCCAGAGAATAATGATCATTCAAATGACAGGAATGATAATTTTTTTCCTGGAGTATTTCAAAGAAAAGTTTATTATGACAGTCGATTACATCCAATCAGTGTGTCCTTTATAACAAATGTCTTACCAGACAACAGGCAACTAAATGATTGTGATGACATTCAACAATGTGAATGCAAATTGGCAATGTATGCTCTTAACATTAAAGCAAACAGATACTGCATCTGATGTATTATCAACATGTTAAAAAAGTTAAAAAAAAAATGCTACATCTGGCCATACACACCTAATGAGTGGATCCAAAATGGTAGGACAAAGTGGAATAATTCACTAATTTAAAGTTGGGCTAGTGTTCAGATAGCATAGGACCCATACAGAGACATAAGTCTTGAATATACTCAATGAGATATCATTCTGGCTCAAACATTGAACAGTTATTGTTTTTAATTTAATCACAAGAGGACATATCAGCAATCAGTAACTGTTGGATTTATGATCCCTTTAATTACTTTTTTTTAAATTCCCAATCCCAAAATCCGTAATTTATGAGTGAATTGTGGCTGTCTCCTGTAGAGAAATGATGCACTAATTTTCACAATGAATAAAAGTAAGGTGAATATAATCTCTGAATGTATGTGTATTTAGATAATAAGTATCTTGTGTTGAAAGTTCCAGAATATTTTCTGTAAATTTTTATATAAAATCATTACATTGCTTAACGTGTTATTAAAACCATAAAATATGTACTCCTGTAGTGGATCAGAGAAATCCTTCACCTGTTTTTCTGCCTTTGACATCATCCAGCCCAGTTACAGGCTGGAGGGCAACATGATTGGCTGGGCACCTCTGTGCATCCTAGGGAGAGAGGGTGTGCCTGATTTGGAGCCTTTTGTACAGGGCCTCTGATAGAGTTTAGCAAGGGCTGTGTAGTGAAAGTTCCTACCAGAATCAAGTCCTACAGAACAGTCAACTTTGTTGGATCTGAAGGAGTACAGAAAGAGGAAATCCTGTTCCCTGCCAAGCTGCTAGAGACTCAGAATGGTGCCACTGGTGAGATTGATCCTGCTGCAGAGCTGCCTGTAATTTCCAGTATGACTGCCTCTGAGAGCACCCCAGTGAGTGAGCCTACCAAGGAAGGATACTGACACAGATACAAGCGTGGGGCCTAAAACAAAAACATTTTCACTTGTGTATCTCTCCCCCCCAATAAAGAAGTTTTTTGTATATTTAGCCCCCAATAAAGAAGTTTTTGCAGTCCAGCGCTGCCTTGGATTTATCCCACATCGCTATACTTCTACAGATTGTGTATTTACCTGCTACGTGGGAACTGCTGCTTAAGTCTAAATGGAGAGGTACTTTTGGGAAAGGTAGCGATACCTGGGGAATAAGAGCTCTGGGGAAGGGACATTCCATTTGAACTGTGTGGTTATCAACCCCTTCCAGATGATTTGGATTTTGAAATGACTGTGTTGGAGAAACAAGTCAATAGTGATTTAGGTAGTGTTCCACTTGTCCCCAGTGCAGGAGTGAATTGTGTATTAGATTGCCCAAGTTCTTTATTACTGTTTTATATAAAGTTCATATTTGTTTCATCTTCCAACTGTGTGATTTATTTTTACTAGTGGAATCCCCCTGAGGTGTGTTCCTCAGTGTTCCCTAGGTGGAGACACTTCGCTGTAATTCCCAGTTCCCAGTACATATGCAAAAGGGACTCAGGGCCTCTGGATTGCCAAGAGTAAGTTGCTATTCAAAGAGACAGTAACAAAATTAGGGTTATATTCCTAAATCAATATAACAGCTATTTTGCATTCATAACCTATTTCCAGTGGTGTACTAAAAATCTTTGCAAGCATCTCTGTTCTGGGCCTGCAGTGCTACCCCCCACAGCAATTCCCCCCCACCGTCCTGCATACCTGTAACGGGCCTGCTTCCTCTATACTTATTCCACTGTCTAATTCATGTTAAATGTCAGTATTTCACAATTTCCTTGGTTATACATCCCCTTTATTCAATTTGGAAGTAATGCATGATTTTCCCTAATGCAGGGGTCTCCAAACTGTGGCCCAAGGGCCAAATGCGGCCCAGGATGGATATGAATGCGGCCCAACTTGAAACTCTCTGTTCTTGAGAAAACGTCATGTTGCAAAGGATATAGGAGGAGGGGGACTCTGCCCATTGCCCAGTTAGTAATAATATTATAATAAAAAGTCTATTTAATATGCAGGTGTCCCTTATTCCAGAGTATATCTGGTTGTCCAACTGGTATTGTTGTTCTTTTTTTGTGTATTTTCTTTATTTTTACAAATCAAAAGTGTTTGTGTATTTCATGTGTGGCCCCCAGACAGTTTTTCTTCTTTCAATGTGGCCCTCGGAGCCAAAAGTTTGGACACCCCTGCCTAATGTGTTATCTAATTTACCTTCAAGCATAAATATTAGCTTTTTATGTGCTAGTGGGGGGATTTAATATGTTTCGCTAGTGCAAAAAAACCTGCACAACTATGTTAGTGACCATGTTTGCATCCTTTTTGGCTAATTACAGACCTCTACAAATTCAACAAAAAGTTTGCGACCAAAACACTTTGCAGTGTAAGCAAATAGCTTTTTGCAACAAAATATTTAATGAAACTCCAGGCGTTAACCCTAAACCATTGCTTAGCGATAATGCACAATTTAATATTCACTTGCTGCAAGCAGTGCTAAACATTCTCAAAGATGCAATTTTAAATAATACGTGTGACTTTTAATTGCATTCCCCCTCAGTTAATTAACAGCAGCTCAGAACATTCAACTAGAAGCTAAACAATGGGAGAAGAGTTGGATCCTTCTGCTAGCCAGCAACAAAAAAGTTCCCATGAAGACTTGTCTGATGGCAACAAAGGAATTCCATGTTCAGGCAGAAAACACAAACCTCATGAGGAACTTCCAGAAAGGACAAGTTTCCCTAGAGGAGTTCAAGCTGGTTATATCCTCGTATTTCATCTATGAAGCTCTGGTGGAAGAGATTACCAGAAATAAATATAATCCAGTCTTTTCCCCCATTTATTTCCCCCTGGAATTCCATCATAGGAATGCTCTAGATTTAGACCTTGAGTATTTCTATGGTCCACAATGGAGGAAGAATATTATTTGTCCTCATTCAACAAAGAACTTTGTTGACAGATCTCAACATGTTGTCCAAAAGAAGCCAGAGCTGCTTATGTCTCATGCATATACCCTTACTTTTGGAAACCTCTCAGGTGGACAGATTCTGCAGACCTTGTCACTACCTACATCTCGGAATGGTAACAGAATTACAAAGCAGAGAAAACAAGACAGAAATTGGTAGACCTGCAAAATAAGAAAACAGAGAGAACAACAGTTCCTCAGAGGAGCAGCCTACAACATTCCTTCAAGGGGTTCTTATTGCTGGCTGTGCACTCATCACTCTCATGGGATTATTAGTGATGGGAGAATCTATCCCATTTTCCCAAAAAATTTGCGAATTTCCAGCGAAATTCGCTAATTGACAAATGCGTCACGTTTTCGGCACATGTTGCTTTTTTTTGACACGCGTCTGTTTTTTTTTTTTACGCCAGCAAGTTTTCGCTGGCATTT
The DNA here is from genome assembly GCA_024363595.1 of Xenopus borealis. Lineage (NCBI taxonomy): Eukaryota > Metazoa > Chordata > Amphibia > Anura > Pipidae > Xenopus > Xenopus borealis. The sequence goes on along the minus strand of CM044435.1, from coordinate 75,198,878 downwards.
CGCAATTTATTCACAGGCAGCGAATCGCGGGAATTTGCCGCAAATTCGTGCCTGCCGAATACCCCATCACTAGGGACTATATATACAAGAAAAGGGCTCACACTAGCAGTTTTTACACAAGGTCCAAGACTTTAAACACATTTGCAATGTGACACCACTGCAGCTTCAAGATTCTAAACATAACTTGACTAAAAATATTCGGGAAGATGGTAGTTTATATGCCTTGGTGTCTGTAACACTTTTACTCACTCATTAATTAGGATTCCTATAATACAATTAACTCAGGTGATTGTGATTATTTTATGGATACATTATCTCACATAGACTACATTTGTACTGTGTAGGAATGCATGGTTGCTAATTCTAAACACACAAACAGGGCATTATTGAATCAGTGTGGAAGCAATACAAAAGGTACTTATAATACTTAGTAATGGTTTGCCTTTGTTGATACTGTTGTATGAAACACTATTTTCAAAGAGCATAATGCAGTGGATGATGCCAAAATCGGATTGGGCCGGTGGGACAATGGGAAAATGGTATCTTAATACTATACAGTATATTGGTACTCTAAAAATACATGATAATAATAATAAAGTATTTGAACTGTCATTTCATGTCAATGTGCAGTTCATTAGTTTGTACATTTATTTTATGACTATTGTCAGGCACAATTATCTCTTTAAAAGGAATCACATCATTTATTATAATGATTATTTAAGACATACTGATCTATGCAAATTTCAACTCTCTTCTTGATAATTTGTGACTCAGCTTGCTAATCATCAAACATTTTGTTTTATACTGTTCTCTTTAAGGTGAGGGCTCACACATGACAGCATCCTCCAAATTGCTAATTTTTCAGGGTGAACATTTATGCTGGCTATGCTTCGATTCTTATGAGCCTTATTCCACATCAATATAACTAAAGTAAAAGACTGGATATACTGTTTCAGCTTAACATAAAACTACCATAGATATTGTATTGTCATGTTGTTGTTGTTGTATAACATACACGGTGGGTGCCACAAGTTGGTTGGAATGCAAAATGCTATGCAGAGTGAGCAGGTTACAACCTGTACAGATCTGTGAGGTTGCCTCATGAGTCTTTCAAAAGTTCACTGAATGGGAAAAGAAGCTTAGACCAAAAGAATAGGTTAAAAAAATGCCATTGCATCACTGATGAGGAAAATAACCTGAAGGCATGCGATTAATTGGTCAAATTTACAATCTTGTCACCTAAAAACAGAGGTCAGTCAATATGAGGTTTAGCAATTTAGAATTTGTTTACATTGCATTAACAGTACTTTTACCCATAACATAACCCTGTTTGGATTCACTACTTATAAGCATGTTTTCACACAATAATTTGGCTTATCTTATTAATACAAATGCCAGTCAAAAAATGCGACAACTACAAAAACCCCATCATAAAGTCTACTAAGTAGCAAAAGCTTACTGGCTACTAGATTGCAAGATCTCATAAGCAAACTATGTAGGTTTGTGTTTGTTTGTTCTTGCTGTAGCCAAAGACATGCACATCACTTCAGCAAGTTTTACAATTCTGCTGTTGTACGTGTTCTACAAAATACTTTGAATTTGAATATGAGAATTAATAACATGGTGCAAGACCCACTATATTGATATCATATGCAGATGGATTTGTTTTGTGTCCCATGTGGTTCAGGCAAACAAACCTCAATCCTCCCCCCTTGCTATATGTATGAAAGGAAAAAATGTGTCTTGAATCAATGTCTTCATTAAGTAGTGGGATATGTGTCCAGGGCCAAAGTAGTTTAGTCCACAGAGAGGAATTGTAGGTAGGAAAGTTGACTACATCAGTCCCAGAGTTATAGAGAAGGATCAAAGTTCACCCTGTGAACCTCTAGGATTTTACTAGCAGTAGCAAAAACAACTGCGATAAATTTATTAACAGTAAGTTTGGAGTCATAGCTAAAAGTAACATGGTACCGCACTAAACGAGAATACTTGTGAATAAGATCAAAATTTATTGAAAAAATCAGACTCAAGGAGGAAAGGAGAAAGAGCACAGTTGGTGTTCAAAACAACTGATTCTTTCCCCTTGAGTGCGTTACCATGTTACTTTATTTATCTTTTTTACCAGCACTCAGGCAAGTTGATAAACAAGTTCAGGGTGTGCTCCTCCATGTATATGTATATATATATATCTCCTCTTTGGGAGGAGAAAGACCATTCCTGTTTCTCTCTTTATTTGGCAAGACCCCTTCCAAAGAAACCATTCAACATTAGGGGCTTTTAAATACCATATATATATATATATATATATATATAT
>CM044435.1:75124572-75189852 GCA_024363595.1 Xenopus borealis | reverse complement strand
GGGGGGGGGGGGGAGCTCAGGGGATGGTGGCTGCAGAAAGGTGCAGGAGCTGAATATGGAGGGAAGACACCCACCAGGCAGGTGCAAAGGGCTATGGTGGGCCTGGGAGTCAGCAGGTGGAGCTCTGCAGAGGCGGAGTATACGAGAAGCCAGGTGGCTAATGGAGAGAGACAGGCAGTGGTCCACAGTGGGATGTGGAGGGTGGAAGAGGAGGGAACAACCTGGAGACCCCTGCACAACAGAGGGGCACTGCTCACCTGCAGGACCCAGGGAGGATCGGTGGGGTAGCAAGAGGAGTGCAGAGAGCAGGCAGTGTGACACCCCCTGGCACAATGAGAGAGGAGGCCAGCAGTCAGAGGAGGGTTGTGCAGTCTACCAACGGTGAACAGGTATATGGCCAGGTGCAACATGGCAGCTGGTGTAGCGCTGGGAGGGCCCCCAGGTGCAGCAGATCAATGAGCAGTGGGGAAAGGTGGAGGAGCTATCATAGGAGGGTGTCTCAGACTGGAGGGACTAGGACAGTTGGCAGCCCCTGGCAGACATCCTCCTCACAACCTTCGTCTGTTTGCAGGGGATCCAGCCCAAAGGTGCCAGCATGGAACAGTGGGGTGGGGGGGGTCACCTTTTAGTAATCACCAAGATAGATCATCACATTCAGTTGCAAGGCAGGCTGGATCCCTGGTCACCTCTTTGGTGGGAAACGGACCAGAGGCACCAGGAGCCAAGGGAGTAGAGCAGAAAGCAGTGTGAGGGTTCAGGGAAGAGGCGCAGGAAGAGATTGCAATGGATCGGAGTGCTATGGACAAATAGATTCACAAGGCAGTAGAGCTGAAGGAGGAGGATAAAAAACATAGCAAGTAGGACAGGGGCAAATGGTATAGGAAAACACCTAAAACATTTGTGAACTGGCTCCAGGCCTTTTTAACCTGGCTAGCATAAATGGTGAGAAACATCCTGAGCTCTGCTCCTCGTTGTTTTGTTATGTAGACAGTATTTGGAACATGTTACGGGTGTATGGGGGCCTGGCATAGTGGTGTTAGGTTGACTGTCAATCGCAGTATGCAACCAGATGGACATGCCCCTCTGGCTGAGGCTTGTGACAGTGCAGAAAGCTCTGGTCTTTCAAATGGGTGACAGTAGAGCCCAACCTGGGTCTCCATTGACTGTGTACAAACCAGGTTTCTGTTGGCAATACAATCAAAGGCAATGTAAGTAGGACATCTCATACAGATCCAAGCACGAGTGCTCAGGTGTCCACTCCTATGGCAGATGTTTAAAGAAGGGAAAGCCGGGAGCCAAACCAACTGGGGCTTCCTAAGGGGTGGACAACAGTGAGGCTTGGTGTGATGCTACCAGGGTCAGAGCATTGTAGTAGAAGGGAGGGGCTGGAACTACTAAGAGAGGTGTTTGAGGTAAGTTTTCAAATCCCAGTTTTGGAGGGGGTGGTTCAGGGTAATTAAAATTGACACTACAGAACCCAGAAGTGGTGCGTCAAAATCTGCAGAAGGAGGTCAAGCTCAGCTGCATGACCAGTCCATTTGCAGCCTCCTTGTGTGTCTCCCCTGGGGATGGTTCCTAAAAAACAGCCAGGAAGTTCAATTCAACATTTATGCTACCCACAAAGCCTCATTGGCGGAGTGCCCCTGAGGTAACATTCAGTAAAATCTGCATCTTAGTGAATTTGCGGTGTTACATCTATTCGCCAGAGCAAAAGTTCACCTGGCTTTAGAGTGCGAAGCCACGCTAGCATCTATCGCCTTCACTAGCGAAGTGACCCCAGCTCGAAGTGACTGAAAATGGTAATGCTGGTGAAACAGTGCTAGCATTAGTCACTTCACCCTTTAGTAAATTTACCCCTTGGTGAGGTCATCTGTTGCAGAGTCCACCTGAGCAACAAACAGTAAGGTCTGGGAAGAATGGGACCAATTAGTACCCAAGGAGGAAAAGGACATCCTTCTATGGTGAGTGTATTGGATTGCAGAGCTGGGAGCTCTGTGGCTAGGATTGAGAGAGGGACAGCAGCAGTAGCATTTATTTTCAAGTTACAGGGTGGGGAGTATTGTAAAAAGTCCTTTGTGGTTTGCCAGGCAGCTAAGGGTTTAAAAAAGTTACACCAGGTGTTGGAGCAAGGACGGGCAGTGTTGTTGCAGCTACTGGAAGGACTGGTGGGAGTCTTGGATCAGTTTTGTTTCAATCAATATGAGGTAAGGTTAATCCATGTAGCATTTGTGCTAGTGTACTTTGGGGCGCTGAGAATGTGGGAATTGGTAAGCAAGAATAAGCAGGCACCTTGGGGGCTCTGACATGAAGATGTATAGCTAGAAGAAGACTGCTTCATTTGTGGCTCTGCATGTCTAAACTGGACAGTTTGGGAAAAGATAGGGTGATTATTTTGCTACCATCAGCTATACCCCTTGTTGTCTTTGCAGCAATTCCTGGAGCTGCACCCTGGGGTGAGAGACCCTTTGTAACTTCACAGTGATGAGTGCCCTCTTGTGCAGTAAAATCTTAAAATAGTTTGAATCGGATGATTTCTGTTCGATCGTTTGATATTGAATAGTGATAAAATCCTACAAATTCGATATTCGAATTCTGAGGTTCTAATTCGGGAAAATTTGAGGGTCGAATTCGGGTTTTTAACCCTTGATATTCGACCCTTGATAAATCTGCCCCTTAGTGCTAAGTGATATGAGGAATGAGTTACCTTGTCTGTAGAGCCTACAATTTAAGACAGTGTATTAAAAGTTTCAGTGAATTAATATAATTTTGGTTTTACTGCTACTTTCCTCTGTAAGTTTTTGAACATGCAGTATTGCATATACAGGTATAGGATCTGTTATCTGGAAACCTTTATCCATAGTTATCCATAATTATGGAATTACAGCAAGACCATCTCCAATAGACACCCTTTTAATCAAATAAATCACATTTTTTAAAATGATTTCCTTTTTCTCTGTAATAATAAAACAGCTTATTGCAAATAAACAATCCTATTGGGTTTAATACATGTTTAAATAATTTTTTTAGTAAATTTAAGATATAGTAATCCAAACTAAGGAAATATCCATTATTTGGAAAAGCTTAGGTCCCAAATATTCTGGATTTGCATGCCAATGAATATATGAAAAGAGTAAAATGTAAAATGTGCATTCCACCAAGACACCTTTACCATGCTGAAAAAAGTAAGCACCATCTTGTGGAGGTTTAAAAAATAACAGAGGCAAATTCATACAGTAGGAAACCTCACAAGAGAAAAGGTCTTAGTGAAGAAAAGATCAATATGTTTATGTATATGTTATCTATCGTATATACATTATTTAAACCTTCTTATGTGCATGGTATACAAGCAATTTTCAATATGCTTTGCTGATGTTAATGGAAATCAAATTGTGTATCAAAAAGCCTGTGGTAACTATAGACTTATATGTGGTAAAAAAAATGCATATGCTGAAAAGACTACTGGGGAATGTAGTATTTGTTGCTAACGCAAAAATTGTTCGTTCACAATGCAAATAAATATTCTTAAAGTTAACAATTTTGCCTTTGTGAACAATTTGCCCCTCATACAAAAGTAGAATAGCCATTGCAAATTGTATAGTTTGCTATAGTGTGCAGTGTATGTAAAAAAACCTCTTAATGAAAATGTTGTTAAGTTTGCTCCAAAAGTTTATGCCACTATCAAGTAGGTGTTAAAAGTTCGCAATGTGCAATTAAGACTCACTGTGCAATACAAACCTAATGAAGAATATTACGTTGCGACATGAACATATTTAGTCGCAAATTTATTATCTTAATTTTATTAGATTTACCCCTAATTGTTCTATTGTAACCTTTGCATCCTCAAGAATTGCTCAGTTTATAAACTCTGAAGCAGGAGGAAGAATGTGTGCAATTATAAAAATTTCATAAATGTTTTATTTTAGGTTCAAAATTGTTTTAATCAATAAAGTAAAATAGATTCATAGGAACACTGATGATTTCTTAAATAATACATTAATTTAGACATCTAAATGGTCTCTGGAAGAGATTCACAACTTTCAGAATAGTCAGCTATAAGAGTTAAGCCACATAAATTGCTTAGCAAATGTGAAAAATAATGTGGTTTACATTGACACAGAATCAGCCTGAAAACTGCAGGATCTGCAAAGAATTTTAATTAGCTAGATTGTTATCTGTGCCGATTACTATTTCTGCAATGCAATTGCCAATGTGTTGTATTCATCTAAATGTAATTAGGAACACGCAGGAGATAAAGAATAAGGAATGGGTCAGTATAAAAAAAACAGGATGTACAAGACCAATAAATGCTTGCATAAAATTACCAGTCTTTCAGCAGAAATTTCATAGAAAAAATTACTATTAAATTATAATTTAATTAGATATGCTTTATGATTAACACGTTTTAGAGCCGTAGCATATTCTACAATGCTGTATAGTAGAAAGATGCATATGATCAAACAATATGGATTAGGTAAGAGAGACTTTCTCATACAATCTTAAAGGAATTGTTCAGTATAAAAGTAAAAACTGGGTAAATAGATAGGCTGTGCAAAATAAAAAATATTTTCAATATAGTTAAAAATGTAATGTATAAAAGCTGGAGTGATTGTAAGTGGTTTACACTGACTGGTTACCCTGGTTACCATATTGGTCATAACTGTTGCTTTTGAATCTGAGCTGAATGCTGAAGATCAATTGCCAACTCACTGAACAGTTATGTCCCATGTGGCCCCCCTTCAAGTCACTGACTAACTCAGATTTAGGGAGATGAAAAGCAGGAAGTTGGATTCTAGATATTATGTTAGACATCCAGTCACTCCAGCCTTTATAGTTTGCATTTTTCCCTGACTAACTATATCAGAAACATTTTTTATTTTGCACAGTCTACCTACTTACCCAGTTTTTAATTTTACCCTGAACTATTCCTTTAAAATCTAATCTGTGAAAGGGTTATAAGACTGTTTGGGCCAAACTAGGAGTCGGCAAAGTAAGAGCTAGATGAGCGTAAGCTTCTCTAAAGAAATATGAGAAATTGTTTTAAGACTGAAAGATTGGTAGAAACCTTGAGTTTACTGGAAGGGACTTTGAAAGAATAGGTGACTTTCTAGCAAAAGCTTCAATGCATGTATATGGAGAGAAAAGGAGTGAAGAATAGTGCTTTGTGAGAACCATTAGATACCATAAGGCTCAGCTTTTAAAATATACTCCTTAATGGTAGTGGAAACCAGTGTAGTGTTTACAGAGAGACATGGCAGATGAGAAATGGTTGGTGAGATGTGCAAGTCTGATGATTTTTATGGACTGGTGTTATGTCATACCTCCAGTAACTCCAGAGACTAGTACAGTAGGTGACATTATGACAAAATGAAGTAGAAGTTTGGTGTAATATTGTTTTCAAGAATTCTTTAGGTGAATGGGGTAGACATAATTATTTAGATATTGACTTGGTACATACACCTACTCTGTCTTCGGCTTAAAGGACACATAAACCCTACATTTTCCTACCATGTATATAAATTGGGCACATCTCTCCACCCAACCACATGATTTGTACTGCACATATCCCCTCTGTTTGCCAGTGCCATCGCATGCCAAATCATTATCATGCTTGCCAAACAGTACATCAAAGTAGGTGGGAGGGGCCCCCTGGATAGCAGTCCCGATGTGCCTCGGGCCCCCAAGTCTGACCCTGCACTACAGTGTAGCCTCACAGAATAGTTTAGATTTAAGTCAGAGCAGGCAAATTTAGGGAAATGAACAGATCATGGAAAGATTTAAGTTTGTTGTGGACAGAGCTCGAGTTCCAGTGTGTACAAGAGACTGGAACAGTTACTTTAGAAATTAGAGGTTAAGGAAAAATATTTTGTTTTTCTTTTGGTGCTAATTTGTGATCCAAAGCTGTTGCTAATTTGCAATATTAAATTCCCTGTCAGGTTGGCCCTATGCCTGTAAATATAAAGTTTCTGAGTGTCATGTTTATTTGTTTTTCAAAACCCCAACAGTAAAATCAGTTTTCAGTGATGTAATGTATGACTCTGGGGTTAGGAAGACTTTTTTTTTTACCTCTCACGTTAAATGTTTTGAAGTTATCCTTATAAATCTTTTGAAGTTATCCATATTTTACCTTGTTATGTTTAAGCATGTAAAAAAGCATTCTCTATTTATGCATTGCCAGAGGTTTGATAAACAAAGACTCAATATTATTGACAAGGGGATTCCTCAATGGACCCTTCACCTTCAGCCATCCCATTGAACCCCTTGTTACATACTATAATGAAACACGAGGAGCTAGAAATGTTAAAAATGGCCATTGCATTTATTAATATTTTATCTAATAAATAGGACCTTGCCAGCTTCACTCCAAGGCAATATTCAAAGCCAGAATTCCATAAAGGATCACTACTATGCTCTGACGTTCCTCACTTGAGATGAGCACTTTGTCATTATATCCACCCCTGAGTAGAGAGGATGCCCCCAAACTTGGCTACAAGCAGGAGTTGCATCTCCCACCATGAGAAAATTTCAGCAGCTGTGATGTTGATCCGGAATCTGCAGTGCGTCGATGATGGGAAATCCAAGTAGGGTGTCACCTAGTACAAGCAGTAGTAGCGTCGGTATCAAATAACCCACTGTGCAGCCACAGAAGAGAACCTCCTTTCTCCCTACAGTCCTACTGCTGCTGTGACAAATAAAAACTTAAGATACATTATCAGATAGCCACAGTTTTGATCCAGAGGAAGGCAAAAAACCCAGCCTGAAGCCACTGCCAATTTTGAGGGGAGCAATTCCTTCCTGATTCCAATGGCGATCAGAAACATTCCCCGGATCAAGCATTTGACATTCATTTAACATGAATGATAACATGCAAACTCTCTCATGTTTATGCTGTATAACAGTACCAAAACTACAACAGTACATGCAGGAAAACATCCACATTTACTTTTTGATAGATAATATGAAAACATAAAGAGAAACTCCTGACATTTCACAAAATATGCAAACAAAAGGGGGGATGGATTGGATGTTTCTACCTGCTCAGAAGATAAAGAATTGAACTGCTTTTTCCCCTTACATCACATTCCACTCTTTCTACACCCCTAGCCCAGCTTTCCCATGCCTTAACTCATTCCTTCTCACCCAATCACAGCTACATCTGATACTGCTAATCTTTAAATATAAACTAGAGTAATCTGGTTGCTGGTCATTTTGATGCCTTGTCATGCAGCCCCTGTGCTTATAGCTCCAGGGCTTTCCTCTATTTTACATCTATCATACATTGTCTTTGCATGCAATTGTATCATTTTGCCCAGTATTTGCACAATGCTATTACATTACCTATCTAATACCCCATGTTCCTCTAGGAGGGGGCTGCCAGTAGTCCAATTAGAAACTCTAACTGAGGTTGAGAAGGAATGGTAAGATTGGAAAAAGTCAGTTTAGGAACATCAAGTAACAATTACTTATAAAAGCAGACCTATCAGCTAAAAATGATCGACAAGACCTACAGGTATTTTTTAATGTACTTCAATATTTTAAAGAGTAGCTTTTTTAGTAATGTCAGTATCACTAATATCTAATATGTTAAATTAGGAGTTGAAAGTAAATGAGTGATGAGAAGGGAAAGAGAGAGAGAGAGAGAGACATAAAATAGAGGCACGGTGTAGATACAAGCTTCACAACTATAGATAATTATTCTGTTTAATCCAAATTACAGACAATTTGTGTTAAAAAGGAACAGCTATATGAACTACTTTACTCACAAGCACAAGTAAAATAGAAGCATGGGATATTGTGCTCTTATCAAAGTGCTGTAAAAAGGGACTATGTAAGAATTCTATGCAGTACTAGGCAGTTTCACCTATGGTAGTGGTCCTGGGCAAGCATAGTGTCTTGTATTACATAACCCCCATTGAGTATTAAGCAGCTAAACCTTTAGGACAATGGCAGATGGGACATTTTGTTGCTTGCGTTTTGTCACGGCAACAAAACATTCCAAATTGTAAGAAGCAAATTACCTGTTACGGGAAGCAAATATTGGGTGTTTTGTCATCTGTTAAAACCTTAGATTAACTGACTTCAAACAGTGGGCAGAAATTATGACACTAATTTCCTTGAATATTATATGCATACGTTTGTTTTAAGATTAATTTAGACATGTTTTATATTTTATATATAAATGTTTACAACATACAATAAACACAAATTCAGATTTGTGCTGGAGACAATGGGTTGATTAGCAGGGTAATTTTTTCAAAAAACAAAATTTCATATATGAAACCTTGAAAACACAACAAGAAGTTTTCATTTTATCATAATTTTTCATCCTTTTTTCAGAATTCATCTTTAAACCTGCTTTGTGGAAAGCTATATATGCCATCCTAGTGCTCATCAAAAGAAGGCAATCACAGCTAAATCAGCATGCAAAATGCCACTCAACCTTGGGCCTTTATTAAAATTTACTGGGACTCAATTTGAGATAGTGATCATTCTTATTAAAAAGCAAAATGTAAGATAGTTTTTTTATATAAATCTCTGGATGGAATGGAATTGTTAATCAGCATAGGCTGATGTGATTTCTCTGTTGCAAATCCTGCCGAGGGCTCAGAAGTGGCACATTACCATAATTCCCAGGCTAGTATTGGCAGCTTTGAAAAGAGCTGCAAGAACCTTTAACATGCTCAAGCGAAGCTGTAAGTCATAGTAAAGCAATGCTCCCTGGGCGAAAGCAATGAGGTTTCTTGTGTTGCTCTACCAAACTATCTATCATCTTTTATAAATATGCCACAATTACACATGCAAGAAAGCACAACACCTAAATGTCTGCACATTGTTGCATTCAAATACTAAAATATTATAATACTGATACTTTGGTCTGTGTGCACTAATAAAATTCTCTCTGCTTTTCTTTTTCCTGTAATTGACGTGGATTTATGGATGCAGAAAATAAGAAAGGAGATAAATGTTAACTATTTACTCCATAATAATAATTGACACAGACTTTCTTTTGATTATTTTCTTCTCTTCACATTATAATGAAATATTAATTTATTTAGGACATTATAGGTATATTTTTTTCCTCTTTGGTTGTATTTCAACGTTTGAGTTATAGACATTTGTGAGGTTTTTTTATACCTCGAATTAACTCACAGATCTAATGGTTTCTGAATTAAAGGAAAACTATACCCCGAAAATGAATACTTGAGCTATTTTCTATTTATGATTACCCAATGGCACATGCTACTAAAAAAGTGTATTATTATGAAAATGGTTTATTTTCATGAAGCAGGGTTTTACATATGAGTTGTTTTATGCTATATCTTTTTATAGAGACCTACATTGTATAGTTTTGCTTTAAGAAAAAAACTCGAACAACTCCAGCTTCGAAGAATTAGAGTTTAAGAAAAATAAATAAAGTTCGAGTTTTGACAAAAAATACCCTTTAGGTTCAATACAGCTCAACTGTCTGTCTGTTTTCCCTATGAAGAAAAGCAGCATCCAATAGCTTTCAGTTAGCAACTCCATCCATACTCATTCCTTGTAATGAATTTGAGTCCTGAATCTGATTTTGAAGGTAGTAGCTTTCCAAGAAACCATGCTGTAGACTGCACTGGTTTCCAAGTAGTCCTGCACTGAATTGATTTATACCAAACAGTAAGACTACCAGTCCCTTGGATGTTCAGATGGGAATCTCCGGATGGTTGCTCCCCCAGTCTTCATTCCTTTCACACTCTCTGTCTCTCCAGGCACAGTATCTGGCCAGCCTGTACCAAATGTCTGCTTTTTGTGGAGCTTCTCAGCACTCTGGACTCACAAGCAGCTCTCTGGTCTATTTCTCTGTCCACCACGTGGTTCTCTTTCTACCAGGCTTTTCTCTTCTGCCAGTATCTGCTACTTCCCCTTCCTGCCAGCCACTAACTAACTGCTGTATAACTTTCTGCTGCACTGAGATCACTGAACAGCTTGTCGGTAGGCAACAGCTTACAGCACAGTTCCTGATCCCTAACAGGAATAAGTTCAAGGGTTTTGCACTAATTCCCTACACATGTATATTGCATTAATTGTACATCTAGTTTCAGTAGGATGAGATTACAACTCTAGGAAGAAGTTTGATTTTCAAAGAAATAAATAGCTTTCTTAATTTCTCACCCAGATTAATAACAGTAGACAAAGCAGGCAATGTGCTTCAGATGTTAGGGAGGGTTGGCAGCAGACCCAGGTATGGTCTTCATTTTAGTGCAATTGCAATAAATTTACAAACGGTGGGAATTCACTAAGCAAGCGTGGTAAATTATAGTAAACCATATAATCCAACTTTGCATTTGTCTTCTGTTGGGTGAATCTATGCGGCTGTGGGTCTGTGTAGTGTATGTAATGTGCCCCATAGAAAACTATGATATTTTTATGCTGCAAATGTCGGCTACAAATCACTCCAGTCTTCATCTTCTTCTCCTAAGACTTGGTCATTTTTACTTTTTATACTATCTACCTTCTTTAGTTTCTAGCTACTATTTTGGCAGTTCTGAGTCCTTTCCTTCTATAAAATTTATGACTGTCAATGTGTTGCTCAATCATTTTAAATATTGCTGTGCGTGTTGGTGTTAGGTTATCAGAGGAAATCCTTTACACTTACAAAAAGGATACATTATATCTATAGTCTGCCATCAGACTTCATTCACATAGTTTCTTTTAGCTTTATGACATGCAGTACAGTTTTATGCAATCCAAAACACCACACCAATGATCTAGTTTGTATAACACTGATACAAAATGAAAAAAACAAACAAACAAACAAAAAAGAAGACATGCTTTTGTGGTTTATAAGTTTATAGGTACAGGCTGGCACTCAGATTTAAAATTAGGCGTTCCATAACCCCCCCATGCCTCATCCCCCTCCCCTTCTCCATAAGTGTCACTCTTCCCTTGATTTTCCCCTACCCTTCCTTGTCCACCCCCTTCTTCGCCCCCCTCCCCTTCTCCATAAGTGTCTTTCTTCCCTTGATTCCCCCTCCCCTTCTTCATAAGCATATCTCTTCCCTTGCTTTCCGCTCTGCTTCCTCATCACCCTCCCCTTTCTGCAGCAACCTCCCCTTTTCCATCACCCTCCCCTTCCAGTCCTGTCTGTGTTGTCCTCCTCTTCTATAGGTATATACGCACATAGTGAATATGCACATATGCACATGCGCAAGTTACTTTGTTGCGGCTGGTCGGCATGCTGCCCCTGAATTTCTGTCACCCTAAGCCCAGGCCTTTGTGGTCTTGCCAAAATCTGGGCCTGCTGGCACTGATATCAATAAACATATGTTGCCTGGCATTGCAACTCATAAAATTGGATTGCTTGGCAAATGTCGCTTAAACCCAAAGGGTACAGAATTTGAACATATTTATAAGCATTTCTAATTGTTCTAGATTTTCATGTATTTCAATTCCTGACCGTTGATGTCAACCAGCCCTGTAGGTCTGATCCTTTTGGAACTGACACCAACACTGAATGAAAAAAAATTGTCTTCAACAACGTCACAGATTACATAAAAAAGGTAAATAATGCTGGCTAAGTGGCTAAGTCTTCCAGCTATCGTGGTATGATAATTTTGTTACATTTGGAAAATATACTACACGTAATGTTGTACCAGTGCTGAAACCTGGTGTAACCAACCAGGAATTTGTTTGGTAGGTCTACTGCAATAAAACACATTTACTATCTGGTTGCTATGAGTTACAGCACTGGTACAAGGGGACACTTAATCTATGCAAGTAAATATCCTATTTTCTATTACTTGGCTTGAGGGTGGAAGTCCCTTATACCTGCATACACATTAGCTGTTTGTAGCACTGCAATCTTTGATGTTGTTTCTTGATGCTGAATCTTTATTTAAGTCATAGATAAACTCAATTAACATAATAACAGAGATGAGAAGTCTATCTGATACAGCTAAGATATTTTATAAAAAACATCCCTAAATTGACATTGCAGTCATCCCAGGGGCTTCCTATTAACATTCTTTATTTCACCCTTATTTTGCTGATGATTTTATTCCACATACAGCTTTTCCATTTCATATGTGTTTTGACATTGGCACATAAAGATTCATATTTACTAGTTGCTGCTGAAGCAGTAGACCTTAGTTTATGTCCAGTTAAATCAAATCATAACAGTAAGCATATCTGTAGGGTTTATTTGAGTTACTAGAAATTCTGAATTAAATTGCACACTGCTGGATTGAAAGACTACATTAGCAATAGCTGCTTTAGTAGAAATGATGGTAGTATTTGTCAGCCTAGAAGTGTCTTGAGGCTGCTTCTGAGAGATAGAAGGAGGCAACTGATAAGAAGAGCATCAGAAGGGCAGTTAATTGCCTCCAGTCTCTCGGTGCCGGGAATATTTAAAATCTATGGGATTAAAGACAGATTAAAAACTGGAAGCAGGGGCCCAATAGCGCTGAAAGATCATAATCAGCAAGGGTAATGGCAGAGAAAAAATGAACGTGGCACATAAAATGACAGATAGGAAATTCAGATCTGCTTCTAATGCTCCGAGTTCCATCTTGTAAGCACAATTCATCTACGTGTAAATCATTTTTTGGCTTCAAGCTTATCAGGCAATCGTTGAATTAAAAATGCTCTTTCCTTGGAGCATTAAAGAGGTTGATTGAAGTCAGTGTGAAAACTGGTTCATAAGTCTGGACATGTCAGTAGGGTGCTTTATAGAATCCCAGTGTACTTTTAATATCAGTTCTATAAAACAGGAAATTTAAAAGCTGTTCTATTTTGGAAAATATATTTCAATATACTTTTATGCATACAGCAGGCTATTGGGACTAGAAGCTCCATTCTAAACACTGTCATGTATTTAACAATGCATCATTTAACAAACTAAACTTAACAAACAGACACTTGCACTTGGTCATAGGTTTTTGACTCGTAGGTTTGGATCTGCAAATGTGCCCTGCCCAAAACAGAAAAGGACGTGATCCAAATGGAAGGCCAATTATTGTGTGACATATACTAATTTGCTAACTTGGAACTATACCAGAGTGACTGCTATGGAAATTTCAGATAATGGTGTGGGGGAAGGGTAACAAAGCCATGATTTCATTATGCCATGGTAGAAAGCCAGAACTTGAGAAGCACATGCTAACCCATTGCTAATGCTAATTCCATTCTGGATTTACTGAAAAAATAAAAACTCCATGAAGTGAGACAGCAATGCAAACCATTATGCCACACCTGGATTATCTAGTGAGATTCAACATTGATGAAAATCCTCTTGCAATAGTATTATCAAATTAAGTCCAGTCCACTATGGATATATCATGGCCTGGATGAATGAGAAATTATCAACATGTGTCTTTATTAAATAAGGTGGTTGAATAATGACAAAGTTTTGGGGTGAAAAGGTCAGTGTTGGAAAATCTTTTTCCAGTGGTCACTATTGCCTTAAACCAGGCATGTCCAAAGTCAGGCCCGGGGGCCAAATGCAGCCCATTTTCAAATTTACACCGGCCCTCCGCATCCATCATGAAATTAATAATAATGTGGCCAGCCAGCACAGTGCAATCAGGAATAGCGTAGCAGTAATATTTGTACACATTAGTGAAATGATCTGCCACTTGGTCTATACTGCTGCCTGTATGCTGAAGCAATAGACACGGACTGGCACATAATGATGCAACGCTTCACATACTTCTTTACGGCTGAAGGTGCAAATAGATGTATGGATGTGCCAGTACAGTAAACTAAAGTATACAAGAGCCTGGTATTAATTTCTTTGTGCAGGATATGGAAACTGCTAACTAATTTAAGACATGAGCAGGAATGTGAAGCCCTTATATATTCACACCAGTTTATATCATATTTGCAAATAGGAATTTTGCAGGCCAAATCCAAATAGGGGATGAAGAATGAAGGGAGATATCCGTAACGAGAAGTTAAAAAAAAATAAGTACAGGTGGTCATGGGTGGGGAATAAGCATAATGGTGAAACGAGGGATATAGTTTTGCAGTTTTATAAGGGAAGCCTGAAAGAGAGTACAAATGAGATTTGGAGGGAATGCTTATTTGCTGGCCCGGGTAATCTGGAAAGAAAACTGTTCCACCTATGGATCCAAATATCGGCAATCTTTTTTTTTTTTTCGGGGTAAGGAAGCCCGGCCTGACAGTCCTTAAAGGACCAGTAACATCAATTTTAAAAAAAATTGCTAGTACACAACGAATAAATAACACCAAGATAACTTGTACTTTAAAACTGCAAAGTCTTTATTAAGAAATAACTTGCAAAAACTCAACTTCTGCTCCTCTCCATAAAAGGCAACAGGGTGTCCATCCATTCAGCGGCACTCGATTTCTCCTCCCTGGCTCTCTGCTGCTGATTCCTGCTGGCTGCTGCAGGATCCATTGCACCCCATTGATCTATAGATATACACACAGACACTTAGGGGCTGATTTATTGATTTAACTTTCAATTTCCAGCCATATGTAAATTAACCTGAATGCAAGACCTCTAGTGAATTTGTGCTAGGCAGAGATGCGCATCTTTGATTTTAATTTCTCGCATTGCCGAAGTAACGCTAGCTACATTTGCCAGCACTCTGGGCGCAAGACAAAGCTCCGCTGAGCGAATTAGCATTGTCTGGGCGAATTTTCACCTGGTGAAGTGTTACTATTGGTGCTAAGAGGACACTGGTGAATTTTAGCTGGTTAGTAAAGCTGCCCCAAGGTGTAATGTTCTGCAATATTAACATTGAGTTAGTAAAAAGGCATGATTTTTCACATTAGAACAATATTACAATGAGCAATAGATTGCTTTTTTGTTTGTCTCTTACTTTCTGTAAACATTCAAATAACATAATTATTCCTTCAGGCACCTAGTTCCTCCAATCACTTGAAATCTATAATTTCTGTGCATGAACGTTTGTTACGATGTTGGCACAGCATTTTGCAGGTATAAGTTGTGAGGGATACATATCCCCCCAAGAGGTAGACTCATGCACCCTTGTACAAGTTGAACAGCAGAAGTGAGCATGTCATTGTGATTTAAGTGATTGTTATGCCATTATTAACAGTCTGTGTTATGGTTCTCTGATGCCAAGAGTATGGCTAATAAAATGTTTATGGCCTAAAGGTCTTGCACCAGTGGATCATATGTCACTGACTGCTGAGTTTTATAAATCTGCCACTTTAAAGTTTGCTTCAATTAATACATAATAATATTTTAAAGAAGTGGAATAAATGGTAGGTAGACAGTAGCACATTTAAAGAGACTGGTGGATGCACCTGAACCCCAGTGTCTTCAGCAACATGGCACAACAGCCACAATGTTTTCTCAGTTGTCATTGATACACAGGGTGCAAGAAAGATTACTAAGGCCAATGCTATGGTATACCTGGTGACACTTTGAACTATTATTCCATGTACAGGTTGATGCACTTGACCCCTCATAAAGTAACTGTAGATAGGATCTTTGGCCTCCCAAGATAAGGTTGTAACATCAAAGCATTTTCATCCCTTTTCACTCAGGCTGGACACTTTTTCTAATAAAGAGAGCAAAAACACTTGTAGATGCACCCAAAATACCATTCCAGATTATATCTTTGCCATTCAAGAACCTGATTTTTGTAGAAATGTTCCCATTATTTTACAGTATTAATGTAGCATCACCTATGCTTACATAACTTAATTAATTAATTTGCCCCATGCTAGAAAATACCATTGAAAATCAAATCAGAAAAATGATTCTTGTCTTTGGGTGATCTCAAACAGCAAAGAAATCATTACAAGGGCCATTGTTAAAAACCTGGAAAACAGCAAAAGGTTCAAAATTACATTTATATTAGATTAATAATAGATGCTAAAACCTTGAAAAGTAAATTGTACGAAGAGAATTGTTCTAATTTATAGAATCTAAAATTAGCTCATAATTCGGCAATGATCCAATGAGCAGCGCTCGATTTCTTCTTCCTGCCTATCTCCTGTAGAAGGCAGGGAGGAGAAATCGAGCGCCACACAATGAATTGTGGCTGCATTGCCTTCTCTGAAGAGGAGCGGAAGCAGAATATCAGTAAGTTATTTCTAAATAAACACTGTGCGAATTTAAACTTAAATGTGTATTGGTGTTTTTTTTTTCGTTAGTGACAAACAATTTTTTTGTCCAAAAATTTTTTTATACAAAAATAAATTGTGTTACTGGTCCTTTAATAGCACTTGATAGTACAGGTATGGATCCATTATGCACAACCTGTTATCCAGAAAGACCATCTTCTATTAATCCGTGTCAAACAAAGAATTAAAATATATAAAAATGATTTCGTTTTTTTCTGTAATAATAAAACAGTACCTTGTACTTGATGGTAACTTAGCTTTATGAACCTTTTGGGTTGTTTTTAGTATATGATTTTTAGCAAAAAAGGTTGAACTTGATGGACGTGAGTCTTTTTTTCGTCCTAACTTACTATGTTACTATGTATGTGAACACTTTTTTTTCCAGACATAACCTAGTTTGAGCCTAATTTGTATTGCTACCTTTGAGTTTGATTTTCTACACTAATCTCTAATTAAGATCTAACAAAGAAAATAGCTATAGTGGCAGTATAATAGATAACAATAGTTAGGATTCTATGTTCTCATTAAACAAACCATTGATTATTATTCTAATTACATGTCAAAAAGTCAGATTGTTCAATTGAATTTTTAGATGTACAATTAATACTGCAAAACAATCCTCTGAAACTCATTGTGCCTTACTTCATCACGTCACGACTGGACTATTGCAATGCCCTCTATGCAGGCCTTCCAAATAAAGACCTACACCGCCTGCAGCTAGTACAGAATGCTGCCGCAAGATTGCTAACAAGCCAACCCCGCCATTGCCACATAACACCAATCCTTCGCTCACTACACTGGCTACCCATAAAATGGAGAATCCTTTTCAAAATTGGCATGCTGACATTCAAATCCCTACATGGCCTAGGACCCGGGTACCTGAAGGACTTGTTGCAGCGACGTCACACCTCCTACAATCTTAGATCAAATGGATCCAATAATCTGACCACCCCCAGAGTCCAACTGAAAACCTTTGGATCCAGAGCTTTCTGTCATGCTGCCCCTACCCTGTGGAATGCCCTGCCAAACGGGATCAAGACAGCTCCAACCCTGGACATGTTTAAATCAAAACTGAAAAGCCACCTGTTTAGCCTGGCATTTATGGCCACATAACTTTTCCTCTGCACACATAGATATGTACAGAGATGAGACAAGCTTATGCGCTTTGGGTCCTACGGGAGAAAAGCGCTTTACAAATGTTGTTTGTTGTTGTTGTTGTTGTTAAATCATGTTGTATAAAAAGTATTCATAGAATCACACCTTGTGATTATGTATGTATAGTGCAAATATATATTATATACATATATAATAATATATAAAATAGTATGTTTAGATTTTATGTAGGTTTGGTTAAGTAAAGATGGTGTTGTAACAAATGCCAGACATAGTATGATTATACATATTTACCACTTTGTTTATGTGGATTAAAAGACCATTTGGCCAGGAGCTAAACAATGATGATTAAAGTGATCCTGTTTTAAGACTGACCAGTGGCCAACCAGCATTCAGAAACACCAGATTAAGGTTCAGAATTTGGGAGAATTGCATCCTTGCTCTGCACAGCACCACATCATTGTTTTCCTCGTGGGCATTAGGACAATTTACCACATAATAATGAAACTTCAGTTTTATTACCTTGCCCTGGCTGATTTAGGTCTCAAAAGGTGACTATATTGAAAGTATGTGACAGTACAGTAAGTCATATTGGCTGATTGTCACTTCAGCAAAGCAGCTTGTGCTCTAAACATTGGAACTTCTGTAAATAACATACTTCTTTGTTTGAGAAATTTCCATGAGTGAGGTTCTTTTTTCTTTAATGTTTCTCTTTACCTGCACCCAGGACAGCTGGCCTATTGTTGATTGTAGTGTTCCTCCATTGATTTTCAAATATATATATATATATATATATATACAGTGTATATATATATATATATGCAGTAATTAGCCTAACAGAGTTGGGCCGTAGCTTCAATTCCAGCCAGAGCACTATTTGCAAGGATTTTCTAAGTAATCCCTGTGCTTGTGTGGGTTTTTTCCTTTTACTTCAATTTGTTATCATTAGAAACTGTAACTAACAGACTGAGATGGGACTGTTAGGTTGGCAAAGTCAGAGTGTCAGAGAGTCAGGCTTAGAAGTTTCAGCTAACAGTTATCTACAAAAACAAACCTTTCAGCAAAAAATGATCAACATGACCTATAGGTAACAATTAATGTAAATTCATATGTTAAAGGAAAACTATACCCCCCAAACAATGTAGGTCTCTATAGAAAGATATTGCCTAAACAACTTATATGTAAAACCCTGCTTCATGTAAATAAACCATTTTCATCATAATACACTTTTTTAGTAGTATGTGTCATTGGGTAATTATAAATAGAAAATTGCCATTTTAAAAATAAGGACAGCCTCCTGGGATCCTAGGATCCAACGGTGCACACAAACATACCAAACAAACTATAAAGTTAGGTCACATGAGCCAATTAACAGACAGAGTTCTGTCTTTTGCTTCAACATTTCTTGCTGTTACAGTTAGAGTTGAAATATTTCTGGTCAGGTGATCTCTGAAGCAGCACACAGACCATCACGAAATGGTGGTTCAAGGCAAGAGATGTAAAAGGGCAATATTTACTTTAATATATATTCCAGTTTGGTAAGATTCTTTAATATGTCACTTAATTTGATATAAACTATCTGTTGCTCAAGTATTTATTTTGGGGGTATAGTTTTCCTTTAAAATACATTTTTTAGTTTCAGTATCACTTTAAGACCTGGTGGCGTCTGAGTAACAGAGGGCTAGTCCCGAAGCCAAAGGTGGCTCTTATAGACAGAAGGGTGAGCAGCGACCGGACCCTTGGAGTCTATTTGAGTCTGGGATACCCTGCTTTACACAAGTAGGTTAATTGGCTTCTGATAAAATTGTTCCTAGTGTGTGTTACTGTGTCTTAAAATAATCTTAAGATTATAAGATCCACTTGTGTAGGGACTAATGAGAATAATGTATAATCTCTGTAAAAAGGTCCTCTGCTTTTTTTAATACTGTAAATATTTAGAGATAATAAAGGTCAACTGACTCAGCAAATTCATGGGGTCATTATCAAGCACAGTTCAATTGTTGGTAGACTACCAGTTTAGTGCAATGTGGTAATTTATGTGAGTTGTCTCTATATACATTTGGCCAATAATCATATAGATTTATGGGTTGTATATGCTTGGACCCAGTGTGAGGAGTTTTCTGGTGCATGAGGGAGCATATATAAATCTATAATATAAGGCTTCACTGTATAAAAATTGCAGGATGGATTGCGGTTATAGGGTCAATCTCTGTATACAATAGAAGATACAGTTACACTTTAATGGGGGCTAGTTCTGATTTTTATTTTGACTAATCTATTCTTTTGTTTAACTGTGCTTGTTTACTATTTCTGTTATTTTTAGTTTAATAACAGCATCCTTCCACTAAATTCTGTCAGTTCAGGTTCAAGACAGCAGAATTCCCAAGTTTAATATTTCATAAAAAACATGATGAAGCAGTGGATAAAATTTGGAGCATTATTTACTAATATTTATACTATATATATATATATATATATATATATATATATATATATATATATATATATATATATATATATATATATATATATATATATATATCAAATAGAAAAAAATACAGCACCATGGGTCTTACTGTGAAAAAGTTTCTTGTATTGTGTTACAGCATAGTATATCCAACCAGTATATTGGTTGGATATACTATGCTGTAACACAATACAAGAAACTTTTTCACAGTAAGACCCATGGTGCTGTATTTTTTTCTATTTGATGTATATCACATGTTACTTGCACATGGGCAGCTAAGAAGTAGCTGATGCGGAGATGGTGCTGTCCCAGCTGAAAGTATATATATATATATATATATATATATATATAGTATAAATATTAGTAAATAATGCTCCAAATTTTATCCACTGCTTCATCATGAATATATTTAATATATATTAAATATATTGCAATATATGGACAAGCAATGTCCCTGTTTTGTTTAAAGGGTAAGGCATTTTTTAGTAGCTGTATGCACAAAATGTCTCAATGTGTTAAATATATTGATAATGGGTTGAGTGCAGAGAACCTCTTGTATATGTCTATATGTATTTTGTGGTCACAGCCTCATTGCACCCCCGCCTAATGGTTTTAAAATTGGTGGTGAGCACAACTTTCTGTAATGCCTGCCGTCAAACGTCGGCACATAAATACTGGTGCACATCAAGTCGGATGCCCATGCCGTAATGGACGGCCTAAGGCCCCATCACCTTGACAGTGTCTGATCTTTGAAGCTAAGCAGGGCCAGGCCTGGTTAGTACCTGGATAGAAGACTGCCTGGGAATACCAGGTGTTGTAGGTTTTTTTTATACCAGTATACTTAGGTGTTATGACATCTAATTTGGGCGCCTAGCTTCCTATTGGTTCCTGATGTGTCTGTCCGTCCTCAGCCTCCTGATTGGTTCCTGGTCCCTTAAATACCTTCCTCTTCCTCATCACATTGCCCAAGCTGCCTTCTGTTTCCCCAGTTCCTGCTCAAGCCTTGCCTGACATCTGATTCCTGGCCTTCGACTCCTGGCCTGTTTATTGACCTCTGATCCTCTGCCGCCTGCACCGACTCTTTTGCCTGTTTTTACTATGCTTCTGTTTCAATCCTTGATGGTACCTCGATCTCGGCTATTCCCTTCTCCTTTGCCTTCTCCGCCGCAGAAAGCCCGGGGCCCCAAAAGGGCGTCGGTGAAGATCAGAGCCGTAAAGGAGTATCCGTGTCCACCAGTCTTCCTTGCACCAGTGGCTCTCCTTCGGGATCCAAGCTATCCATAGGATTCAAGGTAACAGATTGTTACACTTTCCCTTGTTAGTTATAGTTCATATTGGAGTAGTGACTAGCTCTCTGTTGTAGCTCCCACCCCTTCCCAACTATAGTCAGGTGATCCCACTGGTGTCCAATAAAAGGGCAACCAAGTTTGGGAGTATTACTTTGAAAACAGCAAGTAATTTGCAGGTAAAACTTAGTCCCTCTTGTAAAATGTATAAAATTAAGTAATAGAATTCTTAATGAATCAAATGCAATTTGAGTGTAGGACTGGCCAGATGTGGGATGACTTTGACGTAGTTGGCCAGCTTAAATTTATTGCAATATATGGACAAACAATCCCTGTTTTGTTCAAAGGGTAAGGCATGTTTTAGTAGCTGTATACACAAAATGTCTCAATGTCTTAAATATATTGATAATGGGTTGAGTGCAGAGGACCTCTTGTATTTGTCTATATATGTATATACTGTATATATATAATTTTTAAGCTTAAATATGTTAACTGTATGAACCATTGATAGAGTAAGGTTAGAACAGCACTCAAATTATATTTAAAAATTTATATGTAATACATGAACTGTCATGAATAATTAAAGTAATAATACTTTTTTAAAATCTTTTTAAATGTAGCTAAATGTTATATTGCAATTACAATTTCCAAAGACATTTGTACACAAAAATATATACCAAACAACCATGAGCTATGTCATAGACATTACTTAAAGCAAAACATCACAAACTGGGATTGAACATTTCAATGGAATTTGCTTGTGCAAAGTGAATAGGCTACAAGATCTGAACTCAAGATTACAGATGGGAAAATAGAGCCAATGAAATAATGACATTTTTAATACTTATGGCAGTAGCAGATGTTATTTGACAATTTAAAAGATCGGGATGATCTCCTGTTAGATTAGATCCCCCTGGTACAAAGAATTCCTTATTCAAAGGTGACATCAATAACCCCAATGAGAGTCTTTTGTTGCTAATGGCAGCTGTCAAAACTGATGATTTTTTTAGTGTTCAGAGGTTTCATCCTCAGCTTCTCATCTGCGGGTTCCTACTTAGATGAGAATTTTTCATTTTAAATCTGTTTCATGCAACATATACATGGATGCATTATGGATTATATTTTTGCACCTCATATTTCAACTAATAATAATCAAACTAACAAAAATAATAGCATTGACCATTCACCATGTTTTTTTGCAGCATTATTATGTAGAAATTATGCCTTGATCAAAGGCCTTGTTGGATTTTTATATTGTTGTATGCACAGTTTGCATGATAGACTGCTTAAGGTTTAGATTTTTTATCCATGATTTATAGATGTGTGAGTCCGTGAATTTCTGCATGATTTGTAATATTGATGTCTCCAGAGAAGTGCTTTCCTGCTATGAGTTAAGAAACTTGCCTCAGGCTGCACTTTACCACCAGCAGCAAAAACTTGTTCTTGGTAAACTTAAGAGCCAATTTTCCTGTTCCAGAAATTCAGCTCTTTTAGAGGCCTATGTATCAAAATTCAAATTTGTATAATTTAAGAGGTCTTTTCTACATTGAATAAACTCACAATTTAAAAAAAACAAGAAATATTTGCTCATTTATTAAAGAATCGCAAGAAAGAAACGTGTCTGAATAAAATCGTTAAAATAAAATATTAATATCACAAATTTGTATTTTAATTCATTTTAATGAACCTACAAGCTAAAAAGATGGAAAAACTTGCATAACCATGAGTTTTTTACAAAAAACTTGCATAAACAGTTTACATTTGTCCTAGGTGACCTTGCAAGCTTTCAGATAAATTTATTTTCACTTTTTTTCCACTTAATAAATATCGATAATTTGTTCTTTAAAACCATTATTTTAATTCATTATTTTTAGTACAAATCTGAATAATGGAAAAAACTACGAGAAATAACTCCCTTAGTGTAGAGAATGTAAATGTGCTCTGTACTCTAGTGAATTTGAGCCCCACGTGAGATGGAGGTTACACATTATTAATTATTATTATAACATGTTTATGAAGTGCCAACAAATACTACACATCCATGGGTATATACACTGAATCTGATACAAAAACAACCAACCTCTCATACAAGAGGTAAAGAAAGCCCTGCCCAAATGAGCTTACAATATGCACTTTGCACATTGCACTATATTAGTAAATCCTAGGTAGTACCTAGGTCCTAGGTAGCTACCAATTCCCAACTCGTCTTTAGGGCAGTGACCAAATGAGCAGATATTTGCCTGATTTTTTTAACTTAATTGGTGGGCTGGACTGATATGATCATTTGTACTCTTGCCCAGTAATAATATCAGGGAACCATGATATATATATATATATATATATAGGAAATATATTTGGAAAGCATTTGCAAGTGCTATCTCTAGAAAATCTATGTTCTTGGCAAACAAATTAGTAGTCTCCAGAAAACATACCCCATCATTTTAACTATCTTACCTGAAGTGTGATTAGAGGAACAGTAACACCAAAAAATGAAAGTGTTTTAAAGGAATGACAATATAATGTACAGTTGCTCTGCACTGGTCCAACTGGTGTGTTTGCTTCAATATATTGAAGTTATAGCAGGGATCCCCAACCTTTTGAGGCCGTGAGCAACATTCAGAAGAAAAAGGAGTTTGGGAGCAACGCTAGCATGAACAATGTTCCTGGGGTGCCAAATAAGTGCTGTGATTGGCCATTTGGTAGCCCCTATGTGGATTGGCAACCTGTATTGAGGCTCTGTTTAGCAGTACACCTGGTTTTTATGCAACCAAACCCTTCCTTCAAGCCTTGAATTCAAAAATAAGCTCCTGCTTTGATGCCACTGAGAGCAACATCCAAGGGATTGGAGAGCAACATGTTGCTCACGAGCTGCTGGTTGGGGATCACTGAGTTATAGAATAGGCTCAAGACAGTGGCGTAACTACCAGGAGAGCAGGGGGTGCAACTGCACCAGGGCCTGCTCCCTCTCGGGGCCCACTGGAGAGGCTAGGAGAACTCCAACTCATAGGGGGAGAGCCCAATAGGGAGGCCCGGGTGCCAATCCTGCACTAGGGCCCACCAGCGAGTAGTTACGCCACTGGCTCAAGAAGAAGGAGAAAAGGCACAGGATACATAGTAGATTACAGATAAAGTATGTAGCATACAACAGGATTCTTCAGAGCTTATCTGTTATCTACTGTGTTTTCTGTGCTTGAGTGGCTGCCCCCAATGCTACACAGCAGCTTGGTCATGTAAACTGCAGTAGTGTTTCTGAAGCAAAGACACCAGTTTTAAGAGTGCAGGGCAACAGTGCATTATATTATCATTCTTGTAAAACACAAATTTTTTGCTTTTTATGTTCCTTTAATTACAAATATTTATGCTAGACACTCATCTGCGGAATAAATTATTAAGTTATTTTAGGGTTACCTGGAGCTCTTCCCAATGCTGTCAGTGTTAGCGGTGAGTCACATGGATTTTGATTGCAGCTACTTGTACATCTGCAGTGCTATATACCAAATGGAACCTTTGTGGGCTGAGAGAGTGTTTACAGCAAATTCTGTAGGCAGGCAGAGGCAAGTTGCATAGGCTTGTAATGTGGATTCCCGACATCATGTGATTGTATGATTAACACACACACCTTCCTTTTTCATTTAAAGGTTTGTTAGATGAAGACTATGCAGAAAATATGCTGGACTACTGGGGCAGAAATACTCTAGGTAGCTGATTTAATGATACATTTTGTTCTTTCTGGATACAGAGAAACAATAAAGTGTACTAAAACTACACAGGGCAAATTTCCAGTATAAATATGTACTGTATATGAGTGAATCAATTTAATAAAATAAAATTAATGAAAATTCAAGATTTTGTATATGCCACCTGAAATTATTCCTAAATTGAGTGTTTTATAGAAGCTAAAGGCAAAAATGACATCAGAAGAGGATGAACCAGGCCTTGTCTTACTAACACATAACCTTTTGGGGCAAATTTACTATTATTCCCCAAAATAAATTCGAAAATTCGCAATCATTTGCTTGATATCCGATTTCTCGATTAATTTGTACGATTGGATACCGATCGTTCGATTTCACAACAAAATCGTGAAATTTCATTCGAATTCGAATTTTATCGAATATCCGATCATTCAATCTATTCGATGAGTGAAGAGGCCAAATTTCATGAAAAATTCGTACGATCGTTATTCGATCAAATTAGATCGAACTTCGATCATTTCTCGTGAATTTGTAAATCGGCTCCTTTATGTGCCCTGGCCTGACCTCTTTCAACTCTCATTTATGAAAATGATTCATGTCCATAGAGTTCCCCTTAACACTGCCTGTAGGCAATATTTCTTACTGCATTTAGCTTCAAATAGGAGGTTAAAACTTCTCTTTGAGATTTTTCAAAGCAAAGCTGTAAATATAATTTCAAATTGGGAACAAGTGATTAAAGTGATTTATTTGTTATCACAAAGTATCCAATGATTCGGCACACATCGGGGCCTTTCGCAAGGGTACAATTAATATAAAATTCATGCCTATTTACACCCTAGTGAATCTTGTGAAACAAGTTCCAGTTATGATGACACATTAACCAATAATAAGCTTAAATAATGTTTAATATAGTGAAAACACTATTCACATATTTATCAAATTCATTTCACTCAATTTCAATTATTTATTTATTTTGTAGTGTTTATCATATACTTGTTGCCAAGCCATCATTATAAATTATTCAAATCTAGCATTCCTTCAGTTTGTGTCCAGTCAGTCAATACATATGTGATACAGTAAGGGGCAGATTTACTAAATTTGTTTGAAGGGGTCGAATGGATTGGAAATTTGATCAAATTGTAAAATTAAGTTTTTTTCGAATTTTAAAATTTTAAATTTGGCCACTTCGATCATCGAATTTGCAAAATTTGATCGTTTCAAATGATTCGAATAGATTGAATAAAAATCTACTTGATCATTCGACCATTCGATGATCGAAGTACTTGGTCTGTAAATTTTTATTCGATGGCCCAATTCGCCAGATTAAACCTACTGAATTGGTTGATATTAGTGATGGGTGAATTTATTCGCCAGGGGCGAATTCGTGGCGAATTCCCGCGATTCGCCGCTGGTGAATAAATTTGCGGATCGCCAGCGAAATTTCGCTTTGCGAAAATTCGCCAGAAAAACAAGTCGTGCCGAAAACGATGCGACGCGCATCGAAAACGATGCGACACGCCAAAGTTGACGCGATGCGCGTCAAAAGCTTCCCGCGACTCGTTTCGCGAATTTTTCGCCAATTCGCGAATTTCTCCGGAAATTCGCAAATTTTTCGGCGAAGCTAATCTCGGGAGATTCGCCCATCACTAGTTGATATGCCTATGGGAAGTTTTCTTATCGAATAAAAATCATACAATCGGACACTTCAATTGTTCGATTCATAAGATTTTTTTCAAGAAATCGAAGGAAATTTTACAATTTTTTCGTAAAATCGTTCGATCACATGATTTTATCCAGAAATTGAAAACCGGTAAATTCCTTCAAATTCGATGTTTGATTTTGTCGGATTGTCAAAAATCGAACTAGGGTCGAATTCGAGGGCTAAAAGCCCTCAAGAATTCGACCCTTAGTAAATCTGCTCCTAAGTGTCCAAATGGCACAAGTAACAAATTAGTGATGAGTGAATCTGCCTCATTTTGCTTTAATGAAAATTTGTGAAGCTGTGGAAAAAAATTTACGAAATGGAAAAAAATTAATGAAATTTATTCAATAGGCCTTTTTAGCCACACGACTGTTCTCACTCGAATTGAATTAAAGTCAATAGGCATTTCTTTCTCAAGTTTTTTCTCACTTCAAATGCATTGTCGATAGGTGGTGTTTCTTGCACCACATGAATTAAAGTTGATGGTTGTTTTTTTAAGTTTTTCTCACTTCAAATGCATTGAAGCAAATGGCATTTTTTTCTTGGGTCCTTTTTTCAGAAACAATTTGCCTATGATGAAATGCAGATTTCTCCAGTGTTCTAATCATTCTGATGATTACTGTAGCTATCAAATTAATCACCAGTTAACTTGTGTAATGTTTCAGTAGATTTATCAGTGAAATGCAGCATACATCATTTTACTTCAGCAATATATTTTTCAAGTTTATAAAATGAGGATAAAGTAGCTTCACTTTCCTGTTGTCTTGTAATGGTTGGTAATGCTCAAATTGTTTAAGCATACAACTCAAAGAAAAAATCTATTGGCAACACTGAAGCATTTAAATATCATGAGCTATCTAAACATTTAATCTTAACTATGTTTAAAATAAAATTGATATTTCAATGCAAATGTATAATTTTAGAAAGTTATTTTCTTTTAAAGCACCTGGCTTAGAAACATAAAGGTAAAACTACATTTAGATCTTCTTATCAAAGTTATCAGGAGACAGTGACATTAAGGTTGTGTATTTAATGAAAGTTGTGTCTTTGTTAACTCTAGTTTAAATGAAATAGCAAGAAGATACTTTTTTATTATCTCCTGAAGTTATCAATGATATTATTGCATTAGAAAGGTTTATGGTAAAGTGACAAGAAGTGCAAACTTGTCAACTGCCAAGTAATTATATTGTGCTTGTGATGTGCCAAATCGCTACCAATGATGGATGGCTTATAAACTGAAATTGTAGAGAGAAAAAACGAACTTGAAATAGCTGATGTTTGAGCTAGGATTATCTTATTCACACTTTGAAAAGCCTCATAGAAGCAGGTGCATTTATTATTAAGCATGGAAACAATCTCTCAGAAATGTAGAGCTAACACTCTGAAATTACAATTCTGTACAGTTTCTTTAAACTATTACTTTATATTATTTCACATTGAAATGCAAATGACTTGTTTCTTAGTGGATAGGAATCTACTTAAATTCTTTACTTATTGTTTTTAATACAGTCATGTGAAAAAGTTTGGGAACTCCTCTTGATTCTTTGGAGTTTTGATTATCATTGGCTGAGCTTTCAAAGTAGCAGCTTCCTTTTAATATATACCATGCCTTATGGAAACATAATTAGACAGGTGCTTCAATTTGGGCACCCCAACAGAGATATTACATCAATACTTAGTCAATAGGGATGGCGCGAACTGTTCGCCGGCGAACTTGTTCGCGCGAACATCCGCTGTTCGCGCTCGCCAAAAGTTCGCGAACGTCGCGCGACGTTCGCATTTTGGGTTCACGTCAATTTGCCGCATTTTTTTTGCCGCTTTTTTTTTGCCCTCTCACCCCAGACCAGCAGATACATGGCAGCCAATCAGGAAGATCTCCCTGGACCACCCCCACACACCCCCTGGACCAAAAAAAAAAAAAATGTGCATACCTCCCAACTGTCCCTTTTTTGGAGGGACAGTCCTTCTTTTGAGAGCTCAACCCTCTGTCCCTCATTTGTACTGGAAAGTCCCTCTTTTCTCTGCACTGAACAGCCAGAAAAAGAAGCAAATATTTGAACTTAATTGGCTTTTGGCAGAGAGTCCAGAACAGCTAACAGGTGCAGATAAGATACTTTGTAACACTTTTGACATAAGAAAATAATGGATTTTCTTTTCCCTTGATCCCCCTCTGGCATGCCACTGTCCAGGTCGTTGCACCCTTTAAACAACTTTAAAATAATTTTTCTGGCCAGAAATGTCTTTTTTAGCTTTAAAAGTTTGCCTTCCCATTGAAGTCTATGGGGTTCGCGAACCGTTCGCGATTTTGCGCAAGTTCGCGAACGTGTTCGCGAACTTTTTTGCCGCTGTTCGCGCCATCCCTATTAGTCAAGCCTCCTTTTGCAAATGTAACAGCCTCTAGACGCATCCTATAGCCTTTGAGTGCCTGGATTCTGGATGGAGGTATTTTTGACCATTCTTCCATACAAAATCTCTCCAGTTAAATTTGATGGCTGCCGAGCATGGAAAGCCTGGTTCAAATCATCTCATAGATTGTCGATGATATTTGAAGAAGATTGTACTTCTCCCTCTGCATAAATGCCTTTGTAGATTTCAAAGTGTGTTTAGGATGATTGTATTGTTGGAATATCCAACCCCTGCGTAACTTCAACTTTGTGACTGATGATTGAACATTATCCTGAAAAATTTGTTGATATTGGGTTGAATTCATCCAACCCTCAACTTTAACAAGGGCCCCAGTCCCTGAACTAGCCACACAGCCCCATAGCATGATGGAACCGCCACCATATTTGACAGTAGGTAGCAGGTATTTTTCTTAGAATGCTGTGTTCTTCCATCATGCAAAGCACTTTTGTTATGACCAAATAACTAAATTTTTGTCTTATCAGTCCAAAGCACTTTGATCCAAAATGACAGTGACTTGTCTAAATAAGCTTTTGTATACAACAAGCAATACTGTTTGGGACATGAGTGCAGAAAGGGCTTCTTTCTCATCAACCTGCCATACAGATGTGCTAATTCTGCTGAATTATAGAACAATGTACAGATACACCATCTGTTCGTGCAGGTTTTTGGAGACTTATAAACTGAAATTGGAGGTGATCTTTGGGTTGTCTGTAACCATTCTCAGAGTCACAATCCTCCTCATATGCCACTCCTGTATTTTTCTTGGCCTGCCAGACCTAGTTTTTACAGCAACTGTGCCTGTGGCCTTCCATTTCATGATTGCATTCCTTACGGTTGAAACTAACAGTTTAAACCTCTGAGATAGCTTTTTTTTTTAGCCTTCCCCTAAAACATTATACTGAGCAATTTTTGTTTTCAGATCATTTGAGAGTTGCTTTGAGTATCCCTTGCTGTCACTCTTTGGAGGAGAGTCAAGCAGAAGCATAACTTGCAACTGGCCACCTTAAATACCTTTTTTCATGATTGGACACACCTGCCTGTGAAAGTCAAGGCTTAATGCAATTTCATGGCAGCTAGTGATGGGCGAATTTATCCGCCAGGGCCGAATTCGCGGCGAATTCCCGCGATTCGCCGCTGGCGAATAAATTCGAATCACCAGCGAAATTTCGGCAAAAAAACGAGTCGCGCGTCGTTTTTTTGACACGGCACGACGCACCAAAAACAACGCGTCGCAAACAACGCGACGCGCGTCAAAGTTGACGCGACCCGCGACTCGTTTCGTGAATTTTTCACCGATTCGCGAATTTCTAGAGAAATTCGCGAATCTTTCGGCGAAGCGAATCGCGGGAGATTCGCCCATCACTAATGGCAGCCAATTTTGTGTTGCCAGTAATCAGTATTGAGCAGTTACATGCATTCAAATTAGCAAAATTACAAGGGTACCCAAATATTTGCACAGCCAATTTTTTACATATGATTTACACAACTGAACAACTGAATACTGTTTCACTAAAAAATCTTTGCTCAGAAAACACCCCAGTGCTCAGATGTTCTTGGGAAATGAAAGTGTACTCCACTTATTATGGAGGTTGAAAGGGGTTCCCAAACTTTTTCATATGACTGTATATATCTCCTTTCTCTTATTCAAAATTGAAGACGGAATTGAACCCCTTTTGCAGAAGTAAGGCTCTATATATGTTTGGTGATATGATGTAGAGAGATTTAAAGAAATATAAGACTCATTATCCTATCCAGAGTTATCAGGGGTTATTGGCAGAGTTACTAAATGTGGCTGAGAGTTGTGGTATAATGGCAACATTAGTAAAGAAACTTCCATCATATGTGAGAGAAACAATGGCAATTTTATCCTTGTAAAGGAATTTAAATGGAAGGATCATTATTATCTTGTTACTTTTTATATTAATCACTGTACACATGCATTACTCATTAGCCAGGAGTGTGTCCTACACTGTATTATTTAGAAAAGGATGGTGGCATACCATGGCATCACAGATATTTTTGGGGGTTATGTATGGAATTTATATTAAATAATTATTTTTAGTTTGAAGGGTTAATTTATAGACATACAGTATCTGCCGGACAGTGATGGGGATGCCCTTGGCCCCTAATTAGGCAGGATCATATGTGGGTCGGAGGGACAAGGATAAATTTTGGCTTTATTCTGTGCATCACCCCCACATTAAGTTATGGGTACACTTCATCAATGATTTTTATTATGGTGTGGATCTGAAGAATTATTAAAATATTTTTTTAAATATGCTTAATATGTCCTACCCCTGAAAGGAATTTAGTTTGGAGCCGATTGCCTTTCTGGATTTAAGGGTTGGCCAAAGGGATGGCCAAATAATCACCTCTACCTTCTTCAAGGAAGTTGATGCCAATTCCTATATCAATTACAGAAGCTGTCATAACCATCATTGAGTTGATAATATGCCCCTTGGGCAGTTCCTTCAGAACTGCACAAGAGACAGTGAACCTGACAAATAGTCAGATATTTTAAGTGATAGATTGAGAAATAGAGGATAACTTTAATGCTGTATTGAAAAATCTAAAATGGAAGCAAAGAATAGAGAGAGAGATTACAACTATTGATTCCTAAAAATAAAGAAGATAAAAGGTTAAAGAGCATTGAGGAATATTGGGAACATTGAAACAAAATAAAGATCAAGCACCATTTATTTTTGATTAAACCAAAAATAATTTATAGAAGTCATAAAAAGATGTGTCTATGATGGAAAAGAAATGTTAGATACTCGCTTTATAAAGACATTATGTAGAAGTACATGGAGGGAAATTTGAAGGTAATTAGTGGGGGAGATATGGATAATTTGTTGCTGAAGTGGGAGCAACAATTAATTTTTGAGTGGCAGATGATTTAACCCAATGGAGGTGATATATTGGTAATGCAAATCCAGCTAGAAATAGCTTGAAGCCACCTTCCAAATTGTGGTTAACCAATGAATGGATATGCAATGCTATTAATATTTATTAAAATGCAAGGAAAGGAAACCCCAAATTGAGTGAAATGCATAGCACAAATTAGCGTAAATAAGTACAGTTTGAATAACTGTATTGCTGCAATTGTAACCACCTATGTGGAAACCACACCTAAAAGGAATGCAGCAAAATAGTGCAAATGAGGAAGGAGGCTGATACACGCAGGTTGAAGTAGTAAGTGCAGAGTGGTGTAACCCATCAACAATCTGGGAAAGGTTGCTGTGGAACTGCTGAAGAACTGACTGTCAAATATTGCTAACATCGATCTGTTTTTTATATGATAACTTTTCAGCACAGATATAGAGACGGGTGAAGCCCTATGTAGGTTGTTGGTGTTGGTGGACATTAATAACATTATTAATAATGATTCATTTTTATGAATTATTAGTTTTTTAATTGTCTTTTTAACATATGAATTGCAGAATTTTTATGGTTTTAATTAAGAAGTTGATGGTAGGTTGGCCAGCCAATTTATTAGTCCAAAGAAAGTACTCCCTTTACACTTAGGTAGGACTGATGCATGGATGCATCAGCTTATGCATACTTTGTACAAACCATGTAACTAAATATATATATGTATATATATATATATATGTATATGTGTGTATATATATATATATATATATATATATATATATATATATATATATATATACAGTATATCTATGCATATTAAAATATTTTACTTGGAAATTTGATACACTAAAATCTTACTTCAGGGTTCTTATAAATTATTTTATTTAACTTTTCTGAATTTACCCCAGACATTTACTTTAATTAAATTAATACAATATTTGCAACAAAGTAAATTAGCAAACAATACAAAGGGCATGGTTTATTATTATAGAAAATGTCAGAGATTGGTTTGATTAAAATAGTAAAATTGATATATGTGTAAAGAGTAAATATGGTTGCTGCCATAACCATATTTTTATAAAACGGAATTCTGTTTTCGGATTTAGTAAGCATCTAACTTTTGCAGAACCTAAACACAGTGGTACATTGATGAACAGCATTTAATTTAGAGAACTCTGTCTTATTATGTACTACTGACAAGCTTAATTAGACATGTCTGTCTATATGCTTCATATGAATAAAGATTTTTTTGTTTGTTCATCTGAGAAGCTTTACCCTCTATATCCTGTCAAAAGTAATATAAACCCTGATTGAATTATAAAGGGCAGGTGTAATTGGCCTGGTTTCTTCAGGATCCACTCATGCAATTACCATAATAGGTAAATCTTTAGAAAGGTCAGTATGCAGAGGCCAGTTTAGCAAGAACCATATAAAATTGAAAGAAGATATAGAAGAGTGGATACATTAGGTCACATGCAAAGGTTCAGTGGACACTAGTAATTGATGTATTGACAGCCATGTCTGCCAGGAAACAACAGAAGTGGGAGAGAGCACTGAAAGATGTGGTGCCAAAGATGTGCTTGCAATTGTTGCATTGATGATTAGGGAAAAGCAAAAAGGTAAAATAAAGTGCATTGTTTATGCAAACCTTAAAGGAAAGCATTACGTATGGTTAGATGGCATAAAATCATCTGCAAAAACGAATTTTGTTCTGACCCATGTTTCAGGATTCTGCAATAGAATTGAATTACAAGGTGTTCACTTGTGCTTTGAAATACAAAAATGAAATGATCATAGCTACTGCAAACGCTTCTTGATTTAAGTCGATTTCTAGACTTTTCTCATTATAATGTCCATGAGACAATGACAATGACTAATGGACCCATCATAATTTGAGATTGAGGTTTCCTCAAGATTCAAGGAAAAAACGGGAATATACATACTTGAGAATGTTCTTAGAGACCTCAACAAGTTGCCAGTTATTTGAAAAAAAAAAAAAACCTGTTAAAAGTCATCAGAGAAAACTTGTCATGTAAAAGCTGTTAGGGTTCAATAGAAATCAGAGGGAATTGTCTCCTACACCTTTATTTGTTTTTTTACAGTTTATTTTTTTGAACAACGCTATAGTTTAGAAAAAAGTTGCACACTTTTTTTTTGTGTACTTTTTTTTCCCTGACCTCACAAATTAGTTAATAGGCCTTCAACTCTAATAATGTGATGCTAACGTAATATGAAGATGAAATGTATATGAGAAGAGCAGCATCTACCATAACAGCATTACAATGTTAATCATTTCAGAAAATTAACATCCTGTAACCAAGCTGAATGGCAGTAATCTTTTCTGTCTTGAGTTTACTTTATTACTTTAAATAAAACATGTTTAGAAGGGTAGTAACAATTAGCTTAGCTTATCATATCACATTTGTAACTGACTGCCAGAAGGCTAATGAGCTTCCGAATAAGACAGGGGATTCATCTATTTACCTGTATATGAATTTAATAATATATGACTTTTTAAGTCACACCTTTGAACTGATAATAAGTTGTTGTTTATGCATGCACCTAAATGTTTTTAGCCAAAAATATTACAGCTGATTGTAGGTTTAATACAACTAACTTAGCCATTGCACAATTATTTTGCATTTGGAAAACATTTACATTTACATTTTAATTCTTCTACAAGTAAAAGCTTAAATTGAAAAAGTTACTCATCTGAAACACATATACACACATTACAAACTTGCCTGGGTTCTTCATGTAATTGTTATTGTGTAATCAATCCATTTCAACACCTAGTGGAAAATAATTTAGGCTTTGTTTCAGTATTATTATTAACTTTGTCCTCATGTCTGTTTCATCACAAATGCCTTAAAGGGAAGGATTATGGAAACAGTTATGAGCACTCATAAATCATACTTTTCTTAAATTAAGCATAGAGGGAGAAAAGAGCAAATGAAACAGAAGGAACACTGACATGTCAAAAAGAGTGCAGATTAAGAAGTTCTATATTGCATTTCATATAAGAGTGAGAGAAACAAAAGTCTAACTGCACAAATTTTTAGATTTGACCTAATGGAATAACCTATTTTCACCAATCAGACCTGCAATTTATTGCAGTGGGTTATAGAAGAACTATTTCAGCACAAATATGTCTTTACATTGTTGAAAAGAAACTCAACAGAAATTGCATAGATGCAATGGTCTTCAGACCCATAAAATAAATGCCATGCATGGCTTACTATTTTTCTCCCTATTTCATAGTTAAAAGCCAGTAAAAAAATTAACATTATGAGTTTGTTAGAATGTGGAAATCTTGGGCCCAAAGTAAAGGTATGGGATCCGTTAACCGGAAACCTGTTTTCCAGAAAGCTCCAAATTACAGAAAGGCCATCTCCCATGGACTCCATTTTATCCAAATAATCCAATCTTTTAAAACTGATTTCCTTTTCTCTGTAATAATAAAATAATAGCTTGTATTTGATCCAAACTACGATAGCATTGATCCTTATTTGAAGCAAAAGAAGTCTATTGGTTTTGTTAAATTATTTCCTAGTCTAAAGATCCAAATTACAGAAAGATCCATTATCTGGAATACCCCAGGGCCCAAGCATTTTGGATAACAGGTCCCACACCTGCTTTCACTTTGGGACTCGACTTGTCCCACCATTGCATATAGACTTTCAGCTAACCATAGAAATATGTACTTTCAACCAACCATATGTGTCTGTGATGGACTTATCACGATATGTACTTAATTTCATTATACTAGCTCAACTTATTTCAGTGCATCCAGTAATTTATATTTTGAGGGGTATGCCACCATGGTCCAGTACATTCCCTGTATCTTGGCTTTACTAATATGATCCTCTAACTGATGCAGTAAATTGGTTAACTTTCCTTATGCTATACTTGCTTATTATACCATTGTACATATACAACTATAATCACTGTTCTTTACCAAATTGTTAATCTATCCTTTACAATCAGAAATTGGATGTTCATGTGGTCATTATACAGTTGCCACCTGTTAATTTTGACTGGAACAGTTAGCTTTTTCTTAGGGCTGTTCAGGACAGAACTGCCTGTTGTTCTCAGCCATGTAAAACCCAAGCAATAATCTGGCCAATAACCACCTCTGGTGTCCAGACCCCACCCATGAGGTTCAAACAGGCTCTCAAATGTCATAGCCCATGTAAATTACTACTCTGCCCACAGTGACATAATCCTGCTCTCTTGTTCAGTTTTTTCAGAAGTCAAGGTGGCAAACCTAGTTCATTGGATATACATTTACCAATGGTAGTACTGTTTCCCTATTTGTTCTTAGAAACTCAATACAAATTTAAACAAAATAATATTTAATCTCTTACCATTTTAATCTCGTAAATGGGATATTCAAACACTCTTTACGGAAAATTAGAAACTGCTAGTTACATGCTAGAGTAATATGAGTAATCAGATTGCATGGGATTTAATAACATGCATACACACCCACATTACACTTTTGCAGATCTGTTTTTTTTTATGACAATGACATATATAATTATTATTTGTTTTTTATGTAGTGACAAAATATTTGGTAAAACTTTACAGAGATTATGCGCATCACTCACTGCCTCCATTGAGTTTACAATCTAGGGTCCTTATTGCATTCACCATGATTTCTTTTATACCAGGTTTAGGCTTTTGGGGTGTGAAAAGAAACATGAGTACTTAAGAAATCCCACCACTGAACTAGGGAACAGGGGAAAGGGGAATAGAACCTTCCCTGGATTGAATTCAATTAAAAGATTGAAAAAGGATAGACAACCCTCTTTTTGTGGTTACGCTAATTAATACATTCACTGACTGCACCTTTTATTTAAACTTTCCAATTCATGCTGTAATACAGAATCAAGGGCTTCATTCATTAACTAAAGTGAATGATGCTTATTGTTTAACAAAGTGATATCAACAATAATGTTTTTGGAGAAATATTTTTGGTGCTTACCAGATACTCTACGAATACAAAAAGTGGCTTAGTGCAATGATGAATTCAGACTCCGGATCCAAACTGATTAATAAAGTGAACAGTGCATTCATTTTAAAATACAGTATTTTTTTCATAAATTTTTGTTTCCAAAATCACCTTAATCAATCTAAAAAAATGAGTTTTGGCACGAATGAGAAGCATTCGAATTTGTGATTTTTTTACATAAAAAACTTAAATTGCTTTAAAAAGTTGAATTCATGAACACACACGCTGTCATAGTTACATAGTTAAATTAAAGTAAAAAGAAAAAGTCCATCAAGTTCAACCCCTCCAAATTAAAACCCACCATACACACACCCCCACTCTTTCACACAAACCAAATATGCCCACAGCTATACTAACTGTAGCGTTTAGTATCAAAATAGCCATTGATATTATGTCTGTCCAAAAAATCATCCAAGCCTCAACAGAATCAGCCATCACAACATCACCCGGCAGTGCATTCCAAAGCCTCACTATCCTTACTGTGAAGAAACACCTACGCTGCTTCAAATGAAAGTCCTTTTCTTCTAGTCTGAAGGGGTGGCCTCTGGTGCGGTGATCCTCTTTATGGGTAAAAGGGATATTTGTCTATAATGTCCTCTAATGTACTTGTAAAGTGTAATCATGATCCCTTGCAAGCGCCTTTTTTCCAGAGAAAACAACCCCAACCTGGACAGTCTACCTTCATAATTCAAGTCTTCCATCCCCCTAACCAGTTTAGTTGCACGTCTCTGCACTCTCTCCAGCTCATTTATATCCCTCCTACGGACTGGAGTACAAAACTGCACTGCATACTCCAGATGAGGCCTTACTAGGGATCTATAAAGAGGTATAATTATGTTTTAATCCCTTGAGTTTATGCCCTTTTTTATGCAGGACAGAACCCTATTTGCTTTAGTAGCTACAGAATGACACTGCTCAGAATTAGACAACTTGTTATCTTTAAAAACCCCAAGATCCTTCTCACTTAAGGATAAATTGCATTTATATTATTTTTGCCAAAGAGCATAACCTTGCATTTATCAACATTGAACCTAATTTTCCAGTTTGCTGCCTAGTTTCCCAACTTAGACAAATATCTCTGCAAGGTGGCAGCATCCTGCATGGAACCTATAGTTCTGCACAATTAAGTATCATCTGCAAAAATAGAGACCATACTTTCAATACCCACATCCAGGTCATTAATAAACATGTTGAAAAGCAAGGGACCAAGTACAGAGCCCTGCAGTACCCCACTAACAACACTGGTCCAATTAGAAAATGTTCCATTTACCACCACTCTTTGTAGTCTATCTTTTAGCCAGTTCTCTATCCAGTTACAAATACTATGTTCCAGGCCAACATTCCTTAATTTAACCAGTAACCTTCTGTGTGGCACTGTATCAAATGCTTTAGTGAAGTGAAGTAAATCACATCCACAGCCATCCCAGAATCAAGGTCCCTGCTTACCTTCTCATAAAAAGAAATTAAGTTAGTCTGGCAAGATTTATTACGCATAAAACCATGCTGGCACAAACTTATAGTATTGTTATTTGCTCGTTAAGTACCCTGGGATGAATCCCATCTGGCCCTGAACCTTTGTTTATCTTAACATGTTCTAGTCTCTTTTGAATTTCATAATTTGTGAACCATGCATCATTAGATGTATTATTAGAATTGGGACTATTAATAAGGAAACCTTCATTAGCTGGTTCCTCATTTGTGTAGACAGACGAAAAGTATGCATTCAGAATCTGAGCTTTTTGCTTGTTCTCATCAACCAGCTGACCCCCTCTGATAATAAAGGTCCTGTCTTAACACTGTTAAGAAATATCCAATGCTATTGCTCATGAAAATGTAATCACCACCGGAATTCAATAAATTAAATGCAGTCTAAGGAGAAGCACAAAACAATGCACATAGGGCAGCTTGTCAATGATAAAACCAATCAGGTGACTTCCAAAAATCAACAAAGAGTAAAATGTGCCCAATACCAAATATCACACATCTAAGGCCAAGAGAGTGTATTATTATTACATTATGGATACCAACTTATGTTCAAAAGCTGTGTTTGCATCTCAGAAATACATGCTTCCATGCACCCTCAATTTCATGCTAGGCAAAAAAGCTAAACATTTAAAGGTTAATTTATGAAGTGCCACTATGTTCTTTGCACTTATGCAGATTGCCTCCCACTTGCATCCATCCCATGAATACATCACTACCTGTATTTGGCAACCTTGTTTTTAATGAGGGGCTGGGGACGCAAATCAATGTCTCTCTTACGCCTTCAAGTTGAATTCAAATTAGGGACTAATGGTGGGAGCCAGTTGCTCAGGATCCATCCCCTTTGTGCTTGCTGCAGCTGTACTTTGTACTTACTTGGGTACATTCAGTGCTTTCTGAATTACATGTTTGTGAAATAGCATATTTCTGTCTTATCGAAATCAGGCCCATAGGGTAAAACCATTCATTTGGTGCATCAAAAATTTTTCATTTTAATGCATCCTACCCACATACATAAATGTTAAAAAGCATTATCTGATCTCCCATTGGGGTCTTAAAAGCATCACTACAGTCCAAAATTTTTCCAAGCCCCACAACCTGCATTCTCTAGGTCAGGGTTGTCCAACCTGTGGCCTGAGGGCTGCATGTGGCCCAGGATGGATATGAATGCGGCCCAGCTTGAAACACTTGGTTCCCGAGGAAATGTCAAAATAATATAAAAATACGTCTATTTACTGTAATCTCCAGGTGTCCCATATTCCAGTGTATAGCTCCATTTGGTTATACAACTGGTATTGTAGATCTTTTATGTGTATTTTCTTTACTTTTACAAAAGTGTTTGTGTGTCTCATGTATGGCCCCAGACAATTTTTATTTTTCCAATGTGTCCCAGGGAAGCCAAAAGGTTTGACACCCCTGCTCTAGGGTAGTCCGTGAAGGCAGCCTTTTGATATGGAGACATAAGTCTTCATGGGTTTAGAGCATATTTTGGCTTATTTATATTTTAATTTTCATTCTCTGCAACACTTCAATCTTCCAGTCTTTCATATAGATATATTTTATTCATTTTAATTGAATTTTAGTTTAGTTTTACATGTTTACCATCAATTTATATACAATTATATATTTTTAAGATCCCATTGGGAGAACAGATTAGCCTGGCATAAAACATTGTCCAGTAGTACAACCTTCATCTTAAATATACATATTTATAAATACAACTAATTATTTTAATTTATGCCTTTTTGTCCAAAATACATTGGGGCAATGAACATGGCAATATTTTGTCTAGGTTTGTCAAAAATATTTGCTGATAGCAAAATTCAGAATTCCAATGCAAATCCATGCCTGGCAAAAAAAAAATTCCCACATCACTATTGAGCAGGACATATATATCACTTGTTCGTAGTTCTGAGG
Source organism: Xenopus borealis (assembly GCA_024363595.1). Classification (NCBI taxonomy): domain Eukaryota; kingdom Metazoa; phylum Chordata; class Amphibia; order Anura; family Pipidae; genus Xenopus; species Xenopus borealis. Next base: position 75,149,801 of record CM044435.1, on the reverse strand, counting down.
AAAGTCTTGGAAAACCTTTGAGATGTTCTTTATAAACTCTGATATGGTATTTTTTCACTGCACACCCGGATTTTTACTCACTTTCACTGCTCCAGTGGTGCTGGTAATCCTCCGACCCGAAAATGCTGGCTCCAAGGGGTCTCAATGAAAATTACAGTTTGGCTTGTTTTTTATAAATGAATTGTTTTTAGAAATATTAACCCCTTTTTTTAATAATTAACTACTATTTACACTTTTCCCTAATTGACGTATATTATTTTCACAGATGAGAAATGACAGGTGATAGAAAAAAAGCATAAAAAACAACAAAGGTAGAAAAAGACATTGTTATATTGTTTGAAAACAAATGATGTTTTTTCTAACACAGAGACACAGGAATTGATGGTGAAATCACTATATTTATATTGGTAAAAAATGAATGTTTTAGATAACTTTTTAGATAATTTATTTCACTATGTATAAAATATACACAAATAATATACACTAAAGATAATATAAAAATTCTTTTAGATAATTTATTACATCATGTATAAAATAAACACTAATGTTATACACAAAAGATGATACACTAAGATGAAATTTGATGGGGATTAAAGGATTAGATGTTAATTAAATCACATGGGATGTTGGAGGTGGAGTTATGCTGATAAAGGTGTTTTGTTCACATTTGGAACCATATCCTGATGAAGGGAGGTTGTACCCCCCGAAACGTTGAGATTGGTGACTAAATAAAAAGGAAAAGGGGTTTTTCCCCCACTGCAGAAAAATAAGTGTGTGCGGATCCATGTTTTGGAATTGCTGTATAAACTCTGAGCCAGACTCGATTTGACTTAAATGTATTGCAGAAACTTGTTAGGAAGACATTTACAAGGATAAAAAACAAATGACTTTAGAGCTTAGGATTTCATCCATGACATTTAGGATTCCTGTTTCTCATGACTGCATCTTCACCTTCAAATCAATCAGGTCAGCAAAAGGTAATGTTTTGATTTAAACATACCTGTTAAGTTTACCTAAGCTTTAACAGAAACAAAGTCTTTTAAATGCAGACACCTGAAATTCTTAGATTTTAATCCTGGCTCCAGTGCTTGCATTTGAAAGGAAACGAAAAGAGCATCAAAATGCTTTGAAGAAGTGTTCTCATTTCCTCAATAACCAGCAAACATTTTTTTCTTAAATGTGAGACACATAACAGTGTGGTTACATCTAATACAAAATATAAACTTATTATAAAAACAAAATATAAAATGATTACCTAGATGTCTGCTCAAAGGTTGAACTATGTCAACATTGTTATTTTTTCTAAGAGCAATTAGATGGAAAAAAGTACAGCGGCCCTTTAAAGAGGTTGGAAATACTAGAGTGTATGCACTTTCAAGTAGGATCTTTTAGTTGTTTGCATGTTTCTTTATGTTGATCACAGAGTGATCGGTGTTTACCAAAAAAGGACTAAAAGGAAGAAAACCACAAACTTCCAATATAATATATCAAGTGTCAACATACAGTATTTACATATTTAATATGTGTAGTGTCTATTTTGGTGATTTGACTAACAATAGCAACAATGTCAAGACCCAATTGTGCTATCCACATGTTAATAGTAGCTAAATCACTCAAGCATCACTAGATAATAGTAACCGTTTTATGTTGGTCGAATTCATCAAATTGTTTCTAATGGACTGAATGAAATGGTCTCCTACTCCGCATTTATATTTAAGTGAACATCTAGTAAATTGACCAGTAGTGTTACAACATATTGACATGGTTAGTTGTTAGAATTGACAAAATTTTACCAAGTATGAGTGGTCAAAATGAAGTGGAATGCTTGGACTGTAACATAAATTAATAACGTTATTTGTTTAATAATAGGTATATTTATTTAGGCTCAATGACCTTGTAACATCCGGCGGCAATATGAACAGTGTAATTCTAGATGTATATTGTTGAGTGTTACATACTTTTTCCTTTGTGTGCAAATCCTGTGAGTGCTAGTACTTCTAAGCCTCTATTTATAATTTTGACTAGAACATCTTTGGTTATTTTCGAGGCGTGCAACCTGTCAAAGATGTTCCATAACAGTGCTGGAGGATGAGCAATACTATTAAAATCAAAGCATATTCATAGATTACAAATTTTATAATGAAAAATTGTATTGTTAATGACAAATCTTAGTGGTACTGGATTAGCCAGTAGCACTAACAACACAGTTGGAGTTTTTGTACATAATTTCACATTTACTGAGAGCTGACAGGTAGAAAGACACACCTATTGATAGAATAGCATTTTCTCAATTAACACTGGTATTAATGCTGCTTAGTGTGGATACCCTGCTTTGATCAATAAATTTGCTGCTCATGAGATGTGTATTACATATTGCATATTGAATATTACATATACTGTATGATATAATTTACATGGGAGTATAAACAGTTTGTGTCTATAGTCAGTGCCAGGATTTTGATATGCATTAAGACTCAAAACACCAATAAAATCAACCCATATTTCACCTCACCATTTGTTACAATGTGCTCAACTAATCTGCTCCCCCATGCACTAGCGAATGCATTGTGCTGATGTCCCGAGTTACTGAAGGGTCAGAACTTGGAGTAGGCATGCAGAAGAAGAATGTGCCTAGATCCCTCGCCTTCAAGCTTTGTCTTTCATGTGTGCATATTTATTTATTAATAAAGATTAAGAAAGAAAATTCTCCACTGCTTTAATAGTTATAATAATACATCACATTTATGGTGCATCTATTTATTATGGTGCAAGATCAAAAATATGCTATTTATTCAGATAATAAATATGTAGGGATTTCTTGTATGAGGATCATAACAATGGAATCTATATGTTTACAGTAAATATTCTTCTTTGCCATACATTTTAGCTGGTGGACAAGCAAGAAAAAAAAGACTTGCTATGTAACATTCACTTTAATGGTATCCAGTTGAAACCTACAGTGCTATAGGTTCTTGACCAAAAACAACAACAGCATTTTCAGGATAGCACCATAAAAATTGTCACTATTAGGTTGCCTGATGATAATGGAAGACAGCAAGAGGCATTTGAGAGCTTCTTCACCGGCTGATACATCAGAGACATAGCTGGTGCTAATTAAAAGATCAAATTGAATTAGCTATCTTATAGATAAAAAGTTCATTATACATGGTATGGCTACAAACATGAATGGCCATAACGATTTGTTCGTTAAGCCTTTGTACTGAATATGGAACTTCACTTGAAGCAAAAGACTGGGGTCTTGCCATTGTCAGTTCCAGCTAACCAACTTTTCACATGCACAAATGGGAGGCATTGGCAGAATGGATTTTCAGTTCTGACAGACTATTTACTTTACAATGGCACTGAACAATGGCCTGTAAAATCTATAGATTGCTTGCACTGAATGATGGACTTGAAGTTTGGCAAATTGTAAGGGTGCCTGCTTACCCCTGCCGGCGTCGAGGTCGGCGCACGTCAAACTCGGCGCGCGTGCGTCGTTACGCCATCACGCCTGCGTCCGTTTTGGCGCCAATTGGGGCCTATTTAAGGAGATTTCGGGACTGTGGACATTGCCCGATTATAGGTTATCCCTTGTGGTTCCTGGGTGTGCTGTTCCTGTTATCCTGTGGATCTTCGTGTTTGACCTTTTGCCTTGTTTCCGGACTCCTGAACCTTTGCTGATTGGATTGACTTCTTGCCTGGACTTTGACCCTGATTTACTCTTGATCCTTGCCTGTACCGTGCTGTTGGATTATTGTTTCCTCCTTGGTCCGCATCCCCTCCTGAGCCCGCAGACCTTACACAAATATAGTCCACTGAACTCTTTGCCAAGCCCTACTACGTGGGTATGGCCTACATTTCACTCTAGGTATGAACAGATCATCCAGGAACAATCACATTGTAGTTGTTCAACAGTGAAGTGTGACCATGTCTGCATGAAGCATCAGAAGATATTGATGCAAGAGGATCCACAGATCCCATTTATAATGCTGTCAGTCCAAACAAAAACTTTTTGTAGTGTTGAAGTATTTGATCAACAGCATATAAAGCCATTCAAACAGTATCCATCAGTTTTTGCCCTCAACCATGTATAACTACCACAAACCACAGAGAATTGTTGGGCGACTACTTGATACCAGATCAAAATTACGGCAACATTTTTATGGACTCTTTTAAGAGACTTAACCTGTGCCTTGCAATTTGTTACTGAATCTGTTACTGAAAACTTTCAGTAAATAATATGATATTTAACGCAGTCAGGATTTTGGTTGCTAGCATGGCAGACAGAAGGTTCATGACTAATGTCTCTTACAGATGATTAATCACTTATATGGATTTGTTCTGATATCTGCAATTTATTTAAACCTTTGGCAGAATAAATAAGATTGTTATTTAGCCATCACTTACCTATTTAAACCATGTTCTTCTGGTACTTTTTAATCTTCATTCAAACAATGAATAATTACATCAACCGTCAAAAACTTTGCTCTGATCCCAGCTCTCCTACTATCATTCAGTTTCCCTAATTCCTATTGCCTCACTGCTTGGTCCAGCATCTTATTCATTATTCCACTCCTAACCCCATGCTATCTAACTCCTGCCAAATACACTCAAGCAAAAAACTGCATTTACCAATCTAACAAATGGCGTTCTCCTGGCAAAGTCTTGGTCTAACATTACGCTGAGTTGTTTCTTGCCTGTGCCGAAAATGCTCACTGGATCCACAACCATCTGTTTCAATTTATACTCCACTGGCATTTGTGATATTGCCTTTTCATGGTTTAAATCTTTTCTATCATTCTTTTTCTAGCTCCACCCCATTTCTTATATCTCTGTTGGAGTGCATGTGAGGACTTACCCTGGTGGTCTAGGGGGTCAGACACCCGCCTCCTCCTAGTCCTCTGTCCTTCTGTGCCTGTAAGCTATTAGAACATGCGCGGCGTGAACTTCCAGGTTTTACAGGCACAAATACACGGGTGTGATGATGTCATGTCGCAATGGCTTAAGGGAACTTTCTATTAGAACTCATTGCCCATTGTAGGTTCATCTCTGAGAGTTCCTGGTGCTATTCTTGTTTGATTGTATCTGATTCCTGTTGTGAACCCTGCTTGTCTGCCTTATCTGACTTCTGTGATCCTGACCCCTCCCTGGTAAACTGACTATTTTGAAATCTGTAATTCAACCTGTGCCTGTTTGACTCTTCTTGATTGAACTCCTGGCTTTAACCTTTGCCTATTTGGCTCCAGTTGTATTCTGCCTGCACCGACCCCCACCTGGTTTTGACTACACATTCTGTCCGTTCCCTGAACTGTGACCTTCTGCCCAAAAAGACTTTGCTCCTCTGCTCGTCCAGATGCCTTAACTTGGCTCCTCTCTTAAATAAGACCTGGCTGCATCCAATTTGCCAAGGGCTCCTCCCTAGGTGAAAGGCGGCTATTATAGGTGGAAGCAAGAGCCAAGACCAGGGAACCTAGTGTTGGTTCTGGATTTTGGGTGCGATTTGTGACAGTGCATCAATATTCTGTCCTCTGTTATTCTCACTCTGTACTACTTCTCTAGCAATCCTAGCCATTGCACTGACATTTTGCTTTCTACACCTGGATGTCATATCGCTTCTTAAAACAATATTTAAGACTGAATTTATGTTATTTGTACCATAATATTCCCCTCAGGTTTCACTTTCAGTCAGCAAAATTACTTTTCAGTTAACAACACAGACTCCCATCTGTCTTTCACACTCTATTTCTTAACCCATATCACATACTGACACTTTCATCTTTGCAACTTATATTAGATTACATTAGTTTAAAAACAAAGAAAACCATCCTTATAATTTTTTCCTTAGCTACTTCAACTTACTACTTACAATTGTTGCAATATAGCATCTTTAACAATGTCAGTCTCTTCAAACACTGCCACTAGACTCCATCTCATCTCACCAGTCTCATCTTCCCTATGCAACTTAATTCACTGGCTCTCTATTTCCCCTCTAATGAAATCATAGGGGCAGATTCACTAAAGTGTGAAGCGTCTAACGCTAGCGCTAATTCGCCAGCGTGACGTCAAATCGGAACTTCGCAAATTCACTAACACCGGCTCTGGCTAATTTTTGCTAGCGAAGTAGATAGACTTGCGGAACTTAGCACCCTTACACCAGGTGAAGTTGTGAACTGACGAAGGATCGTAACTTCGCAAATTCACTAAGATGAACATTTTGCTCAACGTTAGCACTTACACTAGACGTTACTTCGCCTGGTCAGACCAAGTGAAGTTCAATACAATAGATAGGAGGTTGAAAAAAAAATGTCTAATTTTTCCTAAGTTCCAAAAAAACGCTGGTGTATTTTAGCATACGAGGGTGTGTGAGTCTGAAAAAGATCGATAATTTTTTTGTGGGGTTACCCTTCTTCCCCCTACATTTCCTAACATATGGCAACTCAACTATACAGGGGGCACATGTAGGGCAATAGGACAACTTTATATAATTTATTAAAGGTTTCCTGGGCTTGTGTAGTGGAATGTAGTGGCTGTAATTAGTTCTCGCCGTAGCCAAATTAGGCTTCGCTAGCGTAGCAGCTCTCTGCCTAGCGAAGTAAAACTAGCGCAACTACGCTACCATTCGCCGACCCGAGCGTAAATTCGCACTTTAGTGGATTTGCGTAGCGCTGGTGAAAATTCGCCTGGCACAGTGCGGCGAACGCTAGCGAAGCCTACGCTGGTGAATTTTCGGAACTTAGTGAATCTGCCCCAAAGTTTCTCAAAGTTGTAATTTCACAACCTCATGCACTCTTCAACCAATAAGCATATCGAGTCCCATTTCAGATCTGCCATTAGAAATCAGGGGGCCACATACAAAAAATGTTTTGGGTACCCCTGGGCCCCCACCCACCCCACTCACCCTGGCCCCCAAGCCCCACTCCAAATCCTGCCCACTCCAGACTACAAGACCACAAAGACATCAGTGCTAAAAAAGGTACCCCCCCACACAAGTTATAAAATGCTATTGATGGTCAGGGCCCCTTTATAAGTTAAAAAAATTGGGACCCCAGAGAATATTTTTTTTTCAAAACAATGGTGGCAGGGCCCCCCTTACAAGTTAAAAAAAATTTTAAGCCCCAAAGAATATTTTTTAAAAAAACAACCTTGGCGCCAGGGCCCCCTTACAAGTAAAAAAAATTGGGGCATCAGAAAATATTTTTTAAAAAAACTTTGGCGTCAGGGCCCCTGTTACAAGTTAAAAAAAAAATTGGCCAACAGAAAATATTTTAAAAAAAAATTGGTGTTGAGGCCCCCCTTACAAGTTAAAAAAAATTGGGGCCCCAGAGAATATAAAACACTAGGGGGCAAATTTACTATTATTCCCCATAATTAGCTCGACCAAATTTGATATTCGATTAGCATTCGATCGTCGAATGCAAATCAAATAGTTTTAGGCTACCTTTTTTTTTCGATATTCAATCATTCGACGATTGAATACAAATTCAATCAATCATTCAAATGATTCGTACGATTCGAACAATCGAAGGCTTCGATCGTTCGAATCCTATTCGATAGGCTTCTATTGCAATTCGGTAGGTCCAATCTGGCAAAGTAGGCAATCGAATAAACGTTAAAATTTAAATCCTTCTTTGATCAAATGATCGAATATTCGATCATTCGAATCTATTCGAATGTATTCGATCATTCGACCATTCGCTATTCGATGATCGAATATGCCAAAATTTGCATATTCGACCAATCGAATAGATCCTACGATCAAAATTCGATCAAATTTGATCGAACTTCGATCTATTCACGTGAATTTAGTACATCGGCCCCTAGATGTTTAGTAGAATTTAACTTGTGGCTACAGGACTTCGCCTCCTTTCATGACTTTGGGTCTTTTTGTCGCTTTGGGACTTCAATTTCGTCTGTTTTCTTGACTTTGGGTCTTTTCGCTGATTCAGGACTTAATTTTCGGGTGTTTTTGTGACTTCAGGTCTTTTCCCTCTTCAGGACTTCGGCTATTTTCGTGGCATTGGGTCTTTTTGCCTCATCAGGACTGTTCGCCTTATCGGATTCAGCACTTTTGCGTTTAGCTGTTCGGGACTTCGAAAGGGCGGCGTGGCTTCGGCGCTGTTAAGGGGGCCCTGGATCTTTCGAAAAGTGCAGCACTGCAGGGCCCCCCTTCAGCCCTGGTACATTTGTACCTCCTGTGCCCCCCTGATGGCGGCCCTGCCCCCTTTGTATTCGCAAGCATGAGGATGATCCAGGCAAGGTCCTGATCAGAAACAACCAAACCAGGATCATCCATATTTTAAACAGTGAGAGAACAATAGCAGACAAGACAACACTGGTATATTTATTACGTGTAGAATTAACCATACACATTGTGAGTACCCATCTATTACTGAAACGTGGTGAAGTTTAAGTTTGATTTGTAACTTACACAAACAGGAAAGTGGAATAAGGCTGGAGCGTGTATGAGGTTGTGCTAATATAACTTTGAGAAACTTACTACACTAAGGGGCAAATTTACTATCATTCACCCAAAAATCCCTCAAATCTGTTCGAAATTCAATAAGCATTCGACTATCGAATGCTTATCGAATACTTTTAGGCTATTTTTTCCTCGATATTCGATTTCTCTATGAAATCGTACAATTGAATACCGACTATTAGATTTCAAGAAAAAAAACATAAAATTTCCTTCGAGTGCTCAAAAAATTAATACAATTCGATCATGCGAATAGTATTCGAGCAGGTGTTTGAAACAGAAGCCTATGGGGGGGATTCCCATAGGCTTCTATTGCAATTCGGTAGGTTCAATCTGGTGAAGTAGGCAATCGAATAACATGTTAAAGTCCTTTTATCCTGGCTAGTGCATTCTAGCATCGGGAATGACAATCAAGTTAGGGGAGCAGTAGGGGGAAGGACAGGGGTTTCCTCCTCCCCACTCACCTCTCATGAATACAGTGCTGTTGAGCACCTGCAGGGCAGGGTGCAAAATGGCTGTTTGCAGTAATTTTATGCACTCTGAACCCTGCCCTGCATGTAGAAAATTAAACTTTATATTTTGATGCTATATATTTTTAGTCTTTTCTCCCACACTAAAGAGAATAAAAACTGCATACTTTGATGGCATAAATTATGTTCTGTAGCATATGTAACATATTTGTACTTTTTTTTAAGTCTTATTTCTCACCATGCTAAAGCAGACACAAGGTTTTGTTGTTCATTAAAAGTTTTTCATCCCAAACATGGTCCTTCTACATAGTTAATCTGAGATGTAGTGCCACTGTCCTGCCTCTTCTGTTGCATTTTGCAAAAGTATGCCTATTATTGGTGGGAAACCCAGTATCTATTGCCATCCTGAACAATCTAGTAATTCTAAGGTTCCCACAGGGACCGCCATCAGGGGGGCACAGGGGGTACAAGTGTACTGGGCACATGGCTGAAGGGGGGGCTCGGCACTACTGCACTGTTCCAAAGAGCCGGGCCCCCCTTAACAGCTCCAAAGCTGTGCTGCCCTCTTGAAGCGCCGAACAGCCGAATGCGGAAGTGTAGAATCCGAAAAGCCGGACAGTCCTAAAGCAGCAAAAAGACCCAAAGTCACGAAAACAGCCGAAACTGAAGTCCCAAGCAGGGAAATAACCCAAAGTCACGAAAGGAGTTCAGTTCCACTGAACACCAGAGTGGGTTTTTTTTTTTAATGCTCTGGCCACCAATGTATTTTTTTAATACTCTATAGACCCCTGCCACCAATGTTTTTAAAAAAAATATTCTCTGGGGCCCCTTGCACCACATTTTTTTTAACTTATAAGGGGGACCTGACCATCAAAAGGTTTTTATAACTTGTGTATGTGGGGGGTTACCTTTTTGTGTGTGGGGGGGTTACCTTTTTTAGCGCTGATGTCTGTGTGGTCTTTTAACTGTGGTGTAGAGTGGGTGGGATCTGCAGTGGGGCTCAGGGGTGGGGTTCGCGAGGCCCAGGTAAACCTGAAAATTTTTTTAGGGGTTCCCATGATTTCTAATGGCGGCCCTGCCCACAGCCAATTGCATCATTAGCCGCAACAGACTTGCCCCAAAAGAATCAATGCCGTTTTAATGCTCTGCACATCAGTTATGCAATCCCCACTCTAAAGGCAGATACACACGGTGAGATTCGGGTGGAGATTAATCGCCTGGCGACAAATCTCTTCTTCAGGGTGACTAATCTCCCTGAACTGCCTTCCCTTGGCCTCCCGCCAGCTAGAATTTAAATCGCCAGTGGGATGGAAAACTAAGTGCTCCAAGGGCCATTACATAAGCGATTTACATTCTAGCTGGCGGGAATGCAGTTCAGGAGATTAGTCGCCCCAAAGAAGAAATATGTTGCCAGGTGAGCAACTGAGCAAAAGCTCAGCACTGAGGAAAATATTCTGTTAGGATAGAATTTGACAATTAAAAAAATAATATGCTAATAGCATTTAATGAGTAGTTAGAGGCATAATGAGTTATTAGAGATTATTATGATAACAAAGGGGGGGGGCCTGTTGTAATAAGTAAAAATAGTGAATAACAACAAAACAACAACTTGGACACAATCATATATACCTTGACAAAAGAGTATGACAGTACTTTTGAAACTGTAAAATATTTTCCTGTTATTGGTTATAATATAATAAGTGAATTATTAACAATAATAAACAGACAACCCATGTTACAAATTCTCAGTTGTCTCCAAAAAATTACACTTCCTCACAAAAATCTGTCTAACCTTGGAGGACTCCTTCAAAATTAAAGATTGGCTAAATGCTCCCTATATTCATATTTTGAAGGGTTCATCTCTTTCTGTTCCCTTTCTTGTGAAGCACAAAGTATCACAACTAATCCCTTCAGACCAGCTTCACCTTTTTGTCATTAATCACAAAATAAAATCCAATTAAAGTCCATTATGCTAATGTGAACAGAGAAAGAGAGATAAAAACAAGGCATTGAAATGTTTAATTTGGACCAGAATGAGTTTATTTCCCAGGACATAAAGGATCTCCTTTAGATTGCTGCAGCAGTGACATTAGCAACATGCAAACTGATCCTCTGATTAGAATCTGGAAGAGAGAGATAAAAGGTTTATCTGGTTGACACGACTGTTTGACGGGCCATTAGATGACACATTTGTATGTTTGTGTAAGCCCTCTTTGATTATGTGACTGCTTTGTCAATGGAAAATTGAGGTGGCAATTATGATGTGTTATTGTTTATCTAGTAAATAGCAGATATGCAAATCATTTTAATAAAAAGGATAATTTTATGGAAATAGTAAACTTTTTTCCCATATAATACTGAGGACAAAATCAATCAAACATGGTGACAGTGTATCTGCAACATTATTATATGTACTGTATATTAAACAAAAGAAGCAACTCACAATTCAGTCCAAAAGATTACATAATATTGTCCATATGTAACAGAAAGAAAAACCAACATTTACAAAAGGCTATGTGCGCGCACACACACACACACACACACACACACACACACACACACACGTGTGTGTTTGTATTTATACACATAAAATGCTATAGTGATTTTTGTGTCAGGGCCCATAGAATATTTCATCACTGGTGTCCAATGTTTCAGTCTCATTAGGAGCTTTCTCAAAGATCCTTGAGAAGTTTTTTTTTCACAAAAAAGAGTGCTGATCATGTAATTTTCCATTATAGTCACTTTTGACTTTATCACACCACTAAGGTGCAGACTCAGTGAGCAACATTTTTTCTTCTTTTTCTTCTCTACATGCTATTTCACTGCCCATACCTGAATACCCTACATCCAAATCTCATTCTGTAATAACATAAGCAGACAGTAAAAGAAAAGAGAGAATGGAGAAATGGAATCCAAAAAGTAAAAAATATAACAAATAAGACAGAGAATTTTTTTTTTTAGCTCTTGGAGAAGCTACTTGTAGAAGTGGAAAATAGAGAAACACAGCATCATTCAACCTAGCACCAACCAACTGCCCTGAGTTTTTGAAAATGGCTACCTCTTTGTTTTTTATTTATTCTCTTTGGCTCTTTCCTATTGGTAGCATATTGCACATTGTACAAATATTACATTGGACCAGAATCTGCCTTAGCCCACCTAGCACTTATGTTACGGAGTATTCACTTGGACCTCTTCCTTGCAGGTGAGATTAAAAGAACAGATGGTAGAGAGAGTTTTGTGATTTATGAGAGGCATACCTGTAGGAGGAGTAGACTCTATGGACATGATGGCAAAGGGGGTAACCCTGAAACGTTGCAGCGCAAATTGCAATAAACACTTTTGTGTTTGATAAGTCCTGTGTGCCTTTGGATTTCCTTGTGTGCAAGATTGTTGGGAGGTTGCCGGATCTCCACCATTGAACACCAGGCGTCTCTGATTAGCCGGACACAGAGGGTGTGCGAGAGCCACAACTATTCCTAGAAGGGGGGATCAAGGGCATGCAATGCTACAGTCTTTATTGTATGAATTTGATTTAAAAGCTGCTTTTGGCTTTTAGCTGTCAGCCAAGGCAAATTAATTTAGTATATATGTCCTTTATCATGAATTATTTATCAGTTGTGGATAATGCAGGAGGGAATAATAAAGTAAGCACTGTATCATTTGTGTATTCATGCATATAGGCAGGTAATTTGTGTTTCTATTTAAGGCAAAAAAGGCATCTAATGGAAATGAAGTCTTTTTTCTAAAATAAGAGAAATATTCTGTATGTACAGTGGGTGTACACTACCAGATCAAATCATTCTATAATTAATACATTAAATTGCAGATATTTTATTACTATTGTATGTTGTAAAACAAAGGGTTAATAAACTAATTCAACAAACACATAAGACATACCAGAAACTATACTAGTTTTTATACAGTGATCGCTTGTTTGTACATGTGCTGCAGCAATGCATTTGCTTTAACAATTAGTTTGACTCTATAATATATGGGAAGCACAAGCCATATCTCCTAAACTGAGCTGAAATTAAAGCAAGGCTTTAGGTATGAGTGAGCTTTATGATATCCCCCTACAGGCATGGGAAGTTCTTAATGAGCTATCACACCAGGAATGCATGTTCAATAAGACCTCTGTGACCTATTACAGTCTTCAAAAAACTTTGCATTTCTGTTCATGCAGTGATACACTTTTCTTTGGCAAGCTGTGTCAATGAGCTCTATCCACCTGCATTAAGTATAATATTTAGTTTGTAATGACTGAGTAAGCTTTTATCCTGCTATAAAATAGGTCAAAAATTAAGGTCACACTAGAACTTGGTGCAATGGGTAATTACACCTCTATTTGGCCAAGGATATAGACTGGGCATAAATCACAGGCTTGATAGGTGAGTTTGTGCCACTCTTGGTTATTAGATGTGTCTGAGTGAGCAAAGTTCTGATCAAAGGCAATGTACAGACAGCCGGGGGTCGTGAAGCATGACTGGGGACTAATTGCTAGTCTTGTGGTGAAGGAAGTTTGTAATAAAATACTATTACCTGCTTGCTTCTCAAATCATTGAAGCGAAAATATTAGAAATAATATTTATCAAATGTCCATGCTAAGATTCAATTCTGAGGCTTGCAAATGCAATGGCTTTTATCACATTTCAGTGTGGTGTACGAATAAATATTGAAATATTTTGTAATTGTTTATAATATCATAAAATCCATACAAAAAAATATAGTAAAACTGCTAATACATGTATGGGATGAATTATCTGGAAACCTGTTACCCAGAAAGCTTCAAATTACAGGAAGGCCATCTCATATAGATGCCATTTTAATCAAATAATTCTCATTTCTTAAAAAAAGCCCCTTTTTTCTCTGTAATAATAAATCAGTGCCTTCTACTTGATCATATCTAGGATATAACTAAGCCTTTTTTGAGGTAGAACAATCTTATTAGATTTATTTACATTTAAATGATTTTTTAGTAGACCAAAGGGCACATTTTCAAAGGGTTTATTTTTTATGGTCAAAACTGTCAAATTCGACTAGGGAGTTATCCAAATTTGATTCAAGTTTTCTCAAAACTTTGAATTCCATTTTTGAGATTTATCATACTCTGTCCCTTTAAAATTCTAACTTGACTATTTGCCACCTAAAACCTGCCTAATTACTGTCTAATTGCCGGACCAGCTGTCCGGTGTAAAATTCCCACTGCAGCGAGGGAAGCAGTGCTGTGAACCACATCACCATTGTACAGTTGAATAAAATGCAATAGTGATTTTTGTGTCAAGGCCCAGAAAAAATTCCATTACTATGTTTTAGTCTCATTAGGAGCTTTCTGAAAGATTTTTGAGCAGTTTTTCACAAAAAAAGAGTACTGATCATGCAATTTCCATTACAAACACTTTTGACTTTTTCACGCAATTAAAGTGCAGACTAAGGGGCAGATTTAATAAATTTAATTGAAGGATTTGAAGTTCGATTGAATTTTCAAAAAGTTTCAAATTAGAATTTTTGAATGTTTTTGAAGACCACTTTGACCAGTGAATTTTGAAAATTTTATCAAATCCAATGATCAGAATAAAAATCTATTTGAATATTCGACTTCAACAGTCAAAGTACTTCCCCTTTAAATTTTTATTCGACTGTCTAGTTCGCTAGATCAAAGCTACCGAATTGGATTTCAAAAATTTTGATTGAATAAAAAAATTGAATTTTTATATTAGATCATTCGACCAATAGAATTGCGGTAAAAATCCTTCGAATTCGAAGGCTTTTTATTCCCTAACTATTCACATGGTCAAATTCGAGGGTTTTTTAACCATCGAATTCGACCCTTAGTAAATCTGCCCCTAAGTGAGCAACATTTTTTCTTCTTGTTCTTCTCTGCATGCTATTTCACTGCCCATACCTGAATACCCTACATCCAAATCCCATATAAGCAGACAGTAACAGAAAAAAGAGGGAATGTAGAAATGGAAATCCTAAAATAAAAAAACTTGAAATCCAAAAAGTAAAAAATGTAACAAATAGGACAGATAAATATTTATTTAGAATATGGACAAGCTACTTGTCCTATTAGTCCTATTGGAAGCAACACCACTCTATTAGGTTAATTAAAGTTCACATTATTTAGGGTGTTATTTATTAAAATCTGATTATTTTTTTTTAATTTTTTAATTAAGAAAGCTTAACTAATAGTGATGGGCGAATTTGCGGGGAATTCCCGCGATTCGCCGCTGGCGAATAAATTTGCGAAACTGCAGGAAAAATTTGCCGCCAAAAATTTGCCGCCAAAAACAACGCGCGACTCGTTTCGCGAATTTTTCGCCAATTCGCGAATTTCTCTGGAAATTTGCAAATTTTTCGGCAAAGCGAAACCCGGCCGTTTGGCCCATCACTATTAACTAACTTCCATTCATCATTTTACCTTATTTATCACTAAAATAACTAAAAAACGTTGGGTTGGGAAATAACTTGATAAAATCGAGGGAAAACTTGAATCATACAAAACTTTGGACTTTACTTTTGAATTGAATCAATTTTTTGGGTTATTGTCCAAACACCCAGAATTTTCCAGATTATTGGGCTAACCAGCAAAGACCAGGATATTTTCAAATTGGGATAGTGATATCTGTCATTGCCTGACCTGGACAGTTTTGCGAAGCCAAGTTTACAGATTTCGGCTTTTTGCAGCAGTGGGGTAAAATAAATATTGAAAAAATTGAGATATGTTAAAAATAAATAAATAAAACCATACTAGTAAATAAATATATATATATATATATATATATATATATATAGTTTACCATTAAATATGGTAACAAATAAAATATCTGAATCGTTTGGAGTTTCCCACAACAATTTTTTTTTTGAGTTTTCTGAGTTTTTTGCTCCAAATCCCTGAAATCATCGGATATCAGTACGGACATCAGCGCAGACACTGGGACCTTCCCCATTGACTTATACAGGACCTTGAGAACTTTTAGATACCTGGGTTTTTAGACCATCAGACTTAAATAAATCTCGAATAATTCGTAGTTTCTTTTGTTCCGAAAACTGCAAATTATTTGAGGTTCGGATATTTGGAGCTTGATAAAGCTTACATAAATATATTATATTTAATACATTTATTATATACTGATGTACTGTTTGTATTCATTATCTGCTTGACAACTAATCATACTATATGTGCTTAACATGCAGGAGATCAGAATAGTTTTTTGAGCATAGGTGTTGCTGCCTACACTCCTGCTACTGTTTCCATGCATGAGTTAAACAAATTTAAAGAGATTTATGGTATAATGTTTATAAAATAAACATTATATACAGTCAATTCATGCAAAGTAGCATTGTCTTACTTATACTTTATACCTATTAATCAGCATGATTGAATTTTTTTCATAATAACTGTTAATTTCATGCACACTCAAGTATTGTGGTTAGTTATTATCTTTTATTTAGTCTGTCCACATAACTAACCTAAGATATCTGTGCAATCAGCAGCTCTCATGCAGCTGACATATCATAATTTTAAATACAAATGTTACCAGGGACATTCTGAAGATAAATCTGCATCTGATAATAGTCTGCAGTGTTAGCTTTTAAACACTTATTCTACTAGACAATTACTTAGGAAATACATGCAGAAGTAGTGAAATGAGCACATACAGGTTCTCTGGAATGCTCAGGAGTTTCATGGATATCGGTTCTTTGCATAATTTGGATCTTTGTACCTTAAGTTCAATAGAAAATCATGTACGTTTTTAAACAAACCCCACAGGCTGGTTTGCATCTAAAAATGACAAATAATATCTTAGTTTGGATAAATTACATGGTACTGATTTATTATTATAGAGAAAAAGAATTTTTTTTTTATAAATTTGGATTATTTATATAAATCTATGGAGTCTATGGAAGACCTTTTCATAATTCGTAACTTTCTGGCTATCCCATACCTGTATAGGGTCATGTAATAAAAGGTACTGCCTAGGTGCAGTAACCATAGAAACCAGTTGGCAGGTAGCATTTACTGGTCACCCATTTAAAAGTAAACATCTTATTGTTTATTATAGGTTACTGCCAATTCTGGACTGGGAGTCAAAATAGGCCCTGACATTTCGGGGGAGATTCATCAAAGAGTGAAGTTCCGCCACTAGAGCGAAAATCCATAGCTCTCAGTTCATTTCTATGGGATTTTGAAAGGCCTATTTATCAATGGGTGAAGTGAAATTTCACCCTTGATAAATACGCCTTTCAAAATCCCATAAACTGTGGCTGCAGCAGACAGAGGGAAGAAGGGCTAGACCACACGGGAAGATTCAGGGATATTAGTCGCCTGGCAACTAATCACCTCTTCTTTGGGGTTACAAATTTCCCTGAATTGCTTGGCTGTGTCTTGCGCCCGCTAAACTATAAGTTGTCTGCGCCTATTCACATGCCTCGCTGCGTTTTTCTAAGTCGCTTGAAATTGCCTCACAAGGCAATTTTCAGCGACTTAGGAAAACGCAGCACCGTGTGACAATAGTTGGAATTTTCCTGACACTAAACCCATGTGGAATATGCTGCTGTTTATTGAAATCTGAGAGATAAATAGTGTGTAATTTGAAGTCAACTTCAGGTTCCTTCAGTTGTAGAAGGTGGTGGTAGATGTCCTTGTGTGAAGATGTAGGAGTGATGTCATCTGCAGTTTCTGTAAAAAGGATGTTGGCCACTTCTGCATTGGAAAATTGGAGACTTGTAAGAGGTTTGTCGATGAAGTCAGAGCTTCTGGCGGTTTCCATGCCTCTAGAGGAAAACTTCAGTCATCAAACAGTGTAGCTGAAAAAAGACTATAGCACAAGGTGATTACCAGCTCTCACGTCTAATAAAGTTTTCTGTGCCTGGGTGCAGTGTCCAAAAATCAGAATGTAGCCGAGAAGCACAAACAGCCTGACTACTGACATTGAAAATACAGTTATGCTGACTGCTTTTGCTTATGTCCATATGAAAACATGTTGAATATGCATATACATAAGGAAATCATATCATTATGTTAGCCTTTTACCACAAATCAATCAGTTTAGCTCACATGAGAACCTGTTAAAATCATTTAAATATATATATATATACAAAAAACAAGGAAGTTCCCCAGCACTCCAACCTTTAACCTCTAAGTGAAAAATTGCACAACTGAACTGCAACTAACAAAAAAGACACTTTTAGTTACAAAGTTTGTACAAAATATGCATAAGCTGACGCTCCCCGTCAAGGCAGTGTCCATGCGTCAGTCCTATCCTAAGTGAATCATCCTAAGTGAGAGAGGACCATATTAATATTTCCTGGATTTAGCCCCCTGATATTAGCAAATTATTGTTGAGTTTAGTGGTGCCCGTTGGACACTGGTGACTGGTAAAAGTGGAGAGCATTAAGTAGTGGACAAAATAGAAAAGGAAGAGAATAAAAATTAAAGAAAATTAGAACACTAGATTAAAGGGGGTTCTGGAGAATTTGATGTAAAAGGACAGTGAGGCAGAGAAGAAGGAAGTAGAGTGAGGGAACTGGAGCAGCAGTAAAAAAAAGTTGATAAAGGGATACTGTCATGGGAATTTTTTTTTTTTTTTTTAAATGCATCAGTTAATAGTGCTGCTCCAGTAGACTTCTGCACTGAAGTACATTTCTAAAAAGAACAAACAGATTTTTTATATTCAGTTTTGAAATCTGACATGGGGCTAGACATTTGGTCAATTTCCCAGCTGCTCCGGTCATGTGACTTGTGCCAGCACTTTAGGAGGGAACTGCTTTATGGCAGGCTGTTATTTTTCCTTCTCAATGTAACTGAATAGAACACAGACGGACATGGGTTTTTAC
Organism: Xenopus borealis; assembly: GCA_024363595.1. Lineage (NCBI taxonomy): Eukaryota > Metazoa > Chordata > Amphibia > Anura > Pipidae > Xenopus > Xenopus borealis. Next base: position 75,131,015 of record CM044435.1, on the reverse strand, counting down.
TATTGAGTGCTGTTCTTATATCTAGGCAGATGTTCTTGTGTTAGAGAGCTATTATCTCATTCACGTTCCCATTGATCTGTTGTTAAGCTGCTGGTGGGAAAAGGGAGGGGGTGATATCACTCCAACTTGAGTACAGCAGTAAAGAGTGTTTGAGGTTTATCAGAGCACAAGTCACATGACTTGAAATTGGGAAATTGACAATATGTCTAGCCCCATGTCAGATTTAAAAATTTAATACAAAAAAATCTGTTTGCTCTTTTGAGAAATGGACACGTCAGTGACATTGGAATAAATTCACCTTGATTTGAAATAATTGGAGTGCTGGTCCACTTTGTGAATATATATATATATATATATATATATATATATATATATATATATAATGTTTTACTCACTTGTTAAGTTATAATGTCACATTTTAATTGTGTTTGATAATTTTAGTTAATTAGAGTTCTAGGAGCACTAAAAAAAAAACCACAAGCATAGACATCCTTATTACTATTCTTCATACTTTTTGGATTATCTCCCCCTCGGCTTATAGTTCATTTAAGGTACATGCACTTTAGTTGACTTTTACATAAAAGTTGTTTGGTTTATGGTATGTAACAATGACTACTCATACTATCTCAGTGTTAAACATGCAGTAACTTGCAGACTTCAATTAATGCATTCATTAATATAAGTTACATAGCTTGTACATTGTGCAGACTTGTATTATGTGAATTATAGCTCCTACAGTTCATGATATAATCTTCATACAAAGTCAAAACAAGTTTCTTATGTCTTAGGTTATTTTTTTATTATATATATCAGAAATCTGTAATACATGCCACATTTGACAAAATAAAAAGAGGTCATTGTTATATAGAGGGTGACACAGAGCAAACTTTGTATAATTTAATGAGAATTTTACAATTGAATTTACCAGACAATAACCCTAGATATTAGCATTTGGTAGGGCATATAATGACTGCATCACATTACTTTTACTGTTCATTTACTATTATTGTTATTTAGGTTATATTCCAACTTCAATTTTGTTAGTGTGTATCAGCATAGCATGGTATTCCCAGATAGTAGTATCTCTCAGGCAGGATACTCTCCCTGCAGATAGAGTCCTTGTGTCATTGGCATAAGGTGAGCTGGCAACCTACAAAATAAGGGACTAAACAAAGCTATTGCCTTAACAGGACTGGACTGGGATTCGAAATACGCCCTGCCATTCCTACTACACAGAGGCCCAAACAGCCCCCACCAGCCCACTTAATAGTCACTTTCTATGGCATTTTACAGCAGCCTATCTGGCATTTGGCAGAACCTACAGATTGCCAGTCTGGGCCTGCACCTTAATATATTTTTATACAGTGTAGCTCATTTAAACTGTCTAAACTCAAATTTAAATTGCTAAACTGCTCTGCTTCTAGCTGCTACTCTGACTGATCCCCATAATTATTTTGTAGAAATTATTCATGCAAATAACTTTGCTCAGATGGCAGGGTTCAGTTTGCAACCACACCCAGACATACACCTTGTGCCTGTTCTCTAATCTCTGGATTTGGCCAGACAATGTGGCATTGTGAATTTAGTCATGACTGAGCAATATCAATTTTTCAGTAGACATCAAGTTATGTTTTTGTTACAATGTGTCAGTAGTTGAAAGTCACAGAAATATTAGAAAGCAGATGATGGTGGTAGTTTAAAGGAAAACTAAACCCTCCACAGTCAAAAGTCCCCACTGCATGCACCCCTCCGGCCTCCCCCTGCACACTGTTATGCCAGAATTGTGTTACTTTAGAAATACTGACCCTCACAATGCAGAACAGTGCAGCGGAGAACAGGGGTGCCATATTCGTCAACCTCAACTTCTTCATTGAGAAAGCAACAACATATCCATATATGGCGCATATGCAGATGGAATCAAAAAGCTCTGTAAATTGCCGAATGACAAGAAGAGGATCCGAAAGAAGCTGAGGCTGACAATCATCGTGCCCCTGTGCTCCTCTGCGGTGTTCTGTATTGTGCAGGTCAGTATTTCTAAAGGGACACAATTCTGGTGTAACAGTGTGCAGGCGGGAGGCGGATTAGGGGGGCCTGCAGAGGGGGGGACAGTGGGTACTTTTGACTGTGGAGGGTTTAGTTCTACTTTAAAGGAGCAGAAACACAAAAAAAACAATCAAACTAATTAGAATATAATGTACTGTTTTTCACACACTAGTAAAACCGTTGTGTTTGCTTCAGAAACACTAGTTTAGTTTGTAAAAGCAAAGCTGCTATATAGCTACAATGGCAGCCATTCAAGCTGGAAAAAAGCCACAGGTACCTTAGCAGATCACAGTTACACTCCATTAACACCACTTTAGAACTTATCTTTTATCTGCAATGTAACGTTTTTCTTTTTTTTCCAGCTTGTTGCTACACAGCAATTATTTAAAAAAACTATAGTAGTCTTTCTGAAGCAAACATACAACTTTTACCAGTACAGGTCAACAGTAGTTATATTTTAATAACTTTAAATTGCTTTCATTGGTTGGTGATATTGTTCCTTTAAATGAGACACTGAAAATTTTATTAAAAGGGGCCTCAATAGAAAGTTAAAGAGATTCTGACACCTAAAGTCAAACTCTTTTTTACCTCTATTATAATAACTGGCTTTGAAAGCTACTTCTAACTTTGCCATAAGGTATTTGCATGATGCTTTTACATTACCTGTCTGATCCCCCATGTTCCTGTATGAGGGGGCTGCCATATTTGTGCACCCAGCATCTGTTATCATTACAAACTGTAACTAACAGACTGAGATGGGACTGTTAGGCTGGCAAAGTAAGAGTGTCAGGGTGTCAGAGAGTCAGGCTTAGAAATTTCAGCTAACAGTTATATACAAAAACAAACCTCTCAGCAAAAAACGATCAACATGACCTATAGGTAACAATTAATGTACATTCATATGTTAAATTTCATTTTTTAGTGTCAGTATCACTTTAAGTTTCACAAATTAACAATAACATTTTAGACTTACTCAGCGATAGTGTTTGTTTGTAGGGTCATCCACATTTGAAGCATGCAAGGAAGCAGAAAAGAAAGGTAAATAATTCAAGAACTACAAAAATAAAAAATGAAGACCAATTGAATAGTTTCTAAGAATAGGATATTGATAGGTTGTGGGTGCAAGCCAGTTAGTGGGCTGGTGTGTTGCTTCGACAAGTAGTATTGCCTTGGGCAGCAACACTGCTTGGCCTGGCTAGCCAAGACTATAAACTAATGGAAATTTGGAAACACTGCTGTAGTGTCAATATAGCAGAGTTCCAAGAATATCTTGAACAGCATGTACAGTATGTGTTCACTATTTGAACATCAAGCTCGGTTTCCAGGCATATCTAGTGGGGTCTACAGTTGCTATCATGCTGTTTTATGCCCCCACAGTTGCAGGACTTCTGTTTGAAATCTTGCTTTACTGTGGACATGGCCTTCTATACTCTGATTTACTTAGAATGGAAAAATCCATTATAGGAACAGTTATTTTCACAATCTTCAACTCAGTGTTTAATAGAACAGTCTGATTAAATCATTTATTTTTAGGGCTGCTAAAACAGGTTAGTCCAATATGTGCTTCATTTGAGTCTTTAGTTTGAGATTTCTTTATTTGGTTAGAGTAACTTTATAACGTGAACACAATTCTTGAATTGTATGGTGGGACAAATGCAATGTAGGACACTTGGGAAATATGATATTCACTTAATGCTGTGCCTTGTGTTAGAGCAGTTGAAAGCTGTGCGCAACTTTCAAAAGAAGAGTCTCTTCTCAATAATTACCTTGAGTTAATGCTTTAGGAAGAAGACAAACGATTTTCCATTATATCACCTATTAAAACTGGAATTGTTCTCATAACATCTAACCAACAGTGTGTTCATGTTACATTAATTTAGTCAAGTGTACTGAAAATGAAGATATTAGTGGACACCAGCAATATATCACATTCCTTCAAGCATATGCTGATTGCTATATGCAATGCTATATAAGTAATAAATAGGAAAATAAGGGGGTTATTTATCAAACTCCAAATGCTGAAAAATCCAAAAAATTTGTGATTTTTTTTTTAATAAAATAAGACTTTTTAAAAATCGCACATTTTTCTGAATTTACTAAACTGCAAGGATGAAAAAATCTGAATATTAAAATCCAGCATCTCAGTCCTGCCAAGGTTGCATATAAGTGAATGGGAAACGTCCCATTGATTTTTTGTTTGGGTTTCATGCAATTCCACTATGTTTTCAGAGCTTTCGGGTGAAAAATCCGAGTTTTCTGATAAGAAATCCAAAAAATTGTGGAATGTTTTCCCCACAAAGCAAATTTTTGGGAAATGTTATAATAAAGATGCCTAAAAAACCAGAGTGGATATGCGTGGAGTTTGTAGCAGCAAATGCTAAGATAAATTCTGAACTTTATAAATAAATTGCTAGTTTATTCTAAAGTCTATGGTTCTGGGAATTTGATAAAATATTTAACATGGAAAAATTATATTATTTCTTAAAAATCTAATATTGTGCAATAGCAGTTATACAGTTATATCTATATATATATATCTATATATCTATCTATCTATATATATATATATATATATATATATATATATATACAGTTATATATATTGCAGTGTTTTAGATTTTCCATGTTGCACTTTGCCTCTATGGCATATGCTATCATTTTAAAATACTACTTTCATTCAGTTGCTGAATGTTTATATTTTTGCCTTGTGTCCCAGTCAATCTTTAATGTTTGGACATTCTGACATATTTTTAGTTTATTACTGACCACACAAAGACTTACAGCTGATAAGTCATTCATTCTGGTGTTAGGAGAAAAAATCTAATTATTTATGATGAATTAAAGTCACTGGGGGTCATTTATCAAACCTGTACCTTGGAAGTACTCATATCAGCCAATCACCTTCTCAAATTTTCCCAGTTCTCATGAATGAGCCCCAGTAAATGATGCGCTCTTACTTACAGGATTAATAAACCTTTAAAATACAGGAATGTACAATTGATAAGAGTTCTTTTCTAAGAACTTTTATAATGTGCATTATTTATTTTCTTTTAATTCCAAGATATTAAGGGATATATGTACTGTTATATAAATTAATTTTGCTACTGCCGCACAGCCTGCTTGTCATTTTCCGTCAAGTCCGACCACCAAGTAGTCAAGGAAGTTGTCAGGAGAAGAAAAGAGGCTGCTCTGATGTTTTTATGGTTAGGAACAAAAATAGAAACTTTCTCAAATCTTCTCTAACCAGAAGAACAACATACCAGGCCTCTTTCTTTCTCCTAACGACTTCCTTGATTACTTGGTGGTCAGACTGGTCAAAAAATGGTGCTGTTAACAGCATTCATATTAACAGTGCATGTATCCTTTAATAACTTGGAATTAAATAAAATAATAATGAATGTAAATGACAAAATTCTTTAGCATAGCGCCCTTGTAAATTTTTATTCACTTATTTTAAGGGTTTACTTATCCTTTAAAGTCTGTTACAATCATTTAAATTGCCCACTCATCACTACATCACATCACTACAGACAGAAGTGTTTTTTTCAGAAATGTTGCAGGTTTGATTGTATTTTGCAATAAAATGCCTAATAGTTATGTTTTGTTTAAAAGGGCAAACATTTGGCAGCTGTTTGTACTAATTGTGTCTATCAATTTATTAATAAGTTTGAGTGCAGGGGATCTAATTTTGTCTGTTGGAGTGATGTGAAAGCAAAATTACACTAATCTCATTATTTAAAAATTGCTTATGGTTGAGACGAACCTTCCTTTTGCTCTTAGTTAACAGAAATAGTGACAAGTTTCTTGTTGTAGATGCCATCCTTTCTGATATCAGGTACTTAAAAAAGGTGCAGCCATTTTGGGGTTTTATGAATTATAGAGATTCAGTTTGATCCTTATTTGTATTCCCTATGTCCAATAAATGGCTTTTTTTTTGCATTCTAAAGGAATAAGAAAACATCTTAAGGAAATAAAAAATACAAAAAAGAAAGGTTGTGGGTACACTCCTAAGGCTAAATTAAAATATGTTTAAGTAAAGTGCTACTGACTTGGCCAATTAATCAATGCACATTACCTGCCATTATCTGATCATAAAGTTGATAATCCCCCATACCACATCAAGGCACAAAACAAGGCAGTAAAAAAGGTTTTCCCTGTCCCACCCATAATTTGCATATGCAAATTAGGGTTCAGATTTGGTTCGGTATTCGGCCGAATCTTTCGGGAAGGATTCGGGGGTTTGGTCGAATCCAAAATAGTGGGTTCGGTGGATCCCTAATAACCATACAATGATTCCACCCTACCCAGAAACCAGTCAGAGTGTGGCTTAAAGGTAACTATATAAATAGATACTTAAAGGAATTGTTCAGTATAAAAGTAAAAACTGGGTAAATAGATAG